>CM038482.1:6066675-6666675 GCA_021464305.1 Kandelia obovata | reverse complement strand
ATGGCTGTCTGAACAAAACGGTTTCAAGATGCTCTTGCTGAGGGTACCTCTAGCCTCGGACATGGTGGAGTCACTTAGAGACCTGGACGCGAAATGGTGGAGTGAACTAATTAAACCAAAGCCAAAGTTGCCCCCACCAGCTGAGTGTGCTCAGATTCTTGCTTTTCCTTTTGAGCTTCCGCAGCCCAAACAAAGCATAGACTTTTATGTCTCTATGACTGCTCGGGTGCACACACTGTTAAATCGGGTAGATAGACTTGCTCGGCCAACAAGGCTTGCCCTTTTGGAAATGCATTTGGCAGCTAAGAAAAAAAAAAAAAGGAAAAAAACCGCAATCTTCTCAAATTTATATTATATTAAGAATCACTTGAACAGTGTTTGCTCTTAGTCACTGTGATTGTTAAATTTAAAATTTAATACTTTTATTATAACTTTTTTTACATTTCAGGAAGAACAAAAAGAAAAAAAAAAGAAGAAAAAGTGGTTAGAGAGATTTAAATTTTGTCTAAATGCACAAAAACTAAAAAGAAGACAAGTAAGTAATTTGCTTGTTTTTTTGTTTCAATTCAACAAATCATCAATTTAACTTTAAAACTTTGGCTAGTTCAACGGTTCACCGCCAACTTACCACAGAACCACCCGATAAAAGAATCGTAAGATAGGCCATACCTTATCCACAAAATCAAGAATACCATCACTTCTTTTTTAGTTGATTGGTTCACGAGCAAACGGAACCTAACTTGTCCAAAAGATTCCATCAACAGCCAATTCTTCAGGCCAAACTACGTTCACTTCATCTCCGACATTTTTCATTTTCAAGGAGCACCGATACGCATAAATGATGGACAAACCGGCTCCGTTCTATGGCCACCACCTCAACCCGCCTCCACATCAAAACCCAACAGCCCACAAGCCAAAACCAAGAACCCCAAACTCACCAACCCATCTTTCTCTCGCTTCCGCGGCCACCACCGCCCCTGAAACAGCCCCTTTTTCTACTCCTTCATTGTCTCCTTGGCCTCACAATTTGCCAGACTTTCGAGTCTTAAACGGCTCGAGCTGTGATGTCAGAACTTTGGGTTCTGTCAGAGCAATGCATGCCCAGATCATAAAAACGCGCGACAAGTGGAATTCTGATTCCATGGCTGAAACTTTGATCACTTCTTATTTGGAACATGGTGATTTTAAGTCCGCTGCTATGGTTTTCTTCGTGGGTTTTGTCAGAAATTATGTTTTGTGGAACAATTTCTTGGAGGAGTTCGAGAGGTTCGGGGGTAATACTACTGAAATTCTTGAGGTTTTTAGAGATTTGCATCATAAAGGAGTGACCTTTGATAGCAAAGTTGTCACTACAGCGTTGAAAATTTGCACCAGTGTAACGGTATTGTGGCTGGGTTTGGAAGTTCATGCTAGTTTGATCAAGAGGGGCTTTGAATCGGACACCTTTGTAAAGTGTGCACTGATGAATTTTTATGGGAGATTTTGGGGAGCGGAGAGTGCAAATCAAGTGTTTCATGAGATGCCGCAGCGTCAAGATGATATTTTGTGGAATGAGGCAATCGTGATTAACTTGAGAAACGAGAGATGGACTACGGCTCTAGGCCTATTTAGAGGAATGCAATTTGCTTTTGCCACAGCCAATGCTGCTACAATTCTGAAGTTGCTGCAGGCTTGTGGGAAAGAGGGAGCTCTCAATGAAGGGAAGCAAATTCATGGGTACATTTTAAGACAAGCATTGGAATCAAATTTGTCGATATGCAATTCTTTAATTGTCATGTACTCTAGAAATGACAAGCTCAAATTAGCTAGGAGAGTTTTTGATTCAATGGAAGAACATAACTTATCCACATGGAATTCAATAATTTCAAGCTATGCTGCTCTTGGTTACTTGGATGGAGCCTGGGATCTTTTTCATAAAATGGAATCTTGTAGCATAAAACCAGACATAGTAACCTGGAACTGCCTATTGTCAGGCCTTGCTCTTCATGGCTCCTACAAAGAAGTCCTCACAACTTTGCAGAGAATGCAAGTTGCAGGTTTTAGGCCAAATTCAATCTCTGCCACTAGTGTTCTTCAAGCTGTTATTGAACTAAGGCTTTTTAATGCTGGGAAAGAAATTCATGGCTTTGTGTTGAGAAATGAGCTTGACCATGATGTCTATGTGGGAACTTCGTTGTTGGATATGTACAGTAAGAATGACTGCTTGACTTGTTCCAAGGCAATTTTTGATAACATGAAGAACAAGAATATTGTTGCTTGGAATGCATTAATATCTGGATACTCATTCAAGGGCCTTCTTGATGATGCTAGAAGACTGTTAAATCAGATGGAAGAGGAAGGAGTTAAACTCGATCTAGTTACATGGAATAGCCTTATTTCTGGTTATTCAATGCGGAACCACACTATGGAAGCTCTGGATACACTTTGCGAGATCAAAAGTTCAGGATTGACTCCAAATGTGGTTTCATGGACTGCTCTCATATCAGGATGTTCACAGAATGGTAAATTTAGGGAGTCCTTAGAGTTTTTCATACAAATGCAGCAAGAAGGGATCAAGCCAAATTCAGCCACCATATCCAGCGTACTTAGAACTTGTGGAGGCTTGTCTTTGTTACAGAAGGGAAAAGAAATCCATTGCCTTAGTATAAGAAAAGGCTTCAATGAAGATGCATATGTTGTCACAGCACTCATTGATATGTACAGTAAATCAGGTGCTTTAAAGAATGCTCATGAAGTTTTCAGGAAGTGTGAGAACCAATCATTGGCCTCATGGAATTGCATGATTATGGGATTTGCCATCTATGGCCTTGGCAAAGAGGTGATTTCATTATTTGATGAGATGCAAAGGGCTGGTTTCTTGCCAGATGCTATAACCTTCACTGCTCTGCTATCTGGTTGTAAAAACTCGGGTTTAGTTGTCGAGGGATGGAAATACTTTGATGGTATGAGTAAAGAATATGGTATAGAGCCAACAATTGAGCATTACTCTTGCATGGTGGATCTTCTTGGGAGAGCTGGTTATATTGATGAAGCTTGGGACTTTATTCAAACAATGCCATTAGCTCCAGATGCTTCTATTTGGGGTGCTTTGCTTGCTTCTTGCTGTTTACATAGGCACATGGAGTTTGCAGAGATTGCAGCAAGGGAACTCTTTCAGTTAGAACCACATAATTCTGCTAATTATGTTTTGATGATGAACTTATATGCTGTGTCAGACAGATGGGTGGATGTAGAGCGTGTTAGGGGCCTCATGGCGGCCAAAGGGGTGAAAAAAGGGCAAGTATGGAGTTGGGTACAAATTGACAACGCAATCCATGTGTTCTCTGCAGAAGAACCCCACAAAGATGACGGGGAGGTATACTTTGAGTTGTTTCAGTTGGTGTCTGAAATGAAGAAACTCGGATATGTTCCTGATGTCAGTTGTATATATCAGAATGTTGATGAGTTGGAAAAGGAGAAGGCGCTTCTGAGTCACACAGAGAAATTAGCCATGACTTATGGACTGATTAGGACGAGAAATAGCACACCAATCAGGGTGATCAAGAACACAAGGATCTGTTCTGACTGTCATACAGCTGCACAATTCATGTCCATGGTGTGTAGCCGTGAGATTTTCCTCCGAGATGGAGTTCGGTTTCACCATTTTAAGGCAGGGAAGTGTTCTTGCAACGACCATTGGTGATAAATCTTCTATTTACTTGTTATTCTATGCTCCACACATGAAAGGTGATCCTTCGATGGAACTAAATATGGGGAAAACAGTATAGAAGCTTTTCCGTGCTAAAAAATTTTGGTCTTTCTTGTATGCAGTTGAGCAGCTAAACTGTATAGAAGATCCAATTAGATAACAGTTATGATACTTTACAGGCTTCTGGCGGTTGGCCCTTTCAATTCGTATCAACCTTGGTTTTGTCATCCCTGTTAGTAGAACAATCGAAACTCAATTAGGTAACCAACTGAATTGTGCTATCACAAGCAGTAGCAAACCCCATTTGGACTAGCATGACTTGCAAGTTCTGCATACACTGTGAAAAACATACACAGACATTTGACTAGTGTGACTTACAAGTTCTGCATAAATTCTGCATAAACTGTTGAAAGCATACACAAATTCCAATTGACAGAGTATACGAGCACTGAAAAGGTAGAGTACAAGTACAGACAAACAGAGCACAACAACTGAAGTTTTTTCCTAACCAGAGCCGGAAGGCACCAACTTCGACAAAAGTATTTACAGATATGACAGAGTAATTACATAGCACAATGCACAAAGGCATGTAAAAGCAGCAGTGAGGTATGTAAACCATTCGCTGGCCCTGGGAAATTTAAGAAAACTTATGTAAGAACCTAGATGCTAAAACGGGAAAAACCCACAGCACAGCATCATTGTCAGGGAGAAATGACACATAACAAAAGCCTGGTCTCCACAAGGTGGAAGGCGCATGGATACCTATAGCAGAATTGATTGAAGGATTCAATTGCAATCCTGCAGAGCCATCCTCTCTGAGACATCTGCCAGGGATGTGAGATTACACCTGATGAGGGCCTTCACAAAGTAACATGTCTCATCGTTTGTGTTTCCATCCGGAACATCTACAACAAATGACTCAATAACCAATGTTCCTGGCCTCTCATCAACAATCTCTGGATGGACAGTCATAATTGACGAATAGTTCTGCAAAATTAAGAAGCAGGTGAAGAACAAGAAGAATCAATAAAGGATGAAAATCAAAACACTTTCGAAGAGGGTGAAAACAGAGCATTGGGACAATGTCCAGGTAGATCACGTCTATTTGAAAATCCCAAATAACTTTACCATCCACACATTCTAACACTCAAACCTATTCAGATATCATGACATGGAAGATCCAATATGAATTTTCCTTAAAAGTTTTCATTCCAACCACCATGAAAAAGTTGTTCAACTAATTGATATGCATCCAAGTGAGGGGAAAGACAACAAAAGAAAACTGGAGCCCACCAAGCTTCCCAGCATTATTACAGAATAATTAGTCCTCCAACAAATAGGCCAAGCCAAATTTGAAGGTAGCACAAGACTTCTTGGCTCCCATGTGCTTATGTTGCATAAAATTGCACTGAAATAACAACTGATGTTATGGCTAAACAAAATGACCTACCAGGGTAAAATAATTTCAACCACCCAGCCAGACTGTGCACATGCAAAAGTAGAATTAGCGCATAAAAGTGCAGCATCTCATCCCCAATGACATTTCCTATACTGTCCCCAAATTTTTATCAACAATGAAGGTGGGAAGGAGGAACAATGATCGCTAACAGAAAGGAGATCTTACACTCACAAACCATTGGTCATAGCTGCATTCAAAGTGGAACAAGCAGATGCTATAACAAAGAAAACCGTAAAGCTTCGCATGAAATGCAGAAAATAAAGTAAAGCAAGTATATGAAAACCAATAGCCATATCACATATTTCTCAACACCAAGGTGGTGATACTTACAGCATGCCATCTAAATTTAATCCTCATTCAAACAAGAAATACTCAAAGTGTGTCTAAATTTCTTGGAGATGAGGCTAAAATAGCAAGAACAAAACAATGAGCGAGTCAATTCAGGGTACACCGAGAAACTCGGAATTGTACCTTTAGCCTATGATCACCACCAACAATCTTGATGCTGAGAATGCGCTCCTCATCGTCGAGAAGTTCTAACCTCTCGGTGCTAGTAGTGGCCGGAAGTCCAGATTTCACGTTCACTTCTCTAACACTTCCAACCCCAAGCTCCCCTTTCAGCACACACCTACTCACAAATGGCTTGTACTTCTGCGGCTGATCAAATCTCCTTACCAGCGACCAAACCTGAACTAAATAATTCAATTAATATATATATATATATATATATAATGCATTCCTTCCAATAACAAGTTCATTGCCTCTGCTAGGTGCAGTTCAGGAAAGGCCAAAAGATTATAATAGAAAAACTAAACCCCATTTTTCATCACGGAAATTCGCTCGAATTAAACAGCAATCAACCCCCCAAATCTGAAGCCACTAGACCCCAAAAAAAAAAAAAAAATCAAAGGAGTCATCGAACCAGCAGCCTCAAAAAAAGAACTTGACAAGATCGATCATGAAGACCTTAAAAACAAGCACGAATCATGCAAGTCAACGGATAACAAAACACCCGGACGATAAAAAGCTTACAAGGTTAACGGGTGCTCTTATGTGCTTGACGAAAAAAGAAGTACACTGGTTCTCCCTGGGCCGATGCCTATGGTGCCTCTCTATGTACTGCGACTCCATTACAACGCACGCCTGTTCACCGTTCATCTTCAACGATCACTCGCCGCCGCCCCCACCACTTCTTCCCTGTCCGAGAACGAGAAATCCGAGGTCCCTTTGGATGATACCTTTTCTTTTTTTGTGCTTTTAGATTGCAGGGCAAAAGCCTTTGGTGTGTCTGAAATCACAAGGTTAAAAAACCTCCAACCTTAAGCTTGACTTGGATGTCTATCAAAGTTGTCTGAACATACCGACAATCCCGGTTTTATATTTACTTTTAAACGCCCAACCAAAAATATGTTGTGTTCCGTGGGACCCATTTTCACCCTATCTAGATCATGATATCTATTATTTATTGTTAGGAAAAAAAATATATATAAATATTCATTATTCATGTAGCACAATTATAATCCTATTTTATTATTAATAATTTTTTTAAAAAATAATTTAATTGTCACCCATTAAAATAAAACAAAAGAGCATTTGTGGTCACCGTCTATCCTCCATTTGGAATTGTCGTTGAAAGTTGATAGATAATAAATTAGCATGTAACTATTAAACATTTATACAAATTGAATATGATATTTAATTTGCACAATAATGTTTCTTATTCCAAAGAAAGATCATAGAAATCATCTTCTAGATGAACATATCGAATGTGGCACAACCTTTTTATCCTCTTTTCTTTCTTTCTTTCTTTTTAATTATTTTTGGGGGGCACATCCAAATAAAGTATACTTTGTAGGTGTAGGGATAGGTATGATCTTTCACTAACTTTGTTTTAGTAACCCAATTAAATTGAGCTTTGATTACTTCTTTTTTTAATCCAACTTGATTCTGGCGAGTTCTACGTGCTTCTCTGCATCATAATATCTAGTCCTTTAGATTACCGTGTTGCATCCACCATTAAATTATCACGTCCGTGCGAATGCGGGCCCTGCACCCACTAAAGGCCAAAATTTTATAAAAAATGAGGACTGAGGAGATTAACGGTGGAGACAATTACGCGCGTCGAGTTCTTAGAGGCTGGATGAGATCTCTTTAACTTACACATTATTACTTTTTATTGTTAATTATTATTGTTAATTGATTAAATAAAATTCTAATGTTTTGTTATATTGGGGTTGACTGTTATTTTTTTAAATAATAAAATATGTATTTAAAAAATTTTATTTATAATTTTTTTGTAATCCTTAAATTAGTAGCAAATTGTACGTAAAAACATTCGTGGACTTGTCATGATCAATTATTTTGAAACATAATCAAATTTAAAATATCTAATGTCACTAAAAAAATTTAAGTACCTTTAAAGTTACAATCAATTTTTAATAAAAAATAAATTTGCAAATATCATTCAATATTCTTTATGTAGTAATTATAACAAGAAATAAACTTATTGAAGGATTAATTGTTCAAATTCTTAAAGATAGCTTTTTATCTTATAACAAAGTAGATAAAAATAACACTTTTTTGGTTAATCAAAATAAAACTAGTTTCACTTATACTAACACTTTGTTTAAATTTGAAAAAGGGTGTAAAAGAAAGTTTTGAAAAAAAATTAAAAAATATTTTTGTATCAATTGTTCAAATAGATTATAAATGAACAAGAAATAAAATAAATAAATAATATATATTTTTGTTTAAATGTACTAAAAAAGTAAAAAAGAAAAGAAAATAATGATTTTAAAATAACACTTATGTCTTTATGTATCAATTCATAAATAATTTAATCCTTCTTTTTTTACCTTCATAACTTATCTCAATTTTTATAAAACTTGTACATTTCAATTAAAAGTTGAGAATAAAGAAAAGAAAGTAGAAAAAAAAAAGAACATTAGACACTAATATGTTGACACAATTATAGTTGCAATTAGGAAAATAATAAAAAAAAGTTAGGGAATAATGTCATATCGTGACACTTTTTATTATTATAAAAGGTACCTAGTACAACTCAAGCATATGTTCTAGTTAGTATCACTTAAAAGGTAAAAAAGAGTGGTCCTCGATCATAGGGTAGCCAACGATAAAGGAACGTTAAAGCAATAATGTAGTCTGGTTAGCAAGTGACTCATAATTCATCTCAAGTTATATAAATTGATAAAAGTGAAGCTTATAGGCATGCGCAACAAAACAAAATATTAGTTAACCAATGAGGCGATGCATGTGTCTTCTCCTAATCTATCACAACCTAGCACTTCTTTAGTCCTTTAACAATCCTTAACATATGGTACACTGCATGCTAAGATTGACACCTATTTAGGTCAATTTAGGTTAGTTGAAAACATTGTCACTATTAATGCTACTATGGATATTAAACCTTTAATAATAGGTCAAGATAGGTTTTTGAGCCCCTTAATTGAATTTTTTGGATGGTTTGGGCTAGATGGACTATGATAAGGGTATAGAGTATTAAATTAAGATCTTAAGTTCTAAAAATGTCCAAGCAACCAAATGGGAACATAAGACATGCTGCCAGTGACCTTCAAAGGGTTGTAACATCTTCCTTCACCTTGTATGAATCTCTTGGTTTTGAATTTATATGAGGTAATAAGCGAGGCTTTCATGGATACTCTAAAACTCTTTATTTAACTTCATAATCCTACTATTGTTGTGATCCTTGAGCCCAAAAATTAGTGGTCCTCAAGTCAATGATATATGTAAGGTAACAAGCTTTAAGGGTCTGATTTGGATGGAGGCAACTGGCTTTCGTGTAGGAATTTAGATCTTACAGGATTTACAATGGGTGCACTTAGCTAATATTAAGAGTTAAAATCAATTTATTTATGTTTGCTTGCAATTAAGTAATAAGGTGTCTTGGCTTTTCACTGTAATCTCTGCTAATTTGAATGTTTTATGTTATTGAGTTTTATAGAAGGACTTGCAATAATTGCATACTTTGGTCCATATCCATTGGCTTTTGATTAGTGATTTCAATTTTATTTGCTTTCTAAAAGAAAAGTTGGGTAGTTACTAAGCAAAATTATTGGTTTTCATTTACACATTTTATCAACAACATTACCTTAATTGACTTGTGGTTTAATAGTATCGGGGACTAGAGGCAAAACTAAGTGTAATAAGGTGGTATACCTTTCATATTGTGTCTTGTGTAATGTTCAATTTAAAGTTGTTTGGCTATAAGCCTTTATATTTCATCTAATTTATTTCCAATTAGATCATTATCCTTTACTGCTTAAACTAAATGCAACTTTGTCCCCCTAAGCTATTCATCAACCTTTTTATTTTCAAGGCACTTGGTTATGACATGACAATCTTCTAAGTTTGTGGAATAACAATAAAGAACTTAATACCTTTGCCCTCCCCCACATTGAATATTCTTACTTTAAAGTTTAAAATGTAAAGTAAAAAATATTTTGACAACATATTCCTTATAAAGAGACATCTTTTTGCATGCATCAGTGGTTATCAACAGGCACTATAAAGGCATTTCTCTTCAGTGTTAAGTGATTTGGAATGTAAATTACAAGCTAAGTTTTTGAAGTGTAACATCAAGAGAAAATTATATGGTTTTAGAATTTGCACACTATATGATTTTTAATGGGGGGTTACAATACTACAATTTTCCATTCTACAACCTAGCATTCGTGTAACAGGTTAGGATTATCAAACAATGTATGAATATTTTTGTGATAATTTGGGGTAACAAATCAATAAGCAAAAATCTTATCTCTTGGTCTTTCAAAATGTGCCTAAACATTTAGCTAATGTCTTGAGTAAGGAGTCTAACATCAATCATACCAAAGACTTAGGCAAGTATTATATCATGTCAATGTTAAATGATTGTCTTTATTCACACTTATAAAGATATTCTTGATTGAGTGCATAATAAGTTTGCAGGATAGAAGACACAACAATTATCTTTTGTAGTAGGCTCACCCTTATTAAATCTATGTCCCCTACTTTATCATTTTATGTCATGCAAATAACAACTTTTTCTATAATTATTTGTAAGAAATTATATTAATGCAATTAAAGCTTTCATTAAGGGAACTCTTTTGAAAACAAGAAGGCACATTTAATTAACAAAAAGGTTGTATGTTCTCTTAAGAAGGTGAAGAGGTTAAGGGTTAGGCATGCACAATTGGTAAATCAAGCATTGTTGGTCAAGTTGAGTTAGAAATTCATTACCGATAACCATAATTTATAGGACAAAGCCCTTTGTGCTAAATATCGTAAAAGTGGCTTTATTGCCCTTTATTGTAAACAAATAGGTTTTGACATATGGAAAAGTATGGTCAATACCATAAATTTAATCATGTAGCACATTAGATTGTAGCTTAACAATCAATATAAAACACAATTTTAGATAGATAACTAGTAAGAAATAGGCTAGTTGGCTTAATTTATTCTAGTTCCATTAACTGGCAACAATTAGTGGCAAGTTATTGGCAAGTTGGTTTTGGTTAAGACTATATTGCTCTCAAGGGCTTGTTACCGCCACAAAAACTCTAAGAAGTGGCTTTTTTTTGTTTTAAATTTTAAGAGTGGTAATCTAAATGTTCTTACTTGGAATGGTTCTCCTAATGGCATATAGTCAATTAAAGGGGCTTTTAATTCCTTGTTAAAGTTGAAAACAATTAGACCTCTTTGTTAATACTTTGGGACCATTTAGAAGTTGGCAAGCCTTGAGCAAAGTAAGTGCTTTTTATATAAAGTTCTACATGGAAATTCATGATACAATCAAGAATAATGGAAAAAAGGCTTCACTATGTTCAACACTTGTCCATTACGCGTGATAGATTCTAAATCTTTAATTTAACTTCTTTAAGATTATAAAAAGGTTACTTCACTTTGGCATGAACTCTTATGTCTTACCTTGTGAGTACAATTTTTCTAAAGGAACTTCCATGAGTAACTAATAATAAACCTCTAGAATATTTGTCGTAAATTTGATATTGAAGATTGATCATTACTTTTTACTATGACCCACTAATTATTTTGAAAATGACACAATAACTATATCTTTAATGGAAGGTTATTAATTGCTTATTATATTTCTATTATTATGTCATGATATACCAAATGCAAATAAAGAGAAGAAATAAAATAGTTTGTACATCATTAGCCTTTGCATTAGAAAGTTAAAATTATGGTTGATTGGTCACTTTTTAACTTGGATTAGATTAAATTCAATATGAATGAAACTTAACATTAGAACCTAAGATTGACTAGTGCCTATGGTCTAACATGAGATTATTATAGTTGGTGGTTGAAGGGCTTTACCCTGAACCTTGGGCCTTACTTTACGTTTGTTACTAAGTTATGAGCTATTGGTAAAGGACTATAAATGGTGTGGTAGTTAAGGGTGCATAAATTATGGTTATAAGTTGATTGTAAACTAACTATAGATTTTGTGCTTTTTACTATCTTAATATTTCATCCTAATTATAATTTGGTGTATCTTTATATGGAGTTACTACGACGAGACTGGCAAATCCATGTTTCCTTTATTTATCGCTAAGGAAATATGGTTGTCGATTAACTTATGAATTTCACTGTTTAATTATCCTTAGGATTACATGATTTAGCCTATATACCTTACAACATTTGAAACTAATATTGGCTTAAGAGAAAGTTCGAGTTTGTTGGCCCAAGTGAAGGGTTCCTAAGGCTGCTAAACTTTTTTAATGTCCTTTTTCTTATCTCTAATGTAACAACCTTCTCATTGATTAAAAAAAAACGTTACTTACATCAATTAATTTCTTTTTATAATAAAATATACAATCTATAAGTTATCTCTTTTAAGTTAACTTCCTTAACTTTTAAGCAAATTATACACTCCTAAAGACCTAATATTTGAATTTTAGAACTAACACACATTAATATATAAATAAATTTGCAACTTTGAAAATTTTAACAAATCTATCCAACTTTTTAAAAATAAAAAATTGGTAATTTAAATTTTTTTAATAATGAATCTAACCTATCATTAATTGAGATTAACGAATTCTCTTAATTCATAACCATATTTGATATCCATGTGGCATTAATTGAAAATAAAAAGTTTCTACAATTTTTTTTTTCTTTTTCCTCTCTTATTTTCTTTTCTCCCCTTATATCTTTGCCTCTTCTTTTTGTCCTTCTCCTTTCTTTCCTACTTTACTATTCTTTTCCTTTTCCCTCTATCTTTCATTATTAGCTAAAGAGAAAAAAAAAAAGGAAAACAATTTTTTTAAAGAAAAATAAGAAATCGTGCTTTTTTACCATAATCTCTCAACCCTTTCATCTTTCCTTCAATTGCCACCATTGGCCATAAATTGGTTCTTCACTCCTATTCCATGGCTTCTCTCTTAATCTTCCTTATAAATTCCTTTCTCTTTCCCATGCTGCCACCACCCTCAAGAATTTGCTTGTTATGGTTGACACCATAAGAAAGTCGTTGTTATCTTTAAGGGTATTTTCAATATTAAAGGAGTTATTACTTTGAATAAAAAAGGTGAAGTTAGATGTCCTCCTCTCTATTATTATAATTTCTTTCTTTTACTTTAAAGGTTTATACTTACTATTTAAAATTGAATTTTATTCTGAATGATAGGAAAATAGGAAGAAACTTATGAATTATTTTTCAAAAATTGAATATTTGTTTGTTTTCAATATACAAAATAAGTGAGGTATACATGATTTTTAATTCAGAAGTTTCAAAATTATCATTTTTTTTTCTTAGCTAATAGTAAAGGATAAGAGAAAGAAAAAGAAAATGGTGGTGGAGGAGGAAAAGAAAGGATAAGAAATAAAAAGTGGTAAAGTTTTTATTTAGTTATATTTTAAATTTGTAATTAATGCTAGGTGAGTATTATATGTGATTAATTTTTTAATCATAAACTTGTCACGTGTACAAGTTAAAAAAATTTGTTAACATTATACTAGATTTGTTAAAAATAAATTTAAGATTATTAATCTGTCACTTTTTAAAAGTCATGTTAAATTTGTTAAAACCCTCCAAATTATGAATTTATTTATATATTAATCCAACTATAATTGTAAACTTCAATTTTCTTCTTACTCAAACTTCTTTCCAATCAAGTGATAAATTTTGGGGAATTATGCTGGATATATAACGGGTGAATGGTTGGAAACTTGACTTGAGAGTGACCATTCCGTATGTTTAACAAGAAAGAACATTTAAAATGCTAATTAAAGTGTAAGGTTAGGTTCTTATGTGATGTCCATTATTGTCCTTTTTTTATTATTATTATACAATTAAGGAGGAAGAATGCCTTATGGAATAGGTGGCTTAAATTGATTGGTCCATGTATCCATTGTCGAAGAAAATCTTATTATTTTCAAAAGTTAATATAAAATTCAATTTTTCTACTAACTACTTTTTTTTTATTATTATTATTATTTGATTGCCGTGTACCTCAGGCAAGTAATAGTAACTAACTCAGCTTAGCCAAGTTGGCATGGGGCACAACACCATGAGGCAGACAGTGGGGATTCAAACTTTGTCACTTTTAACCCTACCATATTGCAGGATTATCACATGAATGAGAGATTGGGGGTGCTTTATACCCCTATGGTGTCCTTGGGACTCGTCACTCCTATCTCCTCTAATAGTTAATAGACTAATTACTAACCATTTTCATATTAAAAAAAATAAAGAGGATATGTAACAGTTTAAATATCTTTATAGGTCATCAGGATATAATAAAGGTGTTACTTTTTCCAAAGATTGGTTTGGTGTGTAATGTGGAGGTCATTTTGTTTTCTAATAATAATAATAAAAGATTGGTTAAAGAAGCTTTTTTTTTTTTTTTTATGTCTAATTCAATTGATAATTACGACTACCAAAAGCTTATGATTGTTAACTTGGTGGTAGTAAGCAGTAAATTATAGCTTTGATAGGTGATAAAATTAATAATATTTGACAAAAATTATAATATATAATAAAAGTAAATGATAGTCACTTGGTGTAAATTTTTGATTAAGTATTAACCAAACCAAATACTTCACAAATCTAATTACTCTAAAAAAGGTAAAAAAAAAAAAAAAAATTTTGGAAAACTATTAATTTGAATGTCTTTGTTCTTTGTTTCCTCAATCTTTGATCATGAGATGTGTCATGTATTATATGTCTGAACTCTTAATTGATTTTTGTTAAATGTCAGTCATGCATTGATAAAAATGTTTTTAAAAAAGAAATTGATTTTTTTTATATGGTTTTATAAAAGAACATAGATCTAGCTAAAGTTAATATAACTTACGGCAATTGATTTTCTTTTTAGAATAAAATATGCAATCCATTAGATTTTTCTCTTTTGAGTTTTACATTAGCAAATTTTCCTTAACTTTTAACGATGTTCTGCATTCTTAAAGTCCTATTTGAATTTGAAAACTAACATATTACATTGAATTAATATATAAATAAATTTGTAACTTCAAAAATTTTAACAAATTTATCTTGAGTTTAGAAAAATATTAAATTAGTAAAATTAGTCACATGTAATACATTTACATATATAAAATTAGTCACATGTAATACTTATAAGACGTTAATTAAAAATAAAAAATAAAAATTTTTCTTAATAAAAATATTTCTTGTCTTCTTTCTCATTCTCTCTTTTCCCAGCCCTTTTTGCCTCTCATCTCTCCTCTTTCATCCCTCTCTTCCTTTTTTTTTTTTTTACCCCTTATAATTAGCCAAGCAAAAGAAAAAAAAAAAGGAAAATTAATTTTTTTTTTTAAAAAAAGTCATTACTTCTTCTCAACAATCTCTCAAGCCTCTTCTCTCTCCTGTAAATTTTGTCATTGGCTACATATATATATTCTCTGCTCCTTGTTCCATGTCCTCTCCCTTAGGTTTCTTCGCGAACCTCTTTCTCTTTACCATGTTGTCATCACTTCTGAGGAACTACTTGATGTGGTCGCTGCCACAAAGAAAGTCATCACCATCCCAAGGATACTTCTAATGTTGAAGGGATTGTTCCTTTGACCCAGGAAGATAGCAGTGGATGTGCTCCCCTTTGCTTTCATTTGATTTGGAGGGTTGTATTTATTGGTTAAAACTAAAATTTATTTTTTAACAGTGAAAAAATAAAGAAAAAAAAAGATAAATCAATTTTGAAAAATTGGATTTTTATTTACTTTTAATGTGCAAAATGAATAAGTGAGATTCACATTATTTTTTTTTTAATTAAGAATGCTTAAAATTATCACCTTTTGCTGATTTTTCCTTTTTTATTTAAGATAGCAGTAGAGGGCTTCTTTTTTTTTTTTTTTTTTTTTTTTTTGTGTGGATAAGAGCCGGGTTAACACTACAAATCTCATAAAGGAGATTCTAATGCAGAGCGTCCAATGGGGGCACTGCCAATTCTCCTTTACAGTAGCAACCAACAGCACCTGGATCAAGACTCATTCATTGTATGGCCATTGTGGAAAGCACATCCAGCCAAAGACAAAAGTGGTAAAGGACAATGAATCTTTAGGAAAACGGATAGAGAGCATCTTTAATTGAGATCAATGGTAGGTCACTAGCTCACGGCATAAGGCTTCTAATTTTTCCCTGCCGAAAGTTGCAAAAGTCTGTCAAAGTCTTTCTATTCCATCATTTCTTGGGACCACTTCTCTTTTAAATAACCATATTTTTGGCGTTTCATTTCAAGGGCTAAGACAAAGAAAGGTCAGTCAAAGGGTGAACCATGATCACTTGTTGACCTCTTGCGAAGTGGATAACTTTTACCATAATCAACAAAGGTCCAAGTTTCTCGCAATACTTGCTGTTTTTTTTTTAAAAAAAAACCCAAGATAAAGGAACTTTATCTGCCACTCTAGGTACCTATGTCATATTATTGCTGGGGTAGGTGGACCTAATTAACTTCAATTGAGACTATACCATGAAAGAGAATTTATAAGGAAAATGATCTTAAAAAAAAAGACTTTTTCTTTGTGATGTGAGGCTTTAGATGATAAAAAAAAAGTGGGGTGGCGGGTGGACTTACAATTATGTATCAACTAACAAAATTGTCATCTAAAAGTGGATCGAATTACAACATCTAATATGTCATAATTTAATTATTGCATACCAGCATACGTTACTTGTATATTTTGTTGGAGAGATTGATAAGTAAAAATAATATTGTTTGCCGGTATATCATGAAGCTAAGGTTCAAACCTTAGTCTTTCCATATCAAATAAAAATGGCCTCCCAAGAAAAGATAAGACCCCATATAAAATGGGTTTTAAAGGCGGCCTGTCAAGCAAGCCCTGAGGCCAACTTTTAAATTACTCGTCCATAGAACAATCCCTATCCAATAAACGCAGTCGAGCCCCCCCAAAAAAAAAAAAAAAAACAAGCCGTCCGGTTATATTACACGTGAAATTTTAGGGCACGTGATGGAGTTGATTATTTCACAGGAGAAGCTCTACTGGGGACAGTGGCATGTCCGAAATCCGAAGAGAGAAGCATGCATGCATGCATGCATGTCTGTGTTCCAATTTGAACTGTTGGTTTTATGTTTGCTTAGGGGGTACTTATTGGTTGAATGGTCATATACTTAAACGGCTGCCTATGATTTCTGGTTGCCAGAATTATAACTTTTTTAACTTCTTTCTGTTTGTAGGCGGAGAACCGACATTTTTCAGCATGGGAGGTGCCGGAGCTGAGACAAAATGGTAAAAAATTCTTCCTTTGATATCAAGAGCAAAACACCTTAAGTTGGAGGTACGAGACAGACATATATTGTCTTGACATTACCGGTTGTGATATTGGTTTTTGCAATCATGAATGATCAACCTCAAGATTGACGTTTTTTTTTTGTTTGAGAATAAGACAATATTATTTTTGCTAAAAACTTTTACCAAACCGTGGAAATACAACGTAAACAGCTGATCAAATCATAATAAATTAAATATTATTGTTAGTCTCACTACTACGTAACAAAATTTACTTTGCATATGTTTACAAGATTGATTTGTAATATTTGTCGGCACGCAAAGCACCTTTTTATTTTCTTTCTTTTAATCAACTTATTTATGTTCTTAGAACTTATATGTACTCGTAGATTTAGGTATTTTTCATTGGTCTTGCTTCATTCATTCTTGATTATAGGCGCAGCCCTCCGTAATTAACTTGGCTGATGAAAATTTGTGTTTCAAATTTCATTTGGTATTAATGGACTATAATCTCCAATGCACCGCAAGTAGTTGACCCTTCTGTGAGAAGCACAAGATGGTTTGGCTTGACTTGACTGTTGCTTTGTATGATGTTGTCTCGAACACAGCTCCCTATCCTGTCTTCACTTCCAAACTAATTGCCCCACATTTCGGTTTAACAGTTTGAGTGTAGGACTGTGCTGGCAATATTTGAATTGAACTAGCAATTTGACGATTCTAAGAACATGTGGTATCTTGACCATTTATCTTTTGCGGTCCAAGGTGCAGGACAGTTCTCCTCCAAGGTCAGATATATAGTAAATTGAAACACCTTGAGTTGTTTTCTGGAATCCCACTAAAACTTCAAGGTTTTTATTTAAGAGACCGTGGCGGGAAGGACTGAGATTATTTCCCGGGTTGTCCCAGGTGGAGTTGCCTCATGGCATGCAGTTCAATGGCTGTTCCTTCCTCCGCGGCAACCAATGCAAGAAAATGTCTCTTCAAAGAACACATAGGCCTTGTTCTGATTCTGGCAAAGACCTGTACAACCAAGCCAGTATGCGAAGATTCCATTCGAATCACCGCCTTTGTTATTCTGTCAACCGTCTACGTGCTGCAGCAACGCAACCAAAGCTAAAGAACGGCCAGTCATATGGGATTTTCCCATTCCAGATATCTAGCTCTATAATTCCAAACTCGCTTCGATCACTTCTGTTCGATCTGAAGGCTGGCAGAGACTTGGATATTGAAGATAAGGTTATTGATATGGAAGAAAGTCTGGAAGAAAGCGTTGACATCAATGAAGGTGAGGAGATTGAAAGGGCCAACTGGGTGGAGAGGCTGTTGGAGATCAGAACTCGTTGGAGTAGGCAGCCACAAGAGAACATAGATGAGGATGAGGGATGCGATGTCGACGAAGAGGGAAATTGTAAATGTGATGGCGATGAGAATGGTTGTTCTGTGGATTACAGCTCAGAGGAAGGAGAAAGAGGAGAGATGAAATATGACCAGGAGACATTTTCAAGGATGTTATCTCAAGTCCCATGGTCAGACACCAAGCTTTTCTCCAAACCGGCTTTCTTGTGTAACATGGCTTATGTCATACCTCATATCAAGGTACGACAATTTCAACTTTTACAATAACATTGGCATCCTCTGATACTGACTTTCTCTAACCTCAATTTCAAGTTGTTCTCTTTTTCTTCACTGTCAAGTAATTCAAAACCAAAGCAAGGCTAAAGCAAATATCTATAGAAGAAAAACCAGTTCAAATTAAGTAATTTAATCCAGTCATTAATTAACATGCAGCCAAACGCTTTGAGAAGATACTATGGCCTACATTTTGTAACATCATCCTTAGAAAAGAAAGCAGAGGCAGCAGCAGCCATAAAAGCAAAGCTTGATCAGGACTTTACCCTTGTACCCCTTGTAAACACGGATTCAAATCTGGGGAAACTTGACAGCGTAGAGCAGAAGCATCCAATACAACAGTGGGTTGCTTATGAGATCGCTGCCTCAGCTGCATCTTATGTCCATGCACGTGCAAAAGGCCTTCCGGCTTGTGGCTCCAAGTCACATGATGGTGATGTGATGGATTCAAGCGGGTTGGTTGGGCCAGATGAGGAAGGAGAGAGCTCACCCCGAGTATATAAGTCAGAAATGGCTGCTTATGTCGCAGCATCAACAATGACGTTGGTTGTTGCAGCAGGGGAGAAAGAAAAACAGGAGGTTGCAAAGGACCTTCAATCGCTTCACTCCTTACCCTGTGACTGGTTTGTTTGTGATGATTTAAGCACATATACTCGCTGCTTCGTTATTCATGTACTGAATTCATTTGTACTTTATCTCTATTTATCCATGCCAGAAAAAAAAAAATGCTTTTGTAGGTAGCGACCAATGCACCAAATATCCAGAATTGATATCCAATTCAAGTTCAGAAATTACTAATGCTAGAGAAACGTAACATGTCTGATATTTTCAAATTGAAGGGGTCCGACTCCCTAGCATCTTGGCAGGCAAACCTCTTTTTTGAGCCCACTAAATTTGAGGTAAAACTGTCACACTTTGAACGGTATCTTCTGCAATAATTGGTGAGGAAGGAATAAAAAGAATATCATTGCTGTTGTTGCAGGGGACGGAGGCGCTTTGTTCACAGAGGGATTTATGAAGCAGCGAAAGGAACAAACAAGCAGTTCATGCAAGAAATAATTAAGCATTTGAACAAATATGGAGAACGTGCAAAGCTTCAATTCATTGGTCATTCTCTTGGCGGCAGTCTTTCACTTCTAGTCAACTTGATGCTACTGACCAGGAACGTTGCCAAGCTCTCAACTCTACGGCCAGTAGTCACATTCGGTTCACCTTTTGTGTTCTGTGGTGGCAAACAGATACTGGATGATTTGGGCTTAGATGACAGCCACGTTCATTGCGTTATGATGCATAGAGATATTGTTCCAAGAGCATTCTCCTGCAAGTACCCCAACCATGTAGCCATGGTCCTCAAGCGCCTTCCAATCGCATCCTTTATCTCCTTAATTATCATTTTTGTACTAAAGATAAGTTAAAGTAATAAATTAAAAGTGCAATAAACTTATCAAATTTTTTATCTTCCATAATGTCTTGTTTAGAGTTAATGTCATTATTAACCCTTTTCAATTTAATTTCTTTCGATTTGAAGGCATGTTCTGTTTCTTTTAATTTAATGAAAAATTCATTATCTTTATACTCATAATAATAGACAAAAATAATTTGTTTGAATAGTTTAGAAGATTCTTAAATAAAGTATATTGATTTTTCAATACATAATAATTTAATTTCAACAAAACAAAAAATGATAACTTTTATAAAGTTATGGTGAAATAATATTTTTAAATAAATTATTTTGGTATGATTCTCCTAAAGTTCTTATCACAAAATTGGGACAATTGACTGTCCAGCGTTTGAGCAATCAAAAACCCACAATTAAACCCCCAAAAAAGTGATAGAAATGAACTAAAGGCAACCTTTTTTTTTTTTTTTTGTCTGCATTGGGTGGCAGAGGATAGTGGCAATCAAATCGAAGGTAGCACAC
Organism: Kandelia obovata; assembly: GCA_021464305.1. Classification (NCBI taxonomy): domain Eukaryota; kingdom Viridiplantae; phylum Streptophyta; class Magnoliopsida; order Malpighiales; family Rhizophoraceae; genus Kandelia; species Kandelia obovata. The sequence continues at coordinate 6,646,239 of CM038482.1, read as the reverse complement.
AGCTCATAAAGATACTTCATGTTTTTATTTTTATTTATTTATTTTTATGGCCTTTAAAAGAGAGGATAGAAAGTAGGTGGCGACCGGTGCTCTAAGATACTTAGTCCTCTCTAAGCTCTTTCTATTATAAGAATAAGAATGTTTTTGTTTAGCCGTTTGCTTCAATAAAAACAACGTTAAAAGAGGGATGTTGGTTTACTAAATTCCAACACTAGGCTTTGAGCTTTCACAATATTTCTTGACATTGGGAGGGCAAAATAGGCAATTTGAATATTTCAATGCCTCTGATGCCTTATTTATACTTTGAGTCTTAGGGATACCATTAATTAAACAACTATTTTGGGCCACAAATTAATTGATTTGCAACTAACACAGTAGTAAGATTCCTCCATATATATATATATATATATATATATATATATATATATTTATTTATTTATATATTTATCATCAAATTCAAAATTCACCATTTAACTTGAAGTTAATGACATCTTGGTAACATATTCTAGTCGGTTTTCTTTTGTTTATGAATGCCACGATCACTTGGGTGAATGTTTTTAAAAAACTTTAGTGTTGTTTTCATTATTATTATTATTATTATTTTGGGTTTTTGTTTTGGATTGTTTTGGGCTCCTTGTTTGAATGACCATAAGGCTATTTTGGGTTCGTTGTGGGCCTTATCACTGTTTCGCTACATTGGGCTCATTCCTTAGGGCTCCGTTTCGGGTCAAAGTCTAAACAAGCGGCAATAAAACATAATAGCGATAAAAGGATTAAAAGTATTAAAAAAAGCGTTGGTCCCTTAAAGAGCTATTAGATTTTAAATTTTTATATATAAAATTTATGTAAAAATATATATATTTTTATTATGTAAAAAATTGTTTAATAAATCCCTTAAAAAAAAATTAAAAGAAGAGCGTTGATTTGAATTGGTGATTAGGGAAGTGTCCAATTCGAGAAAAAAAGCATGACAAGATTTGCATTTATTAGGCCATTAACCATCGCTCTCAACCTCTCTCTCTCTCTCTCTCTCTCTCTCTCTCTCTCTCTCTCTCTCTCTCTCTCTCTCAACAAATAAATAAATAATAAACAAAATTAAGAAATTATATATTTAAAAAAAAATGAAAAAATGAAAATCGCAACCCCTGAAATGGACAAACTCATCACTAACAAGCCATTGTCTACAGCCTCCAATCTCCATAATAATAATAATAATAATAATAATCATCATCCCCAAAATTTCTGACGATCAGGCACATCCTTCTTTTTCTTCTTCTTCTCTTCTTAATTCGCCTATCTGTCTTCATCTCTGCGTACACAGACCTTAATATTGATCCACACTTCCATCTCCTCTGCACCATCTGACCCCAAAATATTCCCTCTTGCATCTTGCTATCTATCTGGGTCCCAACTCTCCCCCTCCCAACCAACCCACGTCTCCTTTGTCTGCAACCTCGCCTATAATATCACCGTTGATTCGCAGTTAACCATTTGGTCTTTGCCTTGTGATTGACCATTCTGACCCATTTTCATCACCCACTTTGCCTCTTTGTTTTGATACCTGAATGGGGTTTTCTTTTCCCTTTTTTGTTGTATTATTATTATTATTGTTATTAACTTTGGTTTCTTGGGTTTTCTGTTTCCTGAAAGATTCATTTCATTCCTTTTGTTTGTAGGATTTAGATACTGTTAAGTGCCTTCTCTGAATTTGTTTATGTCTCTGTAGAAGGCGATCCTTGTTTGACAGTACCCGAGAATTTAGTGGAAAGTACTGTGAATTTGACCTTGTATTTGATTTAGAAGACAGTGCCATCCGGTATTGTTAATTGGGTAGTTTGCTTTTCCCGATAAAACTTTAACCTTGGAAAGCTCGAAATCTAGTTGTTTTCTGTTTTTTTTTTTTTTTGTCCTTGGTCTTGTTTCCTGTATTACTGTTTTTCTGTCTCTGGCTTGTTGTCTGTACTCTGCTTTCCTTTGTGGAGTTGGATTGGAGGGGATAGGTTTAAGATATAAAGAGGGTGAAAGAAGGGGAGAGGCCTGGGATTGCATGGGCGAGAATGAGAGATGGGCACAGCCACCAAGTGGGCTATTGCCAAATGGTTTGTTGCCCAATGAGGTGGCCTCGATCCGAGTGCTCGATGGGGAGCGATGGTCAAAGGCCGAAGAGAGAACTGCAGAGCTCATTGCCTGCATTCAGCCCAAGCAGCCCTCGGAGGAGCGCCGCAATGCAGTTGCAGATTATGTACAGCGGCTCATCATGAAGTCCTTTCCTTGCCAGGTACATCGGAGGGATTGGGAAATATGTATTTGCATTAGTGGGTTTTGCATAGATGCTTTTGTTAATTGGTGGTACTTGCATTGAAGTTTTGTATTCTATTTGATTATGGTGGAAGAGGAAGATGTGGAACTACATGTCATATTTAATGGAGAAGGAGGACTTACCAAAAATTGGTAATTTATTGTAGTTGATTGACAATGGTTTGCAATTGAAGCCACTCAATGGATTAGATGAATTAGACTTCTCCATTTGAAGAGAGTGAAGGACAGTGTGATTTGGTGTTGTTGATATTTTGAGGGAATTTTGCCTTTCATAATTGGTGACTCATCTTATAAGCTGAGATCAAAACTGAGAAAGATAGGATATTTTGGAAAAGGCCTATTGATTTAGTTTCATAGTAGTAATGCTGAACTGAAGTTCTTGGTTTTTTCATTTTTTGCAAAGCTATGTATCCTCAGTTTTATTTGTCATTCAATGTTATCATTAATCCTTGGATATCTTCATTATCTTCAGGTGTTTACTTTTGGGTCTGTACCACTTAAGACTTATTTACCTGATGGGGACATTGACTTGACTGCCTTCAGCAAGAGCCAAGATCTGAAAGACACTTGGGCTCATCAGGTTCGCGATATGCTTGAGAATGAGGAAAAGAATGAGAATGCTGAATTTCGTGTAAAAGAGGTTCAATACATTCAGGCAGAAGTAGGTCTCTCTTTCCAGCTTAAACAAACTAATTATTGCTGCATGCTCTATTTCAATTTGTTATTATGTTTTTTATCACACAATTTATTATAATGTTATTGCCTCTAAAAGTGGACATATTTTCCACTTTTCCCTGAATTGAGTGTATACCTAATACCAGCTGTAGAATCAATGGATAGCATTGGCATGCTGAAGTTGACTTGCAATCATTGGAGTTTTTTTTTTTTTTGTCTGTGCTTTCTCTCTTCTAGAGGATAATTATGTCTGTTATGGTCCAACACAAAGAGTCAGACTGCAGAAGGAAGACTGGATGCTGGGACAAATGGACAATATCTTTTTAACTACAAAGGAAAGAAAATAAGCAGGAGTTGAATAATGGAATTTCAGACTGCAACCAACTGCCATTTGTTACCAAATTCATATGTTGCAATTGTGATTCATGAAATTAATACTTAAGGGTCACTCTGGCATTCAGTTTATCTAGCCATAAAGCCTAGCTCTCTGCCTGATTTCTTGATTGGCCAACCATATGTTGGCTTTGGGGATATGTCCTCTGCTAATATTCTTTAACACCCAGTGTGGATAGGAGATGGTCTGTTGGAACTAAATGTTGCTACCAAAATTGGTTGCATGATGTTTAATATAGTTATGTTGGATAAGTGCTTTTTGTATGACTTAAAATCATTGGGAAATAGCAGGTTTGGACATTTTTGAGAGTTTTCCTTTCAGTTGACAATTACAAAATAGTTCTAAGTGCTTACACTAGGAAATTCCCTTGACCATCCTAGGACGACTTTCAAAATTGGTTGTAGAGTGGCTTCATGTATCACCAGTCTTTATAGCAGCCAATGTCAATTTTGCATTAATCTCACTGAGAATTTCTATTGTTCTGATACATTTTGAGTATTGAACAATCACTTGCATGCCTTTGTCTTTAAGTTCAATGTGATTTTGAGTAAATTTTTTTGATGGTTCTTTTTGTGTCATTTGTTCTTCCCAGAAGATGCTTTTCTTGCTCAAAAGTTGACTATCTACTTAGATGATGTGTCATACATATTTTGATAAAGAACTCTTGAGTGCCTTGGGTTCAATGGGCATTTCATGATGGAAGATTTAGCTTATCTGTATTATTCTTTAAATATTTATACAGGTGAAGATAATAAAGTGTCTTGTGGAAAACATTGTGGTAGATATATCATTTAACCAGCTTGGCGGGCTTTGCACCCTTTGTTTTCTTGAGGAGGTTTGTGGTTTATATAAGGATGCACCGAGTTTATCTTCTTGAGCAGTGTGATCTATGATAACAATTCTGGCATGTCACTGGTTTTAGCATTTTTGCTTCTGTAGGTTGATAATCTGATAAATCAGAATCATTTATTCAAGCGGAGCATTATTTTGATAAAAGCTTGGTGTTATTATGAAAGCCGTATATTGGGGGCTCACCATGGATTGATCTCCACATATGCTCTGGAAACCTTGGTTCTCTATATATTCCATGTTTTCAACAATACATTTGCAGGACCCCTGGAGGTGCTTTTTACTACTTTGATCTCACTTTATTTCTATTTTAATTTATCTGATTTATTTTTTCCTTTGCATGTCTAGGTACTTTATCGTTTTCTTGAGTTCTTCAGTAAGTTTGATTGGGACAATTTCTGTGTTAGCCTATATGGTCCTGTGCCTATTAGTTCTCTTCCTGATGTAACAGGTATATAATGATTGCTTGGATGAAATTTATACTTTTTTTAAATTTCTTGATACTTCACCAGTTTTTTGTAAATGCTTTTGTTTTTACCAGCATTAACTTTTTTATAACATGTTTTGTAGCGGAGCCTCCTCGAAAGGACAGTGGAGAGTTACTACTGAGTAAATTGTTTCTTGAGGCTTGCAGTGCAGTTTATGCTGTTTTCCCTGGTGGGCAAGAAAATCAAGGACAACCTTTTTTGTCAAAGCACTTCAATGTTATTGATCCTTTGCGCATAAATAATAACCTTGGGCGTAGTGTCAGCAAAGGTATTTGAGCAAAACTCTGATACTGTCATTTGCAATAAACCTTGAATTACTCTTTCTAATACCTTTCCTTTGTCTTTCTATAGAAACTTCACACTTTTGTGTTTGTTGTCTATCAAAATTGGAATAGTTCTAGTGACCTACTTCTTTGTTTTCTTGTCTCTTTATGGTAGGAATTACATCCCTATATATTAATGCCGTTTAGCAAACACAATGCAATTTCTTTTTTCCTTTTGTTCCCATGCTTGTATTCACTGGTAATGCTACACAGGATAATGTTATTTTCTTCAGAATTTCTCGATGCTTTTAGTGTGCTTGAATTCACATTAGTTTATAGTTATACTTGTCTTCCTAGTGACTGTTATGGTGACTTAATGTATGAGATTTGTCAGGTAACTTCTTCAGGATACGCAGTGCATTTACATTTGGGGCTAAAAGGCTAGCTGGGCTACTTGATTGCCCCAAAGAAGATTTGTATTATGAAGTAAATCAGTTCTTTTTGAACACCTGGGCCAGACATGGCAGTGGCCATCGTCCTGATGCACCGAGGAATGACTTGTGGTGTCTGAGATTGTCAACTCCTGACCACTTGCAAAAATCTGAGGATCGAAGGAACAATTCAAGCAGTAAATCTGCTGGTGGTGATGCCCAAATTGACATGGCTTTTGATTCACATAGTTTTCCTTCCCAGCATGGTAGTTATACCATAGAAACCACATCCAGAAGTAGTGAAAGGTCTTCAGTTTCTTGTGCCCAAAAAACTTATGTTAACTCAAATAATGTACGTGCCTTGGATCAGTCCAGAAGGGAAATTGGTTCCAGTCAGAGTGCACATGCTGATAGAAGTCAGAGAAGTTTTAGACCTGATAAGATCATTAATGACCTTCAGGCATGGTATCCTTTAGCAAGGACACACTCTAGTCCTGAGCTTACTGACATGTATTCAGAAATTTCCTCTCAAGGAAGGCATAATAGAGCCTTAGAGGGTGGAAAAGGTCAATCCTCCTCTGCTAGATTGGATAATAGGAGGAAAACCCTGGAATTTGATAATGTGGCTGGCCATGGTATTAATTCTTCAAATGATGATCCTTTTTCTGCTAGGCACACCTCATCCCATCAAAATCATGATGGTGCCACAGACTCAAACAGTGATTTAAATAGTTACCATGATGATACTGGCTTCAGGGCCTTGGGTGAAGAATTTCCTTCTGCCATGGGGACACAGTCAATGAAGCAGGAAGAACAAGATCTTGTGAATATGATGGCATCTTCTACAGGTCTTGTTTTCAATGGGCAGGCCCATTTTCCTCTGAATTTAGCATCAAGTCACATACCTTTTCCAATCCATTCTTCTATCCTTGCTTCAATGGGATATGCTCAAAGAAATTTGGGTGGAATGCCTGTAGACGTTCCTCTGATGGATGTTCCTTGGGCTCCAAATATGCAATTTCCTCAAGGCCTGGCCTCTTCATCACTAACCCATTATTTCCCTGGTATAGGATTGACCTCAAATCTAGAAGACACTGCTGAAACTGGTAATGAGAATTTTGGTCATATGGAAGTGAACCCTGGGGTGGCCAATCATGATTTCTGGCATGAGCAGGAGAGGGGCTCTACTGCTGAGTTTGACCTTGATAATGGAAGTCCTGACATGCATCATTCAGATGATAAGCAGACATCCACTTCAGCTAGTTATTCAGCTCGGATAGGTGGGCCTGGTATTTCTTCAAGGGTTCAACAACAGTTCACCAAAGAAATTCAAGGCTCAGTGAAGGAAGATCATGCAGATACATTTCCCTACCAAGAGAACAAACACACTGAAGCTTATGTCAAGGAGAGAACTATGAGTTCAAGGCCCGTTCCACCTGTTCATACTAGCCCTCTAAGAAGTAAGACGTCTTCTGAGAGTTCGTGGGAAGGATCACCTGCAAAGGCATCAAAATCAACAAGGGAAAAAAGAGGTAGAAAAATTTCTACTTCTTCAGGGCCATCTGCTGTCTATAGGAAAGGTAAAAGTGTCTCTGATCATTCTTCCAATCAGACAGATGATGATACTAAAGACTGGAATCTGGTGTCTGTTATGGGACCTGAGATGACTGAGAGAAGCATAGGACCACAGTCTGCTTCTTCTTTGCATGTTTCAAGGCATCAAATTCCTGGGTTTGAATCAGCACAGACAGGTGGCTCTGAATCATTGATACCTTTATCTCCAGTACTCTTGGGTCCTGGTTCACAGCAAAGAAGTTCAGATAACTCAGAAGTTGTACAATTCACATTTTATCCTACCGGGCCACCAGTTCCATTTGTTGCAATGCTTCCTTTTTACAACTATCCAACTGAGACAGGAACTTCTGATGCATCAATGGGCCAGTTTACTGGTGAAGAGGGCCCAGATAACAGTGGTTCTAGTCAGAATTTTGATTCGTCTGACATACTTGATCAACCAGAGACACTAACCACTTCTAATTCTATGAGAAGGGCTGCTTCTGTTGAGCTGTTAGAGCACAAATCTGACATTCTCCATAGTGATTTTGCTAGCCACTGGCAAAATTTGCAATATGGACGGTTTTGCCAAGGCTCACGGTATCCTTCACCACCGGTTCACCCTTCACCTGTCATGGTGCCGCCTGCATATTTGCAGGGCAGTTTTCCGTGGGATGGTCCTGGGAGACCTTTGTCAACTAACATGAATCTTTTCTCTCAATTTATGGATTATGGGCCTCATATCATTCCTGTTGCTCCTCTGCACCCTGTGTCCAATAGACCTGCTGTTGTGTACCAACATTATGGTGATGAAATGCCAAGATATCGCAGCGGAACTGGGACCTACCTGCCTAATCCTGTAAGCTAGGACCTAAATTTCTCTCTTCTACAATGACTGTTATCTACTTCTCAAACATATTACCTGTGATTATGTTTGCGGGTTAGAGTTGGGGGTTAAGGAACGGTGGGGAGGGGGGGAGAAAGAGAGAGGGTTATTTGATTTTCTTGTCTCCTGTTGCTTTCCTTCTTGTTCAATTGTTTGATCTGAAAGTTTTGCACATTAAACATGAATACTGTAGTAGTTGTTCTTTAAGAAATAAACAATTCATCTGAAGCTGGTGCAACTTGCCACCTTTTTTGGTGAAATTTGGTGATCTTAAAATCACTACCACCCTTAATATTGAACATACAGGTTTTTCTGATTTGCAGCCTTGATTTTTTTTTTATTTACTTCAGAAGGTTGCTGTTCGGGATCGGCACACTACAAATACGAGAAAGGGAAATTACAACTATGATCGAAGTGACCACCATGGAGAAAGAGAAGGGAACTGGAATATTTACTCCAAGTCCCAAGCAACTGGGCATGGTCACAGCCGCAGTCAAGCTGAGAAGTTGAGCTCACAGCAAGATCGGCTGGGAGCAAGTGAAAACCGAGCTGACCGGGTATGGGGCTCACATAGACGTGATACATTTCCTTCATATAAATTTCATAATGGTCCACTTCGCTCAAACTCTGCCCAGAGTGGTTCTGCCAATGTGGCCTATGGAATGTATCCTCTACCATCAATCAATCCTGGTGGAGTTTCTTCAAATGGACCTACTATTCCATCTGTTGTCATGCTTTATCCATATGATCATGATGCTGGATCTGGCTGCCCAGCAGAGCAACTGGAGTTTGGTTCTCTTGGACCAGTGGGTTCATCGGGTGTTAAAGAAGTGTCACATTATGGGGGAAGTCAATTGAAAGGGGTGTTTGAGAATCAATTATTTCATGGCTCCACAGCTCAGCGGTCTTCGCCAGATCAGCCTTCTTCTCCCCACCACAAGAGTTAGTTGCCTGTTTTTGAGGACAATTCATGTAAGTGCAAGATTTCTGAATTGCAGTGTGTTTGAAAGCCAGTTTTGTTGATATAAATGGTAGTGTGTTAATAATAATTAAATGTTGAACTACTTATAATATGAAAATATTCTCATTGGAATACTATGAATCTGCAGACTGATTAGCAACTTGAATGTCGCTGACATGTCAATGCCACATCTATATGCATGTGGTGACTTCCACGCTCAAAATTGAATGTTTATGGTCTATCAATCTTTTTGCTTATCATCTGGCTCGGGATTGTTTTGTGATGGCTTTGATTTTGTTTTCTTAACAGGAGGATTTAATTTTGTTGCCAGATCAGTGACCCAGAGGAATTATCGGCCGAAGGAAGGGGTTTTCCCACCTGTTGCACTTCTGAACCAGTGTTGAAATGATGGTGGGAAACTATAGTGAGGAAGAACCCTCCAATTATCAGCCGTATTCTTCTCTCCTCGTGAAATATAAAGTGGGGAATTTGGTTTTCAAATTTCATGTTCTCTCTGATGTAATCTCATGGAAAGGTCACCAATTCTTCTACCTCGTGCTTGTCTGTACACTATTAGAAGCGGTTTTCCAAACTGCCTAGTCTCAGAGGAAGCAACTCACTGGCAGTGAAGGTGGGGGGGGGGGTGCAGGACCTGGGGATTCAGTCTTACTATAGGCTCAACACATTGTAACTCCACTGATGTAGAAGCTCGCAGTTATAGATTCTAGGTATGATCATGGTTACAAAATTTGTTCCATCAGGATATCATCCACAAGATGTACGACGGATCTTGATTCATAAATTTAGCTCTTTTAAGAAGTTAAAATGGTGGTAGCCATACCCCCCCTGCCAATATAGCCGAAGAAAATGGTTCTAGGGTTCTCTTATGTCTCGAGTAGTTGTTGCTTGTGGCGGGTGAAGTTTACATTTCTGACGGCATGACTCTGGTCAGGTCAGTGAAAGTGGAAGTGGGCGGATAAGGTTGCACGTTTCCTGGATCAGGTAAAGTTATTTCGATCGTTTGACATTGGATGTGTCATCTCGAAGAGCCAAAAAGCTTGGCAGGTTGAAAATGAATATAAATAAATAAATAAAAATACTTTAAAATTATGTTTGTTTATTGTTAATAAGAATTAAGAAAGTAAAAAAATAATAATAAATAAATAAATAAAAACCTTAAAGTTTGATCACGTTAAAATTCGTTAGCTTAATCCAAACGAATAACTAAAGGCATTCTCAAGTATATGAAGCATACACAAAATTAATTAATCTCAAAACATATTATAATGGATTTTCGTGCTTTGTTCGTCTTATTACAGTGTTTAGTGTTACATAGTTATTTTACTAATTTGTAACACGATTATTTACGTGCTTGTGTGGTCATCCTTTCATTAAAAGTCCCATCAAACAATAAATTACATAATAAAAATAATTATTTTTATTTTTATATAAAAATCTAAAATTTTTTAATTATTAGAATATCTTTTTAACATACACCATCCCCCTTGTTTTAATTAAACCAATACAGCATCAAATATTGTAAAGAAGTCTGATGGGCTCCAACACGTTGCTCACATTTGTGGGGCCAGAAGTGGTTCTGCTCCGATCGGAGGGCATAACATCTGGAAGACGTCATTGAAAATCAAAAGGATCGGCCTGATAGGGGCATAAAGATATAAAATGCGGGAACACATTGAAAGTGGGATCCTAAAATGTAGTATGATAACAATTAATTAGGCAGAGCATTTTGCATTATGGCTTCCCGCCGCCGCCACCACCTACCGTTACATTATTCTTCCGCTTTTCTTTTCTTTCACCATGACCCCAAACCCCAAGCACCCCAATTCCCTTTGACTATTCCCTTAATTCCGTTGTTACTGCTACTGCTGCCACCACCCCCACAAAGCCGTTGACTCCAACTCCTAGGCAATGTTTGATAAATTTCAGATATGTTCGGTGGAGTTGTTGGAGGGTGAATTCTCTCACCTTGTTCCTGTCTTTCCCTTGGCTTGAATGGCTGCAGAACTCATCTCAATTGAATTTTTCTAGCGTTTTTCGTTATTATTTGTCACAGAAGTGATTGATAATGTGGGGCCTTTAAACTTGGTTGGTTACTGTCTTGTAGAAATATTCCAAAAACACGTACAACCTAGTACTGACATTGTTATAACCTGTTTTTGAGTTCTACAGGTAAGGTGGTTGCATATATCAGTGATAAGGAACTTTTTGAGGAATTTTACAGGTGAAACTGATTATTTTTTGTTTGGGGTTCAAGGGGAGGGGGGCGCTTTTGCACTGAAAGCAAAACTGATTTCTGTTTGGTGTTGTGTTGTTATCTTTTCACTTCATTTTTATTATTTTGTTTATAGAATAATCTGCTCTGTATTATTCCTCTTGTTAGGAAAAAGCTTGCTTGCCGTCTTATTTTTGAGGGGAGTGCTAATAGTGACCATGAAAGGAGCATCCTGACAAAACTGAAACGACAGTGTGGTGAACAGTTCGCTTCGAAGATGAAGGGGATGGTGAGTTTCTCTTGGTTTTCGGGTGAAAGCTTACACTTGTGTGCAACTCTTTGGTGGTTTTATTTTGCTGGCATTTCTGTTTTCTTGCAGCTCAAGGATTTGATGTTGGCCAGAGAAAATAAGCCAATTTTGAGAATCATCTTACAAATCAGCCTGATGATGCACATCTCGACATTGACATGCTTACAACTGGACTTTGGCCAAGTTATGGGCGAGGATTTGTTGTGCATATTTTGATATAGCAATTCGTTTTTCTTCATCTTCTTCCTTCTACATTTAAATTGTTACTATTGACAACTAACATAGGAATGAATGCTTTACTTTTGTTTTAGGTGAAAACTCGGTTGGATTTACTCACCTGGAGATGTGCCACATTAATGGCAAGTTTGAGCAGAAGACCATCGAACTGATTCTGTCAACGTATCATGTGCAAAGTATAAGATCCTCACCAAGGAACTCAACACAAAGACAATTCCCCAGATAGACTACTTTGAGTTCAACCACAAGGTCACAGTTAAAATTGTTTTTATGAGCTAAGTGCACTATTAATACATGCTGCTTCTCTTTCGTCTGTGAAATGATGCTGCGTTCTTCAAATCACTCTGAACAATTTAGAATTAGCAAATAATTGACCTTCCAGTATATCAAAGCTGCAAATTATGATAATGAATCACTTTAGCATTTATACAGAGTTTTAATGTCCCATTAAAAATCACTTTACCTTCCATCGCATCAAAGCTTTTGGAGCATGGCTTGAAACGATAATAAGATGGTTTTAGGCTTTTCATGCTTAATTTTATTATTATTATCATCAATAAAAAATGGCTTAAAGGCATATCTTGCTGAAAATAATAGCTGTAATATTTTTTTTAGCAGCAAAAGCCTCTTTTTTTTTTTTTTTTTTAATATTTGTACTTATGGCATATGCATACATGAATCTCTACATTAAGTTTGAAAAAATAATTGTTCTTTCTCTATAGTGTTATTGATATAAATAGTTATGAAAAAAAAAAAAAAACTAAGAAACAAACCTTTCAATGAATAACAGCATCTTTAGCTACCCCAATCATTCTGGTGTTGCAAAATTAGCTGCTTCACCACAATGAAATCGTGAGAGTCAAACACCATTGATGGAATACAACATCAACAAAGAAATAATCGTAGAGAAACTCAAATGTTCCAACACCAAGATGCTAAGTTGAAAAACCAAGGCACCTTACCATGGCTGAACCCCAAATGATAGGCTCTTGGGAAAGAAACAACAAACTCTCCAGCATTTTGCATTAACCTGATTTGAAATAGAAACAATGAATTAGATATGTAAAAAGCCACTCACTCCAAGCAAAAATATATAGAATCTCTCTCTAAACAAGTAATAAATAAACATCTAAATTCTATAGTAATTCAACTTGGTTGCAAAAATGTCAAAACAATCTGGCGGAAAGCTATTCAAGACCATAGCAAACTTTAATGAAGAGGGCACATGTAGCATGATACACCTGCATTACATAACTGTGGTCTTCTCGCCAAGAATTAAAAAAAAAAAAAGTAATTGAAAGGGAGAAAATGAAAGTAGAAGTTAGTTGTTTGATTAAATTGGTAGAATTGTTAGAAATTTTAAACACTCTTATAAATCTGTTTGGTAAGTCTAGTTCATAAAATCCAAAATCCAACCAAAAAAAAAAAAATCACAACAATTAAAGTTTTAAAAAAAAAAAAATTCAAAACCCAAAACCCTAATGTTTCGTCGTGGATTGATACCTTAGGCAAAAACTGAGCAAGCACTACAAAAGTATTGAACTCCAAGAACCGATCCAAATTCGTAGTACTGACTTTGTCGTCTGTCAGACTTGACTTGAGACCGAACTGTTTGAAGATAAGAACAGAGACGACAATGAGGGCTCGCATCAATTGGACTCCACTCTTTTCTTCATCTCCGATACAGTACAATTCTTCAAAATCGCTGTCTTGGGTTACTGTTGCTGCTGCTTTCTCGTGGCCGCATTCAGCTCATGAACAACCCTTTGTTTCTTGACAAAGAGGGACAAAATGCTACGAAGAGTAGTGAATTAGATAACAGATTATGTTTTTGTTTACATGGGAAGACAATAACTTCTTTTATAAGTTTCATCCATGTTGACTCCTTAGTTTTATTTTTATTTTTATTTTTTATTTTAAAATAATAATATATTTCTTATAATAAAAATAAATTTTAATATGCTACTAGTAGGAAATTTTTCTGTCAGTTCACGTGCAGAAAAAAGCCATAAAATATCTCGGGGGTGGTTTAAACGTGCCGTTAAAATCGAAGCCGTGACATCAGCCTCCGAAGCCACATAGGAATCAGTAACGTGCCTTCCAGCCACCGTATTAAATTAAAAATAAATAAATCAATCAATTATAACAACAAAAAAGAAAACCACCATTGAGTTCGGTACCAGATTTTTTAAATTATTTTTTAATTCCTCTCTATTTCTCTACATTTCTTCGCAAAGCAGCAAACTAAACTACTCAAATCTGCTCTGCCAGAGCAAAACACTCAGCAACAACGTTGTCCTGTCTCTCAAACAAGTTTCGATCGACTTGACTTATGTTTACGTTCTCTGTTGTCTCCACGCTAAACATTATATTGATGTAAATAAATATCGCCAGACTTTGACTTGAACCCTTCTTTAATGTACTCTGTGGCTCTCTCTCTCTCTCCCCCCCCTCTCTCTCTAAACCTCAGCGCGCATAGAAGTAACGCTTCAATGGAGATTCTCCTGAGGGAGTTGTAAAAAAACTGCTGCTAGTCTTCGAGGAATCTTTGCAGTAGAGCTTGGGAATCGGAATTTGTTAGCTCTGAGCTCGGAAGAAGAGCCAGGGAGCCAGCATCTTTAAAGTCGTCCAAATTGAATGCGTCATCTTGGGCATCCCGTGGAGTTCTGGAGAGTCGGATTCCGTTGAAAGGTAACTTAATTCCTCAAGATCTCGGGACTTTAATCTATCTATCTATTCTTCTTCTTCTTCTTCTTATTATATATATATAATTATATTTTTTTGCAAATTTGAAGTTCCCTGGTTGTTTCTTTGTAACAGAGTGTTGATTTCTACTCGGGTTTTTTCTTAGTTTACGTCTTCGTTTTCTTTTTGGCTTTTGTCTTGGGTCATATTATTTGTCTGTTTCATTATTATATTCTTTCTTGGAGTGGGTTTACGTTAGTGGCAACTTACAAGGTATGCGTTAAAAGTGGTAACCTCGTTTGAAACAGACAAATAATTCCCCTAGAATGTGGATTTGTGAGAGCCGGATCTGGCTTAACTACTAGGAATTTTGAACCACTAAATCAATTCTTGCCAAAGCTGGAGTTAATTAAAATTCCGGAGCTTAAAAATTGAACCTAAGAACTTAGATGGAAATAAAGATTGGACTAATGGGAGTTATTTGGTGTTGATTAATATTTATGGGCTAAACAATGAAAGTCAGATAGGATATGGTCGGTGGATTTAATCAAATAATTATGAATATTTGAACCGTTTAATTCAAATGGTTTGTCAAATACTCACAACTATATGAACTCATTTAATTGTTGTGTTATGTGCACGAAGAAATAAGGTTTTTCCTGCTTTCTCAACTGATATATCGTGGCTTAACATTCTATCCATGTTAGGTAATTTTATCAGTTCGTTAGAATTAGACTTCGAGGTCTCTGAGTTCCAATTTTAGGAGGAAGAATGAGATTAATGGGAATGGAGAGAGCTACCCCCATTATGTATTTTACAGCTCAATGAGCCTTCTAATGGATTTTATAAAATAAAATAAAATAAAGAATTGGGTTGGGGACATTGACAGAATGTGATGTCTTCAATTTGTTGGAATTTTTATATAAAATTGGAAGCATTCAAGTCTTGTTTCTTTGGCATTTCTATAACCTTTTTGGTTGATTTGTTTTGCTAAATGGAAGCATTCAAGCTTTGTATTTTTTCATAAGCTTGTTTAGAACTTTTGCTGATGGACTTTGTTTCTACTATATATAGCTTATTTTGCATTTGTCTCATATTTGTTGTTGTCGTTTCAGATTTTAATATATCAGTTACTCCAGAGTAAATGCTGCTATCTCTACCTTTGTGAATAACATGACCTTAACAGCTATGGAGTATCAGAGCTGAACAAAGATATGCTGTCAACTTTCAGTCAGCTGGAATGAAGACCTTACAGGTCTGTTCTTACTTGTGGGTGTGAGGGAGCAGATATGCATTAACATGTTCCTTGTTTGCTTTGAACAAAGTTACAAAGTTACTTTTTGTTACATTTTAAGTAGTCACTCTTCTTGGCTTGCGAAAGAATGAAGCCTCATATTTCAGGCAACTGGTTTCAGTAAATATGTCAGCTGAATTGACTTGACATTTGTATTTATTACTCTTTTTGGAATTTTACTTGTACCTTTGAATATCTTTTTCAGTGAAAAATGTACATGCTGTTTCATAACTACTAGCTATTGATATCTGCATTTAGAGACTTCAGAGGTGGATTTTAAAAGTCCATATGTTGAATCATTGATTGCAGAGTGCACAAGAAATACAGTCCTCAAACCAAGTTTCACAGGACTCCCAAAGTGATGAACAGAACAATCACACATCCGAGGCTCCAATAGCAGACTCTGGCTCTATAACTGCTTCAAGCAATGATAACAGAAGGGTTTCTCGGCAAGACATTGAACTTGTAAGAGAACCTCTTTTACACACACGTGCACGCACACACACAAGTGTGTGTATGTGTGTATATAAAGATATATCTTTTCATGCTTGTCTGTCAATTTTTGCTATTTCTCCTGAACCTTGTTCCTTAGGTAGTTTTTGATCCTAAGAAGAGCTCTAATCCATTCTCTTTTCCCCTGCCAATGACAATTTTGTTAATGCTTGTTTCAGGTGCAAAATTTGATAGAGCGGTGCCTACAGTTGTATATGAATAGAGATGAGGTGGTTAAAACGCTCTTGACTCGTGCAAGGATAGATCCTGGATTTACAACATTAGGTAGGTTGCTTGAGAAATATATTAATCTTTCAGTGTCAAATAACGGTTGCTTGTACAGACTTATGCTGATGT
Organism: Kandelia obovata; assembly: GCA_021464305.1. Lineage (NCBI taxonomy): Eukaryota > Viridiplantae > Streptophyta > Magnoliopsida > Malpighiales > Rhizophoraceae > Kandelia > Kandelia obovata. The sequence continues at coordinate 6,629,811 of CM038482.1, read as the reverse complement.
ATAATCTTCTGGTTTCTAATATCAACTGAAATATACCAAAATGGAAATCTTGCTATTTGAAAATATGTCATCTAAAAATTTTGGTCAGATTCAACCATAAAGTAAGAACTAATTAATCTCACAATGACATTTGGGTCAATATTTCCATTTTTCAATGTTCAAAGTTCAAACAAGAGCCAGTGGCCATATGGATAATTATTTCTTTATTAACATTTAAAGAGAATTCTTATTCTTGTATTTTGACTTATAATTCCTGGTTTCAGTGTGGCAGAAACTGGAAGAGGAAAATGCTGATTTCTTCAGGGCATATTACATAAGGTTAAAATTGAAGAAACAAATCCTGTTATTTAATCATTTGCTTGAGCATCAATATCATTTGATGAAGCATCCAGTACCTCCGAAGATTCCTCTCACCCCTATACAAAATGGGATCCATCCTATTCCTGGTAAGTTTAATTTTCTAGTGAATCAAAGTCTACCCTCCTAGAAATTTCAATCTGTTAGATGCTATTTTCTGATGTTGCCACTGTCATTTAGTTCAAAATATTGGAAGTAATGGGTATTATGTTAATTGAAAGGTTCCATGGAAGAATATTCATATAAATTCAGCATTTAGTATAGCATTGTACCATTATTCAGCACCACTTGTTTGCAGTGCAGTTAACAATTTACCTATGGGATACCCTGTGTTCCAACAGCCGCCAATGGCAACTTTGGGGCAACCCCATCTCAACTCCATGAGCAGCGGAATATCAAGCTGTCATGTGGTTAACGGAGTCCCTGCCCAAGGGAATTTTCATCCCATTAGAATGAACTTGGGGAAAGAGTAAGGAAGTTTTCATCTTCCTTCACTCATGTTAGATCATCAACTGGCATGTCATATTTATTTAAAGTTTCTAAATCTTCTCCTATGACAAGATCATATGGATATAATATGTGCTTATTCCTGTTTGCATTCATATTTAAGTTTTAACTGGAAAATTTAGTTTCCTTTCCATTTTGTGTGTTTGTTTGAAGTTGTCATTGCATATAGTTGTACTTGAAATGCTTTTATATAAGAATGACGGAGTTATAATGCATGGAAAGGATCCTGTGTGAACTAATTCTTCTGAGCAAGCATGGTGTTGGGACAAAAAATGCTTGCCTGTTTTGTACTTTATGTATTGTCTGCTTCTATTACATTATTTTGCAATGATCATGAAAATATTGCAATGAAATTTTGAACAAAAAGTTGTCCTGCTATACATAGTCTTTTGATTCACCAAAAGTCAAGGTAATGGGAGTTGCAAAATTTTCTTGTAGCATGGTGATGGACAACAGTGCAGCTGATGTAGCTCCATTAGTTCCACCAAGCAATGGTATGTCATCTGTGTCGGAGATGCCTGTAAGTCCTACATCAGTGGCATCTAGTGGCCATTTTCCATTCACTGCACCAGACATGTCTGGAATGGGAGTAGACACATCAGTACTGGATACAGCATTTACATCTGATGTGGCAAATTCAGTAGGATTGCAGCTTAGTCAGGATGGTGGCACTCCAAATTCAAGAGATTCCCTCAGATCATTGGATCAGATTCAGTGGAATTTCAGCCTTTCAGATTTGACTGCAGATTTGTCTAACTTGGGAGGTAAATTTTTGAGTGAATTTTATGCGACAAATCTTGAGTACCTCGTTTTAGTTTGCATGGCTTTTTCTTTTTCAGTGAAGATGCCTTCTTCAAATAAGGAAAAGAAACTGCTATTACAAGCTGAAAATTCCTGTTCAAAGAGCCTAATCTAAAAATCTTTGATACTAGCATCCAAAGCACCAGTGACTCATACTTGCTTGGAAATAGTTTGTAGATCTAGTTCATCTGGATATCGGTTATGCTGCTGGCACTTCTCAGAGTTGGAAAAAATCAAACAGCCATTCTAGAATATGTTATGCCTCTGCTTGTTATGCTTTCATAAAGTTTTGGTTAATTGGTTTGCCTTTGAAATGTTGCTTTTTGCAGACTTGGGAGCCCTAGGAAACTATCCAGGTTCCCCTTTACTGCCTTCAGATTCTCCTGAGCATGAAGACATAGGTAATGGGGAATGAAACTGCTTTTGATTGAATGATTTATGTTATGGTTATGCGGTCAAACATGTATGTGATTAGCTTATGGATATCTTCATACTTAATCTGAAATAATTAGAAAAAATAACATGCGCCAAAATTTTCAGACACTTACTTTGTTGGCATTTAGAAAGAAACATAAGTTTGTCAGCTAACATAAGTTTTGGCAATGCATTATATAAATAATTCCATGATGTATGATGTACTCATGGGAAATTTATTTCTTTTATTACCTTCAGTCCAAATTGAAAATTTCATCTTCATCCATTGGTCATCACTAATAATGTTAGAATTGCCATGCAACAGTGGAGGATTTTTTTGTTGATACTGTCCCTGGGCCACAATGCTCCCAGTCAGATGCAGAGTGATCCTAGCCTGAGGTGAGAAGCATAGTTTGACTCTCCAAAACTTTTAGGGTAGAGAATGTTTAGATGAATAAATCAAGAATATGTCATTTACTTTGTAGGGACTTAGTTCATTATCATCAGCAAGCAGTAAGTTTTAGTCATATCATGACATAGCTTTGATCAGCATTAGATGCTAATGGAAAGATAATCATGCTGTTTTTATTTATTTATTTAATACAGCCATAATAATTAGACTTGTGACTTTTTCTTGTGTTATCAAGATGGAATTTGAGGTCACTAATCTGCATCGTTGTTCTTGGATACATTGGTGCCAAAATGGCTATAACTTTGGATCCTACTAATTTTAGCAGAAGAAATTGGAAATGTTGATTGAGTCGTATGCATTAAGGTATTGGACCAAAAACTTTTGTAGCATCTCTAGGCAGATGGTAGCATGCAAAGCCCCCCCACGCAGCTTTCTACGTCTCTGAATTCTGAGATGTTGGAGCATTTGCTTCTTTTTTCACCAATACACCTATAATTTTTTTTCCAATAATTTACGTTTATAATCTCGCTCAAATGCCTTTTATTCCTGCCTTGGACGTTTATAATCTTGCTGACTGAAAAATGCCTTGGACTTGTCCAGAAGCCCAAAGGCACCATTTTTGTTACTGGTTTTTTTTTTTTTTTCTTTTTCTTTCTGGTGTAAGTGGAAGACACCATTATTATTGGCTCATCAGTTGCAAGTTGTTCGAAGATAAATAAAATGCGAACATACAAATGACAGTATAACAAAAATATTAATAAATAAAATAACAACAATATTATTGTTAAGAAGCATTACAAAAAAAATAATAATAATAATAATAATAATATAAACATATAAATAATTTATGTCCTAAATTGTCATTTAGCATTTTATTAGTAATGTCTATCTGCTACCAAGTGCTAATACGATACAGACCCTAGAAGTTCAACAAGTATTTTGAAGTCTCGTCCTTATTTTCAGTTGCTGGTGGAGTAAGGCTTTTCAATGGTTGCGAGGCATTACTAATACATTTGTTGAGTAAACATTTGCCGTTCATTTGTAGAGGCTTCACTGGCAACAAAACCATACAAATTGATTTACCATGGCTGCCAGGACGGTGTCTCTTTTAATGAATTCATTTTATCGCTATTGGCTTCTCTAGTATTGCTCGGATAGCACTAATGGTATAGTAACATATTGATACGTTTAAAGTTTAGATTTAATTCTTTAATTGATAGTTAGTGCTTTAAGATTTCTACCAACATTTGATCGTTTAATTCTAATTGGTTTGACAGTTCCATTCCATGATTACCCCTTGCTCAACAGACAGCCAAAGAGCACAAAAGAACCCAGCTCGTGTGTCATGTCAGTCATCTAAATTTTCCATAGCTACCCTAGTGGAATTATTAGAGATGCCACAGAGGTTAATTCAATTGCCTAAGCTAATAGTCAAATTCAATGTCCAAATTTAATATTTAATGATGATATTTAAAATACCTAATTCAACAATTGTTATTAGATCTTAATTTAACAATTAATTATATTCTATGTATGAATAACCAAATATATACTTGATTTATAATTATTCTTTAATTGAAATAAAATAATAAATATTTAATCTTGAAAACTAATTTGTTATGAACTTATGTAAAATAATAAGGTTTTATATATTTGATTTGTATTTATACCAATTGATTATTTCATGATTCAACCAAAATATCAGATTAGGTGTCGTCAATTGATTTCTTTGATTTTTTTTTAATTATAAAAACTCTTAATTAAATTTTATTACAATGTGATATTTATGGTATTAAAAAAAATTATTTTTTCATAATTGCACAGTAAAGAATTTATCAATTTCTTTTAAATAATGCTAAATATATTTATATGTATATATATTTGACATAATGTGATAGTCATCAAATTAAGCAAACAAATAACTATTTTATACACAATTATCATTATAATTTGTTAGTCATTAAAGTGATCATAGTAGTATAGATAATAGTATGCACAAATAGTCATTTATCCATAATTTTAACAAAATACCAATTAATTTATAATTAATTATAAACATTTATAATAATACAGTTGTTTCTATTCACTTACATGCTTCATTTGTTATTATATTCAATAGATTAAACTTCATTTGTTATGACATAAATAAGTCTATTTCTACTTGGATGTTATGGATCTTAACATGACATTATTGATAGTTAAACATATTGTTATTATTGATTCAAGCAGTGAGACAGAGAAATTACATCATAAATCATGGGAATGGAGCAATAGGTTAAACTTTATGTTTCTAATAATGACTGTTGCTAACAACATTAAGAAAATTATTTCATAAACAAAAGTGCAAAAAAATCTTTGCAGTTCGTGGAAAAACGTTTTTGTTATGTGTATAAGTCATTTGTTGATACTTTAATAATAGAACTCATGACCATGAAATTTGCTAAGTCGCAAACCATGTAATAACGTGTTATTGAAATGATTAATATTGCAACAAGACTTAAGACATTGGGATTAACAACAAAGGACTTTTTTTTAGTACAATTTATATTAAATTGACTACCTTCTAAGTATAATTCATTTCAAATTAATTACAATAATATAAAGAATAAGTGAAATATTAATGAATTTATCATTAAGTTTATTTAAGAGAAAAAAAGATTAAAAAATCAAAAGAGTCTCTTCATTAATCTCATTAGTAAAAAGGTTGGCAAAAAAATGAAAGTGAAAACCCACTAGTTCAAGAAAAGAAAAGAATCTACTTATACTCCTCAAGTTGAAAAAAAGGAATGAATGAGAGATAAACGTTACTTCTGTAAGAAGTTTGAAAATTATCCGAAAGATTACCTTTAAGTGTAAGGATTGGTTAAAAAAGAAAGGTAAATTTAATATCTCAATATGTTTCAAATCAAATTTAACTGAATTTTCACATGATACTTGGTGGTTTAATTTTGATGTTATTTACTCATGTATCTGATATGATGCCAAAATTCATTATGTTCCAAACCATAGATCTAACTAAAGATTTTCTCTTTATGAAAAAACATATAAAAGCTTTCATTGAAGATATAAGAACTTATCATTTTGTGATGGATAATGACTATCAATTAGACCTATTACAAACTCTTTATGTGCTTTTAATTGGAAGTAACTTGATTTTAGTTTCTAAATTCGATGGTTTTAGAATAAATGTTAAGTTTGGATATTGTAGTTTTAGTTTATATAAGAATACTGGTATGATTAATTTAAGTATTTTTACTGATAATTTATATAAACTAAAACTTAATCATAATTTTTTCGAATCCTTACTTAATGTGCATCAAAATGTTGAATTTAAACGTAGTATAATGAATGAAAATTATGCTTACTTGTAGTATAAATGTTTAGGTTATATATCCAAAGAAAAAATAATAAAATTGGTAAATAATAAGATTTTTTTGAATATAAAATTTATTGATCTTACAATATATGTTGATTATATTAAGAGTAAGTAAAGCAAACACAATAAGAAAGTGGTCACAAGAAGTACTCAACTTTTTTAAATTATATATAGCTATATCTGCAAACCTTTTAACACTTCAATATTTAATGAAGAAAAATATTTCATCACATTTATAGATGATCTTTCACATTACAGTTATATTTATTTACTTTATAATAAATCTCAATCTTTGAATACGCTTGAAATATATATACAAAAGGTTAAAAGATAATTAAACAAAAAGATGAAAATCATAAGACTTGATAATGGTGATGAATATTACGATAAATACAATAAGTAAAGGCTATGTCCAAATTTATTAACAAAATTTTTCAAAAGTCATGACATATGTATATAATATAATACTATGTATGCACATTTAAACAAAATGGTGTAGTAAAAAGGTATAATCATACATTAATGGATATAATTAGAAACATAATAAATAACTCCTCTATATCCAAATATTTGTAAATTTATGCTCTAAAAATCACAAAATATTTGTTAAATAAGATACCTAGTAAGACAGTTCAAAGTACTCCTATTAAGTTGTTGATAGAAAAGAAACTTAATTTATAACACTTACATGTTTGGGGTTACCTAACGAAAGCAAGAATTTATAACCCACTTAAAAGGAAATTAAACTTTTAAACAATCAATGAGTACTTTATTGATCACCTAGAGAAATCTAAAGGATATATATTTTATTATTCAAATCATAGTTTGAGAATTATAGAAATTGGTAATGCAAAATTCATTGAGAATGATGAAGTTAGTAAGAGTAATGAATATCAAAAGGTAAAAATAACAGAAAATAGGGTAACTATGCCTTTGCTTGTATTAGTCCATTTGTCCACGACTACGCTAAATTTTGTTACAAAAATTAAAGAACATTTAAATGAAGAGATACTCTCTAAAGGAACTAACTCACAATTGACCAATGAACCACAAATAATATTAAAAAAATCTTAAAGAAAAAGTAGATTAGTTATTTCAAATGATTATGTGATTTATTTACAAAAGTTAGATTTTGATATCAAAATCAATAAAGATCCAATTTCATTTGCACAAGTCATAATGCTAAATCTATTAAATAGATTTATGTCATAAAAGATGAGTTGAAATTCATAGAAAAAAATAATGTTTGAGATATTGTCGAATTGCTAAAAAGATGCAAAATAGTTGAATGTAAATGAGTTTTAAAGACTAAACGCAATTCAAATGTCAATATTGAACAATATAAAGTTAGATTTATTGTTAAGGGTTATACTTATTGTCCTTAAAATGATATAGAATGTAAGAGAATGAAATATATTCCATATGTCTTTGTTGTCAGTAGTTTAATGTATTTGCAAACTTATACTACATCGGATATCAACTTTGCAGTTGGAATGTTAAGAAAGTATTAAAATAATTTTAGAATGGATCATTGGAAAGCTATAAAAAAGGTGATGGAATACTTACAAAGAAGGTGATGTAATACTTGCAAAGAAGTTGATGTAACATTTGCAAAGAACAAAAAATTATATACTAATGTATAGAAAATTTAATCATTTAGAAGTGATTAGATATTCAAATTTAGATTTGATAGTAGAAAATTTATTTTTGGTTATTTATTCATGTTAGCTAAATGAGCAGAGTATCGTAGAAAAGTGCAAAGCAATCTATCATTTTTTAACTCATTATAAAAGTAAAGTTTACAATATATTTTAAAACTACAACTCATGTATTATGGTTACCAAAATTTATTTCAGAACTTAAGGTTACCAACATCATTAGCAAGCTGCTTAGAATTTATTGTAATAATTTTACAACATTATTATTCTCTAAAATTAACAAATACTCAAAAGGCGTCCAACATATATGATAAAGTATTTTGTCTTTAAAGATGAGATTTAGAAACAAAGTTTTTATTAAGTACATTAGTACGAATCTCATGATAACAAATTTTTTAATGAAAGACTTTCAACCAAAGTTATTTAAAGAGCATATTTTTAGAATGAGATTTGGTTGTAATAATGATAATTTGTAATTGTACTCACATTTTAAGCTTAATAAAGTGTTTATGACATATATTATTTAGTTCTTGTTATTTTATGATCGTATATACATTATTACTACTTTAAGATTAATAAGAAATTTTCCATGAGACACTATTATGAATCATTATGAGGTCATATATATCTTATGAGTTATATTTGAAAAATTAAAAATGTTATAATATATGGAAGGAAGTGTTTTAGATAAATGTAACATAATTTTCATAATTCATACTTAATATTTCATTATACAATGATTATTAACAATGAATAGATTCTCGTAAAGTAAGATCCTGAAAGATTGTTAATAATGAATAGATTTTAATTAGAGTAAAAGAATATTAGAATATTTTTAATTAATAACATGTGAATATTTTAAAATAAATTATAATATTAACTAAATAATAAATATTTATTAAGAATTATAATTTTAAATATTAATAAATATATATAATTTAAAACACATCATTATATATGTGTGTGTGTGTGTGTGTGTGTGTGTGTGTGTGGTGAGTCATACATACCTAAATTTCATCTAAAAATTATATAATTATAATAAAAATTAAGTGACAAAAATTATTAAGAGAAGATATTTAGTAAATGATTTTAATTTATGTTAATATAAGTATTTTACTTATTAAATTATTTACATAAAAAAATAAATTAATTTTAAAATTTAAAATTAATATTTAATAACAATGTTTTAAATAAATAATTCAACGCTCTTTGACACGGCTAGAGACATTGGAACACACCTTTAGCCCGACCATCGTGAAGCAATAGAGAAAGACTCTCGGCAAAGAAGAGGAAAAGGGATGGTGAGGAGAGGAATCCAAGAATCGCCAAAATCCAAATGCAACACCATATATTGAAGGAAGATTAATTCACTCTCAAACTCTGCCATGGGCGGCTTTCAGGGCCATATAGCCACGAGAACCACGCCTTGTACACTTCATAAAATATAGAAGACCTCGTAAGCAATTAGGGCGTTATGTCGTGGAGTTAGACTTTAAATGTGATTTAGACGTACTGAACCGCGCGTTACTTAGAAAATCATACTTAATTAAGCGTACATGCATAAATGCACCTTTCGAGTCTTTGAAATGACACGGCGAAGATTAGTTTTCAATTCACTAGCCAAAGTCTCCGTTTGAACAATTTGAAGATGGCACTGCGAAGACTTCTTGGAAGAAAATTCTGGCACACTTCGGGTGACGTAACTTTCAAACACGTGGCAAATGAAAGTACGATTTAAGGGGCCGTAGATGCCCATGACCTTTCAAAAATATTGAACATATGACAAAGCAAGTCATCGCCAACTACAGACCAAAAGCATTGGTAAAAGCAAAATAATTGTGCCGTCTAGGCTGGGAGTTTTCGTTTGAAACATTCGTTTGAGCGTGGCAAAGACTTTTTAGCTGGAAAGTTTGCTATCGAAAATGAATTCATTTCCATTGTCGTAATCGACTTAAAAAAAAAAAAAAAAAAAAAGGGGGGGGGGGAGGAAGGTTGTTGTGAATGTGGGCCCACATGGGACAGATATTAAGGCCCAAATATCACAGTCGATTTCCTTGGTGAGTGATTAAAGTATCATTTTAATATTTAGTATGTGCCCCGCGCGGACCATTTCTTTTGAATAAGTGACCCAAAAAGTCCCAACCCTCCTCTCCCACCATTTTTCCTGTTTCTTTCGCTTCTTCTGTTTTCCTTCCGTGGAACTCAAGGCAGTAACTGCCACTCCGCCAACTTTCTTCACAGTGCCATTCTCCTAGAAATTTCTCTCCACTTACTTTCATTCATTCTTCGCCTTAAAACCACAACAAGAAAGAAAAAGAAAAGGCAAGAAAAGAAAGAAAAAAAAAAACAGAGAGAGAGAGGATAACTGCTTTCTTTACAGTTCTGCGGGGCCTTTCTGCTCACGTTTCGCCCTTGATGAGTTTCCTCTCGAGAAACGTCTAAGAAAGCAAAAAGGATAAAAGAAAAAAGAAACTAAAAAAAGTGTGCAAAACGGTGCCGTTACCTTTTAGAATACTGCACTCTTTTTTGTTCCTATGTGTTTCTCTCTGTTTTTTTTTGTTTTGTTTTCTCTTTTTTGTTGTTGTTGGGAGGGGGAAAGGAGCTTTAAACATCAAATACGCTTTCTTTTTCAGGTTTGGATGCTTTGCTAAGCACATTAACTAGTTGAAGAATATGAATCTCCAGGGAAGCAAGATTGCGAGGTTAGTATAGTAATCTCTTCCTAGTAATTTTGACTTAATTTTCACCAACAAGAAACTTTACATAGCAAGAAGTATGATTCCGTGGAATTTCTTCGGATTCGAAGATTGGAGCTCAATGAAATCCAATGACTCTGATCGGCATTACGCGGTTGAAGATGGTTTCCCCATGAAAAAAGACGGACGAGCCATAAACGGGGTCTTGGACAGCATACGCAGAGGGTGGGAGATGGGTTCTGAGAGAATTAAAGGCCCCGGCAACACTGCTCAGCCGGCGACAGCGGAGGAACCGGTCAACAGAAAGAAAATTCTTGATCCGCAGGGCCCATTTCTTCAGAGGTGGAACAAAATATTCGTGCTCGCCTGTGTGGTAGCGGTCTCCGTTGACCCCCTCTTCTTTTACATCCCTGTCCTTGATCCCCACCGCAACTGCCTTGACTTGGACAAAAAATTGGAAATTACTGCTTGTGTTCTCCGTACGCTTATTGACGTCTTCTACGTGCTCCGTATCCTGTTTCAGTTCCGTACCGGGTTCATTGCCCCTTATTCCCGCGTGTTTGGAAGGGGTGTCTTGGTTGACGATCCTCTTGTTATAGCTCGAAGATATCTGACCCAGTTTCTTTTCATTGATGTTCCGTCAATTCTTCCGCTCCCTCAGGTATTTTTTCCATCATTTCTTGCATTCATCTGGACCGGTAGCATCTAAAAGCAACACTTTTTTTTTTTTTTTAATCTTTTTTAGTGGAGTAAATGATTCTTTGTTGTTAGCTCTTAACTTAAAAGTGTTTGACTTGATCAGGTAGTTATTTTAGTTATCCTTCCCACGTTGAATGGCCCTGTTTCATTGACTGTGAAGAACTTGTTGAAATATGTAATTATCTGCCAGTATGTTCCGAGATTTATGCGAATCTACCCGCTTTACAAAGAAGTAACTACAGCTTCCGGCATACTGAATGAAACAGCATGGGCCGGAGCCGCTTTTAATCTCTTTCTGTATATGCTAGCCAGCCATGTAAGTTTGATTTGATACCTCTTTTATTGCTTTTAAAATTAGTATATGATTGATTGTCCTATGAAAAAAAATGTTTGCTGATGTTGCCAGGTAATTGGAGCCCTTTGGTACTTGTTTTCCATAGAAAGCAAAGATAGGTGCTGGCGCAAAGCATGCAAGCAGCATGGATATAATTCTTCAGTCTTGTGCTGTGTTGAAAACCATACATCTTACCCATTTCTGAATGTGTCGTGCCCTCTTATCAAACCTCATGACATTCAAAATTCAACGGTCTTCAACTTTGGAATGTTCTTTGATGCTCTCGAGTCCGGTGTGATTGATCAATCAAAAGATTTTCCACAGAAATTATTGTACTGCTTTTGGTGGGGTCTGCGAAACCTCAGGTTTGATAAATTTGAATTATTTGAAATGCCATCGTTGGGACTCTTTCATGAGCTGGTCAATCATCAAACAATGAAGTTGAAGATTTCACAGTTGACTATTCAATTTAAGTAAAAGATGGGGTGTCTGAAAATTACAGAATCTTGGCGGGTTGGCTCTTGGATTAAACTATATGTTGTGAATGAGTGCGAGATGGACTTTGAAAGGAAAAAGAAGGCATGGCACAAAACTGAAACGTTTTGAAAGTGCATCTTCTATCTTATCCTAGTTACATGAGCTCGCATAACTAAATTGTACTCCGTCTTCAACATACTTACTGGCTTCCTGCTCACATTCTTTGTTCTGTTTCTACAGCTCTCTGGGCCAAAACCTGAAAACAAGTACCTTTGCTGGAGAGACTCTCTTTGCTGTCTTCATATCCATTGCCGGATTGGTTTTATTTTCACTGCTTATTGGCAATATGCAGGTCATTGTTGACCCTCATTTTATGCTTCTTGCAACCATTACATCCAATGTATATGGTATGTCATTTACATGCATTGTCCACCTAGTCAAAGAAACAAGGTAAGGAGAGATTAATTCATGGGTTTGGTTTAGTGATGTATTTAGACGTTCTGGCGACCTGCTGAGAACCGCATATATAATAAAAGCACAAACTTTGTAAAAAGCCTGTCCTTGGGGAATAACTTTTAAAAAGGCCAGACTCTCATAGTATTTTTAAGTGCTTCGTTAGGCCCTTTATGTTATGTAAATTAATGGGCTTTGGCTTTGTGTTATTACAGAAATATCTTCAATCCACAACTGTCCGAATAGAGGAAATGAGAGTGAAGAGGCGAGACGCAGAGCAGTGGATGTCTCACCGAATGCTCCCCGAGAACCTCAGGGATCGGATCAGGCGTTATGAACAGTACAGATGGCAAGAGACAAGAGGTGTGGAGGAACGGGCTCTCATTCGCAATCTTCCTAAAGACCTGAGGAGGGAGATAAATCGCCATCTTTCCTTAGACCTACTAATGAGAGTGAGTGCTTTTCAAAGTCTTCTTTGCACTACTATATATGTATTTGACTCCACATGAACTATAAATTTGCGCCAATTCCTTAGGTGCCGATGTTTGAGAAAATGGATGAGAAGATATTGGATGCAGTGTGTGATCGCCTCAGGCCGGCTCTGTACACAAAAGACAGTTACATTGTCCGTGAGGGAGATCCAGTTGACGAGATGCTATTTATCATGAGAGGCAACCTAGTGAGTGCAACAACAAATGGAGGAAGGACTGGCTTTTTCAATGAGGTGTACCTCAAGGCTGGTGACTTTTGTGGAGAAGGGCTTCTTACATGGGCCTTGGATCCTCAATCCTCCTCCAATCTCCCCATCTCAACCAGAACAGTACGAGCTCGGACTGAGGTTGAAGCCTTCGCACTAGTCTCTGAAGACTTGAAGTCCGTGGCCTCCCAGTTTCGCCGGCTTCACCACAAGGATATCCAGCACACTTTCAGGTAAAGCCCTGATTCTTGCAGGACATTGAAGTAATTTAACTGTCGCTGTGGTAAGGACAGCTTGTTAACAACGACTAACAGCTGCCGTTATTGAAATATATATATGTGATGTTGGGTTTCAGGTTCTGCTCTGTGCAGTGGAGAACATGGGCAGCATGCTTCATACAAGCAGCTTGGCGGCGTTATTGTAAGAGAAAGCAAGCCAAAAGCTTACTCCAAGCACAAGACAAGCTGCAAGATGCTTTGGCAAATGAGGCTGCAGCGGGGGCCTCACCAAGCCTTGGCGTTGCCATCTATGTGTCACAATTTGCTGCCAATGCATTGAGAAATCTGCGGCAGAATGGTGCACGCGCTGCTAAATTGCCTCCGCAGAGGCTGACACTGCTCCCTCAGAAGCCGGCGGATCCTGACTTTTCCACTCATCACTAAATAACCAATAACATTGCCCTCGGTGACTCTAATTATTTGAACATTCTTCCAAGTGCACTGAGGAGAGTCGTAACTTAAACAAAAAAAAAAAAAAAAGTCTTTGGTTCTTTAGTTAAGATTTGTAAAAATGAAAATACATATCAGTTTTTAAAACCTGGAAAGATTTGAAGTAATTTCCTGGTGTAAGAATAACTAATATTGCCTCTTTTTTTTTTTTTTTTATTTGTTCTTCATTTCTAGTTTTCTGAAAATAAAATACCAAAAAACTGAAAAAATTTAAAACAAATGTACATCCGCTATGTGTTATTTGAGAAAAACATTACGCGGAATTGACGAGGTGGACGACTCATCGGTCAAGCCTGGCGACCGGCAAGTCGTTCACCGTCGTTTGTTCCATGTTTATAAAACTCAGTCTCGCTATTGACCCCCTGTCAAAGATCGGATCCGTAGATCAACGGTTAGATAAGTTAGTCACCGGTTAAATTAGATTTAATATTTTATTATTAAATATATTTATAATTAATAACTTTTTTGATATATGAATTACCGTAAATATAAAATTAGATAAAGATAAATATAAAAATTATAATCCAATGTAACTGAATTTAAGTATGACACAAAAATATTACATTTACATTTATTAGCATAATCTTGATTTTTAAAATTATGTTATATTTATATTCCAAAAAATAATAAAAATATGAAATAAAGTTCTTTAAAAAGAATGAAAAATTATTTCTTTCTTTGACAAGATAATTTAAAATCTTAAATTCTAGAAATAAATCTAAATAATAATAATAATAATAATGTTAATAATATTAATACTAATATTTTGTTAAAATTTTGAAATATTTGTAATAAATTGGCATAAAAATAAAATTATGTTTTAGCATATCAAATATTTTTTTTTTTTTGATTTTTGGTTATAATAATAAAAAAAATAAAATTATCTAAGTGAAATTTTTAAAAGAGATGTTAACATTATATAGGTCATGATCGAATTGTGATTGCTAATAATCTAATTGAATGACTCGGTTATGTCCGGTGTCCGGGTCAACGAATTTTTTGTTTGACAAACTAGCCCAGACCGAGTTGGATAACATTGGTTGTACTGCCTGCTTTGAGTTTTCGTTTAAATGGAAGAGAAATGTTTAAAAAGTAAATAAAATAAAAAGATAAAATTCACTTACCACTACTTATTTTATTATTATTATTATTTAAAAAAATTATTTAATATATTAATTTTATTAATTAAATTTAATTTATATCAAATATTTTATATTAAGTGTAATTATTTTGTAATTAATGTATTTTTTATTATTATGTTATTAAATTTGAAGTGATATAAGTTTTAATATTTTTTAAAAAAATTAAATATTATAAATGTTTTTTCTCTTTTTTATAATATTTAAACAATTTTAGTACAAAAATTCTCAAACACAACAAGGGAAATTAGTTTTTATTTTTTTTAAAAAAAAATACTTTTAATTAGGGCGAAATTTGGGCTTTTTTGTGGGCCTTATCCCAAAGAGGCTTATCTTAAGGAAGAAAATAAACATTTCTACAGCAGGCTACAGAACCAACAAAAACGAGGCCCAATAACTATGCTCTGAAATGCTTCGCATGCAATTTCATGCATAGGCTTTGAATATACAGTTTAATGCTGACGGTAGCAAGAGAAGGGGGCAGCAGCCCAACAAGGCATGTCATGGCTGCTGCTCTTGACATGGCTTAGAAATGAATGCTTTACTAATATGTTTCAAGATCAGTGAATTATATATTTTTACATGCTAATGAAGGAAGGGTTACGTATAAACGCATGCATAAGCATACTTCTACTTAATTCAGACTCTTTAGACTCACCATGTCAAGGTCGTGCATTTCAGGCTTTTGGTGCCTCTCGTCCAATCCCTCCATGAGAAGAATTTATATACTTTTTCTTTTGATAAAAATTCCTTTTCAAGCAAATTTCAACAATGACTTCACTGTCACGAATCACACTTAAAATATAGAAGGTAACTTAAGAAATTTGAATCTAAGATATTGCATTTAACTCATATAATTGCAAATTCACCTTAACCGCTCCATTAACCAAATAAGAAAAATTTCTATGTTGCAAAAACTGTCAGCTAAAGTTAAAAATATGGGTTTCAAATTAAAAGCCGAGTTAAATATGGTAAAGTTTGAGCAGAGAAAAATAATATCTATATTTCACCTACTTTCCAGACAACCACTGTGCAATACAAATAGAGGTGATTTGGTTGACATTACCGATTACCGTTTCTTATTTACAATTTGGAATATCTGATGAAATGCAATGCACTCATGCTCTTTTAGGTTTCACGTCTGTCGAGCATCAAACCTGGAATCACTACCAAGCTTTGCATACAAGGAACCTATAGCAGGAACTTCAACACGGGAAGACGCCATTGCACTAAGTGGCTGGAAGTTTGTGTTCCCAATAAACCAATAAAGAGCCCATTTCAGATTGCAGAGAGTGTACTTGAGTGCTTTCGTCCAATTCTCTGGCTTGTTGAAGCTTTGTGTAATTGAGTAGTTTTCCACCTTGTCGTTGTCAATCCTGTACGATTGATCTCCAAAGATGAAACAATGGTTTGAAAAATAGAGAAGGCAAACAAAAACTATTCAATTTTCCTCCATAAAGTACCACTGGAGATTATTACATGCCATCGATTCGACCACTGTCCCACAGTATGAATCATCAAAATTTTCTTGTGATTCAGTTTACATTTAGGTCAATCAGCTTCAGATATTTCAAGAAGCAGTGCTAATTAAAGTAGTTCTCGTTCCAGGACATTCCGTTGACTAGCTGACTAACTTAGCTCCCCCCCCCCCCAAAACAAAAAAAAACACAAAAAGTTTTACATATGACTTCGATGTCCAATGCATGGAGAGAGCATGCCTTATAGTATCTTTATATCCATTCCATTATAAATGACTTTACCCATTATGGTTGTATCTTTATAATCTAGACTCTGATTCAAGATAATTGTCCAAAGATTTAGAAAATGCAGCGGAAACAAGAGTCAAATTCAGTAGCTCAGAGACATAAATATAGAGTTCCATTTAAGCAAACAAAGGAAGAGAAACTCACAGAAATAAGCTGAAAAAGTGACACAATGACATAAAAAGAATACCAGTAATATTCAGCTATTCCCAAAATACTAATGTTAAGGGTTCAACTAACTTACTTGTATGGAAGTCTGAAACGCTTCTCAGGTGGAATGTTGTTTTCTTGATCCTTTAGAAAGGCAAACTCAGCAAAGTCCTTGAGGCAAGTCAAGAACAACGTCATTGCTTTGTCATAACGAGTACTCCAAAACAAGTTCACTGGACCAAACCTAAAAAGTACTCATGTTAATCAAAACAATCCAAAAGGCAATCACAAACACTAACCTGAAATGTAAAACAAGATGCATAATATACAACTCCAATCTAAACATTTCACATTCCCACCACATATTATTGGAACTCCCATGAACAAAGGTTCTCTATTCAAACTACAATGGATCCAATTACCACTGTGAGTTGGAATAATCTAAAGACTACATCAGAATAGAGTTGAACTCAATATCCAGGGCTAGTCAATACTCACAGGTCATAAATACTGTTGTTGCTGTCCATAATTCGTGGATAACTCCCCATAGGAAGCATTTTTATGCGATATCTATAACATAACAAATTAAGGATGCATACGGTACATAATACATCATAGTAATCAAAGTATACCTTTGTATTAGCTAAATTCAAATAATTTGTTGCTTCAAGAACTGAAAACAGAAAACTTTCCCAGTGCAGAAGCTCATGGGAAGAACCCAGTGACTCCCATTACAACACTTCACCAACCACACAAAAAAATGCATAACTTATGAGTGATGTTGGTATGTACTATACAAGAAAAAGAATGTCCCAAATGCAAGAGGTTCCCACACAGTAGGGATCTCTAATCTTGCATTCATTCATAAATTTATGTAGATATGTTACTGTGTGTGTGTGCATTCTTGACTAATTGTGGGAAAAGAAAGGATACAGAAACTTTGGCTTGAAGTATTGACACATGGTATGCAGCAGAAGACATGCTTGACCCCAGGCAGCATTTATTTCATCCCATTCAACCTGTACATTTCCACACCCTCATAAGTATGTTAACAGCAGGAGTACTTTTGAATTACTAAAAAATTATGAGAAAGAGATCTAGAGAATGAAGGACAACAACTACGAATAGAAGAAACAATGACAAGCCAAAAAGCCAGACCATCAACAAGCAGCACCTGAGACTGAACAGTGAGAAGTTATTGCAAGTTAACTGATAGCACAGATTTGCACAATATCTTGTTTGCATGCTAGACAATATGTTGTTTACAAAATGTTTCTATTGCAATTCAAAAATTATATTTAAAAAAAAAAGGAGCAGAGTTATAATAACTGTTCACAGATTATTTGCAGAAAGCAGAAAATGGATAAAGTCACAGGCTTTTTCCTTACCGGAATTTTAGGGAGTCTTCCAAGTCGAAAATTGTTTATTGTTCCAAACTCTCCATCGTGATGGATGGGAAAGGCATTATTAAGCACATTAGTTTGTTTCAACAACTCTAAATGTGCTTGCGAAACTTCAATCTTTGCCAAAATTGCATCTCTCTCTTCCTGTTGACCAAAACGTTTTTGTAAAAGGTAAAGAAAAGTTCCCTAACTGACGTGTTATGAGAACCTAATAGGCTACAAAAGGATACAGCCTCTGATAGTAGCTGTAACAAAAAATTGTTGCGGGTACATAATGGCATTATAACAATAAGAAGGATCTAATCCTCAACCATTCAAGTATATTGTATAACCCAAAGAGATTACTAAAAACACTCAAAGCTAGTCAATAAATATGAGGGAACAATATGAAGAAATGTATCTAAAGCAACACAAACTGCAATAGCCATGGCAGGAAAAAAAAAAGGTAGAAAATGGACAACCAGCGCACCTGATGTGAAATTAATTGGAACTGAAAATTGTTGAACTCCTGCCAATACCTGAAGTGATAATCAATAATTGACTAACAAACAAGCATGAAGTGATGTATACAACATACAAGCATGTTGCACTGAAATGACAATCAGAATGAATGCAGATCTCTAGAACAAGATAGATTGGAAAAAAAAAAAATCCCATCACATGGACTTGGAATACAACAAAAAATGCCAGGGGAGGAAACATACCGCTCCTCCAGTTCTTTAAACCGAACAGATTTCAATTCCAGTTCCTTCAGTTGGGCATTAGCTTCTGCATTTTGTTTCTCTGCTTCTTGAATTGCTGCCTCAAGCTGCCTTTCTTCTTCCTCAATCTTAAAAAGTACCCACAAATACTCACATGAACAATTGACCTCTCATCAACAATATTTAGAAATTCATAATACATGATGCTTATTTTGTTTTCAAGGGCAAGGTAGTAGTTGCCAGGGTTGGAAACTATGAACTTAAATAAGTGGATGTAATTTTGAACACAGATTTCCAGCACCTAGGCAATACTATTGATGAAATATTGTGTAAATTGACAGTACCACTTTTTGTTATTAAATACAAATGCAAAAACACATCAGCTAGGTTTAATCATTTAAATTTTCTTCAATTTTGGCTCCATTGCTCTATTCATACACAGACCTCGCCAATCATTAATAGATGTTTAATATTCATTACACAATCCTTATCTTGCTTGGCCCATTCTATAATCTATCCAATTTAGATTCTGAAATCTAAAAGTTTGCAAGGCCTGCAGGATGATTGCATCCTTATCCTCATTATTTTTAATTTCACCCCATTGTAGGATGCCAACACTATGACCTATTACAAACCACATTGGACTGTTACTAATTATAGATGAACTGTCAGGACAATAATTTGAAGCTTTGTTGCATGATTACAGGTGAATGCATCAGATCTAGTTACCAAGTAAGCACCTTCAATTTCTCCTTAAGGAAATCAGTCTCACTAAGAACATCTCTTGTCTCTCCCTCCAAGCGTTGAAGGCAGGCTTCATATGCTTCAATGTCCCTATTTACATCTTCAACTTCCTTATCAAGTTTGTCAGACAACACCCTCATGCATTCAAGGCATAAAGGTTGCTCAACCTGGAAGTATAAAATAAAATACAGAGACCATGATCAAAATACCTCAAGAACAAGATTTGCTATGAGCAATAGAATGATCCAAGCAATTAATAAATGTCAACACCTGGCCCAATTTCGAATTTCTATACCTGTGTCTGTGTCGTGGCAATTTCGAATGCACGTTTCAGGACAGATATGGTAGAGTGAAACCCAGCATTGTTTGGCTGCAGCTGACTGTTAGGGCCTCCTTCCAGTGATGGTGAATGGCTTCCAACCCCATCAGATGCAGGCTCAGACTTATACACAACCACAAAGGATTCCTCCATTGTCTTTCCAGAGTGTCCAGAATCAGACTGAACAGATCCACCACGTGGTCGTGTAGGAACTCCCTGCAGCTGAGGCCTCTGCTTTGGCAACACAACAAAAGAATTATCCATCCGTGTCGACCCTAAAACACTGGTTGCCCCATGCATAGAAAAACCACTCTGCATCGCTGCATGCCCATTCAGACAATGGAATAATTTTAGTACAAAGAGCTTAACATCCAAGTTCTGCACAATAAACACAAACGTAATTCTCAAAAACTTCTCAAAAAGGGAAGCAGAACTCGTTGAAATCATATTATAAAAACTAGAATTTTATAACAGAAAACGGCAACACAATCTCAATGCAAAATCCCCGGTAATTAGAGGCCAAAGATGCCGGTACAATATTAAGCTTGGCAGAACTGATTCGAACAATATTCCATATCGAACTGGAACCAAATTTACTGTTTCAATTGCAATATTAAAAGATCCGTAAATTATGGGTATAATAACCATTATCACAAGCAATTACCAAAAGCAACAATCAAAATAAATAATAAAAAAATAAAAAATTGAAAAGAGAGAAAGGAAGAAAAAAAAAACAAATGAAAGGGGGAGAGGGAAAGGAGAAAGGATAAAAGCTAACCAGAGCGAGAGGAGGAATCGTTCAAGAACTTGTCGGCGTAGGAATCGACGCCGACAATGCAAAGGGAGTGGCGGCACTTCTGGCAAACCCATCGCGGAAGACTCGGATCCACCGGCAAAGTCCGACCACCCTTATCGCCCATCATATATATCCCTCCCGTTTGCCTCCTCCTCCTCCTCCTCCTCCTCCTCCTTCTCGATCACAAAATTCCTTTGTTTTCTTTCTATTCGTAGTTAACAAATAATATCGGGGAGAAGTCGGGTATGTTGAAACGGGTCGGACGGCCGATACTTTTTCATTTAACCGCAAATTTAATTTGGGTTCGGTTTGCCAATCCGTATGCAATATGGTTTGATATTTATGGATTAGCTTAGCCCTTCTCGATTTTATTTTATTTTTTGCAATTTTAAAGGTGTACTACTTATTTTAAGAATATAATATATTTTTTTTAAAAAAAAAAAAACACAGTACATATTCGAAAATTGTAGTGCACTAATGTATGTTGTGGTAAATCTAAATTTCATTTTTTTCCCAACAAATAATACTCAACATTAAATATTTTTTAATTTTTATTTTAAATAAAAAATAAATTTATTGAAAATATAGATATATATATTATTTATTTATTTATTTTGGTTAATTAATTTTAATTGTCTTTTAACTTTAAGATTCTTTAATCAAACGATTTGAGTATTAATAAAATTTAATTTATTGGTATTTATCTATGGTATAATTTAATATTAACAATTACTGAACATGTTACCCAAAATTCATGGGCCAACCGACCTAGAGCTGGCCCACTGAAATTACCATAAAGATCCGATTCGCGGAGAATTAGGGTTAGAGTTTCTCTCAATTCAATTACTCTCCGTCGCTCTCCCTTAAAGCTTCAATTCGCAAATTCTTAGGCAACTTTACATTCTCCACAAGCAATCCAGTTCTGTTTTGCCCCCCCAAAAAAAAAAAAGAAAAAGAGAATGGAAGAGGGAAATAATCGCAACGTCGTCCAATCCAAGCCGTTCCAGATCTTCGCGAAGCTTCCAGATGGCAGAACCTCAGTCCTCCAATTCGCGGCCCCGAGTGTTTCCGGCGAGGCGATCAAGCGACGAATCTTCGAGATCACAAGTATTCCCGCCCAATCCCAGCGCCTGATCAGCGGCGGGACACAACTCGGTCGAGGCTCCGTCGTCTCCAGCCCCGAGTGCACCGTCCACGTCCTGCTCCGCCTCCTTGGTGGCAAAGGCGGTTTCGGCTCCCTCCTCCGTGGAGCCGCCACCAAGGCCGGTCAGAAGAAAACCAATAACTTTGACGCGTGTCGGGACATGAGTGGCCGGAGGCTGCGGCATGTGAACGCGGAGAAGAGGTTGGAGGAATGGAAGGTGGAGGAGGAAGAGAGGAGATTAGAGAACATTGCGGAGGAATTTATCAAAAAGAAGGCAAAGAAAGGGAAGAAAGGGGCTGGGAATAGCCAGGCCGAGAAGTATGTGGAGAAGTACAGGGAAGATTCCGCCAAGT
This sequence comes from Kandelia obovata, assembly GCA_021464305.1. NCBI lineage: Eukaryota > Viridiplantae > Streptophyta > Magnoliopsida > Malpighiales > Rhizophoraceae > Kandelia > Kandelia obovata. Next base: position 6,607,690 of record CM038482.1, on the reverse strand, counting down.
GCGCAGCGGAGGTTGAGGAGGCAGTCAGAGAGGCATGTGGGAATAGATATGTTAATGGAAAGCGTAAAGGTAAGGCCCCTATAGACGTAGTGGAGGCCAAGCGGTTGAAGATTTGGTAAGTTCTTATGCTCAAGGCTTTGCCTTCATAGTTTGCCTTTTGGTTTCCTTGCCGTTTATATTTTTGTTTACTTGTCTTGTTTTAATGATTAGCTTTTGTGATTTGAGCAGCCAAAAGTCCAACGGTTTTTGGGTGCTCAAGTTTGAACATTGGGTAGGGGTTTTAAGGGTATTTGGTGATTTAGTATGCCATTTTTATCTACTTTTTAGTTCTTTATTTGTTTACTGTTGTTGTTAAAGCACACGCGAACTAACACATCAGAATCTACGAGCCTCTTTAAAGTTGGTTATGTTTTTTATACGAATTGACTCTGCAAGCCAAGGGAGAGGTGCTAGATTGGAATATTGTATTTTATATGCCAATAGAGATCATATCTAATATGCTTGAAGATCTATGGGTTTGTTATTCTGCTTGGAAGGATGATATGGTTACGGAAGTTGCTTAGATATGCTTGACTAGATTGTTTCCTTTCTTTGAATGAAAGTGTATGCCTTGACAATGTCTGTTGAAATTTTCTGACTTGCTTAGGCTAGATCACTTGATTAGTTGGGCTTCTTGCTTCCCAGTTTCCTATGTATTCTAATGATCTATAGATTGGTTTCTGATGATTTTTCTGACTTTTTTCAGGATGGGGAAGAGAAAATTGGTTGACAGTGACAGTGAAGGTATGGATGAAGATATTAGCGATGATGAGGAAAATGAAAAATCTGTTGTTCTAGATAATGAGAATCATTCAGATTCAAATAAGGAGGATGAGGGTAGTTTAGATTCAGTTACTGGTGGTAAACAGGATGGGGAATGCTCAGGTGGTACCTCATATGGGACTAGCTCTGACGAAGAAGTAGAGACTGTTGTCAAGAGAAGCTTGAAGTTCGGTCCTTCTGATGAGGTTTCTCCCAATGAAGACGATAGATTGGTGGAACCAGAGGTTCAGAATCAAATAGTAGCACTGAATGCTAAAAGCAAGGAGAATGTTGGACCTGATTCTGAAGTAATTGCTTCGAGTTCAGGAAATGGGCAAATTGATGAAATAAGACCTGCTATTGCTGAAGCCAATGGTTTCTCTGACACTAAATCTGATTCTAATCAAGACACTGCTAGTATAACTGATGTTGATTTGCAAAAGCCACTGAATTTTGATGAATTTAACTCTGCAGAGGAGTTGGAGGTATGCTTGCCAAGTTCTGCTCTTAAGATTACATATGCTAATATGTATGGGTGAGAAAATGTATGTATGTATGTCCTTAGTCTGTTGTTCCGATTGCTATGATTGCAGTTCTTGTTTTATATTTGGCAAAGTCTATTTTGGCTGCAACACATTGCTGAGAGTTTTGTCATAATGTTCATAAGATGGATTAGGCAAAATTATTGATCAAAATACAGTTGATTGAGAATGAGGATTCATGTTGTTGGTGAACATGAGTGGTATGTATTTCTGTACTTGAAGCACATAAACTTTGGTCAAAGAGTGAACTTTTGGCCTTTAGATGCTGGATCTTTGCAACCTCGGGCTACACTGGGACGTTCTATGTTCTTTCCTTGTTAGTGATGATATTTGTTCTGAGAATGAACCTAAGTTGAGTGTAACTTTGATTTTGACCAGGATTGGGAAATTACTTTCTTAGTGTAGTTGATATGTGAAAATAGTCATTGTTGACAATGTTATTAGATTCCTTGTTTTATTTTATAAATTAGCAGCGACCAAATGCTCTTCTTCTGTCACTTAGGTTCTTGGCATGGAAAGGTTGAAGATTGAATTACAGGTCCATGGGCTTAAATGTGGTGGTACTTTGCAAGAGCGTGCTGCCCGTCTTTTCCTGCTTAAGTCTACCCCATTGGAGAAGCTGCCAAAAAAACTGCTTGCTAAGAAATAAGCCTCTTCAGCATGATTCAGTACCTGTTGTAGAGGAGCTCGTGCCTGTAAGCTGTATCGTTTTTTCTTTGAGTTTTGAAACTTTTTGTTGGAGGAGGAAGGAGATACTGTGTCATCAATTCTTCTTCAGTGATCATTACCACATGGAGTGCTGAATTTATATTGTTTAACACTTTAATCTTTTACCTGCTTTATTGTCCCGCACTTGTTGTCCAATGTTAGAGACACCAACAAGAATCGAGAGGTTCTAGGCGAGTCCTAGTGTCTCTATATGACACCTATGGTATTAAGCTTCTATTGTACCCAAGTAAAACAAAAACTGCATTCTTAGCCCTCTCTGAATGCAACAGTTTATCCATATTTTAGATAAGTTTGTTTATTACTTGCTGCACGTCCCTTGTTCAGTCAGATTTTCATTTATGCATCCCTTTCCGGGGCAAGGCGTATCAACTTCTTTTCTGATTGATTGGACAAGACAAGACCTATGAATGTTCCCCGATAGAAGACTGAACTAGAATTTTGACAAATTTCCATGCGTTTTTAAGCAACTTTTAATATCCTCGGTGTCTAAAATCAAATCAAGAATCCAGGTTCCTAATTTGGGCTCCATACGGCCTTTTATTAACAAGGATTGAAAAAAAAAAAAAGAAAAAGAAAAATAACACCATTTAAGATTCTTACGTGTTAAGGTAACATTGCTAGATCAGAAAAATAAAGGCATGCACTTAGTCCATGTGGTACACTGCTACTTGTGCTCATTACCGCCTACCCAACCTTCGGGAACAAGTGATACTCTATAAACAGGCTACCTCATGTTTCATAGGTTTAAGTTTCACGGCCAAACTGCGTGGTGCAAGTGCAACAGAAATGAACAGGGAAGAGTTTTCTATTTTACTGTCCCATCAAAACAAAGTTAACAATAGATCCACAAGCTGAAAGTGTAAAATCAAATCAATTTTCTTGGTGAAAGAATGCCTCTGATTTACAATACTGAAGAGACACTTAAATTGCCTTTCACAAGAATACAAACAATGTCTAAGAATTGAGATTTGAGATGTTACAGGAGTTGCTGTGATATTCTTATTGCAACAACTTCGCCATCAGATCCAGCTCGCATTTTGTAGTACCTTGAGAGAAGACCTGCTTCCCGCAGCAAGACAAGGAAAGAGATTAAAAGGCATATGGACAGAAGCTATATCTCGGCAGAAAATCAAATTCATGCAGTTTCCTAAGCAAAGCACTTATGCTTACCTTGATTGGCTTGCAGGTTGGTGTTGATTGCAACTGCATTGAAGGTGATCATAGCCTTTGGTTGATAATCATTGGATTTTCCTGCCCATAAACTGAGATTGAAGACACCTGCCAAATTGTTGAATCAGTAGAAATGATCATTAGATGTTTATAGTATCGACAACTCATGACATTTCCAAACTACAAGTCAATGCTGAAATGAGAAGTCAGAATCCTAACAAATTAAACATTGGAAAGTGAAGTCTCAATCAAAATACTCTTGGTGCACACATCTGTAAGTGTTGGTTCAGCACAACTTATTGCAAATGACTAAAAACAAAAAGCTTAACTCAAATGCATTTTTAATATGATAGGCAAATCACCTTTCAGTTATTGCAAATCAGACTGGAGTTCTATCTTGTCTCATAAAGTGTAAATTCAAAGATACTGACTGCTTGCTCTGCTTACCAATAAATCCCATGAGTCCCAAAAGTTCCAAAGTAAAGCTACAGCCATTTGGTAAGCAGCATGTGCCTTTTTTCCTTCCTCAAAAGAAAGGAAAGAAAGAAAAACTTCTGTGAAAGAATTTAAACTCATTTCACATGTTGTTCAAAATAAAGATAAAATAGCAATTTGACTGCATAACCTCTGCCAAATTTAGAGGAGATCACAAGACTCAAGACCTCACCCCATTGTTTTCATTTCCATATTTTTTTGCTGTCCATGATGCAGTCTCTGTTCATATGAGAAAACTCTTTTAAGACCAGACAAACCGTCATCTTCTCAGTTTTGTTTTTAAATAATTTCTTGAGCTTTAATTGTACTGTAAGTAATTGCTAGCTAAGTATTTATGGGCGACCAATGCAAGGAGTGTAAATTATTACCAGCCGTTGCATGGTCCTTAATGTGTTTGAGATCAATAATGCCCCCAGATGCTGCCTCTACATTCTTTTCAATCTTGCAGGATCCAATCAGCTCATAATCCCAGCTTCCATCCTGATATCCATCACACAGAAATAGCTCTATATGTCTTGCATCTAACATCTGCATTGTTCCTGCATACAAAAGCAAATCTTTTATTAGTCTTAAATAAACTGCCTTGATGGGGGCAAATAACTGCAAAAGGAAACTCCAGGCATGACAGACATTTTGGCAGGAGCAGAAGACGCATCATTTAACTATCAAAAAAAAGGGCAGGTAATTTGCAAATGGTTCAAATGGTGCCCACACTAAACCTGGCCTGAAAGCAGATCATATGAAATAGCCCTTGCCACTTACCCTTCCTGTTTCGAATTTCATTAACAACCAGAGGCATCTTGGTCCGTTGCTTTATATAAAATGCCAAATGAATTTTAAAAAACTCTCATTATGGCGAAGCTTGTAAGGTCTCTGTTGCTCACCCTCACATGTATCAAGCTCGCAAACAGGGCATCGAACAAGCTGCAGGTCTGCACAAAACAATGATGCCATAAAAACAATTTAGTCAAGTTGCATTCACATGTCATGGTCATCTCCAAGCAAAAGGTACGTACATAAACAAGTAACTTGGATAGTGACTCAAGGTATCAGATTACCAGCGATCCATATTCCTGTTTTGATGTTGTTCAACAAGCAGGCTCCTTGGGATTCCAACACCTTTTCTATATCACCGTGTCTTCTGATGGTCAACGGCAAACTGAGTTTCTGAGTTACAACTGCTGCTTGCGAGTCAAAGAAAAATGCACCAATTCGCATCCAGTCTGGTTGTCCCGCATAGAAATCATCATGCAGAAACCAAAAATAAATGAATAAATAAAAAGGATCAGCCTGCTACCGCACGAATTTATATCCAATTCAACGTCCAAAACAAAATAATCGTGGTCTTAGAGAAAATGACAAATAAATTTGTCAAAGATTGCACACTTCGTTCTTGCAGAGACAAGTCAGGATCAACATAAGACTGACCAGATGAAGGAAGGAAACTCACCGATGTGCTTGTCCTGGTCACGGAACACGTAAGAGTGACTCCCATCTGCGCAAAACCGATTTCTCATCAAGTGGGGTACACTAAATTTTACATCGGACGGACAGAAAATGATCGTAGCCAATTCCAACTTCAAATAAGCGAGAACCAATGACCAATTAAACTATGGCACGTGGAAAAGAACTAATGGTGGCGATTACCTGCCAGCGAAGCGTAAAGCTTGATCCACTGAAATGCCACGTGGCGTGGAGCTGGGACCTGAAGATCTCGCAAGCACGCGAACTTCCATACGCTGTCGTGCATAAGAACGCTGTGGAACCATTGGCATGTTGCCGCGAGCTTCACCAGAGACTTTCCGTCCAAATACTTGGCGATCTCAGTCCATATATCCTCTTCATACCTTTCAATGCCAACAATTCAAAAATGAATTCTGGCGATTTTGAAGTCAATCCTCAGCGTTTCAATATTTCTTAAACAAGTTAACTCCGATCCAGAAAATGTTCGGCGAGGAGATATTTACTAATTTCCGCCTTCGAAGTTTGAATGGAAAGAGCTAATTGCAAAGTTGAAAAAGTCTTTTCTTTGTTTTTTTTTTGTTTCCCTCCTCTGGACTCTGATTAAAGCAAAATGGATTTATCGGACGGAAATCTGGTTTATTAGAACGGAACTGAGCAATCATCATCTGTTTGGAAGCTAAGAAAATGCAAGAAAATAATAGACTTAAATTTTCAAGCCTTAAACTCGAAGAGTGCAACAGTTGAAAGTCTTTTTCTCAGACGGAACCGATCTCAGAGGGAGAACTACAGTTCCTTTATCTGCACAAATCGCGATTTGATATAAAAAAAACTTCTGGCCTTCTCGATTTTCAGCATCTTCGTCAAATTGTTCTCTAAAACAGATTTTAATTTCGCTTTCTGCCAAACGCGGTCCATTTGAAGTCCACGGAATCCAATTTTCAAATCATTTGGTTAAACAGAATCTACTGTATCCGCCAAAGATAAAATCAAAAAAAAAAAAAAAAAGGTAAAGCAGCAGAAGATCATTGGTTTCAAAAACTACTTACAAAGCTAAATGATGAGACCGAAAGGATGCATTCAAATCACAGGGACCTTAAAACAACTGCAAATTTGCATGAGGAACCTCCTAGAATTATGATAACATATTTATGAACACTGATAAGAATGATGTTTCCTGAAGCCCCGCTAGATGTAAACGTGAAGCTCGATTTTGTACACAAAAGCACACAGACGCACATAAAAAGAGAGAGAGAAAGAGAGAACCAGTTGAAAGAGGAAGAAGAAGTTGCACGGTGATCTTGTTGAGGTGATTTGCAAGTGCAAATGGACCTTCCTCTTCTTAATCGCTTCCTCATCTTCTTTACCCTCTCTCTCTCTCTCTCTCTCTCTCTCTCGCTAGCTTCTCCCTAGTCTCTGTGAACGATGTCCAGTCGGATTCGTTGCATTACACTGAAATGCTCTCATTCTAGGAACGAATGTACTTATAACCGCGCCAACTTCACAGATTTCAAAAGAAAACAATTTTATTTTTGTTTTCAAAGATATATACCTACAATGGGCCCAGCCCTTTATGTGATTGAAACGCCTAACGAGCTTTTATTTACACATGTCCATTAATAGGCCTTCGAATAGAGATGTTTGGAATTTCAGTTGGGCCCTCGCCTATTACAGTTATAATCTGCTAAAAAACTAAAAGTAATGGGAAATTTTAGGAAGATGATAATTCGAAGCAAATTAATTTATTTAACTTTAAATTAACCATGAGATTATAGTGAACAAATGAAACAATTACAACTTTGGCTCAATTGTGCCTTGATCACTAACCTAAGCAAGAAAAAATTGCATGCCGTCTTCATGCCAGGAAAAAGAAAAAGAAAAAAAGAACAAAAATTTTCCTAGGTGCATAGAAGCTAAATCTGTACTGTCACTAAGTATTATATGCATTCGGACTAATTCATAAACTTCCGACAATTAGGAGATTTACATAGACAGGGAACTTTCAATTCATCACGCTCGTCCGGCTCGAACATGTAATCGTACCTATCAAAATAAAAGCAAGTGGCAGGCTTATTCCTCCAACAAGTCAAGAAAATATTACCAAACAGCATGTTAAGAGTGCGAAAACAAAAGAAAGTCACTTGCACGACAAATGGGAAGACAAAGAGTAGTGTGAGAAGAAGAAATCGTACGTTAGCTCGTCACCAGCAGAGACATTAGTCTTTGCAATAAGAACGATGCAGCTGTCGGCATCTCCAACACTCATTATTCTTGCATAACAATTGGGCATACACTGCAATCAATTTTATATTAGTACATGAAAACGCTACTTGCAGCCAATAAAATAAATGAGGACAACAATCACATCCAACGAAGGGCGAGCCTTCTCAGGGAATAAAAGGCCATTCAGAAAGATAATGCGCGTTGCATCAAGGGCCCCAATTAGGTTAGTGATAAGGAATAACACAAGAAAGGTTCTTAGTCAAACAAAGGGACTTCAGAGAGTATTATGATGATGCCTTTTCGGTCAATTTTTTCTTTTTTCCATAAAAGATAGAAAAAAAAAAAAAAAGAATCATGTGATTTCCAATTAACAAGTTAACCTAAGACTAGAATATTGATGAGAGATGCGAGGGCTCCAAGTGCAGGGAAATACAAAAGAACTTGGTGGGTCACCAAGGGCCATTACTCCTCTAAGAGCTTGACACCACACAATACAAGTTCTTGCTGCCAGTCCCTTCCATTGGTTAATCTGCAGTTACTACCATCATAGACCTGTGCTACCTCAAAAGCATGTCCTAAAATCCAACTAAAATTTACAATGATACTTTTTCTGTAAAGAACTTACTGAGTGGTTGATCAAGCGAGCTATATTCCCTTTGTTTGTGGCATCAACTACGACTTCATCACTAATTTTGAACAGCTGCATGAAAATTTTGATGTAACTTTAGAACCACAAACAGACTAAACGTAACCAGCAGTAATCACCAGAATTAAGCCTGTGGTCTTCCCAAAAGTACATGATATTTGGAGAGAGACAAATCAAAGACAGCTAGAAAAAAAGGCAAAATTGCCAAGCACATACCATAAAAATATGTTTGAAGAATTTGTTTAAGCTGTTTGACAGGTTAAACCAGATGTTGGCAGACAAAATTAGGAAGTGGGAAGAAAGAAAAAGGGATAAGCACAGTTTCTTCCCTGAGGAAGAAAATCAGATTGGAGGAGGTATCTTCTTTTTCTTCCAAAAACAATTTTATCAGTATTTTATCCCACATATCACGTTTACATTAATGGAACTAAACTAGTCCGTAATGCACTTTATAGACAAAATAAATCCTTATCATTGACCACTTGGCAAATTGAGCCTTTTGCAAATCCAACACCAATTTTCTAAACAGAAGCAAAGTGGCAGATAGACAAGCACACATGTTATAATACGGTATGCAAGTAAACTCCAGCCAAGCCTCCACACACACATAAGGAATTATCAAGAAACTCACATAGCAATCTTTGCCTTTTAAACGGTACTGTAATTCTCTTAGATTTGCTACACTCTGCCTCACTTGTTCGCCACGATATTCAATCACCTGGGCAAGAGTACCATTGTCAAAAAGAAGATAAAATCTACTTTGGCAGTGTGGGATTTTGGCAGGGGAGGGAGTGATTACAAATTAAATTCAGGCTACTACAATCTGGAACAGAACTTCAAATTACATACCATTTCTCCCTCTTGAATATTTCTGCGTGCAAAGAGGCCCCATCCATGTATACCAGATTTACCAAAGCAAACTCGCTGTTTTTCGGTTTTCTGAAGGGAAAAATGCATTGAATTTAAGAATTACATCCAGACAGTTCTAGCAACCTAAGATAAAAAGCAGAAGTTCACCTGCAAATGGTAAAGACGCTCTCTGAATGAAGAGAAAACTGGAGAATTTCCCATTTCCTGCTATCAGCCAACATGGGTACTAAGATATTATATTGAGCAACCAAATGGATCACACACACACACACACACACACACACACACGTAATTGCAAGGCCTGTAAAACCCTCAGACCAATAAAGACAAGAACTTACACTGCAGGTGGTCAAGCTATCTATCACATCCAAAGAATGATGTATTGGCCCCATCAGCCGATGGAATATGGGCACTCCTTCAAATGTCTGGAAAAGAAGGGATAGTTCCAATGAGAAGAAGAAGACAATTAATTGATCATATGGTATTCCCAGCAGATTCAGCAAAGGACCCTGGACTTAGTCTGATCAATGTTTAATTATTCTCTTCCTAAGTTCCGTACAAAATCACAAAGAGCTTGCAAAAGTGAGAAATTCCTGGGGAGAGAATAACCCAAAAAGAAAGAGAGATGGGGGAACTCTAGATAAATCACCTTATTGTTTGATCTTTTAAAAGCACGGCACCTTGCCGAAGATAGAGGCTCAAACTCGCTACACTCCACTTTTAAGGGTCCAGGAACAATTTCTTTTGCAGAAATCAATCTTGAACCCCTGAAGCCCACATTCTGATTGTCAAGCAAGCTTCTGGCAGCAAAACTCCCCCAAGGGGTATGCATGACCATGGCAGAATCTGGCTTGGGTTTCCTGCACCAGGACCAATAGGAAAATGAACGATCTGAGTCAATAAAAAGGCTTCACAAAGAGCATGACCAAAATTTGATCCTCTCCTATTTCTAGGGAAAGCCAGATGCATGATGAGACAAATGATGAATTGGGCACATTCCAACCTGTGAACAGCACAGTATATCAACTTCTTTGTGACTTGGTCCCCATTTTTCTCGATGCAGAGCAACTGAAAGTTCAACAGCATAATTAAGATAACACTTACAATGCTTTTCTTCTAACTATACTTATAATACTGCATAGATGCGCACAAAAAAAAACTGCACAGATGTAAACCATCATAAGAAAAAGAAAATTAAAAAAAAATCTTAGATTCTGTAATTCACTCTGAATATTTAGTCATATGTGAAAAGGATTCAAACTAGGTAAAAACTTACTTCCATGAAATATCCTGATCTTGCAGCACACATTGCATGAAAATAAGTAGCACACTTGCAACACTGGGTGCAGGAACCATGAGTCTGCTTACAGATAACACAACTCTGTATTTGCAAAGTCAAGACATAGTTAGTAAACAAGCAATATAAATTTGCATATCAATTACCACAGAAAATTGAAGCAAAGTGGAACCACCATAGCCTAAGAAACACCTATCCCAACTATCTGGAAATATGCCAGGCTCCCCTTACATCCATTAACAATGCAAGTGTATCATACAAGCAACAACAACTATCTCAATTCTTAAGCATAATTAAGACTTTTTTAAAGGCACAGAACATAAGAAATGGGTTCATACCATAACATACCTTCAAAAATGAAGTTGATGGGATTCTGAGGATTCCGGTTGCAGGTTCCATAGTCTCATGATTCAAGAAACCAACTTCAGGCCGAAACCAAGCACAAGTGACATGAACCCATAGTGGCTCAACATCACTTGGCTTTAAAGCACCCCCTAAGGAAGTAACTTTCACATATAAGAATAAACCAGAATCTGAATATGGAACACTACATAATAATCAATGAAACCAGTTTATACATGGGTTGAATATACTTTATACAAACACTTGAAAAACATTATCACTTGCATGATAGCAGCAAAAAGCCAAAGCTAGAAAGGAACATTTTGGCAAGTGGCTTTGGTAGAGAAAGAGATATGTTTGAAGCATCACTTAGGATAGGGAGCAACCACTTGAATCCAGAGCCATGCAACAAACACCAAATTTTGCTCCTAAATCATGCCCTAGGAAAAAGAAAATAAAAATAAAAAACTATTCAGGGCATTAAATTCAAAAAACACATGCCTTTTACTGGACAAAGGCAACACTCCCTCTCAATGTCAGGTGTTTCGCATGCTCTGCACACCCATGAAGTAAAATCCTTGACATTTTTTGCCCCATAGCACTCTTGATGGACAGCTATCTGACACCTGAACATAACAAAATGCAAAGAAACAGTTTACACTTTTAAACATGATTTTCTGATTAATTGACACCTCAACATTCCTTGAATGAGCACATTGATTTTCAATTGACAACAAAGATCAGGGATAATAAGGAAACAATATATACAGAAGCTACCTATTGCAAATTACAATTTTATTGTAGTCCCAGTCTTCAACCCATCTACAAACAGCACATCTTTCTGTTGTCCATTTTGCATTAACAGGCTCATACTTCCCTGTTACAATAAAGTCCCATTATTTTCCACTCGTCAAAAGAATAATAAAAAAAGAGTCCCATTACTTTCCATTTATATTAAGGAACTCACGAATCAAAACTACTTCCCAGAAAAAAAGAAATGAAGCCAAATTTTAGCCTCAGGTTCAAGGATGAAGATGATTACCTTTCAAAAAGGCAAGTATCTTGTGCTTGTCTAACTTCAGGGGATCTATACCATGAGCATTATATTCGCCAATCTGCAGACAAAGTTTGAACAGGAAGCATGGCTGTAAGAAACAATGACATTTACAATAAGGGGCAAACAGAGGAATAATGTGTATTCAAAGAACATAAGCTGGGAAAACTTGGTTTGCCATACAATCAGAACACAATCTGGCACTAAAAAAGGTCAATTGGCATTGTAAATACAGAAAATTTTTTATCCATATTACCATCTCAGCTTTCATTCTAGGTGCCCACAAGGCCTACAAAGCCAAACCAAGAGCTAGATAACAAAACTGATCCATAAATAAGTCATCACTTTGTACAATCAAATGCATAACACCAGATTGACTAAAGAGTCCTGTTGATAATGATATTTTCAGAAATAAAGCATTCAATAAAGTCAGAAAAATAACAAATGAATTTACCAGTGCAGAAAACTATGCACTTGCACAACAGAAAATTGTGCATCTTCAATTAAAATTTTTCTCAGGTACAGACCAATGAGGAGAGAAAATCTATGGTGCATAAATTTGTTGTATACTTCCAATGCAAGATGAAATAATTACCTATATCAGCAAAAGCCACTGGAAACTCTTATAGGCATCCTAAAATCTAAACTTAATAGAAGCCATTACTAAAATCAAAAGACTTCTAAGTCCTAATCACCAATGCAACAAGGAAACAGATTTTTGGCCATGCAAAAAATCGAACAAATTAGACTGCTAAGAATGCTGCAGAAAGCCATCATGCTTTCAAAATGTTAAGCAGCAATACGAACCCATTTTTCCAGTGGTAACAATGTACCCTTGACTTTAACGCTATACTTCCATTTTTTAGCTCTGCACCCAGTGTGCCTCTCCCATTCGCTTGGTGTTTGCTTCCGTGACCCACAGGAACCACAGTTGCATGTAATTCTAAAAGAAGATGGAAAAGGAATCAGCAAGATTTAAAAAAAAAAAAACACAAGAAAATAAAATCCCTTAAAATTTACTTTATTATACTCGCAATGCATGATAGAAACAAACAAATTAAGTGACATTGCCTAAATTTAACTCATTGTTATCACATGTCAACATTTCCAGTTGTATATGAGGTTGCATAGTAAACAAAACAAACTTCTCTGTAGCAGGATGAAGAAAAGAAAAGGGTGGGGGTTGAAGAACATAACTATTCAATTATAACACATGCTGCAATGTTTCAAGGACTTACAAATGAAGTTCAGGAAAATATGTTCCTTCCATTCCATTGCACACAACAGTCACCTTGCCAGGTTGTGTTGCTTGTCCAGCATTTAAATTAGACCTGATTCAAATCGCATCATTATGCTACAAGCTCCCAACAAAAAGAGAACTCAACAATGAAACCATTGTACACACAAGTGTTGGCAGCATATAAACAAAGAGAAAGAGTTGAGAAACGCACTTGACCAGTGGCCTCCTTCTCTCCAAATTTGATAGTTGAAACTTAATTTTGCAATCTGGACAATAATAATCAACGTGCACCAGATCCTTCAAAACATTACAGTCAGTCAACCCCTACATGGGGATTAGGAAAACTCAATGTAAGGCAAGTAAAAAAGAAACATCAGTCTGTGAAAAGGCAGGGTCACCTTAAAAAGTTTGCTGGGAATTTTGTCACATTCAGCATGCACCCATACATTACAACCATCACAACATACCTAGAACGAAGAGTTTAAAGCCCAATGATCTGTCAAGTAAATCTATTCTTTTTCAAGATACAAAATCTTACACATTGAAATACAAATCAACTCACCCAATTGCCACCATGTGGATGGCGCCAAATCTTCTTACATATGCCACAGTATTGTTTTGATTTTCTTAACTGTACAAAGATGGATGTAAACATTACTTTCAGATTCAAAATTATGTTGCCAATAAAAAATAAGCTGAATAACAAAAAATAAAATAAAAAAAAAGGAGCAAGCTGAAGCATTTCTCAAGAACCTTAGAACAATGTTTGCACAGAAATTCAGTTTCAACCATGGAGCCCTTCTTTTTTCTCATAATTTTGCATGGTAAAATTAGATCACAGCTGTCACAGCACCTCATGTCCATGTAACATGAATCCTGAACAATTAGTTCGCTGGGTAAGTTCTACCATAAAAAAACTGGGACTTATAATCATCATAAAAGAGGAAAACAGTGACCCATAAATAATAAAACAGAAGCCAAAAGTTGGACACAAGAAATCTAGAGAAGATGGTCAACGCTCCACAAAATTTTTCTGACCAAGTTTTTCAGCATAATAAGCATAACAAAGAGGAGTACAATATGACAATCCTTGAAGTCAAGAATTTTCAAGTAAGACAGGCTCATACAGTCAAATTGCCCAGATAATTGGAAGAAACAATCTGTTTTTAGGTGAACTTATGCACCTAAACTTATAAATATTCATCTGCAAAAACATTCTTCATACAATTATTCATTTTATTGAGAACCCTGTCTAATATTCAAATTTGATTGAACCCCCTATTGTTTCTACATTTCTTTTGCCAAAAATAGGTTCTTAGCTTCCCTGCTGTCATGTTACCATCTAAATATTCATCATCCCCAGAAAACTGAACTGTAAATTAAAAAAGAAATGAAAACATCTTCAGTTATTTACTTTGTCTGTTGCCCAATTGTACTATCAACTTTCATTACTTTCCAATATACTTAAACATACTCTGTGTCTAATTCTTAATTAATTGACAATGATTGAAATAGCATCCTCATTCTCTGAATATTGCCATTTTCCCACCAACTTCCCAAAAAATAAACTGCCAACTACAATGTTCAAGTATGATATCAATTGGATCATTCATCCAAGTATAGAATTATGCTGAATAAAGTCATAGATACGATTATTACGATTATTAGAGCATCGAGGAAGGAACATCCTTACAGAAGTCCTCCAACAGTAAACTTCCATCCCAACATTTGCAAGATATCATAGGAATTGTTCCATTAAAAGGAAAAGAAATATTGCAATTATTGCAAACAGAGGATGAAACTGCAAACTAGAACAAACTGTGACACAATCCAACAAATATAATTCTGCTACAATCCCAAGGAGTCCTCTAAAACATTCCAACAGCCCAGTTGGCACACAGTAGAATGGAATGTGGGAAGAAAAGTTACATGTGTTTTGAAGAAACTTGCCTGGGGGGGAATGCAAGAGTCTCCATCTTGACTTGAACCACCAACCTCTTGGAACCTTCTAGAGCGAGCTACCGGAAGGTCTAACTGTGCACTACCACTGTTTGCATCTAGGAATCCACTTTCTGCCAAAACTGCCTCCTCTATGGCCATTTGGAAGTCATTCATCTTGCACCTATACAGTTGGGTCTGCCCCTGAAATCTGAAGAAGCAGAAATTACATAAAATACAAACTAAAAGTTATAATAGCCTTGACAGAATACAATTGTCTATGCACCTGTCCATGAATTCTGCAAAAGGGAATATCATTCCTTGTTTTGCCCATGCATAGTCCTGCTATGTCAAGATTAACTTAGCGTTAAGTGCCCATAAAGTAACTAGCATAACCAAAGAAACAGAACTATAAACCAGCTTCAAAAGTATTGATAGAGAATAATACCCTTTGCGTCCCATTTTTGGAGTATCCATAAAACATCACGCAGAGAGCGCTGGGAAGACAACATCGCAGAACTGCTTCAGGAGCTTGCAAAATGGGATCTATAACTATAGCAGGCCACCATGGATATGTCTTCCCACATTTTACCCAAACTATATCTCCCAGAGCAAAATCTTCCGGCTTATAGATATCCTTCCTCTTTCCAGCTCTTTCTCTTCTCAATTTCTCCGAACCCATATATCTAGAATTCGGTACATAACCCTGACTTCCTAAGCTGTGCAAACTCAAATAGTTTGTGTCACAGGTTCTATACCCAAAATAATTGGAGCTCCTAAGACCACGGCTATCGTTTGTGTATCCTATTTTATTGTAAGCAAATCTACCACTATCAAAATCTTCTCTAATTCGGACAAATTCATCATCCTCAGAACTTGTGCCAGTGTCATCAATTCTGCATTCATCTTTATTCCATTTGCTGGGAAACGAGTCACCATACTTCCAGGAAAGCATTTGGGAGCGCTTTCGTGACGACCTCAACAACGATGGATGAGATTCCTTCGGGCCCTGTTTCTTCAATCGCTTCGACTGGGACTGAACATCGGCAGCCCAACAGGAGCCCTCGCTACACCAAGAACCTGAACCGCTGCTAAAATCCTCAATTCTAGTGCACTTGCCGATTGAATTCGGATTGTAACCATTGGTTTTCCGTTTCTTCGGAATGAACTGACACTCGAATTCTTCCTCATCTTCACTGCAAGGCGATTCCATCTTGCACTGCTTCAGAATCGGCATTCCGGACTGCGACAATTCAACCCAATGAATTATTCGTATTACTCCCCTCCCAACCAAAACCCTAGCTTCGTATCAGAAGCCAAAGTTTAGGTGTTATCAGAAAACGTAATAATCCGCCATCAACAACTCAAATTAGAATAGATTTTTAGCCAATTGATCCTGCGCTCGCGCTACTGCCAATACGAACGGTGTTATTTGATTATTTCAAAACCCTAATTCGGGCAATCAAAGAAAAAAGACGCCTGTAAAGATTTTAATTTAAAATAAAAAAAAATCCACTCGCTTCTGTAATCTTTTATTTCGAAAAGAAGCCCAAACAGAGAATCTGAAACAAATTGCCTAAAAGCTTACCGCTGCCAAGAAACGAAAACAGGCTTTCTTTTTTAAAAAAAAAAAAAACAAACAAAAAACGTTTTATTGGGGGGCTTGCAATTTGCACAGAAAGAAACTTGGAGCTGCGCGTCGGACACAAAACGCAGGTTCTTAGGTAGCCCTTTATTACGATGAAAAAATAGAAAATTTTAATTTTATGTAGTAACAATTAGCAATTATAAATAAAAAAAATTAATAATAATAAAATAAATGAATGAACCAAAAAGGCTGGATCGGTCGAGTTAGGAAAGGGACTTCACTAATTTTAATTTCGTAATATAATTTATAAAGAATGGATAATAGCATATTTTGGCTCCAAAGATTGGGAAGGCGGGGAGGGAGACGAGGGCAGGAAAAATTGCTTGGGCTAGAGCGCGAAGCGAGAAGTTCGGAAGCTTTGGCAATTTGGCATGCTGATGTGCGACGCCTTTTGCCCTTGAATCGCATCACGTGGGTCCCATTTTGGCTCGTTTGGTGGCTTAGTGGGGGGCCCACAAACTCCAATTCCGCATGGCAGAGGAACCTTCAGAAAGACCATGACAACTTCATAGACCATCGAATCATTATTCCTGCTGGATTGGGATTCATTGCTTTAATATTAATTTTTTTTTTCTGTTTTAATATCTTTAAAATTTAAATTATATATATATATATAATAACAAAATTTGAAATTTTTCTCAATTCTCCTTTAGAAAAAATTATTATTTTTCTGTCAAAATCTAGTTTAAAGTCTGGATATTTAACGCAATGTTCACCGAAAAATAGTCAAATAATAAATATATTGCACACATTTTTATTAAAAAAATTAATTAAATATATTAATATAACCAAATTATGATAAAAAAATTAATTTTAAATTTACTTGTAATTTTAAATTTAGTTTTAGATTAATATGACCAAACTAATAATTTTTTTTATATATAAATTAGACTTAATAAAAAAAAATGGACATGTTCCTACCATTACGTTACAATTCATTAAGCTATCTAGAAGCTCGTATAACTTTATTTGCAATTTATACAAATTATTTAAATTTAATTAAAAAGAGAAATAATATGTAGTGATTTTAGTTTAATGAATGATTGAAATTACATCAATTATAATTAATTATATAAAAAAATACATTAAATTAACCCTTACTTAAATAACACTAATTTTTTTTGTTACAATTTTAAAATTGTAAAGATGAATTGAACAAAGAAAAAGCTATAAAATAATTATAAGTTTAAAATAATTGAAACAAAAATTTTACCTTTTTTCTTATTTATTTATTTATTTTAAATTTTAAATATTAAAAGAGTTAGAAAGTTAAGGCCCAATATCTACAGAATCCAGATCGTCCCTCCTTCCCCTTGTTATAAGTCCGCGCCATCTTAAACCCTAGCACCGTGGCCGAAGAGCGAGCTCCCAGAAACCTTCGGGCGAACGTAGAGGCGATAATTGTCATCTGGAGGACTATGGAGTTTCCATGTCTTCTCTGTTGCAGAGCCGAGAACGTCTCGTCGTAAGCTACAATCTCTCTCTCTCACCATCTCACGTGGAAGAGAGTTGGATTCACTTATGAGTTGCTTCTTTTCTCAATGGTTCTTTTAGTTGTCAGGTGTTGCTTACTTTGGCTCTATCTTATCATCATTGTCGCTATTTTCAGATCGCAACATTTATGATTTCTTTGCGAATTGTTTATACTAGTAGCAAGTATTGCCACATTTTCCTTTCGGAATTGCCCTTGCGATCTAAATTCTCTCCCTTTCTTTTTTTTCAATTGCATTAAAATTTGAATACTGGTTTGTACGAATAAATTGTTCGTATTAAACATTCTTTTTAAATGTTTTAGATTATGTCTTAATTGATATGGTAAATGGGAAATGATGTCTATAAAGTAAAAGGTGTGAGTGGGAAGGTAATGGTGGCAGTGGGTAGTGAAGCTGAGCAGGGGTAAAAATGGAGAGGGCCCCTTGTCCTTGTTTGAGTTATTGCATTGTGACTGTCGCAACCTTTCCTACAACAAATATGTCATGCTCAAAAGCGTGAGCATGGTTGTGGGTTGAAATAAAAGGCGTGGGCTTCGTTCTGGTGTTGAATGCTAGCCTAGACTTCTCCCAACATTATTCATGTATCCCCATGCTTTAAGCATCCATCCACTGTCACCCAACTTCCTACATTGATCAAACCTGGATGCTGATCCCCCCACTGTCGTCTCCTATATTCCCTTTGTTTAGATGATTCTTTGCATTTGTATTCTTTTTCATGCCAATTGGCATCTATTTATTTTTGGATTTTTTTTTTAAAAAAAATGTTTGTATTACTTCAGGTAGTTCTATCACTGTTGCTACTTGTTTGCCCTTTCTGACAGTTACTACTTCCATAAGATGAGTCAATTTGGCAGTAAGATAATGGAATGAGGTAAATCTGATTTTCTGAATTGCTTGTCATTTACTTGATGAACATGTGTTAAGCAATGCTGCCATTGGGATTGCTTTAGTAAACTATAGTGTTAAGAGTTTTCTATTTTGCCAGGACTGAAGTTTGTCCATTACTACTATCGTTGATGATATTGAAGTGGGATGCCCTTAGAGAATATGTATTTGACATCCTGTTAAGGCATGGTATTTTTTAAGCTTCTGCTGTTTCATTTAACGCATTGAATTTGTGGCTGATCATTCTGGTCATGTGCAGGTTCACAATAGGAAGTCTAATTTTGGAACTGTTTCGGCAAGGTGACAATTTTTACCAATAACACAATTAAAAATTTTGGCATCCTGGATCAAATCATCTAAAAGCAGTTAAGTTTTCTGGTTCCCTGAAGAAATTATTTTTAAAATGATTATGATCAAGGGATACGTAATTTTCTTGGTTCTCTTCCAATAAATGTTTACGACTTATTCTTGTTGAATCACTATTTTTCTCTATTTTGTAAGACTGCCATGGTGCCATGAAAATAAAATAAGCTGAAATTTCAGAATTGATGAGGATTTTCTATCCTACAGAACATGGCTTATGAATTTATAGATATGTTACTTGTTCTTTGATAGATAGTGGCACCTGAGTCAATTTACATATCCCTTTTGTACAGTTTACAATTCTCTCATTTTATCATTACATTAATGTTCATTGAGTGACATTGCAATTTATACTTCATTGCGATGTTTTTGTAGATTTATGGATATTTCTATCTTATTATTGGTATAGTTACAGCTCTCGTTAGTGTTGAATTAGAGCAGTAAACTTGACTGCCAGTCTTTTTTTTTTTTCCTCCACGGCAAGATTGTCAAATCAAAATATTGTATAAGGTTTTACTTTGCCATATAATGTCTTTAAGTGTAAAGCAAATTGAACATATATAAGAAACAGGGGCACCTACAAATGTCTCAATAATGCAAAAAATAGGCATTATTGAATATGCCAGAAGTACTTCTATATTGAAAATCTCAGTCTTCATTGGTTTCTTAGCTTTTGCAGGCCTAGCTTCTTCTTTATTCAAGGTCCCTGCATGGAGGAAGAATAGCAAGTTGAGTTGCACCTGGTTATTGACAACTCCAGTAGCAAATGATTAGAACCTTTTGTTTTGCTTTTATGTAATGCTTGGTTTGCTTGTAACTGATGATTCTTGTTAGTTTAGTTCAAACAACCAATTGAGTTCTCATTTTGCAATGAATCATGTGAAAGTTAGTGGCTGTCAAATTTAAAAACCAAATAATGGGTTTAGTTGGAGAAATAGATTTCTTGACTTAGTAGTGATACAAACATAGTAAACATGCTCTCTTTTTGAAATTATTGTACCCTAAACATGTATAATGAACCTTTTGTAAGGGAATTTACAATTACAACGAAAATAATTGAGAAATTACAACCAAAATTTTTTATTTTTTTTAGTGGAGAAGATAACAAAATGGCTATTAGGATTTATTTTTCAATCTCTATACCTTCAGCATTTTTTAAAGAAATCTTTTGTGTTGTCAAAGTTATGGTAAATTTGAGATTTTTTTGATTTTTGGGAGATCGTGGAAAATAGACATCACACTCTTTCCAATAATCTAATTGTCCCTCAAATAGGAAAAAAAAAGTTAAAGTTTACAAGATTCTTATTTACATTCACTTTTACTATATTTAGGAGCATTTGAGTCTTATTCAAATCTTGAATTTGATGAGAGAATTTAAGTCTCTTAATATGGAAACTAAGTTTGTGAAAGAATTTATAAATAAGCTTATGAACATTATAAATGAGATTAAATTGCTTAGAAAGGATTTAACAAATTAAAGGATAATGGAAAAGGTTTTAGTGTACTTGTCAAAGAAGTATGAGTCTAAAATTTCTTCCTTTGAAAACTCAAAGGACTTAAGCAAGTCCACATAGCTTCTCAATGCTTTGAAGTTGAAAAGAGCAATAAGAAAAATTAACTTTAACGAGGCTACCATGGTTGATAGGATAAGAGAGAAGTACAAATAAGATTAAAGAGATTAAAAGATGATAAGAAAGATAAAGAGTTGAAAAATGTTAAAAGTAGTAGTTTTAGGGAGAAGAAAAAGAAAGTTTTTTCTCCATACAAGCATAGTAAGAAAATAACATGTATAAAGAAGTATTACTAGTTTAGACCAAATGTTCAATATATAATTTGCAAAAAGCTTGGCCATGTGGCCAAAATGTGCAAAAACAAAAGAACATAATAGCAAGGATAACAATAAATTTAGAAAGTTGAAAATCATAACAAAAGGAATAATTATTTAGTCATTTATAACTTTATCATGAGAAACTTAAAAGCTTAGTTGATTAATGCTAGTTATACTTATATATGACTAATGATGCTATAAAGTTTAAGAGTATGAATTAGTCATATAAGTTTAAAATTACAATTGGTTATGATAACCTTATTAAAGTTGAAGAGCAAGGCATAGTTGTTGTTAAGATAGTATCAAGTACAAAATTTATCTCAAAAGTGTTTTATGTACTTAAAATATAGCAAAACTTAGTGTTGGGCAACTATTCAAGAAGTATTATGCATTACCCTTTAAATATTACTAAATTATAAACCTCAATGAGTGTGATTTGATAACTGTTGAAATGAAAAACAAGAGTTTTATGGTTGATTGAAATCACATGCAAACTCAAGCACTTACAAATGTTGTAAATGAGTCCTCCTTATGGCATAAAAGGCTATGACATTTCAATTATACATTTGTGGGTCATTTGCATCAATATGTTGTACGTATATTTATTATATCAAATTCTTATGAATTATGTGAAGTGTGTCAGTTTGCTAAGCATACTAGGTTACCATTCCCCACAAACCAAGATTGGAGATTATGTCACAAGTTACAGCTCATTCACACAAATGTGTATGGATTAATAAGCACACCATTTTTGAATAATGGTAAATATTTTATTGTGTTCATTAATGATTGCATAAGTCTGTACTAGATTTATTTCATAAATAAAAATCAAAGGCAACGGAGATCTTTAAGTTCAAGCCATGGATTGAAAATCAATTTGGTTGTAGGCTCAAGATAACTAGATCATATAATAACATTGATATATAGTATACAAGTTTAATAAATTTATATTGATATAAATCATCATCTCATAATTAGTTATAATTCTCAATAAAATAAGTGAATAAGAGAAAAAAAAAAGTTTATAATAGAATTAAAAATATGTTTGCTACTTGAAAAGGACTTACTAAAGAGTTTTTTGGTAGAAGTAATTAATACTATTGTATATTTATTAAATAGATTGTCAACTAAAGTTTTGGAAGGAAATAAAACTCTTTTTGAAACTTAGTGTTTGCCCCCAAAATCTCTTAGCATGAAAATGCAACTATTTGATGCACTGTACACCAATGTTTAACATAGAGTTTGATGTAGGATGGGTATATCAAAGGAAGCAAGGTGAATGTGGAGTCAACATGCATGACAGCAAGTTAAGGGAGGTTAGGAACAAGCTATGGTATAAGCATCAAACAAACAAAGAGTTAAAGGTTGAAGCATAGGTGGCAGTGTGTATGATTGACAACATGGTCACAAATCAAACATAATAGTGTTTCCTCCTATCATAGGGTCAGATTCCCTAATACTTATTAAAAAGATAGTGTATATGATTGACTTATGGTATTATGGCAAGCATATAAGTGTCTCCTTATACTAAAGAGTCATATTTTCTAATGCTTTCTAAGAGGGGCAATATACGTCTCACTAAAAATTAGTTAACATTAGTGCACAAATGGGGTCAGAGCTAATATAAGGAAGGTGTATTGCAAATTAGTTAACATATATTCTAAAATTAGCTATGAAATAAACAATTTATTGACATATGGGCTTGGGCTTAGGCTAATATTGTATGGGTCTAGTTGTGGGCTTACTAGCAAGGTAAACAACTTGATTTTCACACCAAGTTGGTGGGTATGACCGGAAATCATGAAAATTAGATAATAATAGGTGTTGATTTGTTAAATCATGTTATGATATGAAATTTGGCTCAAGAACATGTGTAATTTATGATGTGAACAAGCAAATCCAACTAGAATCAAATTTGACAAGAAGTTTGTCATTGTAATCTCTAAAAATCTTGTGTTCCTTGGAAAAACCAAGCATATTAAGATTAAATGTCATTTTGTTTGGAAAGCCTAACAAGATGGTGAGATCATTTTAATGCATTGCAACTTTAAAATACAATTGATAAATATTATAACCAAGTTATTTCTGAAGTTAAAGTTTAAGCAATTTAGGAATAATATAAAAGTGAACAATAAAAAAGCTAAGAAAATATTTTCATAGGTTTAGTTTTTTCATTGTTCAAGGTCCTTACATTGAAGAAGAAAAGAAAGTTACTTTGCAACCTGTATTTTGGGAGCAACTTAAACAATAAGCAATTACAACCTTTTGTTTTGTTTTTATGTAATATTTGGTATGCTTGTAACTAGTGTTTATTGTTAGTTTAGTTTAAGTAACCAATTAAATTTTCATTTTTTAATGAATTATATGAAACTTAATGGTTGTCAAAATAAAAACCAATTAACAAGTTTAATTAAACAACTTTTTTGTATTTAAACTTACTTTCTTCAAGTAATAGTGATACAAGTATGGTGAGCTTGTTCTTTTTTTATATTATTATACTTTAAGCATATATGATAAGTTCTTTATAATAGAATTTATAATTACAATGAAAATGTTTGAAATATTACAACTAAAAAACTTTTTTTATGTGTTACTTGATCTTTCCTCTTATGCATTTTCTAGTTTTGTTTCTCTTCTTCTTACCTAATTTCTTCAATGACTTTAAAGACTTATACTTGGGCAATGCATGCAAAATATCTATTGGCTAAATTAAAATTCAACTTATTTCTTGTACATTTTTAGCTTACTTAAGAATTGTTAACTGGTGATACATAGTTCAAAGTCCTTTTCTAATTCAAAAAAGAATTAAAACTCTTGATGATCACCTTAATTAATTGAACAAGTTATGAGAGTAGTTTATGTTATGATTATTGATATAAAATTATAAATATAACATACAAAAAATAAGAGATATACATTTTTTTAAGTGTTAAAATTATTTTGAAGGTATTTCACATTATTAGATATAAATGATAAATATTTGTATTTTAAGATAATAATTAAAAAAATAACTATTTATTTATTTATATTTTTTAAAATTAATAAATTTAAATTAATTTTAACTATTCACTTTGATAAAAAGAAGTTAAATAAAGATCACTAACAAAAAATATATGGTCTTGTTTATCAAGAAAAATTTTATAAATTGTCAACGTATGTCAAGATATAAATTAGAAAAAGTAACTAATAACATAAAAAATTTTGTTTCGTACTTATAACTATAATTGTTGGTTAGTTTTGTACTTATAAGTATAATTGTTTATTAACATAACTAAAGATATATTTTTCATGCAATTTAAATATACCTTTTTAATAATTATATTTTTATATTTAATATTAGTGACTAACTTTTTTTGTTATATTAATTATTCTTAGAGATATATTCACATATCTTATTTGTTATTTGTTATGAATCAAACAGATTGGTTTCATTCATCTTAAATTTGTAAGAATCATAAATCATAAACATGTCATGCTTTAGTTGTTCTATTTTTGTGTAGCCAGCCTTAAAAGATCATTATTTATCATCTTATTCGTTACATAAAATTAAGATAAATAGAACTATAATAGTAAATTTATGTTTATCAATGGTTGAATACATCGCATTACATAGGGTAAGGTAATTGATAATCAACCTGGCAACAAATTTCTTTGTCTATTTTTTTTTTTTGTGTACCCAGCCTTTAAAAGATTATTGTTTATCACCCTAAATTTTTATTTTATTTTCTTTTTGCAATCTTCTAATTTTCTATTTCTTTTTAAGTTTTGCACATGGCTTCTGTGGATATTATATTCATTTGTTTTTTAGTTGGTAAGTCAACAGAAGGTTCAAAGGTGAGGGGATATATACAGGACAATTTGGGGGAAAAAAAAACACTGTATTAACGTCTTGGCAAAGCTTTGAACAAGTGAACCTGGTGTAATGATGAATAATGATGAACACTGTATTAACGTCTTGCGATAATGATGAATAAAATATTTTATGCGGATGATGATATAATTATCTCATTGCTCTTCCGGCATGAAGTACTAGCGAATGATCAAATAGCAAAAGTGTAGAAAAAGAAGTTAAAATGAAGGAGAGAACTGCCATGTGGTGGACCAACAATTAATTGACCATATAAATGACATTTAACTATTAAAAAGTTTTAATTGACTTAATAAAACCAATTAATTATTGCTTACTGACTCCATAAAGAAGATGAAGGGTTATGAGTAGTGATTATGGTACAATTAAACACATAATTAGTCAACATTATGTGAAATTATATACAATAACTATAAACATTATAGAAGATGAAGAATTGTATAATAAGTATGGTAAAAACTCTCTATACATATTAGAATATTTCTTCGTATTATCATTAAAAGAATCTTAAGTGTGTAAAACTTGAGGTTGTTCCTTTCTTTCTTTGATTTCAAGATTTTAATTTACTTCTTCCATTTCTAATTATAACTCATAATTACAAAGAGCAATTTGTACTTTACTCCATTACTTCATTATGAATTGGTGGCAAAAGATTTATTGGTTGAGTTGTTTTCTTGGCACGGGACAATCAAAGAAACAAATAGGGTTTGACATCAACAGCTACATGAGGAGCGAATTTCAAGAATCCAATCTCATGGATACATGCGAGAAATATTTGGTATGCTAATTTTCTTTGTTTTTTTTCTTTCATCTTTCATACAAATTCAATTTTCTTGTAAATAATTTTTATTTTTTAACACAAAACAATAACGTTAGAACATCCGTGTGTAACGAGAGTAAGAGTTTTAAAAAATTCAAGGGTTAATTGAGTCACCTTGTTTAGTCCGTAACAAAAACTTATTAAGTGTGAGAATTTGGACTTGGCAATATTTCATCATCTTCCTCTCCATGTGATTGAGATCAGAATTCTACCATGACTATAAAAAAATAAAAAATAAAAACTTATCAGGTGTGTTATGTGTAATCCTTTGCTGTTATGCGGACTGGTGGCATGGTGTTGGAGAACATGAAGGTTGGGATTATTGTAGAGTCCCTGTTTCTGATAATGGGCTTATCTCCAATGTGCCCAATTTTAAGCCATATAAACGAAGGGTTTTTTTTCTTTTAATCATTTGATGGGTTCATGTCCATTGCCCAACTTTTTCAGAGTCCATTATACAGGGAAGAACCAAATGGAAACCACAGGCATATTCTTCGGCCAGCAGGTAATCAGATGGCATCTTTTCTAGTCTGGCAATCGTCCCTGAAATGCAGGCCGCACGCAAGCATACAATTCTGCTTCCATGAACTCTGTAACACTTAAACCCACGTTTATCTCTTTCGATTTCAAGTCCTTAAACCCCACAACCGGTCCTCTCTGTCCCATACATATCTCATTCCATAGACTCACCTGTTTTAAGAGGTTGCGAAGTTTTCCTATCTATTCTTGTCACAAACGCCCACCACGTCTTTCAAATAGACATAACCAAACTTGTAAGAAGTACAGTTTCTCCTTAAACCCTTTATTGGGTCTTGCGCCTGTCTTGCAACAATTCAAGGGCTTGGCTTCCTCTCAAACCAAGAGATGGGTTTATCGGTTACAATCCTGCAGCGAAGAATCAGAGAAAGAGATGAGACAATACAGTGGAAAATACTTGCAAAATGGGTCGCTTGGGTTGGCTTTGCTAAGCGTAACGTCCAACGCTAAGGTTAGGATCAGTCCTTTCGTGTCGACGTTGGCTGCAAACCCAACTTTTATATCGGGTTTTTTCGCTTGGTTTATTGCGCAATCTGTAAAGATGGTTTTGAATTTCTTTGTGGAGAGGAAATGGGACTTGAGAATATTGTTTGCCTCTGGAGGGATGCCTTCTTCGCATTCAGCTCTGTGCACGGCTTTGACAACATCAGTGGCGCTTTGTCATGGTGTGGCTGACTCGTTATTTCCTGTTTGCTTGGGTTTTAGCCTTATTGTCATGTATGATGCAATCGGAGTCAGGCGTCATGCTGGAATGCAAGCCAAGGTGAGAACTCAATTTCTTCCCCCTAAAAATCTTCTTTTGTTTGTCCCTGCATCCGGTTTTGCTGAAGAAAGAATGGATTTTGTAGATAAACTTTGGTATTTGGATGCATAACTGATGCATAATATAATTTGGTATTGGATGTATAACTGATGCATAAGATATAAGTTCTCTGTTCTTTTTTTTCCCTTTTTTGTTTGTTCTGTTTTGGCAATAGTCACTTTACAGCTCTGTTATACTCGTGTCCATGGAGATTGTTGCTTTTGGTGTTGATTCTGCGGTAAATTGTCCAAATTCATAATAATTTTGGGGAATTCTGTTTTCTAGTTAGTTTTGTATCCATTGTGCAATTAGGATAACATTATGGGTTCATGTGGGAATCCAGCTTCTTGTTTATGATTCAGGCTGAGGATCGGATGAGTGTGTCATTAGGTTGTGATGAAAGAAATGAAAAGTTACATGTGATTTCTTTTCACCACCTGCCAGGCACACTTGATAGGTTTTTCGTATTCTATCATAGGGCAATTTGAGAAACATAGTGTCATAATGTCACTGTATTTTCCACTTTAATTCTTGATTGCATTAGAATATTTGGTTTTCTAATCTAGTTTATAGTTGATGTTAATTTTGGGAGATATTGGCATTGAAGGGAAGTCCATGACTTTTCCACTTTCTTAATGTTCATGGAACAACTTACTTGGCTGTGTTGGTAAATGACACTTTGCCTCTAGGATGAGTTTGATTGTGTTTGCAAGTTCTCTTGCATGTTTTAGAAGTTTAAGAATTTATCTTGTAAAATACAAAGGTTTGTTTACCAACACAAGCTATATCATTTGTAATGTTTTTCTTCTCCTATATTAAGGAGCTAGATGAATTAAAAATCAAGAAAGTTCTTCTCTCCATTTCAAACTTATGCCTCTAGACACATTTCAATGCCAGAAATGGTATTTCGCTTATTTTCATATTCTTTCAATCGGTTTCATACAACTTCAATCATGTTTCTTGACTCTTTTCTATATCACAAATGGTTCCTTTTTCTCTTGCTTTCTTTCTTTTTTTTTTCAACCCTTCAGACTGTGATCTGTTTTTAGACTTTCTTGTGATCTGATCCCAAAAAACATGGTTATAGATTGGAGCATTAGATAAATATTAGGAAGGCTGGCAGTATAGCAATGTTGGGACAAGGAATCGTTCTTTGTGTTATTGTCCTTTGCAGGATACTCAAAGAGTTTGGATACACCAGTTAACTAATTTTCCGTATGTTTGAGATGGATTTCGATAGATACCTACTTTAGTTGGTAGGAATCGGATTATCCCAACAAATCGATCAGGCTAAATCAACTTGTCACGAACATATGCTGGCTTCCTTGGAGTATAAATTTATCATGTTAGGTAGAAAATTTCATCAATTAAGCATGAAGCCTTAGTTTGTGATGACCATCACATCTGCTTGCATTTTCCAGTTGGTGGTAAAGAGTTCTTTTGGCATCAGTATTTGTCAAATCAATGAGATCCATTGTTAAGTTGGTTGTTATGCAGCTTATGCACACTGGGATATAACAATTACGCTCGTGTCTTGTTGTCAGGTTCTTAATGTGATCATTGAGGACCTGTTTCAAGGGCATCCTATCAGTCAAAGAAAGCTCAAGGAACTTCTTGGGCATACTCCATCACAAGTCCTTGCTGGAGCTGTGCTCGGGATCTTGGTGGCCTGTTTTTGTTGTCAAGGCTGCTTAGTGGTAACCTGATTCTGCATCTGTAGGCAATTTTCAGATGTGTCACGGATGTTCCCACATTTCAGTGGCTCATTCTGCATGGCCTGCTGAGTCATTGCATTCTGTTGTTCCCTGGGACTTAAACTGAAGGATGTTGTAGCTTTGGAATATAGAAAATGGAAACCATTTATCTCCTTCTGTTTAATGCGGATAGGCAAACAATGGTAGATTATTTTGGACTTTGAAATGGTTGATATTTCCGCAATGCCTTTGAGAGGTAAGGCATCATTTTGAAAATGTGCAAAGTTGATTTCTTTTATATTACAAATGCTTGTTTAATGATGGAACAATCTTCTGCACTGAACACTAAAGGAAATTGATTGATGATAACTAAAAAGAATGTTGATCTTTCTTCTTAGAAAGTTTTTAAGTGACCATGCTTGAGCTATCACATATAATTAGTATAAATAATATGAATTTGTGTGTGATTAAAAAGTGAGAAATTATTAAAACAACATACTATTTAATTATATTCACTTTTGATGAGAGCTCCAGTCCGTGGTTGGAAGATTAGTCTCGAGGTCAGTAGGTTTCATTTAATAAAAAAGTATTATTTTGAATTTTTATGAAAAAAAATTAAATGTTTTATATAAAAAAATTAATAAATATATAATTAAAACGGTAAAATGTAGTACCTATAATGTAAAATATACAACAAGTGATAAAAACCTCTAATAATATGTAATTATATATTGTATTATTTTAATTGTATATTTAGTAACTTTAGGTGAAAAAAATTGAAATTTTAAAAATAAAAATATATTTAAATTAATATTTTTATTTTTTAAATGAAACCTGCAATAAGAATAAGACAGACTTCAAGACAAATTCCAGACCCGGAGCATTTATTGTTTGGATAAAAGCTTGCGTCTGGAAAGCACGGTCCCACCAACAAATGTTGATAAGGTGTGGATTGACGACCAGAAGTTGGAACAGGTAGATGCATCTTCACAATTCTCAACTTATTTTTTTTGGCTTAGTCTATGAAAGTTTCCCCAACAAGTTACGAAAGCAACGTGTTCTTATTAGAGAATGGTTAGACATGCACTCGACGTTCGAACAGGAAGAGGCTCAGTTCAACGAAGCCCAATTCTATGCGGGTCGCATTCTCCGGCCCCCCGTGGACTGCTACACCTGTGGCTGGCCAGCAATTTCGATGATGCAACCAAACAACTTTTCTTGATAATAGAAAGGCTTTGTTGTAAAGAGTCAGAAACTGGTGTGTGGAGGCCCGGAGCTGTCGCGGAGCAACTCCCTTATCAGGGATTGTGGCATTGCAGATACGAAGTTGCTACGGAGATTGTACCAAGAAAGCCTCCTGACAGGGATTTCTTGTCGGAGCCAATTAATAACCAAATCGATTTAATTTCCCTCATCCAATAAAATGGCACTGCCATTGAAATAGAATAGCATTCCCTTTCCATTTGGTAAGAGAGTGCATCCACTGCTTTATTTTTAGGTCCTTTCTTATAACTGATCAATATAGTGATGTTCTTATACTGTACATACATATTCAATGGTCCAGAGGATGTAACAATCAAGATTGGGTCCTTGCAGATGCTTATGGAGAATGATGGAAAATCAATACTCAACACAGAAGATTGCTCATTTGAGTGGCTCTATTGGCCTCAAGCTCGTCAACCTTATGACTCGGATCTGTTGACTATATAAAATCACTGGATGCCAAAGCTAATATTGCTCTTATTAAGTTTAATGGGTGGGAGATGTGGGTAGAATGTGCTCGCACACTTCGTGTCTCCACCATGCTTCTGAAGAAAGGAATGGAGAGGGGCCCCACCCCATTTGCCATTGGAACCATAATGTGCAGAGAAACCTTAAAAAATGGAATCCTTGGTTGAGGTGATTGTCCAAGAAGCAAAGGACTCAATCCTGCCTGGCACAAGCGAGGCTGTGTTCCTAGAAACTGTATCACTTATCATGGATCACCACCTCGATGAGATTGCTGCATCTCCACCTTCAAAGTGTTGAATCCGTCAACATTGATCCACATTCGTGCATACGTGTCATTGTACATTTGCATGTATGGCTGTTGGCAGGGCTTCTGAATTTGTAGTGATTGCTCTCTCTCTCTCTCTCTCTCTCTCTCTCTCTCTCTCTCTCTCTCTCTCTCTCTCTCTCTCTCTCTGTCGATGCTCTTTGCATAGGCATAGTTGTGTATTTTTCTGCAGCAGTTTAAATTTTTCTTTGTTCAGGATATCTCGGATTTATGGAATCAATATATTGATGAGATTTTTTTAAATAAAAACTTATTATTATTAGTTTTTATAATTTAATATTTATTTTTATATTAATAAATATAATTCCTTTTTCTATTAATATACAATCATATATACATGTAATCCGAGGCCCCAGTTTTTCCAGGTCAACCATGGCTTGTAACTTGCTGTTTCAACCAATTACATTAGTTTCGTTCTATAGCATATTTTGGGTCCTCTACAGAGGCTAGCTTGCAGGGTTTTTCACATCAATATTGACGCATTCAAGTTAGGTCGCAGACAACAACGAACCACTTCACTTAAGAATATGGATTTCGACTTAGGTACAAATAAGTAGAAATACATAACATTGATTACATAGAAAGTAAAGAATATCAAGCAATGTGCAGAAAGTGCTCGGTATTGAAAATAAGAGTACAGTTCAGTACAGAAAATGCTCTCATCATCATTGTAATACACAGAATTCAGCCCATGAACTGCCCTTTCAGGACCACAGAACTTACTGCATTGCGCTCTGCTCGATTTCACGAGGACTAAGAAATTTATGCGAAAGTAAATGGCATAAAAAGTGTTCCTTTTGGTGCAATTCAAAGCCAACCTTTAGAACAGAACTCGTTCAGAACCATCAGGAACCCTCCTTCAGAGTCACTTACCGGTATAAATAGGCAGCAAAGAAATTGTCTCCAGCCAAATTTTAAAGCCTCCATTTGAGTCAAATCCGGTAGCTTATTCATAGAGCTTAATGTTAAATTTGCCACAGCAATGAGATGTAGACACTGAGATCTGGGGTCAAGTACTTGGATGGAATTCCATTGATCCGGTTGGAGATTTGTGCTTTTCTATCGTCCAGCCTAATAATAGAAATCCTAGCACCTGTGGCTACAATGCCATTGATACGTTCAATGCTTTCTGCCTTTCCTTGGTCTTGCCTAAAAAGTGACAATCCAAGGACCATTAGCTCAGGACTGTGTGAGAGGTAAGGTAAGATGTTTTGTCTTCAAAACAAGGCTCATCCCATGCCAAGCAATATGGATTTTTGTGGACCAAGATGAGAATTATTCTTAGCATGATTGTGCAGGCAGCATATTCTTCATTTCTTGCTAGGCCTTTTCAACGTCCACTTTGGCCTTTTCCTGGAAAAAGGTAAATTGAAAAAAAAAGGAAGGATAAATATGAGGTGTTTATTTTGCAAATAATTATATTTTTGTCTCCTCTCAAAAATGCCTGCCCTCATTTTTCTCTTGGATGGCTTGAATCTGCCAATACTCCAGGATTAAAGTGAAAGTACCTATTACTGCTGCTGGTTTGGCTACTGACACCAAAAACGCCCTTCATTAGTGAATTTATGTCAACGGAGCGTTCTTGCATGAGTTTATCATGATATATCTTGCTCCCAATCTCAGTAATCTGTTCCTCCACCTCTTCCAGGGTTTGATCTACATTCAGCTGTAGCTCACCTTTCCTGGTGACAGTGACACCGAACCCATTTGCTTTAGCTTCCCGAAAGGCATCCTAGTCAAGATCAACACCAATGCACAAGCAAAATCTTCCATTTTCAAAAGAATGAAGGAATTAAGAAAGAAAACATAGTCCTCATGGGCGGTACTAAAACAGAATCAGAGACTGAGGTGACCTAGCAGCAGACAAGATGAACACTCAACAAACAAAATGATTCCAAAGAGTAAATGTCTTGACTAATAGGATTGTTTTTATACCATTAATGGGTAAAGCAAACTGGAAAATACATAACAGGTTGGCTTATCAAATAGGTGTCCTAATCAGTGTGTTGCATTTATTAGATCAACAATTATATACCAATTGCTTTGCATCAGATCACCGAAGAGGATTTCCAATCTTTATTTCTATTTATTAGATTGCAAGGTAGATGGCATACTTATGACCCCTCAAATTAGATTAAGTGTAAAAGCTTTTGTTTTGGAAACTGCAGGTGATGAAGCTTGCTTGCAGTTAGATTAGTGATCTGAGATGGCCAGGTTATTTACTGAACACAGCTAATCATACAATCTGGTTATCTCCTTTATGAGTTTAACAATTAAAATTAATAATCTGCTCACAAACTCAAAATTATGAGAAGAATCACATCAGGCCATTACCTTAGGCAGTCGTGGCACAACAAAAGCATAGCCATTTCCCAGCATATCCATGTGAGCCTGAATGATGTAACATAGATTTTTGCAGTCAGCAGAATCCTCAAAGGCAATTACATGACATGGTTTTGGGTCCAGTTCAAGATCTGCAGCCATCTCCAATGAATAAAATCCTATTTTTTGTTCCCCATTTTCCATGACGTACAGCTCAATGCACTGGAACATAGAAATTAAAGTTGTTATCATGATTTTTCACTTGCAAAAATGTTTATATGTATAGATCTAGAAATAGAGAGAGAAAGAGAATGCAATAATTTCAGCAGAGTTATACAGAACTAAAGGAGAAGTCACACCATTAGAAAAATGTATGGATTACATGAAATAATAGGACAATTCAAACAATGTTCTTCATGTTGAGAACTTTATAAAAAGCTGAAAAAAAATAACATTCAGAAAGATGTGTATAAGAGACAGGATTACAAGAAATAATAGGACAATTCAAACAATGTTCTTCATGTTGAGAACTTTATAAAAAGCTGAAAAAAAAATAACATTCAGAACTAAACGAGAAGTCACACCATTAGAAAAATGTATGGATTACAAGAAATAATAGGACAATTCAAACAATGTTCTTCATGTTGAGAACTTTATAAAAAGCTGAAAATAAAATAACATTCAGATTAACTTTTATCAATTCTCTGCTTGTACATGATGTGGATACTCACTGATCAAGAATTGATTTTAATCATGGCTAAGTTGATAAAGTGCAGGTTCACATACCAATACATGTGGAAGATCTAACCACCATAAACAGTCTTCTTCCTTCTCGTCTGCATATTCACAGTACTTGCTCATGACAGCTTGTGGTCCAAACAATTGCATTTCTCTTTTCAGCTTGTTGATTTTCTTTTCCATGAACTTCTTGTTTCTCCTAGGTAATTGGGTCATCAGCTCAGCTGCTTCCTGTATTTCCTCTTCAGTGATCCATCGATCCAAGTCCTTCCCTATATCTTTCATAATAGATTTAACTTCTGGATCTGTCTCTGTATTATAAGAATCCAAAAATCCACGGGACCATTTCTTCGTGTGTTGCCAATACTCCTTGCCTGATTTTTTGCCAGCTCTAATGGAACCATTACTGCTTTCTATGATTGTCCTGGAATCCTCGGGATCCTTGTCACACAAGTTTTTCTTTACTTCGAAGTTTGCAGAAGCCAAAGGATCAACAATATTTTGATTATCTTGGAACTCTTGTGATTTGAAATCAAAGTTTTGTTCATCCTTCTTCACTGGGAAAGATGTGCCAGCATTTCCACTGGAACCTTTACTTTGTAGCTTTAGGAAGCTTTTGAGGAACTCAGGATGCTTCTCTATTAGCGGCTCTTTCCATCGTGGTATAATTTTTTCTGGCGGGTCATACAAGCTAATCCCATCTACAAGAAGAGCAGCAGAATACAATAATATCAGTGCCATGGTACATTGCTGAAAGCTTTGGACATTTTCACATAGCCAAATGGTAGTAGGAATCTATGGCCACTTCAACAATCTAACTGACAGTGCTCTAATTTTCAGAGCAAAATGGGCCTGCAGCCATACAACTGAATTTGGCCATTTTCCACACAAGATTTCACATTTTCTTCAAAAAAAGCAATGCAAATAATATTGTATAAGAACAAATAACTACCTGCCCCGTAATCGATATTTTCAATATTGGCATGGAGGTATTCATGCACTTGCAACAGTTTTTCATTCTCTTTCTCAACTTTCTTCTCAAGACCTTTGAAGAATTTAAGTTTGTCTTCTGCATCCATCAGATAAAATGGATCTCGTCCTGCCAGCTCATTGTCTCTAACCTGAAAAACAATTTCCCTAAGGCCATCATCTTTCATCCATTCAAGTTCACTATCATCTTCCTCACGACCAAGCTTTGTCAAATCAGTACTTATATGGTGACCTGCCTTTTCTTTTGCAACCTTATAATTATCTCGGATTCCATCCCCTATCATCTTAACTACGGGCTCAACTTCATGAAAATTTTTTTCCATCCAGTTTTCCCTCTTTAAAGACAGTTGTCTCTCACTGCCAACAACATCAAGTTTGCTATTTAAAAAGGTCTGGGGCTTCTGAACATCATGCAACCCAAATTCTTCTCCAGGATGTGTGATTTGCCCATTCTTTGTTGGAATAACTTCATTCTCCTTTGAGATATACTCTTCACAATTTTTGGTGGCAGGCAAAATTGTGCTTGAAGTGAAAGATTTGAACACGTTCCCATTCATGTCCACTTTGTCACTTGATTTAGAACTAGAAATATTTCCACTCAGAAGACTGGACGGATTGGCACTTTCTTGCACTGTATTAACTTGGGGCTCCTGGATATGATGGCTACCTTTCTTGGCAAGAAGCTCCCTAGCTTCTTTCACTGAACGTATGACCCTTGGTTTAATTTTAATAGATGCATTCTTCGACAAGCAAGATTCATGGTCATGAGTATCAGAGGAATGGATAATATCTTCTCCAGTGACACCTTCTACCCTACTTTCTAATATTTTCACAGATGAAGTGTTATAGGCTCGTGTGAACCTATTCTCCATGGTAAATCCCTTGCTTAGGAATCCAGTTTCATCATCTTTTGATTCATGTAAACATGTACTTGCACTAGTTTCATACATATCCCTCTCTTTTCCTGCATTTATGTTATGTTTATGCTCTTTCAGTATCTTCATCTTGCTAACTGTTTCCTTATTCATGGGATGTTTCCCTTCTCTATCCTCACTAATCTTGCATTGTTCTCTACTCTCAATCTCCCTAGCCTGCCTAGCCATTGATCTAATTTTCTGAATTTCAGCGTCAAATTCAATGGCTTCAGTAGTTTGGGAAAATGAATGGTCCGCCAGTGCCAATTTCTCCTTTGATGCTTTTGCTTTGAATATACTTTTCATTACTTCTTGCTTATCCAGCTTAGGCTTTTCATTTGAAACCATTGGTGATTCCAGAGGTAGTTGTAAAACTTCCACTTCACCTTTCTCCAAGGTCTCCTTCTCCTTTCTAGACTTTATCTTTCTCCTCATCATCTCCTTCTCCAATTCCGTGTATTGCTCCTCCTGGTCTCCCGAAGTAAATAGCTTCTTCATTGCCCAAACTACAATGAAACCGAAAAACACCAACCTCCCAACTTTTGGGAGCATGGGGATAATAACCTCGGGTTGTAGAACAAAACCGTGAATTGTGCTCACAAAGCTAGACTTCTCCCCCAGAACAACAAACTTGGCCAGAGAACTATTCCTTGGAATCACACTTCCCCCTCTTTCCATCTCTGCAGCCAAAGCCTTCGCCCGCACCAGTTTTGAGTGAAATTCTTTTAAATCCTCAGATTCACCCTTCTCCACTTTGCTTCTCTTTAAAATCTCATCTTCGTTCACTAAAACCCGATTGACTTTCCCTCCCATGTCAAGAAAAACTGTGAAAATGGGGCTAGACCCAATACCCCAATACGCTGTATCATTCTTATACTGATCAACCCACTTCTCGAGCTTCGTCAAAAGGATAGATTCTCCAAATTTTTTTGATTCTGAATTCCATTCTCCTGCACTTTCTGATGCAGAGAAATCCTCAACAACGTCAACCCCAGGACTAGAATCACTCTCTTTTACATCTTTAACACCACCACAATCCAAGCTCTCTTGGGATATATTCGAGTTGCTATAATCAAAACTAAGATTCGGATTTTGAAAATCAGAGCTTTGATTCTGAGAAATGGGATTTTTCTTACACACCCGTGAATCTTCGTCAATGAGCTTTTTCCGTAGCGAGTTCCTGCGACTGGTGGGTCGACCGAAATAAGCCGAAACGTGCACATCTCTGGAGGTGGCAGAGAAGGTTAAATGAAACGGAATTGAGACGTTTTTGTGGAAATTAGAGACGGAAATGCGATATCTGTAAGTGTTGCGAGCTTTGATGGAGGATGTGGAAGGCAAGAGAGAAGCGCACAGTTGAGGTCTGTTTGGAAACGGAGGATTGAGAAGAAGCTCCATTGGCAAATTTAAAAAGATTAAAAAAAAAACAAAGACAGTTGAAGGCCTTTACTCTCTCTCTCTCTCTCTCTCTCTAAGAGCAGAACCTCTAGCTCTACTCCATCGCCATTGAATAAAGAGAGACCAGGAGAGGTTTTGTAGACTTTTCATCGGCATTTCGACAAGACGAAAGTGGCAATCAAAGTTAAAGAAGTCTATATCACGACATCGTTTTAGGATATCTAAGAACGACAACGTTTTGACCCTGACTTCTTTGTCCGACAAATGGCGCCCCTAGAACGACGTCGTTTTAGATCTGACTTCGTCCTACATTCCTTCTTCAATTCCGGTTCATTGGATGATTGAATTTAGACCTCCTGAACTAGGAGGCAATCTTTTCAACACGCCGTCAAGAAGGGGTCACTGTCGCAGTCAGTACAGGACATTGTTTGCAGCAAATATATGATTGCTTCAATTTAACATTACAAATCGAGGAAGCACAGTTTGGACACTGGCTGAACAACAACCTCAGGGAGTTTACTGACAAATTCACAAAGCTTAGAACTCCAGCATTCATATACATAAGAGATTCCTCACCATTTTCAGAATCTGCCAATAACAGTGATACAAGAAGCACAGCACACAGGAAGCAAAGAGGAGGGACAGAAAACAAAAAAGGCAAGAGACACAGTGGGAGTGGCAACAAGCACTAGCTACAGAGATTCGGTATGCACGCCCCGCCTTCTGGGTTCTGTTGCTCTTTCCATATCCGCCCTGTGACTCGCAGCTTTAACTCTTTCCTATCCCCTCCAGAGAAAAAAAGTGCCATATTACGCTGTATAATGAGACCATCATGACTGTCCCTGACCTTCCTGTGGCTATCTCTTATGCTTCTAGGAGTGCCTTCCCAAGTGAGTTTCCGGCCATATCCTCCTACCTCTAGGCTATAGCTGTAATTTCTGGCTTCTGTCTCATCACCCATAAAACGGAGGAATGCCATGTAAACGGGGGCCATCCCCAGCTGGAAAGCTTCAAAATGGAGGCAGAAATATTGGCCAAAACAGTGGAATACCTAAATTTAGAAAAAAAAAAAAAAAAAAAAGAAGGAACAAAAGAAGATATGTCAACTAGATAGTCCTGTACTTGCTCAAGCAAGAACCTGAAGTTACTGGTGAGATAAATGTACAAGTGGTTGGAAGCAGAAAAAGAAATGAATATTGTGACTGCTCTGGGATTTGGCAAGAGAATATATGCATCAAGTTCACAAACTCAATTTCTTCACACCATGCAAAACCTCAAGGCCCATTTTCAGTGGACCATATATTTTAATCAATCAACCAGATGAATGCAGATAACAAATAACCAGCCAAAATTACATGGTTTCCAGGATCACTTCTCACATAGAGGGGTTTATTAACTGTTTTCAATATCCAATTCCAGTTTCCTGGTTATTTCAAACAAACCATTAAGAAATCCAAAGAAAAAATGCAAAATGGAGATGAAGAGGAAAAATTATAAGCATTAAAAGCATTAAACTGATCTATTCTCTATTTTCAGTATGCAAGTTTAGTCCCCCAGTATTATACATTTACACGGTTAGTAAAGTAGAGAGTTTATATTGCCACCCAGTTCCCCACCAGTTAAAAATCCCAAGAAAAAACAAAAAAGAAAGAAGAGGAGAAATGTTCTGCATAACACCAAGCTCTTTTGTGTCCCTTTCCCTGTTAATAGCCTATGCAGGCATGTGTATGTGTAAATGCATGTTAAACAAGATGTCTCAAACTTTTGACCACCCTGTTCCAAACAAACAATACAAGCGCCTAGATAAGCCTATAAGAATAGAGTTCATGGTGAAAATTCAGGTTAACACTTCACAAAACCAACAAACCAAGATGGCTTAACCAACCCACAGAGCTTTAAATTCACCCATGCAGGTATGTTACAAACCTATTAACCTTTGGTATCCAGGTAACAAGCAAAGTCAATGTTACATTTCATTACCTTTTCTTTTTTTTATTGTGCATATCTATAATCCATTGAAGAGTACCTAAAAGAAAATTTTAAGGTAATGGCATGCATGACTTCACTTAACAGGCCTTCCACGGTCTTATCATCCACTAGCAGTATACCAGAATTCATATAGGTCCACTGAGATTGACTGTAGCGTCATTCTCAATCAAATTTCAAGTGACAAAAAGCCACATGCTTACAGTTAGCATCCATGTTGCATTTTCCACTTCACGGGGATTAGACTTGACATAGCGATGGTTAAAAGTACATCCTAAATGCATATCCACTTTGTGATCATCCCTCAGATGAGCAACAAGGAATGCGATATCCCCAGTAACAGCACATTCTGATCCAGCATATGGACAGTTGTATGGCCTGAAGTTACAGAGGGCCTCGTGTTTGAGTTTACTGTAGTAAGGGAAAATCTCTGGACAACCAAGTGCTGAGTATTTGCAAGGCAGTTCAAGTGATTCAGCCACTTTTTCCAATGCTAGACATCTGATGTCACCAAGTTCCTGTCTACAAGTGGGACATCTGTTATGCACCCTTGTTTTACAGGTCGAGCACAGGGTATGCCCATTGTGACACTGCAGAGAAAAAAATCTGCTAATCATCAGCCAGAATCTTTCATCCAGAACAAAGAAAATGTCATCTGAAAAATAGAAATAAATTTAACATATGCCAATGATCCTAATCACATTAGATGGCATTGCCAGACACTGACAATAAGCAGAAACAAGGAGATAATGGCTAAAAGAATCCCCTTTCGGCAAATTTCAAACAGACAGACAAACGCAAACACATGCTCTTGGCCATTCAATCCTAGAAGAAAGTTCATTAAAGTGACACAAGGATTCACTTGAATATACCAATGTAAATGGGTTAATGCAGATTCTCAATTACCAGCATTGGACAATATTGTGCATCTGATAACATTATGAAAAGGAAAGGTAAAGAACCCACGAAATGAATAATATTTGGAACATCAATCTCCTTGGTCCTATCCCCATAAAAGTTAAAATAAAGTACTAAATCCACACTCCTACCCATTGTTAAAATCATCATCTCAAGGATATATATATAAATATGCGCGAAAATTCTAAAGATCTTAGAGCCCACAAACAATTAAACAACCCATCAGAAGTCAAAATCAGGCTAACTGCACCATAACTCAAATGAGCAAAGCAATGAATAAAATAACGAACTAATCAATTAACGAGAAAAACCCTAAAAGAAGGCAATAACCACACACCGCCCCAAAAAAATAAAAGGCAAATAAAGGAAACCCTAAAGAAGAAGAATTTTGGAAAGAGAATGAACGAACCTGATGAATAGGAGGGTACATAGAATTGGTACAAACGGGGCATTCAAGGAGCTCATGGACGCTGGTGGTGTGAATAGCAGACGATAGAAAATTAGCGTTGTTATTATTGGGGTTGCCGTTGCTGTGAGGCTTTGAGACCGAAGGTAATTGATGGTGGTGGTGATGATGGTGATGGATCTCATCCTCCTCCATCATATCCAAGGATGGCACACATTCAATGCTATCCAATTCCATTCATACAACTAATTGCCCCTCAGAGAAGCCACACAGTAACACAGACACCCAGAGAGAAAAATGACGAGTATTGTGCACTATTCTTTTACTGGTGTGGGTGTTTCGAATTTGATTCTTCTTCTTGTTTATTTTCGAAAGAATCGAAAAACAGACAGAGAACGAGCGAGGGATGAAGGGGGAGAGAGAGAGAGAGAGAGAGAGAGAGAGAGAGAGAGAGAGAGAGAGGGAGGGACACAAATCCAACGATTGGATTTGGGTGTTTCTTTCTCTCTCTCTTTTTTTTTTTCTCTCGCTCTTGGATGGATGGGAATGAAATGGGCTTCCTTCTTTTTGTTGCGTAATTGTAATTAAACTTAACTTTTGGGGTCCAAGAAGAAAAAAAAAAGACGAATCAGAAAAATATTGGACGTACGAGATTTACTCTATCATAAAAAGATGCCTTCCTTCATCGGGGGAGAGAGACAGTGATTAAGAAGGAGAGCATGATCGATCGAAATCAAGCGGTTGGAGGGCGAAGAGAGAAAATGTAAGCAAGAACCGGAGAATGTACAAATTTATTGTTGGTTAATTAATTTATTAAAAACAAAATACTTATCATCACAAAATTAAAAAAAAATAATAATAAATAAACAAACAAACAAACTACCTTGTTTTAGTATATTTGCGGGTGGTTGGCTGCCCATAGCCTTGTTGTTATACTTGCTTCTATTATACTCGATTAAAGTAGGGCGGGGACCAACGGAACATTAAA
Organism: Kandelia obovata; assembly: GCA_021464305.1. Lineage (NCBI taxonomy): Eukaryota > Viridiplantae > Streptophyta > Magnoliopsida > Malpighiales > Rhizophoraceae > Kandelia > Kandelia obovata. The sequence goes on along the minus strand of CM038482.1, from coordinate 6,566,228 downwards.
AGGAAGGCAGGCAGGCAGGCAGGCGCTCTAGGGTGCTGGAATTCAAGTGGTGCATATAATTATTGGGCTCTGTATCCGCCAGCTAGATCCATTGTTATATCAAAATTCACAAACTGACGTTGTTATTTTCACTGGGATTCAAGGCCAACAAACTTCACTGGGGAGGGGGGGGAGGGTTGATATTGCAGTTGAACTGTCTGATCAATGCATGCAATTTTTGGCAAAATTGGAATCTCTACTGTCTCTCTCTCTCTGTCTATTGTCCGCTCTTGTTAGTCTCACATCCAAAAAGAGAATTTTGTGTTAAATAGTGCTGAGCGGATACGGTATTTGTATAACGAAGATGTGAGATAAGATGCAACTCCAGAGTGTATAGCGGATACGGTATTTGTTGCTCCTTATGCTCTCATCCGCAGCATCTTCTACCCCTCCTCTTGATCCGGTGAAGTTGGTGGGTGGCAAGTTCCTTTGTAGACGCATATCTGACTGGAGTACAATATTTATACTTTTTTATTAAATATATATATATATATAGTTGAAGTATTGTGAGAGTTTAGATACAATATCATCTGTAATTTATGCTAAGAATCATATAAATATTTATTAAATAAATACAAATCAAAAATAAAAATTTTAATTCTTAATTCTTAACAATAAATTAATTATTTATTAAATATAATTACAGTCTAATTAAAAATAAAATAATTTTAAAATAATTTTTAATTCTTTTTTTTCTTTCAAATCAAATGATTACAAAAATAACTTTTCTAATTTAAAATTCTTTTAGGGAGAAAGAGGTATTTACAAAGAATTTAAATCTAAAACTTTATTAAAAAGTTTTATATCAATTGTTAATAAATTACACTATAGTATATATATTTTTAAATATTATATATTTGAATCAATTAATTTTTAAATTTATTAATGAAATTTAATTTAATCTTTATTTAATATTTTTTCAATTATTTTTTATGTATTTGATTTATTATCATCTTAACATATGGATAATAAATATGAATTATAATACTAAAAAATTAAATAAATTAAATTATTTTAATTTATTAGTTTATATTTATAAATCAAAATTAATGTCTAGTCACATATTATAATTACCCAAATATTAAAACTATCAAAGTAATTTGATTAATTTTTTCAATGCAAAGTCTCTAAGTATAATTTAATTTTTCATCTATATTGTTTAATTATATTAGTTTCCTAATATACACATAATCATTAATAAATAAAATTATAACTCCATATGAATTATTACTGTATATTGTGTAAAAAAAATTTATTGATCACTTAACTATATTTATATAGTTAATTATATCCAAATTTCACCTTTACATACAATTATTAATTAAGAAAATCTAAAGATAAAATCAAAATATATCAATTATTATATAAAATATTTTGGTAATTTTAAAACTAAAAATCACTTATATAATTGTCATATAAAAAAATTTAACAAACACATAAATAATATTACATTTAGAAATTCTCATAATTGTCAATTAAGTTAACTTACACAACGAACTCACGTATTTATTTAAGTATTTTCAAACTTCATTTTATAAAATTAATTAATTTTTTTATTAAAAAAACATAATATATGTTAAACTCATAACTCTATTAATATTTAAAATTAATAGCCTATTGGTAAAAAAAAATATTTTAAAAAAATATTTTGATACAATAAGTATTTTATAACTATAAGCTCGTCATAATTATTTTTAAAAAATATCTTTATTTCATAAAATATATTTTTAGAATTTATCAATAATTATATTATTATATAAAAATATTTTAAAAAATTACCCTTAATTGATTAATTAAATGAATAAAATATCAAATATATATTTAAAATAATAATTAATGCATCAGTTATTATGACATACCCTAATAATTTAACCAGAAGAAAATCGTCTGTAATCATCAAATAAGTTAAGATGATGGACCATATCATGCTATGTACTATTGAAAATTGAGAAAAGAAAGAAAACCTCTGCTTTTTCTCTCTCTTTTTCTTTTGTCTTTTTTTTTTTTTTTAACTTTATGTTTTTGCTGAGGGCTAAAAATAAATCAGCGGTGCCAATGACCCAAAAAAAAAAAAGAAAAAAATTACAAAGATTATCCTCTTTGCTCGGGGTGTTCACACCCCGCTCAGCCCACTAAAAATTTTCCAATCCAAGGGACTAGAATCCGCACCCGCCGACACAAAAGAAAAAGAAAACATAAGCAGTTTTCAATTTTTTTCAAACTACCAAAAGGCAAATTGGTTGTGGATTTGAAGTTACAAAAATAGCTAAAAACTGACCTAATTTGCCCCGTAAATAAATAATTTAAAAAATATATGTATGATAAAAGGAAAATGATGGCTTTTTATAATAATCGTGGGCAAATGCTTCTGCTCAAAATTATATTAGGTCTGCATATGTACGTATGCCCATAAGAACTCTTCTTTTCCTCATTGGAAAACCCATAGGAAATTTAATCTACTGCAAGCTTCATTATTAAAGAAAATAAAGAAAGAAAGAAAGAGAAAAAACAGATAAACAAACGAATTAAAAAAACATAATATCTAAAGGTGGGGACTAAATGCTTGTTTGTGATATTCCTTAGAAGTAAGTATGAATTCCAAATCATACCTTTGTTGATATTAATTCATGCATTGTCTGGAGATGTGTTCTATTTTCTTTACATATGAACTCCTCTTTTCCTCAATTGGAAGTAAATGTGAATTCTGATTAACTTATGATTGAAGCTGATATTCTTTGATTTGTTTCTCAACATTTCCATTTTGATTGGTTGTCATGAGCTAATATATTTCTTAGTCCTTATATTTCCTTATAGATTTGCATAAGTTATTATTTATGTCACTCTCATTGATTTTTCTAGTTTGGATGTATCTTATTCCTCTACAAATAGTCTCCAATCAATCTGCAACTCTCGTGTTATTCTATATCCACCTGTTCTCGGAAAATTAAGAGAATTTAATTCCCAATCGGGGAAAGTTGAACAAAGCCCTAGTGATTGTGACTCCAATCTTCTCTCTTGTTAAAATAATAATACAATATATTGAGCATTAAGAACTTCATTACGTCACAGCTGAGAAAATAATTTTGATAGATGTCTCGTGGCTTCATGATTAATACATATCTAATCACGGCATCATCATCATTTCACTCTCTCTCTCTCTCTTTTTCTTTTATATATATATATATATATATATATAAATAATTTTCTCTTGATTTCAAGTGGGTACCATTATCGTTTCTTCGCACTTGGGCAATAGCATGCTGTGGTCAGTGAGAATTGGACAGGTCGTTTGTTTTTATCTTCGACGGCATCCAAGATTAGACATAGAAAGAAGACTTGGATTGAAAATGACATAATAAAGAATGCCTTGGTTTCCACGTCAACTCAACCTCAAAGTGCTCTAATAGTACCAAAGGGATTCCAGCGAGCCTTTACCCCATTTTCGAATCTCACCCATTGTCTAAATCCATGCATTATGTTAGAAGTTTGATTTCGTTTCAAATTTAATTGGAGTTTCACTATTAAATATGTTGTCTCTATCCCTCACATCCATCCAACAAAGCAGGGGATTATCTACTGCCACTGATTTGGAAAGGTCTCTCTGCGATTTGGATCCTCGCCCATTGTGATCTGTCTTATTTTCGCATCCATTGTTCGGGTATTTAACAGTAGTTGGGCCAATTACATCCCTGACGAGGCATTGATTTGCCAGAGTTTCCCTTGCCTGCAGCCCATTAGCTTTGTGTTGGGTCCCTCTGAATAATAAGGCCACCATAAAATACAAACTTCATTAAATTTAAGCAGCTTTGAAGGGATTTTTTTTGGTATTCAAAATCTCTCCATCTCAAAGGCTCTGATGCCAATCATTCAACCCAAAAATTTATAATAAGGCTCTGAAAAGATAATAAAGCAAGCTTTTTGAGATAGTGTGTGAGAGAAAAGATAGGGACTTCACTGACTGGCTGTAGCATGACATTGGTCGTCTTTGCCAGTGAACCCCATACAGCGCATGGGTGGGAGGAAAGAGGAAAGATACATAGGTTCATTTCTCATCACGGTCATTTTCTAGAACGTTATTTTATATTTAATATTAGATGAGAACCTTGCAGCATTGTTCTTCTTGGTCTATACTAGTCTAATATATTTTCCCTTGGATATCATAAGACTGATTTTCTTTGGTCGGTCTGACGTTCCACATGCACGATTGAGAACGTTTCAAGTTTTTTGGACATAATTCTCAGGACATAGTCTTGAAAGGGAAAATCTGTAATGAGTTGGATATTGGACGGACACGTGAATTCAGTGGTTGCGTGTAAGTTGTTTATAAGACAATTACGCCAGTGATTGAGACTATCAGGCTTCTTGTCCTTGATTGACGGTCTTAATATACGTAAAAGAGTTTAATAACTGATAATTTAATTTAATGAGATCAGAAGAGAGAGTCTATGAGTTAGATCTTGATCTAAACACAAATTGATCAAAAAGAAGGAAGTGCAAGATGGTCTATAATCATCAAACGTCTGCAGCTAATTTAACCAAGTCAAAAGTGATTAGGATCCGCAAGCACCGAAAGAGGTTTCAAAGAATAATCACCAACCAAAAACAGAGACATCCATGTCATCCCCCACTACCTCCCAAAACCAGAATCCACAAACCATGTGCATGTGATTGTGCTCAACAATTCTGTAGTGTTCTGACTAGCCTTCGTCGCTGTCGGTTACCTCAAACGACAGAAAACCAATCTTCCAAATTAGCAACTATCCAACTAGCTGCTGGGCATCACCATGAAAAAGAAGCTCTAGCCCAGCGTTGAAACGATTAATAATGTGCATATAGAGTCATATTATTATTAATTCCTTAATAGTGGGACCATAGTTGACAACTTTACCCAACATCCAGCCACTAACTCCTAGTTTTCAATCTAGCCCTTTCCCCCTAAATGAGGTTTTCTTTTTTTTATGCTTTTGGTAAACACATTAAAGCTCTGTTTAACTCAACGGAAGGGAAGTAAGGTTTAAAAAAAAAAAAAAACAAACGGGGGCACACAATAAAATGGGTTACCGTCATTAACCAATATTCTCATTGTACTTATACCGCAGTAACTATCAAATGTAGTAAATAATACCGCAGAGAAACTGGGGCGAATAATTTAAAATCAGAACATTATTTAAAGTTCGACTTTGATTTTCTGCCACGTCTTCCCCCATAAAATATCCGAATCCAATAAAGATGCACCTTCTGGAACCCACCAAATAAAACTTGAAAAAGTAGGAAAAAATTATTAAAAAAATAAAAATAAAAGTGGAGAAAGTAGAGGGCAAGGAAAAAAAACCTTGGTCCCTTAGCAAAACCACCCAAACACCAGCAGGTTACGCGCACCCACGCGGGGCAAAACCGACGCGCGAACCCATCAAGTCGAAAACGACCCGGAAACCCTGTTGCTGGATATTTCCAATTATGGACAACCCGCTCATTGTACCCGCAAACGCAAAGCAAAATGTCCCGTCGGTATCTACAGGAATCAGGTAATTAGACGCCGGCAATGACACATCAGCACCGCGAAAGTGAAGCACCACCGTTGGCACCTTGACTTCCGTGATCCCGGACAAATCAAAACAAGTGTCAAAGAGGGAAAAGTCGGGTGCCCGCTTCAAGTGGGAGGCTCCGGCCCCGAAAGAGTTGCGGAGGGCTATATAAGCGGGTCTGGTCAACCGGGTCACGGACGTGCCCGAATCAATTATCACCCCGCCGTCACCCATCCGGTCGAATTTGAATAAGGAAGCCGTTATCCCTGCGACACGTGCTCCGCCTACACTAATACCGAGAAGTTCGACGTAATAAAAAGTATCCACCTTAGGGTTTGCGATTAGGGGTGTGAACCGGGCGATTCGCGAGACTGCCGCGTCACCAAAAATCATATTGGATGGTTTTGAGGAAGCGGAACGGTCTACCAAACAATATGAGAACTTCCGGTTGAACCGGCGACCGGTTTGGGAAGGGAATGATAATCTCCCCCGACCAAGCCCCAGTAATCCGGCTGCACCAACGAACAAGCCTTCATTGTCATGGCCGCAGCCTAGCGCCACACGTCCAACTCTAGTACCGCGGAACGTCAGCGTTTCGGTGGAGAACTCGCCGACAGTGAAAGAGCCGTCCCCGTAGGAAACTTGGTAGAGACATGTCTGCCTTCGAGAGTTGCAACCGTGGGCATCGAGCCGGTTGCAAAGACGAGACCCGCAGGGAACCTTCACGTAAGATCTCGATTTGCTCGGGTCAAAAACCGGATCGGCCTGGGAGTAGCATCTCTTGCAGGGAGCGCACTGCATCCAAACGACGTCGCTTCCAGTATCCAGAACCATATAGATGTACCTGGCAGGTGTACCCACGCCCAGGCGCGTGAAGTACTCGCCGCTGCCATGCGCCAGTCCGGATATCACGGAGCTACTAAAACCGCGGCCACGAGGGCGAGAACCGTTCGCAGCGCGGCCAGCGACCGGAGCTGCGGCGAGTGAGGTAAGTGCTTGAACTCGCGAAGCGTCTCGCTTAAGCCTTAGGTTGAAGAGTTCCTGAGGAGTACTGTTGAACGATAAAGCATCCAGGTGGTGTAACTGTACAGTGAGGCTACTAGCCTCCGTCGTGCTCGGTTCGGAGACGGAGACGTCGTGTGCAGCTAGAGTTTCGGATTCGGAGTCGGATCCGAGCCATGAAAGATTGGGCGGGGCGGGGAGGGAATTGAGGACTAAATTTTGGTACTGAAGTGGAGTCGCGAGGGCGGTGGAAAGGAAAACGAGGAGAATGAAGGAGATGAGGAGGGCATTTCTTGCTTTTTCTTCCATTGAAGAGAGAGAAAAAGTGGAAGGAGCCGAGGGGAGGCACTGAACTTTGCAGCACAGAGCGACTGTATAAATAATTGAGAGGAGGACTGGGAGAGAGAAGTTATCGGTCTGTTTCTCAGAAATAGCAGTTTTCTTGTCCTTCTTGCCGTCTTGCCAAAACGTTTTTTTTTTTTTTTTTGGGTTTTAACTTCAAAATGTTATGATATAGACAAATCTTCTTTCTAGTATTCATTTTTTCTACGAAAATTTTATAATATTGAATTGTGAATAAGAAATTTTCTTATCATTTAGACGTTAAGAATGTGAATTTAGGAGATGGGACTCCAACGTATTATTAAGCAGAAAAAATTGCACAAACCTTCGATTTAATTAGTTATAATTATAGAATAATATTAAATATATTTTTTAAAATTATAGACTTATTATAAATTAATATTTTTATTAAAGTGTATAATTTTTTTTTTACCATCTTATCGAAAGATAATTTTATTAGTTAAAAATTATTTATATTAATAAAAATAATATTTTTATAATAAATTTAATTTTTTTATAATTCATAATTATATAAATTTATAAATATCACATATCTATACTCCAATTTAATTAGTTATTTACAAAAGGTTTAGTGAACTACTTGAATAGTTAAGATGTGAAAATTATAAAATTGAGATATTAATTAAAATTTAAATACCTATATTGGCTAATTATTTTATAAAAAAAATGCTGACTTATTTTTTTTTGTAACAAATTCAACATGACTTTAAATATTTATCAATTTGGTGACCGTGGAATCTTTGCGTGTTAAATTTAGCATGCAGTCAACAAATGGAATATGCTAAAATTGTTGAATTAAAAATATATAAAAACTGAGAAAGTAATGTGATTTAAATATAAAATTATTTAATTATAAAAATTTGATATTATGTTAAAAAAATATTTTATTTAAACTTTTAAATTATTAAATAAAATGTAAGGTATAAATTATATATTATATTTTAAAATTAATTAAAAAAAATCAATTAGACAAATCCTAATGAATTGCGATGAAAATGTTACAGTCGTCCTATTTTATATTCGTTTGAGATATTATCAAACCCAACGGCAGTCACGGAACACGGATGTACTCTCTCGTACTTGGCTTGACGTCAAACATTTGAACTGTTATTGATTTGTATTCAACAGATTGGAAGGCAAACGTCATTTATCATTGATACAACCCATGGACATGGCTCAATGTGCTGTCTTCATGGGCTCCCATAGCGTGTCCACGGTAAAGCATTGTGGCACCGTATGACGGATATGAGGAAAAAAAAAAAAAAAAAAGTCATAGATTTTTATACCTAAGTCCTATTTTTGTTATTTTTATATTAATTTTAAATATTTATTTTTTATAAATAATTTTTTTGATAAAAATAATCAAATTATTAATAAATTATTTAATTAATGTAAAAAATTCACGATTTGATTTTTTTTGTAAAAAAAATTATTTGAAAAGAATTTTAAATGTTTATAATTAATATAAAATTTTGAAAAATAATTTAATTATAAAAATTTAGAACTAAAATTTTATATACCCCGATAAGCTCTCCTTTTTGTATCTATAAAAATTACTTGTATAATTTATAAGTAAGTTAAACTATATCAAATTCTTTAAAAAAATAAAAAAAAAAAATATGCAAAATTATTAGATCAATAAAAGAAATAAAAAAATTATTTATTTATTAAAAAAATTAAAACCATTATTTATAGTAATTTTTTTTATATATAAACTTTCTGGAAAATAAAATTTTAAGTTCACCAAAATAAACTTTCTGGGAAAAAAATCAATTATTTTGTATGTCTATTTAAATTTCATCATGATTCCTAGCCGATACACCTCCAGTACAACTTGTACAAAAGGAGTCAACCTCACCTAGCAGAATTTCTCATGTTCTCATTGATGATAATGAGAGCCAAATGCACACACACGAAACGGAAATGATGAAAACAAACAGGTCACAAAAGGCATTTGCATTCGGTGGAACTTTCGTAACACCCACGGTGGTCATACAGCTATTCTGCCGTACAGATCCGCCCCATGTGACTTCTGTCTCTGTCCCTTTCCTTCCTTCTCATCTTCCATCGAAGCTTATCGTCTTTTGCCCTCCCTAGACGCCCGTGCTGCATATGGCCGCCACGGTCTCCATGACGCTGTACTTAGTACCCATCACTAACGCCCAAAGACTCAGATTCGTTTTGGAGCCAACAAGGCCTCCGTTTGTTTGTTTGTTTGTTGAGTAAGATAATATATAAAAGAAAATACTAGAGTAATTTTTTTTTAAATTTTAATTAATTTATTTATAAAATTAAATAAGATAAGATTAATTTATAATTTTTATCATTACGATGTTGTTCGTTAAGCGGTGTTGTCTAACTTTTTTCTGTCTTTTTGTTTTTTCATAAAAAAAAGAATTTCACTTTATTTTTTTTATTATTTTGTTTTTCCACAAGGTACTAAGAGATGAATGGACCGAGTGCCCCCCCCCCCCCACATCGTTTCTTTTTACTCAATTAGAGTTAGTGGGGTGCCCTCGTTGGACTTTTCAATAAGGAGCAGATATGTTAGGACTAGGGGGACCCAAAATAATAATAATTATTATTATTCTTTGCTAAATCAGTCTTCGATCAAACTCGTTTTTGATGTCGTGAAATTCACCAAATCCCGATTAGGCGGAGCACGACTTGAAGCATGAGGTGACAAAAACAACTAGCCCACTGGATTTTGAGCGACCCCGTGGTCAACTTGCGCAGTTCACGGATCACGGTTTGTTTAGGTGGGGCTGCAACCATTTGAGCTACAGCATTCTCGTAGCCATGCTATCCCTGCCGATTTTGTCTCCCAGTCTTATCAAACCCGTAATACATAATTACAGTCGATGAAGACACAAAAGGGTATGGTTCAAACTGCACTCAGATAATAATTCTTTCCAATTGAAGCACGCTTTTTTTTTAATGTTTTTGTACAATCTGAATTACGGAGTAGTTAATGCTTGCGATGACATTACTAGTTTTATTTTTTATTTTTGGTCACATTAATTTAATCAACTTCTAAAAATGAAGCTTTTGTTTTTTTTTTTTTTGGGGGGGTCCTTTTCTTTTGGTGGTAGATTTAGCATTATTTGTTCAATGACTGCGGCTAGGTATATGAGTTGCCGTATGATTCAGATTGAGAAATTAAATGTTCATCCAACGCTGCCCATGGGCAACTGCGCTGAAGTGTTAGCTGGTACGGGCATGGAGCATAAATGCCAAGTGGGGAATAAATAATGAAATCTTCAGTGCTTTCTTGTTAGCATGAGCTGCTGCCTCTTTAGTAAAAGATGTTAATAAGGTAGGTTAGCCCAATTGCGCCTTCGGCCAGCTGGTCACTTAAAAGTAGCATAGGTAGGCGGAATAGCTCTTCTTTTATTATTGTTCATAATATTTTTCTTTTGGAATTAGAAGTTGTCTCGTAATAATTGGTAACCCTTTTTATTTGAGTTGACAAAAGACAAAGGGGAGAAAAAAAAAACAAAAAGAGAAAAAGGCATAGGACAAGCAGAGAGTCCATGACAACTTTTATCAGGGGACAGTTTTCAGTTGCATAAATGAAAAATGACTCCTCATAGCCATATTTAAGGTACTTGCCCTCCCCCCAAATTGCACATAAAGCCTGTTAACACAGCGTGGGCCAAGCACTTTCCAAAAGTGGCAAAAGGAAGTAGGAAAAAATGGGAGGAATCTGGAATCGTGAGCTGGAAAGAGCAGTAAAGTTATGTATCATACCAAGAAAAGCAACGTGAGGCAAAAGCCCAAAAAAAAAAAAAAAAAAACGAAACCAAATGATTCTAGCTTTTGGACCAATTTAAACCAGAGGTTAAAGACGTGGAAATGTCTTTATTTAGTGAATGTAAAGGGCCAGAATCAATGGGCTGGTGGATTTGAGAGTGATGACTTGGGAGGCCCAAGTACTAATAATCGATGACACTGGTGGTACTGGTACTAGTAGTACTGGCAGGATCGATGCTCTCCCAACCCGCAGTTAGACTAACGGCCCATATTTCTCGCACAAGGAAGCGAGATCCCTGTGAGAGAAAGGTTCCAAAACGCGGGCCATTTTGGTGGGTTTCCAACGTTGCATTCAATCGACAAGGTTAGCTTAAAAGAGCAAGATTGAAGACAACCTGGCGAGCCAAGCTAGTAGTATGCTCGAGGTTGGTTCATTTAACCATCGAGTCGAGTAATTTCATAGTTTTAGCATATATAATTAAAATTATTATAATAATTATTATTATTATTAAGTAGAATTATATTGAAAAAAAAAATAATAAAATTAACTAATTAAAGGAAGTAATCATTTAATTTTATTTCATAATTGTAAATATATATAAAAAAGTTTTTCCGTTAGCAAAAATGGAAACATTGAGAAATTTGTTTCTTAAAATTCGATAGTCAAATGTTCCCGAGTCCTTAATTTTTCTTTTTGTTTTACACTTTTTTTTTCTTAAAAGAGAAAACAAAATACTCATAGTTGGTATATTTTTTTCTTAAAAAAATCAATCTCAAATCTATTTTTTATTCTTTTTAAAATGTATTTATAATTTCAATGAATTTTAACAAAAATTAACTTTTTTAATAAATATAATAAATTCACACATTGTGTAAATATAATACTAGTATAATTATGTACCACTGAAGAGAAAATCTTAACTCTACTTATTTGTTGGCTTATTGTTAAGGATGATAGAATATCTTATAAATATGAAATTTTGATTAAAATAAATGTAATATTTTATAAAAAATTAATATAGATTTAATTGTAATTAAATAAGAATTTATTGATTCATAGAATGCTACTTTGATTGTAATTAAATTTCTATAATTATAACATTTTTAAACAAAGAAAAATAAATGAAAAAAAGAAAAAAATTATTTTCAAAACCTCATTTTCAAGAAAAAAATTTTAAAAAATCTCAAATTTATTTATTTTTTTCTTAAACAAAGAAGAAGTACCCTTAAATTATATAAGAAAAAAAGAAAATGAATTACTTTCAAATCATTCATTTGCATTTTATTTTAAAAAAATTATTTAAAAAAACAAAAATTCTTTTAAAATAAAATTAAGTTAGTTAATTATTTTTTCAAATATAATTAACTATAAAAAAATAAATAAAACTAGCTTTATAGAAAAACAATTGTTTCTAAATTTTTTTAACAAAAAATAATATTTAACATTTTATTTTTTTAGTTTTTTCTTTTAAATAAATCATAAGTAGAAATAAATTTGTCAACATATATAATTAAATCTGTATATCTCGTGGGTCTAATCTTAGTGTAAATATAAATTTTTGAAATTGAGGAAAACCAAATAAAAATTCATATGGAGGTAATTGATTCAAATTTTAATTTTTTAGCAAAATCTTATAATATGTACTATTTGAAATTAACTTAATAGTTGATTTATAGTATTTTTTTTCTATTTGAATATAATTACGATTTAACATACATTTGATTCATTTAATTTATATTTCATTGTGATCTAACATATATTAAAATTTAACTAATTTATTTTAATAATTTTCACATATGTCTAAAATTCATAAAAGAAAAGAAAAATAATTTCTTAGAAAACAAAAAATAATTTTAAATTCTTCTTTTTTTTTTAGAGAGAAAAATATTTATAATTTATTATTACTATTTTAATTTTCTCCTTTTATTTTCATAAAAATTACCATGAAATTTATTTATTATTTTTTAAAATACTCATTATTTAAATTTTTTATTTGCTTCCTTATAAATATGATAAATTTATACATTGCATAGGTCTAATGCTAGTTATAAATATAAAAGGATATCTAATTATACAAAATGTTTATATTGTGAGGTCTAAAAAATAATAATAGATACATATTCATGTCCTTATTTTCATAAACAAATTACTTTTGTGGCTCAAATAAACCTACCAGATATATCATAATAACATAATAAATAATTATTTTAATAATTTTGTAAAACAAGTTTTAAATGATCTTTAATCAAACTACTCACAAGCTTCAACAAGTGGAATTTGTCATTACTTAAACCTGGTTTATTTATTGAATAAAGTTTGATATTAGGTTTTGAATGAACTTTTATCATATCAAGCTTTCAAATTTTTAGCAAACATATTGATTCATTTGTAGATTTATGCCAAATCTATTCATAATCATTATTATTCAAATAGGAAAATCATTTCATTAAGTAATTGATAATTCATAAAGAAAACATACTTGAAAGAAGAGGGCAATTATATTATGTAATTTGGTGTGTAATTTTAAATTTAAATCCTTGTAAGTATATTCAGAGAGTTGAAACAATGAAATGACATATTAACAATTTTAAAATTTGTTTGAAAAAGATGTCTATTTTTTTTTCTAAAAAAAAAAGCTTTATGGTTATAAAATATATATGAAAGGTTATGTGAGCTCTATGCTTGAACCCTCTAAAGTTTTGCTTTATGATATTTGTATGACTTATTTGTGATACAAGGATTGCCAATATTTTTAACTAGTCTAGTTATCAATTTTTATTCTTCATTATTGGGGTCATTTTTATTTTTTTGTTTGGTTCCAATCATCATCATTATTAGAGTAAAATATGCAATTTAAAGGCTATTTTATAATTCACATAACCAAATTGGCTAATTATCATAATCTCCATTGTCCATCAACCTTTCCTCTTTTTCTAGCCTAACTCTATTATATAAGGATCATTCTTCTTTTTTCTTAGACAAAAAAAGTTTTTCATTTTTCTTATTAAATAAAAAAAAACAAAAAGCATATTTTTTGTTATTTGGAAAAAAAAGTGTTATAAGTGTAAGACTAATCCAACCTAAAAAAAAAAAAAAAAAGAGTTCAAACATATTTTTACATATACTTTTAGGAGGTGTAAATAATTTATCTTATAAGATTATGGAATAATAAAAAAATAATAGACATATTGACCAACTAACTCACATAAGTTAATATATATATATATATATATATATATATATACTTAATTTAATGGATTTGTTTTACAATTATATATGTTAGACTTAGTTAATATCATAATAATAGGCATAAGTCAAAAAATTGTCTTCAGCTTTTCTAATGTTTTCAATGTAGCCCTAAACCTTTTTCAATTTAGTAATAAACGTTACTAATCTTTTTCAAGATTGTACAATTAAGGACAAAAAGTAAGTTAAACATTATAATTTCTTGATGGTTCTTTATATATATATATAAAATAATAAAGATACGTTCATTTAGTGTTGTACTCCAAAATAAAAGATATTTTTTGTTAATTAGGGTTTTTTTTTGTCTTATCCAAAAATGACACCTATTGTTACTTGGTCTCTATCTCTTTTTATGTTTAGGCTTATCTCGATGTTAACCATGTACGAAAAAAATTTAAATAAAGATTTAACATTTGTTGCGATCTAATTCTTGCAACACTTCAATAATTGTTTAATTTTATTTTATTATAGTTAAGTTTTGTGACTTTGAAATGATATAAATGCTATTTTTTTTCCTTTATCTTCAATTTTTGACCTTTCTTTATGTGCAATTATTATGTAAAGACATTGTGTAATTGTCTTTTTATTGTTTCTTTTCTTATCTTTTTATATACATGAGTATTTGTTTAGTTAGGGTTTTTATCCTTATTATGCATAAGAAATTCTCCATTTATGGTTTCTTTCTTTTTAGAAAAGGTACAAAATATTTATATTAAATAGTTAAATGACATTTTTTTGGCCTTTATATATTACTATATGTATTTGTATATACTTGATATTTTTCATATTCGAAGTGTTGTCCCAATGGTCATTGATGCAAAACTTTAATAATCAAGTATTATTTTAACAATGGAAATCCATTGATGCAAGAATTTGTTTAATATGTACATATTTGTTAATTTGTAAGCATTGTCTTGATGGTCACTGTTGTTAAGGTCACATCCAAATGCATATGTGAAATCACATTGGTTTACAAAATAATAAAGTTTGTCTGTTTGTGTTTAACCTTTTTTATGATTTCTTATACTGTTGGGCTTTATATTTGTTGTTTTTTTTTTTTTTTTATGTTGTCTTTAGAATGGATGACATTGATGGGGATATGTATGTACACTATAGTAGGGTATTACACAAGGCCCCATACATTTATTTTAGAAGGAGTGGTATAGATAAAATGTTGGTTGAGGTTAATAGGTTTAACTACTAGATGTGTAAATTATAGTGATCAAAGTGTAAGACTATCAAAGTTTTAAAGAATTATATGACAAATGTCAAAGTCTTGTTGGCGTGTGTTGTCCTACATCAGATGTGTATTAAAAAGGTTATGAACTTATAAGTGGTTAGATAACTTTTATTTAATGGATTAATCTTTTGGGTCGAAGATTTAAATTGTGATATGTGGTATCAGAGCTACCCTAGGGGTACTATCATGTGGGATAGAGACACAACATTAAAGGGTGTACTGAGAAGGTCATGGGTTTATAAATGACTTGATAACTTTCACTTAATTAACTAGTCTTTTGAGTTAAAGGCTTAAACTATGATACAAGTTACCAAGGAAGAGTTTAGATAAAGACTTGATGATCTTAGAAAATAAAGACAATATAGTTATAAAGATTAGTAATATTATATTAAATCACAAGGAAGTTAAAATGTATGTTCTTCACATTAAATAAGAAGCAACTCTTTATACAAAGATATATAATTTAGGACATAATGTTAGTAGAAAGGCTAGTAGGTCAATTGAAGAATTTAAAGCTTATATAACTATAAAATATGTTGGTAATGAAATAAAAATTATTGAGGGCAAATGAGTGGTGAGAGATTGTATAAAGATATAAAGTATATTGATGATGATGTATTAGTTAGTATTGCCTAAGATAATATGGTGGTCTGTAAGGTTCCAAGATTATCATATAAGGAGACCAACATAAAATTTGATAGCAATAATTTTGAGGATGAAGAATACAATATAAGCACAATAAAGTAGATATGTTGTTTAATGATGATGATTCTAAATTAAAAAAATCTAAAGTTGATGTGAGTACATTCAAATAAAGCAAAAGCCAAGAGAAGATGACACTTGTATGCTTGATATTAGAGTTAAAGAGGAAAATTTAAAAGGTGATACTATAACTTATATAAACCATTCTGATGATAAGGAAAGTGATGGACATGCCACTAATTATTATAATATCAGTGACCATGGTAGTTTTGAAACTAATGGAAATAAAAATCAAAATCTTTGAATGAAAAGAAAAAAGAAATGTCTAGCCTATAACTTAAAATGAAGAAAAAACCTAATTTAAATGTTAAATGTTATTTGAAGAAATAGATGCTTTACAAAGGACATTAGTCAAATATGCATTAAAAGTGAAAATTGAGTTTTAATTGTAGATAATTTGTTAAAACTAAGTGCAAAGAGCCCTTATGTTTGTGGAAGATAATAACTAATTATATGAATAAACTAAACAGTTTTTAAGTAAAGATCTTTGTAAACACCCATGATTACAACTTTGTGTTTAGTAATGATAGGATTTCTACATTCTAATTGGCCAAGAACTTCTTTAAAGACTTAATCTTAATTTCCAAACTATTATTAGAATATATGAAAAAAATCAAAAACTAATTATCATTAAAGGTTAGCTTTTGCAAATGTCACATAGTAAAAGAATTAATGATAAAAACATGAGAGGAGATGCAAATAAGAAGTATGTCAAATTGTAGGACTATAAAGTAAAGATTAAGAGAAGTAACATAATTACAACCATTAAACTTAAGGAGGTAAGATTTACACTTAAAATAGGGTTACTAGAATTTGATAGAATATGCTTTGCTTTTGATTATTGCCAACAAGACCTTATGGCAAGTTGCGAGAAGGTCATAAAGGTTAATGATTATTTTTTATAAGGTATTGTTAAGGAGAAAATTTTAACTGAAGTAAGGAATTATGCAAATAACTAAATGTTCCCTCTTACATGGATAATGGTTGTCACTTAATTAACACATAGTTGGTCTTAGTTTTTAATTCTTTTAAAAGCAAACATATGCATCATTGTTAAAGAGAGATGAGCTACAATGTCAAATCAATAAAATGTGATGTTTCTAATTTGTAATAACATGTGGTAACTTCAAGAAATATTAGTTATTTATATTATAATTATTGTTTGATATTCTGATATTATAAAGGTAATTGAATGTTATATGGTAGCAATTGCTTAGAGTATAACAAAAGTGTTATGACAAACAACTTTTTGCCAATTAAAGAAAATATAGGGACCCAAAATTCAAAAAAATGTTTTAGACTTATGTAAAGGCCACTAATGAAACATAGTTCAATGTAAGGATGGGAAAATTGAAGGAATAAGACTCATAAGCTTATGATCACATGCTTGAAACAAACAAAAAAAATGGTGTAAGATATTTTTAAACCTTAATCTTAAATGTGACACTGTAATTAATAACATATGTAAAGATTTTAAATGGAAGATAATATTTTAAAAAGTTAAATCCATATTTCTATGTTAGTAAACATTAATATTTATATAATGAGAAGATTGAAGAGAAATAAAGATTCAATTGTAAAATGGAATAATGAAATAGGTCATAACATAAAAAGAAAGAATATGAAAAAAATGTCAATTTTATGAAATATAATGGAATAACTCTAAGGGATTTGAGATTAGTCATAAAAGGGAGTGGTATTTATAACACTTAATGAAATTACCTATAGCTATAAAGAATGAGTGGTTAGTAAAATCTTATCCCTATATAATACTTTGTGTGCATTAGAAAATAAAAATGTGTATTTTATAAAGTAAATTTCTCATTGGTATAAAAAGGAAAGTTTATCAAAACCTATAATATATGATGCAACATATAGGTAAAGAGAATTTATTGCCAATTATAAGAAAAAAAAAAAGCAAATTTGCGACCTCTTTTTAAAAAATTTTCTAGCAAGCCATAAAAAAAATAAAAAGAGAAAAAGATTATAAGAACAAAAGAACAAATTCAACTACTATTTCAAATAAGAATATGAAAATGGCCTATAAATTATGCAAAAGAATAGGCCATAATAGAAAATGTTGTCCAAAAATAGAAGTATCATAACCAAATAAAATGAATAAGTTAGTTAGGGATGTCAATGTACTTAATCTTGAAGTAGAAGTAATCAATACAACCATTTAGCAAGAAAATGATGTTATGTATACATCAGTCCAACCAAATGATCAAAAAGTTCCTAAATAAAAGAATGACAAGGTTAAGCAAAACTAAAAGACCTAAGTTGACTATATCCCAAAAAAAATGGCACATTTCAAGAATTACCTTTACTTTTAGATTTAAGTATCATTACACATGAATATGGTTTATAATTTTTCTCATTTTAAATTATAGGGAATAAGTAATTAGAAGAGGAAACTATATGTTTTCAAATCCAAATCAATTAAGGCAATAATTGTAGTATCAAAATTTATCCATCAACCTAATGAAAAAAAATGTGAGTTCTAAAATTTTGATCATAACATCAATACTTGGTGGTATACTAAATTATTCATTTTTTTATTTTAAAAATAAAATCACGAGAAAAAAAAAAACCAAAAAGAGCACCTAATACAAATGCTACTACGAGAGCAATGTGAAAGATTAATTGCTCCGACCTATGAAACTAGAATTATGAATATTAAAATGATTAAATTATTTATAGTTTGTATTATGATCTTAATGAATATAATATTATCTTAACATAGTATGAGATTAAAGCATTATATTTCAGCTGCATCCAAACAAAGAAAGTTTGAAATTTCCAATAGAAAGCATAAAGGTGAATTTCCAATATAAAAGAATCGTGTCACAATCTTTACAAATCTCAGTGTATCTCAACCTACAAAGGCAACATCGAGATAGTCCAACAAGCAAATAGCTAAAAGTAATTATGTTATCATTATACTGCAAGAGTTATTAATGAGTTTGATTTTTTCACGTCAATTCAATAAAATTAAAATTTATCCATTATTATTTTCATCAAATTAATTTTGGATTCGGAATCTTTTTGCAAAGTAGAATGGATGAGAAGAAGAAACATAATGCAAAGAAAATGAAACACGGAAGAATTGAAGAGAGAGAGAGTTGTAATTTAGATGACTTTTTGGATTGATCATGGTTTTCTTTTTTTGTCCAACCAATAGTTGTCATTAGAAATGCATTGTTTTTGGTAAATGCTTTAAATTGGCAATTATGTAACTTGTTATTTTGATTAATCAACACATTTGGCATCTTATTGTAACTTGCTTTTGCTCTTGTGATGATTAAAAGCTAGAACAGTCCATTTAGTTGGAGACATTGTGCTATGTTTTTTAAAAATAAAAATAAAAAAAATCTTTACCCTTACCTTGAACCGCCTACAAGAAACGAATCTTCTTCTAAGTTCATATGAGTCCATGATGTTTGCCTCGCTGCTGCCTCTCCGCATTGACATGACATTGCTTCAATCTCTTTCATTTTATTTCTATAATTTTCGAGTGTTTCTAACAATTGAGTTGGGAGAAACAATTGTTGTAAGAGAGATAAAATTGCATCACAGTGGATTACCGTAGAGGGAAGCAAGAAGAGATATCATCAATTTTGAACAAAAAGAAAGATGATTTTTGACGCATTTAAATTTGTTAAGAGAGGCAAGAAGTGAGATTAATAATTTGGAGCAAAAATATATAGTTGAGCTGTCTTTGTTCGTAGGAATAGGGTATTTGGCGATTATACCAATACTCCTTCAAAATCGTTTTGTATTATTTGACTTAATTCTAGTTCCGGTGTGCTTTTTCTGAGTCTGGATGGTCAGGTCAATGGATTTTGAATCCAGTAACCCGAGTTCAAATCGTACTAGGGACTAACTAACATGAAAGACGCACGGCCACCGGCCACCAGATGATGAGTTCCACCCAACTCCAATTGCACAAAAATCCCCAAACTGACTGGCGAGGTTCTAATAATTGGCTACTGCTGCTTAATAGGACAAGCAAGAGAAACTCCATTATCTATCTCTCTCTCTCTCTCCCTCTCTCTCTGTCCTTTTTCTTTATGTCTGGGGCCTTTGGGTTTTATGTTTTAAGGTTTAGCCTCTAAAAATGGAGCCAGAAATCCAAGGGAAAATCGAGGAAACGGTAATCGACGTACTTAGAAGGGCAAACCTCGAAGATATGACCGAGTTCAAGGTCCGGGGCATGGCCTCGGTTCGACTCGGCATCGACCTCTCCGACATCCACCGCAAGGCATTTGTCAGGGGCATTGTTGAGTCGTTTTTGCTCTCCGACGTACACGCAGATAAACAGGGAAAATCTGACGGAAGCATCCTGGAGGAGACTAAGGAGGTGGTTCAAGAAGAACGCGAACCTGCGCCGTTGACCAAGGACCCTGATAGCCAGCGAAACCCCGTTATTTGCAAGGTGAACCCCGGCCCGGCCCCCCCTACTCGGTGAATCCCCCTCCCCTACCCGTTTGGTTCCTGAGAAAACGCCTGGCAAAAAAAAAATAAAATTGGGGGGGGGGGTTCTCCGTTGAATTTGTTTTTCTAATAGGTGTTTGAACTTTATTGACACTGTTTTAGTGGGTTCCAGTTGTCGAATAAAAGGAACGTGATGATTCAGGACATCAATGGGAAGTCTCTTGTGTGGATTGGCGAATTCTATCAGAAAGATGGAAAGCAGCTTCCTTCTCATAAAGGTAATCAAATTTCTAAAAAATCTGCTGCATTTTGATACTGTGATGATCAAGCATAATGTTTTACGTTTTATAAGAATCAGAATTCTGTTTTTGGCAATGTTCCCTCATTTTGTTGGTAAAAATCAACATTAGCATGCCGATAATTGTTCTATTGAATGACATTTGTAGCATTTTAGTGCTTACTTTCTTTCTTGACGATGCTGTGATATTAAGACTTAGTTCAAGGACAAGGGCTGTCATAATCTTAAAAATTGTTAATATTAGCACTAAAACTTGTGTACCTTGTTTGCAAAGTTGTTACTGAGAAGTACTTGGATGTTTGTTCATCTTTAATTAATTGTTCATCTCCTCTTCCCTCCAACTCCCTTTCCTGCCTTTTGGGATGGAGGCAGGAGGTTATCACTGTGATGCTATGTCTGAGTACATTAAAGTCCTTTTGCTGGAATGATCCATTTTTTGTAATCTCAATCACTTCAGTCCTGGGTTTTAGTTGATTTGCTCTTGCTAAATGCTCGTCTCTCCTTTTTTCCAGGAATTTGCTTGACAACTGAACAGTGGTCAACTTTCAGGAGCAGTATCCCTGCAACACAGGCGGCCGTAATGAAGATGCAGTCAAAGTTGGGGTAGGTTATTTTTGGTTGGTGTGGAGTTTTTCAGAATATAAGTAGAATGTATAATGCTGTTGACACAGAAGAGCAACTACATGGTTGCTTAAGCATAGGTTGTAGTCATTTTCTCCAATTTTAGAAAGAAATAGCAGCTTTCTACAGAAGACAGTGGTCTGTCGACCTGTTCTCCCTCTATTATTTTTCTAGCTTGTTGGCTTTTTGGGTAGTAAGAATTTTGCTCGGTGGTAGATTAATTTAGAAAAATACAAATCACTGCAGATTAGCCCTACATGGTGAACACAGTGGACATGACTTGAATCCAGTGGCTTCTCCTCCTCCTCCTCCTTCTCGGGAACTTGTTGGTATTGAGATCAGTCGCTTCAATGGGAATAATTACCAATCTTGGGCATCGAAGATGGAATTTTTTTTGAACCAACTAAATATTGGATATGTGCTCTCTGACCCATGCCCTAGCCTTTCGGTAAGTGCAGATGCAAGCCGCAAGGGGAGTAATGAAGCCAAAGCTGCCCAACAGAAGTGGATCAATGATAATTATATGTGTCACCATCACATTTTGAATTCTCTATCGGATGCTCTACATTGTCAATACTCAAAGAAGACAGAGAGTGCCAAAGAACTGTGGGAGACACTAAAATTAGTTTATCTATTTGAGGAGCTTGGAACTAACAGATTTCAAGTTAAGAAGTATGTTGAATTTCAGTTGGTTGAGGAAAAACCAGTTCTTGAACAAATCCAAGAATTTAATAGCATCACAGATTCCATTGTTGCAACTGGAACTTTTCTTGATGAGAACTTTCATGTTAGTGTAATTCTCTCTAAGCTTCCCCCATCGTGGAAGGATTTCTGTATCAAGTTGATGCATGAGGAGTATTTGCCCTTTTGGATGTTGATGGATCATGTGAGAGTTGAGGAAGACTCTAGAAATCGAGGGAAACAAGGGGAGCCTTCCAGTTCTGTATATTTCCATCATGCCAATAATCTTGGACCGAGAATGAGAGATATGAAGAAGCCAGGGTTGCATTGGAAGAGGAATGAAACAGAGATGAACAAGATTATCCCAATTTGTAGCTTTTGTGGGAAGAAAGGCCACTTTTCTAAGAATTGTAGAAATAGAAAGCTTGATAAAGAAGCCAATGAGAAGCATGACCAGGAGAATTCATCTACACCCGCAGTTTCAAGAGCATATATGGAGAACGGTAGGCAAAATATTTGACATGTATATTGGCCACTCATGTTGGAAGGTGGTTTACTTTTTCCATTCACAGAGTGTAAAAGGGGGTCTGAGATGTTAATTCCATTGTGGGAGGACACAAAAATAAAGTTTTTGAGAGCTGTTCTTATAATAGGGGGGCTATGGGATGGAACATGTTTTCTCATTACTTACTCTGTAACAGCTGGGTTCCGTGAATTACGACCCCACTTCGACCATCCTCCATGCTGCTCCCTGGATTCAATATAACACATTCTCAAGTTAGCGTTTATTCTAACTAGTCTTTAGTAATTCAGTCGTGGACCTGACACCATCACATTCATTGACTGTTACTCGTAACTTCATTTGCTAGTTTTGCCTTCTGGGGAGCGGTGTGGCCTTTTATTTTCCACGTTTTCTTCCACTCGGTGCTCGCATTTCTTTCACTCTTGGTTTTGGCAGTAGTGTACAATTTTCCGTGTCAATTCATTGAGTTGGGTGATAACTGGTCATGACTTAAAACAGATTGTCACTCAATTGTTCTGATTGATGAACAGAAAACTTGCTGTCTGCTCGTCCAACGAAATTTTAGTTGCTGGCTATGCATAATATATGCTTTTATATTTTAAATTTTATTAAATAAATAATTTTTTAATATAGTATTAAAATTTTTATCAGTGTATAATTATAGTTATTTTTTTATTTTTAATCAATTGTAAATACAAATTGAAAGAGTGGTCGTAACAATTAAGTACATATTATAGAAGTTTTATAACCTAGTAAACATGACAACAAAAACAAGCCTCAGGGCCCTCTATCTAATGGGGTTATGTGATATTATTAGTTAACTTGGTACACGGGGCAGAGCACTGTAATCCACTATGGCTGATTTGCTGTCACGAATACCAAAATCCTAAAGTTAATGCTTTAATAATAATAATAATAATAAAGAAAAAAAAAAGCGCAGAACTATGAAATTTTTTCCAGAGAAGCAATTTCACTTTCTCAGTTCTCACCTGACATAACTGTCTCCAAATTGAAGCTCTTAAAATGTGAAAATAAGAAAACCGAAATAAAAATGTTTTAATCTAGCCCTCCAAGGCCCACCCTAGTCCAATCAATCAAGGTTGTATAATTTGGAGGATGAGTCCACACCCAACCTCACACAATTTTATTTTAGATATTTTTATATTTTCATTCATATATTTATATCAAGTAAAAATTATTTTACAATCTATTTTTTTTTTAATCTAAAGAGAATCAATTTAAAATAAAATTTAAAAATAAAAACTTGAAATAAAATAAAATGGGCCGGTTTCGTTTCGTTGTCAGTAGTCACAGGTTGCGTAATTTGACGGGCAACGTGAAGAAAAGTAGTTCCAACTTTTAATGGACCCTACCTTTTTTTTTTGGTTCTTTTTTTAAAAAGGTTTCTAACAATTGATGCTGATTGTTAACTCAATCAAATAAATCATGAATCGATAAGTACAAAGTTCATAATCGGTTCATAAATTTGCATCTTCATCTTTAGGAAATTCTCGCAGTAAAATTTATTGTGTTCAATACTGATAATAAATTAAGTGCACGTGTACATTGGTATGCCTAGGTGATGACATTTATGTAAAATTCAGTACTATATTTCCGTTTTCTTTGGGGATCGAAACTAATTCGCGTGATCCACATGAATGACAATGAACAGCGTATTGAATTCCAGCGATTAAACATGGGACTCAGTCGTGATTTATTGCATGAGCATGCCACATTGATATCTTCAAGTGGCGTGTGGTCCACCTCCTGTAAAACTCTAGCTTCTAGGTCTTGGCCCAGGAATTGATCCCGCTGATGCTCAAGCTTGGTCTGGGGCGGTCTGCTTTTCGTGGGGGCCCTTTAGTTGGTTTCACCATTAATAAATAATTTTAGGGACATTGGAAATAAATATTTTTTGAGTAAGTTATTAGCCCACAAAATTCAGTGGTAGTTTCACTTGAATTCATAGTTTTTATATTTAAATCTTGAATCTTAATTCTTGCAAACTAAATAGATATATATATATATATATATATATATATTATTTAAAATTCTTCAATTCTCAGAGGTCAAAACATAGTTTGTTTATACAGGGAACACATAATAGCTTCCAATGGTGATTCTTGAATTGTTGCTACGAAATTGGAATGAATTGATCATGAGAGAATTTATTGGCTCCCAATTGGTGAGACACTAATTGGCCTTGACAATTACTTCTCCATTCATGGATATCCCAAGTTGCTTAAAATGGTGTAAGGCATACAAATTCTATGCTACAAAAGTTTTCTTTCTTTTTTTACTTTTTTTGTTCTTTTGAATTTGACAACCACATTGCCATGCCTTGGCATCTTGTGTTTTCCGTGTCCTTCTCTTGTAGGTTTCCGGTATCTCTCAAAGGGAAAAGCAGAGAAAGTTTATGAACATTAAAATAGTGTGGAAATAAAGAAGACGATAAAGTGACGGAGAAAACTCGTGCAAGGACTCATACAGACAAAACCGAAACGTGCATGCCTTTGTGGCCACTCGTTTGGCCAATTATGTTTCAATTTGTAGCAAGTAGGCTCTTTCTTTTATTTATTTTTATTTTTTTCTTTTTTGTCCCATTTCCATTCCATTCTTACAATCCGTAACGTAATCTAACGGGTTGGACCCAATTGGCATGCTCCAACTAATGTTTTGTAAACTTGCGTACATCGTGCAGATTCTTTCCACCAAAAAAACCAATCACGGTGGGGGCAGTGTTACTAATCGCCCATTTTACCAAAGCACGTTTGATGGAAATGCTGTCTACTTTGTATCAGACGTCCTCTCCATTTCGCGCAACAATTTTTCTTCCTTCCTTCATTCTAGAGTAGTTAATGCAGACAATGTCTTGTGCCGAAAAAACGCATTGAGAAATGAATCTCCGTGTCCCACGAGACTTTAACGTAAGGTCCTCGGAGCTAGCTGGCTGGCCGGCTTTTCAAAGTCAAATTCAAGACAGCATGTCCTTGTCACGCTTCATTTTATTATATTGCGACTTTTCACTCTTTGCCCCATTGTCTCCCAAGTCCTAGCCATTGACTCTCTGTCGCGGGGGAAGAATGCATTCCACATTTTTGAGCAACTGGATCCCAACATGGTGTTTGGGAATTTCAGCACTGATTTTTTTTTTCTTTTTTTATTTTTCCATTTCCTTCATTATAAGTTTTCTTCTTTAATAATTTTACCCAGATTCTTTTCTGCCAAGGGAACCCTTGAAAATCCCTTTACAGAAAGGAGAAATAAAAGGCATGGCCTAGAATTTGAGAAGAGTATCTATTCTTTCCTCCCTCTCCTTGTGCATAGAAGGAAGCTTCACTTGATTTCTAAGACTGACAGAGAAAAGTTAAAAAGAATCTAAACTAGGAATCTTTTCCAGTTGCAACTGATTGTTCAGTTTGTTATTTAAAACAGAGAGAGAGAGAGAGAGAGAGCAGCTAATACAGTGATGGCCTGGCAAGCCCTCAACACTAAAAGGAGACCACGAGGAAAATGCAAAATGAGAAATTAAGAAGAGCCTATTTGCTACCAAAAAAGGATTATACCCAGCAATCAGTAACCCGGCAACTAAAAAACAAAAAACTTCATTTATATTTCAGTGAATCCATTGGGGACCAAGCACCAAAAAGAGTGACTGAATACACAAATGAGAAACGGACTCTTTTTGTTTCTCATTTAAATGAGAAACTTCATTCATTTAAATGAGGGTTGTATGTATAGTCATATAAAATTCACAAATTTAATTGAACTCAGCAAGAATAATCCCTTGATAACAGAACTTTGTATACTATAAACAAATGGCATAAAATTTGCTACGCTGAATGGTCAATAGGTAGTTATTTTCTACTTCTAGCTGGCTCCTTTTAGGATCCATTGCCCAATATCAAAACCTCTGAAGAGGCTTTAAAGCATTCTTAACCCAATATAAGCCTATGGACTATGTTAAAATATATATATATAAATAAAAAAAAAGCAGATTTCTCGCGCTACCCAATTGATGATAAAGACTTCGGACAATTTGATTCATTGGACAAGGCAGCCATTAGCTTTTCCTTTGTCAGTTGCTCGGATCCTTGAGACTTGATCACAAGAGTATGAAGCACAGTGTCATTTGCTGCAGCAAGTTTTGACTCGACTACCGTAACTCGCGCCTCTTTCAGTGCTTGGATCACTCTTGAAGATGGATGAGAATTTAACGGGCAACTGACTCTCACGATAACTTCATCATTTGAAGCTTGGATATCAATGTTAGAAGCTCGTCTCTGACTCTGTCCATTTGAACTGATATCCAATGCTGATGTGTTTCTGGATGTGTTCCCGTGTCTCTCCCTCTCTGCTTCCATAGCCTTGAGCTTTGCTTGAAGCTCATTGATATAAGCAATAGCGTCTCCCAACAACGAAGCCTTGTCCATCTTGGAAATATTTGGCACGACAGCACGTAATGCATAGAATCGTTGGTTCAGCTTCTCTCGCCGTTGCCTCTCTGCCTCTACATGATTAAGAGGTTCTTCCCTACCATTGGCTGGCTTCCTGCCCCGTTTACGAGGCCGTCTATCATCAGCTATGCCAGCCCGCTCTTCCTTGCATGAAGGTTCGACATCAGAATGTTCAGAGTCGGCACCAGCTGACTGGGCAATCATGGAAGGCCCTGAAGTGGCCCCTGAAAAATCTATTTGCATTTGCACTTGCTTTTGAGGCTGAAAATGGTTAAGCATAAAATCTTCCCCAACTCCATTGACAACCTCTTTTACGTTATTTATTTTGTTTTTTGCTCCATAAACTTCTGAAGGGCTACCCTGTTTCAAACCAAAACTGTGAGCCCAACTGGAACCATGAAGACCATTTTGAGTGCCAGGAAAGGCAAGCCTATTCCCATTCTGGTAAACATCCCATGGTGACCTCTCCTCCATCTTTCTAACTGCAAGTTTCTCCCTAAATGCCTGTGCATGACCATTACTTGAGCTTTTCATTTCCTGCCCAAACATCTTCGAGTTTCCTTCAATTCTCTCTACCATCCCCAAATTCAAAAAACTGGCGTTCTCATCTTTCCTCTCGTTGACCATAGGCAAGGCGCCTGTGACAGCTGCAACTGTGGATGTTGCTGCTGCTGTTACCATTGGCTTGGTCCTGATAACTGAACTATGAGTTGAAAATGATGACTTTATAGACTGAACTGCTTGAAAACACTCAGGGAAGGATCTTAATGAGCCCAATTCGACAACTCCAACATCAGTAGGCACCAACACAATGGTCTGAATTCCCGCAGACTTTGCAAGGAACGACCGCACACAATAATCAGACACAGATTTCAATGCATTAGAGATCCACACATGCTTCCCAGAAGCAAAACACTTACCGGGGCCCCCTTCCCCACGAGGAAACGAGAAATACATGGAAGCCAAAAAGAAAATCTCAGTATCAGTAACCCGGTCCAAGCCAAAAGCATAATTATCCTCATCTGATTCACCAAACAATGTGTGCAGCTTCTGCAGGACCCTCTTTCTCATCCGCTGCTGCTTCTCATCCTCAAGTCGTAGATTAAGATTTCTCATGGCTTCAAATTCTTCCCCTTCTCGGGGCTCTCTGCAAGAACCATCTCCCCAACCAAGCACCCAATCGCCAGACTTTGAGCAGGAAATCTGCCAAAATATGGCGTAG
Source organism: Kandelia obovata (assembly GCA_021464305.1). NCBI lineage: Eukaryota > Viridiplantae > Streptophyta > Magnoliopsida > Malpighiales > Rhizophoraceae > Kandelia > Kandelia obovata. Next base: position 6,538,061 of record CM038482.1, on the reverse strand, counting down.
TTCCAGCTAAAATTCGAGATATTGGGACGGTCCACGAGATCGGAGAGCTTGTTTTGCAAATTCTCGTCACTGCCTATAGCCATCAGGAGATTCTGGTTCGACACTGCGTTGGACATGATGTAGTCAAAAGCCTGCGTCCCCAGCACCGCCGCAGCCATGGTCTTATCTTCCTCACTCCACGGCCCACCGCCCACACCCGTTTCAATCTTCATAGTATACCCCCAAAAATGACAATACCCACAAACTGAAAGCCTTTCAACTTAAATACCCAAATCAAATCAAGCAATACCAAACCCAAAATTACAAATGATTTTTTACGCAAGGAAAAGGGTCTATATGCGTAGCAAACAGAATATAATGCATTGAGAAAATGACAAAATCCCCAGCCACATGGCTTCCGAAACTGAAAACTGTATCCCCAAATATCAGATCTCAGCTTCCCCGACGCCAAGTTACAAAGAAGACCCAGCAAAAAAAAAATCCCAAGATAAGAATGCAAAAAATAAATTAATTGAACAAAAAATACACACCAGTAAAGAGACGAGGCTACAGTTGGCTAGTAGAAGAAGAAAAATATTGCCAGGGGCCACCAATTTTTTTTTTCCGCGAAAGTGAGAGTTTGGTTGGGGAAAAAATTTTTCCCGGAAAGCAAACAGACAGACAATCAAAGTTTAATTTCCAAAACAATTAACAACCCAAAAACGGTTTTTTTTTTTCTATCTTTCAGGCAAAGTACGGAGGATGGCCACGGGAGAGAAAGTAATGACCTTTGTTCTATTGTTGTCTTGTTCTTATTTCTTTCCGCGTTGCTGCCTTCTGACTCCTTTAACTACATGACCAGACCATGGTTAAGTAGTGATTAGCCTAAAGAAAAAAAAAAAAAAAAAGTAACCATAGTTAAGAATCCAGAGTAAAGCGAACCAATTGAAAAAGAGCACATTTGTTCTTTGAAAAAAAAAAAAAAAAGCCATCGTTACGCTGTACGTTGAGGAGTCGTCGGCACCGATTTTGTGTGGTTTGTTTGCTAGATTTCAGCGAAAAGAAATTAATAATAATAAAAGAAAGCTGTAACAGTAACAACAACAGTAACAGTAAACACCTGAAATTTACTGTTACCCAAATATTATATTCTCGCTCCTTTTTCGCGTGTGTTAGCTGATGGACCTCTGACTGTCACTCGTTTTACCGAGGCTTAGCTTTCTTCTTCTTCTTCCTTTTTTTTTTTTTAATGGAATCTAATATAGCTATTAATTACTAAACTTTTAGTAATTTTTATTTTTCTTTTTAGTGTTTGATGGAATCTAGCTACTAGTTACTAAACTTTTGGTAATTTTTCTTTTTCTTTTTACTGTTTGATGGTATCTAGTATTAGTTACTAAACCGTAATTAGCTTAACTAATCAAAGGCCTAAAAATGCTGCCTTAAAAAAACAAGTTTAGGAAAACTCTCGCACTAACATCACCTTGTCAAACAAATATATATATATATATATATATATAATTTTTTTCCCTTTATTTACATCGACTTTTCTTTCTCATCTCCTGTCAATTTTCAACTTCTCTTTTTTAAATATAGAATATATTAAAAAAATAATTGTCCTAAATTTATGTCAACCGCAATCTAAAGAGGGTAATGCGAATTTCAAATTTTCTACGCTGACACGTGTATGATTTTATTATTACAACTAGAAGCGATGGTAGTTTTGAAACATTTCCACTCCGTGTCCACTGATTTGTATCACGTACAGTCTAGTGCAGGTACAAAAGCTTTTAGTAAAGAAACGAAAGAAAACAAGGCCGAGCACGGTGGGTCCTAATAACATTTATGCACGTCGGCTCTCAGATAAGGAATGAAAAAAAAAAGAGAGAGAGAGAATCCGCGTACCATATTAACCATATTTCATATGTGTATTGTGTGACACTAGTAGATTGGAAGATTGGTCCGTGTGTTTTTACGTACCGTACCCAAAGTTAAAAATTTCTGTTTTCTCACTCTTCCTCTAAGTTAAAATACAGTGAGTATCTCTAAACAAAATGAGCTAAATAATTTGATTAAAGTATAATTATTTGTAAAAAAAAAAAAGTCTCGCTTAACTTTATTAATATTTGAATTATTAATTTTATTTATAAAAAATTTAAATCAGAATGTTAATAAATAATTTTTGATAAAAAAATAATAAAATAATATGTCAATGAATTACTTTTAATTTAAACTTATATGGATTTACATATTTACAATCCACTTTCTTTTGTCCTAAAAGAAATTTTGTATATAAACACTTGTCCGACATAAGCGTGATGAAAATAATTAAACACAACTGGTACGATGTGTATGTATTATCATTATAATAAATTAATAATGTGAAAAATAAGTTAATAAAAAAATGTATTATTTTACCATTGTATTATTTCTGTGTTCTTTCTTTCATCCTGCATTTACATGTATGACTTTACAAAGTTTTGGTGAGTTTGAGGTTGTCAAGGCACTTATTACAATTAGGGTGAAAAGAAGCAAGACATTGTTGGGCTAAGCATCTCTATGAAAGTAAAAGCCTGAAAAAGAAAAACTGATTCCAAAGGCCTTTGCATAAGACCTTTTTTGTTTACATTTCTTACTAATTTAGTTTTTTAAACACAATTTGGAAGGTCGTATCAATATAAATGAAGCTTTTTTGTCCTTTTTTTTCTTTGGGGTTAATTTCCTACCATACCTTTGTAAAAGAAAACATATAGTTAAATCAGATCAGAATTTGAGGTAAAACATTCAAGACCAGACATGGCTATGCTATACCTAAGTTAACTAAAATTGGAACGTAAGATATTGCTCAAATTAGTAACCCTTTTTCTTTATTCATTGAGTTATTTGGAACAAAAATAGACATACTTTGTGCATCTAATTTTAGTATTTAATTTCCCCCAAAAAAAAAAACAAGAAGAAAAAAACAAAAACAAAAAGAAGGCAACGTGCATAGAAATGGGATTATTCTACGCTCCAAACTTTCTAGCTTATGTCTATTCCGTTTTGTCTCTTTTGCGATTAACATGTTTTTGTCTCGAGAACACGTTTTTGACTCATCGTCGTCCGGGCCCTGGTCGAGTGGAATCTAAGGTTAACTCGGGTGTGAAACATGGAAAGCCATGGCCATGGCCAAGCCATGAAGATACTTGCCTCTGTAAGAAATAATAGTCTAAGATGCATCTGTACCTAATAATAATAATGGTAATCCATGGGGACCAACAAGACTACAAAAAAGTCTTGAGACAATAGTCCTGTTATTGATCACACAATTTCAGACTTTTAGGTATTTTTTTTGGCAATCATTCTACATGACAACAGACTTATGAGACAAGCGGACCCAATTCCTTTCACAAGTTACCCAGTAGGCCTATGCAGGCTTGTCACATGTTTATAAAAAATTAAGTTGCTGAGTGAAATTTAAAATAAATTTTTTTATGTAAATAAAAAATAAATTTATTATATTCATAATTAAATTTTAAAATAATTTCATACAAATAAAAAATTACTCAATAACAAAAAAGCAAGTATAATATAAAAAACGAATAATTTGTAATTAATTAATAAAAAAGAGAAGGGTCGTTAATTGTCAAAGGCGTGATTAGCAACTGCATAATTCTCGAAAAAATAAAAATTTAAAAAAAAAAAAAAAAAAAGGAGAAAAACAACCGCGTTGCTCACAGGACGCACACCCGATCGTTTTGGCGCAATGGTACGGTGCTCATGTGCCCCACGTGCTTATGGAAGCGTGAACTCGTGACAGCTGACCCATCACGCGTTTCGCGAGGCTCCTTGATGTCAAAAGACCTGTGCTAGGCAACGCTAGGGATTGGGCACGCACAACACGTGCTGTTCAGAGCGCTTGAGTTTTGTATACGTGTCGCCATTTCACGTATCCTCGATGAGAACGAAAGAGCCTATGGAAATTTTACCCAGAAACGAGGCCTGGGAGGGGGAGAGAGAGAAAGAGAGAGAGACGAAAAGCACGAGTAAATGACGATTTAAAAAAGGTAGAAAAGCTCTTGAAAAGCACGTGATACTGGAGTGGACCGAGATGTAGAACGTGACTGGCATTTAATATTTTATTTTCTGCTTTATTATAAAAATAAAATAAACGTCTATGATACACAGGGCGTGTGTATCCGTACCCAAAAAAAAAAGCCGCGTCAGCTTTTTTCATCGTCATCCATTCCCACCCGTTATCCAATTATTGTCTTTCATAATTGTAGAGGAAGAGCCGCGTTCCAACTAGCAAGTGGATTTTGGTTCACATTTTCTTTTATTTTTTTATCTGATAAGAATATTTATTTATTTTAACTAATTAATTATACATTTCGAATTACCACAAATATTAATTATTTTTTTCCTCACGATTTGTCAAAGTTATCTAAGTATTATTCTTTTCACATTTACTATTTGACTAATTCTATAAAGAAGGTATAACCAAACTTAAATCATAATTTACTGCTTAAAAAAGATCAATCCAAGTCACGTGAACATCATTTATAAAAATGTCCAACAGAAGAGAAATTGCGAAATAATTGACTACATGCAATATCATGCATTATGTGCAATATCATAAAATCAATTATAATGAGTGTTTTAAATATAATTATATTAACGTAAAAGTCACTAATACAATCATAATAATGATCTTAAAGATATTTAAAAAAAGAAAATCACATCACTAATTTAATAATAAATAGATCTCTAGGGTTTGTCGCTATAAATAAATAACTAATCATTAATGTTGTTGAATATTTCTTTATAAATAATGTTTTCTTTTTTAACTTTTGCAATTGGTTTTTCATTGTGGTTTGCGTTTAATATTTGTAGTTCTTCTCTACTCGTGACTCTTGAAATTGTCACATATATTTGCCAATGGGGATAGATTTGTTTTGTCAGACATAAACCAACTCTGTTTAAAAACCGTCATTAACTTTTGTTTATTGTCATTCCAGAAGTTACAATTAGTGATAACCCTTCAAAACAAAAAGACAGTTTGGAGTCATTAGGAACGAAAGAATGAAAGATGTGTTTAGGATTGTAGTTAAAGTATAGAATCTACATTTTGAATCAAATGTAATTTTGTTAGCATTTTATAAATTATAAAATTTATGTTTAGTAAAAACACACGACATTTTAATAAATTTTAAAATAATAATTTTTATTATTATATAAAATAATTATAACTTAATTGAATAAAACATTAATGTGTAAAATGTGATAATATGTAGAATATAACTCTGATATATGTTACAATATTATATTTGAAAATTTTAGTTATATTTTTTAATTTTAAATTAATTCATATTCTATTTTTCAAAAAAAAAAGAAAAAAAAGATAATATTCTAATATAAGTAAGATAATCTAAATTAAAATTATAAGTACAAATATAATAAAAATATATAATTTCATGAATTTTTGTTGAATTGTAAATAAATATATAATATAAAAGTCTTATCTACTTTCTATGATTGCTAATTAAAAAAAAAATTATATCTTATAAAATATATTTTTTAATAAATATAATACATTTACATCTTTTTCTTAATGTATTGTTAATACGATTTAGTATTAAAGACATCCATGGCTTTTAGCCTAGCGCTAAAGACGAGTCATCTTCTTCCTTTCCTAGCATAGGTTAGGCCCAGTGTTTTTATGATTTCTCAAAAAACTTTTAAGGCAATTAATGGTTTAAAAAATAATTAAAGAGGGATGAATTAAGTTGATAATTAAGTGTGTGAATTTATATAATAAAAATAGTTAAAAGTTAAAAGAGTATAAAATATAATAATTTATAAAAAATTAAAAATTTTATTGCCATGTTTTATCTTCATGACCACCATTTTAAGAATTTCAAATACATAATTAAGTCATAAAGGGAAGAAGACTAATTATAGTAATATCGTCATCCTTAATCACAGTTATACAAAATTTTATATCTTAGTTACAACATATTGCATATATAGTTACAAAACTTAATAAATACTTGTTATTTTATTATTTTATTGCTACGAATATGACTATTTATAAGTTAAAAAGTGATCAAGACCTCGTTTAAAAAGGAGAGTAATTGTAGATGAATCACGAATTAAATGACTATTAAAAATTCAAAATTAAGAATTTATTATTTTCTTGGTATTTTTTCTAAGTCAAGATTACATAAATATTGGTGTGGTTTTAAAATAATATTTTGTTGTCCTATAAGTATTTTCTAAATCAAGATTGAAAGTACAGCAATCAATTTAGGCGAAGATTCTTGGTTTGGAGCACAAGGCATCATCTTAAGAAATTAATTTTCAAATCAAATTTTGGTCAAAATATTCCAACTAAGAAACTTTCTTTGTATGAAAAAAAAAAAAAATGAAAGTTGAATTAATCCTTATGTCATTGGAAACATGATCATTTTTTTTATATTCAAAATTTTTAAATGTAGTTTTCACAAGATTCTCTAATTCTAATTTCTTTTCTTGTAAAGTCAAAAAATGAAAGGTATGTAACTTGAAAAAAAAATTAAGATCTTGAAATTTTTTTCTAAAGTATAAATTATTTTAAGTTGGAAAGAACTTACTCCTATTTGATTATTGACTCACTATAATCTCTAATTTAAAATAATAAATTATTTCTTTTTGAAAATTTTAAAAGAATGATTTTTTTTGTAATTTTCTTGTATATTTATAAAAAATTGTAAGTTATCAAAAGGAAAAATTGAGTTTTACCAATACAAAGAGTTATTGAAAATAAATTTTATTAGTTTAAAATTATTATTTTTTGTTTTTAAATTAATTTTTATTAGCAAAAGGCTTATTTTTTTAAGTTAAGTTTCATCACTAGAATTTCAATATTTGTTATGCTTATAGACAAACACTTTATATTGTATGATAATAATATTATGTATATATATTAGCAATAAATCGTTCAATTACATTGTCATATTAAAAATAAATGACATATGATTTAAGAGTAATATGGTATCTTTTGGACGCATCATGTTACTAGATACTCGACTAACTTTAAAAAAAGAAAAAAATTGTGATTGATTCATTGGTTCATTCACTGCCTAATGGGTCGGTTGGCCAATTTATTCACCAATTTACAAACCAACGATTTCTAATGGACGGACTAAGGTTTGCTTTTTTGTTTTTTGTTTTTCAGTCAGACCAATAAATCCAATTCAATTTTCAAAACCTTGCGTTGAATAAGATATGAACACCTAAATATACAATTAAAAAAAAAAAAAGGAATAATTTTACTTTGAAACTCACAAATCCCTTGTAGAACGGCCGAACAGGACCCACATTTTTACTGAGTCTCACGAGAATATGGTAAGAAGAGAACGAGAAAGAAAGTGTATTTGAAAGATGTACACATTTTTCCTGCCTAAAGAACCGTTCCCGATCCCACCAATTTGGTGAGAAAAGCAACTGAATGAGCAATTTTTGTTATTGTTTTTGTTGTTAGATTATTTAGTCACCCCTTTTTTTTTTTTTTCCCAAAAGACCCCCTTTTTCATAACTCAAGCTGTATGAACTTCGAGGTATTCTCATAATATTATATTTTTTCTTTTTACTTTCTTATTATATTTATACAAAAAATTATATTTTTATTTATTTTCTTTCCTAACTATTTTTAATTTATTCAAATAATTCATGTAAAAATTATATGTTTACTTCATTTTCTTTCTCATAAGTTTTTTCCCCAATTTTTTTTTTTCACAATCTACTTAAAATTCAAACACAAGCTTAGAGACAGAAGAGGAAACGTCTAATCGGGGAGGCAAGAGTTGATCATTGATTGATAAACAGCATGTATATTAGAATGATTGATGCTCAATTTTTGTTAAGAGCCTGATTACGTAGCATATAAAAATAATAAATTCAAGCGAATATAAACATATTGCTAATAATGAAAAATTTAGAAAAACTTTTTAAAAGATAATAAAATTTTTTTATCTCTAGACTAAATGATAATTTAAGTAAATTATATATATGAAATACGAAGTGGGGGGATAAGGGAGCAATTGTCCCCTCCAACCCTCTTAAATCTACTCTTAATTTTTTTTTATATAACATATAAAATATTTTATATCAATACAAAAACTTAATAAAGTATAAGATTTTTTATATAAAATATAAAAATTATTTATATTCACTTGAATTCGTCATTTTTATATCTACTTAGGTTTTCTCTTTTGTTAAATAGCTATGATGAATTTTCTAAGAAATTTTTCTATCCACACATACCACTTGTTGTTGGCATAAGTTTAAAAGGAGCTTATGGGAGCATGAAGATAGCCCAAAAAGACAAAGTTTGTGGGAGTATAACAATGGAAAAATACATCTCCGAGCACTCATCACGATCGCTAACATGTTTGTTTCTACGTAATGTTTTATTTGTATTGGATGATTGCACACGATCTAGACGAAAGGAAATTTTTATTGATGGGTGGACACCAATTTAGCAAGTCAAAAGACCTTGTAAGTTGTAACCTAATCGAACACTTATTATATTGACATTGACATTAATATTAACATTATCACAACACAATAATGCCGTTACATCTTTTAGTGTGATATATCTATAAGATGAAATTTACAAAAAAAAATATATATATATTAACAAGAAAAAAGTACATGTTATATTAGGTGTTGCATCTTTTGCTTAAAAACTCGCCCTGGGATGTTGACAATATGTATTCAAAGATAGGACAATGTCACTATGTAATAGTTGCGTCAACACTACTCCTGACTGCTCAGCGGACTTCTGTTAAGAATCAAGTTGTTGGCTTTCTTTCAAATTCAATCAAATATGATACGTTTGGGACTTGAAACTTAGGCAGTATTCACATTGTGCTCTTGAAATGATGGATTTATATGCAAGAAATTGATTTTATATTTTTATAATTGTGTCATAAATATTTTTGTATTTTATTTATTTCAAAATTATTTTTTAAACAAAAAATTATCAAATTAGAACTGATTTTCATTTACTTAACGTACCATCGCTAATAATTATGAATTTTAAATAAATTTAAAATGTATCGCATTGAAATAAAAAAAAATTAAAACTCAATTATAAAGATTCTTAAAATTTTAGGACCGTTTCCTTTTGGTGTGTCCCCTCGTAAGCATTCGAACGAAATATACCAAACCTAGGCACTTGCTGTCAATGTCCAATGTTCTTGGTGATCTAACTAGCTGGAGAGACATTGATCAACCAAGAAGATGAAGACATGAATACAAGTTGGTAATCCGCACCTAACATATTCAGACAGTGCTGTCACAATCTGTTAATTGATTTAAATTTCATGGAGTTCTCAGACCACAGTTCTCGGTTTCCAATTCATAAATTCATAGAATGTGTACAACCGTCGAAAGTAGCCTACCAAAAAGAGTATTTCCAACCAGAAATTCTTCCCTCCTGATTTGAAACGACAATGCGTTAGAAGCTGTATGTAGTCGTCATCCTGCAAGAGTTGGTATTATGCTTTGTTATTTGGGTCCTAGGCGGCCTGCCTTAATTCCTTTCCAAAAAGGGTTCACAGTGTATATCTCCGGTTATATTAGATCAATGCTATGCATAACAAAAATGGGAAGCGTCGTTGGGTGTTGAGGGAATAAACGAAAATTATAAGAAGGTCGATTATGTGAAAGCCACTTGTGTTGTATATACAAACTTTAGAGTTTTCATGATTTTTACTTTTACTCTGTGGTTCTTACCTCAAAAGACTAGGCATTTTTCTTTTAGAGAAAAAATGGCACATGGTTTCTTCTCTTATTTGGCTAGCGATCACATGATGTTTGATACATAAATCTTTTTTTTTTTCCCCTTTATAATATGGGGTGTCATGTTCCTAAATATCAATAAATTAAAATAAAAAGAAAAAAGAAAAAAGACATTTTGTCTTGTATATTATCACATGTAAATGAAGCACCCAAAAGATTTCTTATTGCCTCCGGGTGCCTCATTCAAGGTCTGCCCCTGTTGAACTATTGCGGTTCAACAGCTGGGCCCATGTGTCCTTTGTTTAGGCAGGCCCAAAATTTGAAAACCCCAGGGTGACTGTCCATTATATGTTGGGCTTGGGGTTGTGGACTTCTCCGTTCGCAAATGAGGTTAAATGGCCCTCAGACTTGAAGGTTTCGGCTTAGGTTGGCGGTGAACTCGGCATTATCCTGGAGCAAAATTTGTTTAGATAGTGTCACGGATTCTACACACAAAAAGAAAAGAAGAACAAGGAAACCGTTTCTCTTTGCAACATAATGGAATCCAGATTCAAGATACATCGATTGTTCTATTTTTTTTTTTTTTTTTTTGGGGTACATCGGAAAAAGATAAATCAATTCTTTGAATAATGTAATTAACACGAATTTCAAAGTTCCTTTTTTCTTTTTAGGCCACTTAGAAAACACGACTAACTGCACGAACATTATTTTTCAATCGGTCCATGTGATGAATCCTTGAAGTTCCTGATTCCGCGATAGTGCGTGCAAAATGTGGACGATTACTGACTAAAGTTCTGCATCATCGTGACTTCATCATATACAATGTATTACGTGCTGTCTATGACCCACGGTGCTTCTTGGTGTTTTGCTGGTGTACTTAGCAAGGATACTCAATTGGAAGACCATGGCCTTCTTACATGTCCTCATCCACGCCCACTAGATTTGTCAATTTTAAGGAATGCGGGTCAAAATTTGCTATTCTAATATATATATATATATATATATATATATATATATTAAGCCTTCAAATGTGGACCCTTGGTGTTCCACATTAGCTCACCTATCAGAAACTGGCACAGACTTTTCCCTTGTCCCTAATTATAGTGGCATCCAAATTTAATAAAGTAGCTACAATTTAATCATGTGTTAGTCACATAACCTAAAGATACGCTAGCTGTAAGAAATTATCTTCCCTTACAAAATGGCAAGCGATGTGGGGGCATCCTTTTCAGACACGTGACATGGAAAACAACCTCAGATTTATATATGACACATATAACTCTGGAATGCAAAGGAGAAAGAATGAAGACGAAGGATAAATCAGAGAACAAAATACGATAAGGCCAACGAAGTCGAAGACAAAACAACTATTTGGCGCTTGTCATTTTAATGGAGGTCAGGGCACACAGTACTTTTTGTTTATGGACACTTTAATTAAGCCTGGACGTTGCTCATTTTGTTGTGGGTCGCATAATTAATTGCACTTTTCCCATGCATGATATTCTCCAAAACAATGGGCTCCCAAAGTCAAAGTCACGAGGAGGAAGAAGGGGAAGACAATTTATGTTTATTTCAGAATCTGGAAAGCTTGTTATGTGCGAGATCTACATTGCCAATGCACTCAATTATGTCCTTTGCAGGTGATTCATTATAGTGTAATGTTATTACAATTGCAATTGCGGTTGTGAATGACAATTTAAAACTCTGGTTGTATGTATGCAACTCGCAGGAGTTGTGTGGCTTCTTGAATGAAAAGTTGGCACCAGGAAAATATTTTGGAACAAAAAATGAGGCGGTAAAGCATATATAGACACCATAAGTCAGAGACTATACATGCTCTCGGACTTATACATCGCACAAATAATCAATACGTGACTTCAATTGAATGACAAACAATTGAACAAAGAAAAAGTTGAACTAAATTATAATATTATGTCAATAAACTTCACATCAAAGCATCTTAAAATATTAAATGCCGAAATGCATAGAAATTATAAGTTATGATCATCTTTATACGTCTAATTCACATGATATTTCATTTTTTTTAAAATTATTATTTAGATTTCTCCTTTGAAAGTACATTTTTCAAAAAAAAAAAAAAAAAAGGAAGAAGAAGAAGAAAAAAACATTTTTCAATCCCCCCCTCCCCCACACTAGTAGCTTCTGTCCGCTGTGCAGACACCGTCACATTAATAGAAATACATGTTGCATCGCAATATATCACAGACAACTGCAATTTTATAACAAACTGAATTGTGCAGGAAAATGAGAGCAAAAACAAAAGAAAGGGCCCCTTCACACCCACATAAAATGAATGAGAAACGGTTTATTAATTTCGTGCCGTGCATGGCCGATCATGTGATATTTCTGGAGTCACAGCCAATTAAGTGGCTTTTTGGTGTGTTATTGGTGGCTTTGACAATGATAGGGAGGAATGCCTGATTGATGATGCCTCCAATCTCCATGCCAGGTTTTGCACCACAATATGCCCCTACACAACTTGAAATTGTGAAGTTTATTTATGTTGTCAGTGAATATATATATATATAATTTTTCAAGGCAGAAAAGTTTGGTATTGGATGTGTGTACTTTGTCACAGGTGTGTACTCTATGAGACATTATCTTCACGGTCGCCCAAAATATTCGAATACTTAACCATGAGATAATGATAAGTATTTGAATATATCAGAAATATGACATGAAAATAAACATCTTTATTTTTATTAGTTATTTGTTGACTAACGACCATAGTTTTTGTATAATCAATACTCATTACTATCCCGGCAATGTATATTCATAAATTTTGACACAAGAAAACTCCCTAAAGAAATTTTTTTAAAAAAATAATTATTATAATTATTATGAATTTACCTTACTTTACACAGAAAATGCTGAACTCATTATTACCCGGTTGATGACAATGAAATACGGGCATTGCAGCATTTTTTGGTTCAAAATAATCGTAAGTTTCTGCATGTGGTGCCAACAAACACACCAAAAATCATGCAAAAAGCCAATTAATCCTTTTTTTTTGTTTTTTTGTTGGTGGAAAAAAGCGTCACCCGGATCTCGTGGTACCGTCCACCACGTGAACCATCCGAAGCCTACTGGAGCCCAGAAGCTACAGCCCTCCACATTTAGCTCTTGAAAACGATTTGGCTTGAAAAGGGGGCAATTTCGTCATACAGCTGAATACGTGTCAATGCTCTGTGAGACAAGAACTGCAAGTCCCACGAGCTGGAGCTTGTGTGTAATAAGCAGTGAAGAACCGAAGAGCAGAGATTAAAAGAAAGAAAAGTCACGTGCCTAGGGTTCTTAATCGGTGTTTCTTTCCTTAGTTTATTACAGATTATTAGACAGAACGTGCCAAATGATTTGATCCTTGCACACCTGATAAGTACGTTTTACATACCTCAGGGCAGTCAGGCTGAAGCTAATTGATCACCAGGGGCATTTCAGTAATTGACACCGAAACTCTATTACAAAAAAAAAAAAAAAACTATATATATATATATATACATACGTACAAATATAAATGCCTATGACGCTACAAGCCAACGGTTCCTAGCAACTGTAAATGGAGCAACAACCATACACTGAAGATGTCCTGACCACCACCTCAACAGAAGCGAGGGCCGCCCAAGTCCACGGGAATTCCGATACTAGCCGCAGCGGCGGCACTAGGCACCCGGTCTACCGCGGGGTCAGGAAGCGACGGTGGGGCAAATGGGTGTCCGAAATTCGAGAGCCCCGAAAAAAATCACGCATCTGGCTAGGCTCATTCCCCGTGCCAGAGATGGCTGCTAAGGCTTATGACGTTGCTGCGTATTGTCTTAAAGGCCGTAAAGCTCAACTCAACTTCCCTGACGAGGTCGACGACTTGCCCAGGCCGCCCACTTGCACGGCCAGAGATATTCAGGCGGCAGCGGCCAAGGCAGCGCATGCAATAATTACATCAATGAAAAAGGGCGACGTGACTATCACTAGTAGCGACAGTGACGGCGATGGTGATATAGGCGATTTTTGGGGAGAGATTGAATTGCCAGAATTAATCAATGGCGGTTGCAATCGGAACACTTGGAGTTGGGGATGGAGTTTCGCCGGTGATTCAACGTGGCAGGATGCAGAAGCTTAAATAATTACTTGCAGCAGTCTCTTGTGTGCCTCTGTGTCAGCTTGTGTTCTTGAGTACATGGTAGGTGTATAAAGCTTCAAAATGTTGGTGAACTGGGTGAGTAAACCCTGTATTGTGTAGTTTGTTTTGTGGGGGGGGGGGGTTAATGTACATCCAATTCAGCGGGGCCTATGTTTTTAGCAAATTCTGAATAAATTCAAACCTATCTTATTATGTATGTGAGAGGAACCTGTTTCAATTTGTTTGTCAACAACTTGAAATTATTTTGGAAATAACACATTTTAATTGGGTGGGTTTCACGAGATGGTGTGGAAATTTTATTAGGGACTGTTGTGTTTCAGTGGTGCTATGTGATTTACGTATAATAGTGTTTGTGAAGAATCCATTTATATTTTTCTTTAGCTTCTCAAAATTCTGCTTGTTTTTCCCTTTCCCTGAAACTGCATTAAATCCTGCTTATATATTATCATACCCCTTTTGTTATTATTATTATTATTATTATTATTATTATTATTATTATTATTATTATTATTATTATTATTATTTAAAATATTGAGCTAAAACGTGGAATCAATCAATGGGATATTTTTGTTTTTGATTTAAAACAATTGTCAAATTATTATCATAACATCCAGATAAGTGGATGATATATTTTCTTTTTGTTTTATTTTGGATAAAGGATCATGCAGAGGACTTTCAGTCTTTGTTTTCCCATTTGTTGATACAGATAATGAAACCATTCCCAGCATGAGAAAGAATCTTTAATTTCCTACATATTTTCCCATGTTTTGTAAATGTTTAAATTCCGAAAAAAGGTAATATGTGTATATATATAAAAAAATCTCTTTTTGTGTGAATTATGTAGGCTTTTTATTGGTTATTTTAAGTCAAGTGACAGTCACATATTAATATGGATTTTGATGGGCTCCATCACTTTTGTTATTATTTTTTTTTCTTGCTACACTTCCAAGGCACTGCAGTGACCATCCGATTGGACCTCGAGGGCACTATTTTATCTTGTTTTGCAAGTCAAATATTGCCAATGTTTCTGTGGTGCCACTTGCTGTCCCTTTCCGTCCAAGTGCAAACACGCACTTGGACGACCCCATCGCTATTAATTACCCAGGCCTCTAACCTGGACATGGCTTTCGATACAACGTGACAACCATAAATGGGCCTGTGGGCCATTGACTGACAAAAAGAGAGGACCTATATTGCCACAATGATATTTAATGTCAACACGGAGAATATTATGCTAATAAATAAATAAATAACCAAAACCCCTTAAAAAAAAAAAAAAAAAAAAAGGGAGTACAGGTAAGCAATATCCTTTGCCTTCCAATAATACAGCTGTAATTTTCCCGTTAATGTGCAGTTGGCAACAGGCCAACATCTACGTTAAAGACCAAATTGCTTCATGGCACTTTCACTTAGCATCGAGAGTGACGTGCTTTGTTTTTCTCCTTTGACTTGGAATCGCCAACCTTAATTCCCCTCCCCATTATAAATTAAGTGACAAAAAAAAACGAATTCCATTGTCTTTCCTCCTTTATTATTATTATTTTTATATCCTGTGTGCCACTTTCGAATTGAAGTCTCTTGTATGACTTGCGCGTTCCCTCACTCAACGGTCTGGCTTCTCCTTTACAATCTGTGCGTTTTTCTTTTCTAACAAAAAGATATTTCATTTGGCTGACAGGACTACGTGGCCCTCAATCTAAGGGAAGAAAATGTAAGATAAAAAATCGAAGCTCTTTGTACGCTGGAGACAGCTCGAACATGGCTGTTTTTTTTTTTTTTTTGACAATTTAATTTATTGTGTTTTACATGTAATACAGAGATGTTTAAAGAAACGATCTTATGTATTTTACAGCCCGTCCTCTACCATGCACTCCCATAGCTCTTCCCTTATATTTACCATGTTTATAACGAAAATCCTTGTTTGTTTTTAAATCATTTGACTCTGATTGTATCTTGAATCCAAAGCATTTAGTTCTAGAGATAGCTATTAACTCCATTGCTAGTCAACATTTAGGATTCAATCGTCTTTCATTGAAGCATTATTAGAGGGCGGTGCTCAGGCATCATTTAGTACAATAGGAGATCAAAGCTTAAAGGATGCATGCCAAGCCTGGATGAAGGGTCATTTTCTCATCTGTGCACAAATTCAGAATTCGATTTAGAGAAATGATTAATATTAATTGAACCATATAGAAACTTGTTGCTTTGATATCATGTGAAGGAAATCGTTTCGTTAAAAATTTTAAGTTGATGGGTTGGAGTTGAAGATTAATATTTGTTTATTAGTTTTAGCAAACCTTCGGGAAGAAAATGAAAAACGTGAGGAACGGCTGAGAGAGGAAGGGAAAAGAAAGGTCACTTAAGTGCGAAAAAACAGGACCATATATGAAAGACAAAAGCGTGGCGGGGCCAGAATCTGTGGGCCTTCGGGGAATCTTAGCTACATCCAACTGTGGAATGGTCCTGGGCCACTGGCCTGCCCGTCATTCTGTCATTGCCCATGACACCAGTCACAACAAGCTTTATTATGGCCATGGTCAACCTGCACCGCAATTATCAAGACTAGAGTAAAATTAGAAATGAAAGGAGCATTTAAGTGTCAGCCATGATACTATTGGTCTCATGATTGTTAAAATTGCATCCACAAAAACTATTTTTCATATTTCAATCAGTGTACATGAGATTTTTATAAATAATTAAAATTGACATCTAAAAACTAACGAGTGTAATCTCAAATTTAATTCTTGACTTTCAATTATCGGAATAACAGTACAATGGGACGAGTGAGAGAGGGAGGGACCAAGTCTTTGTCTATGTGAAGCCGTAAAACGAGTGGAGAAAGGGCATGTAAGGAAGATACGACAATAAACGTAACCCCATTTAGAGCGTCGAAGTGGAAGACTGGAGAGGACTCCAAGTGGCCTTTATCGCTATTTTTTTTCAGGTGGGATATCGTTCAACAAACTCAAAGTTCTTAATATAGTTTTGCAATTTTCACAAATGTTAGATCGTACATTTAATCATAAACAATCGTGGGTAGTTAAGCACTAAGGCAATATTAGTATCAGTATTAGTATTAGTATGTCCAACTGCCTAGTTATGCAACCAATCAATTTTAACTTTGATATCATCAGAGTAATTTCTGACATATCTTCATCGCATAGCTTAGTCCTGAGTCAATTAATTAAAAAAAGGAAACCACAGTCATTCGCTTACTGCGTATACCATTTCATAGCTTACCAAGAACGTAAAGCAGCAGGCGGTGAGGGGAGACATGTCATTTTCAGCGATACCAAATGATTTGTGCAGCATTACCATAAAAAGTTTCGATTTTTGTCAATTTCTATCCAGGTTTTCTATTGGTCGGAGAATTGGCACGCGTTATCTAGCTTATCATCTTTATGAAACGAAGAAATGGCCACCATTAAAACTGCCGAAGAGACCAAAAATTTTTTTAAAAAAAAAAGGAAAAAGAAAAGGGGAAACATGTTTTCAGCGCTCAGTTAGAAGAAGAAAGGATTTTTTGGTTAGACGCGTGGAATTAGCTAAGCATTTTATTCGAACAAATATAGAACCAGAATGGATGGTTTTATGTCTATTACCCGTTCTTCCTCCCGAGTTGAGACCGATCATTCAGATAGATGGGGGTAAACTAATGAGTTCAGATATTAATGAACTCTATAGAAGAGTTATCTATCGGAACAATACTCTTACTTTGTTCAGATGGGGGTAAACAAAATGAACCCTTGGTAAGTCACTGTTGACAAATTATTTGGACTCTTCACTACGGCCTGCAGAGCCAACTAAAGCCCATTTGAAACCGTCCTAGATACCATGAGGCCCATGGTAGAAGCAGACCGTTCGGTTCTGCAGATGGAGGTCACGGAGTTGAAGTTGTTATCCGGTATCAAGACTTGAGGTTGTTATTGGCCCATTATTTAAAGCATGGATCCCAGCCCATTAGTGTTACTTGTTGAAAGACATTCGCTTCATATCTGGAGTTGGGCTGACTGCTAATCTTTCAAAGTTGTTACAACCTAAACCTGTCTAAAGATAAACAGTTTTTTGTGACTTCAGGTCTTTGGGGTTTGTTTCCCTATAGGACGATCTTTTAAGTCGTATTCCGTGAAATAATGTGCAATTTATTCTCGTACCATGTGTTTTTTTTTTTTTTTATAAAAAAAAAATTCGATAAAACATTGGGACATTCATTATCTAGATATTAGTTACCACTCCCAAAAAAAAAAAAAAAGAAGAAAAAAACTCAAGCAGAAATTCCTTATTGATATCTTAGTTGAATTTCTTTCAAAAATAAAAATAAAAATTATATCACTTGAATATATTGATTCTAAACCGTTTTCTCTAATTATAATACATTAAATTTTAAATTTAACGATGATATATGTTATTATATTAAAAAAATATAACATCACATCAAATTATAAAATTAAGTGAAATTATGTTTGGGTTTGATGAATCTTTAGTTATTCATCAAAAATTATTTTTATTGTTATTACACTGTTTTTTTTTTTTTGGTTAATCTCATTTTGCACTTATATTAGCAAATGGATATTTGTTATTAGGATTTCACTAATTTTATTAATTTAATTTAAGAGTTAACCGGTCAAAATGACTCTTATTTTATATTTTATAATAAATATATCACCACTTTTAAAAAGTAACAAATAATATCTCACAAAATTTTTTTATAACAAAAATAACACATCGATTAAGTTTACTTGACAAATTTTGTTAGCTACGATAACATATTGACATGAAATATTTAAACAAAAGATATGATTGGACAGTGAATGATACATCGCCCACTAATTAGACTTATTATACCAATCCAAATTCATTTTAATTATTTTCAAAAATAATAATTAAGAAAAAAAAAACAATCCTATGTAATCTTTGCCCAAAATAGGCAAAATTGTTTTGTTTTCAGGGATTGTTGGGTGAACTCACTGGCAAATTTTGACTAAAACAATTGCTCTATATTGTAATCCCAACCGTTGTTATTCGGTTAAATTTTCCATCATCCACTAATACTGAAAGTAATAAAAGGAAGAAAAAAGAAAAAAAAAAGAAAAACAGTTCTACAATTCCAAGATTTCAGAATAAATAAGTTTGAGATGTGAGAATTGGGATTAATTGTCCCATGAGAGAGATTTTTGACTTGAAAAAAAAAAAAAAGCAACGAATCATACAATTTGGCATATTGTCGTTTGAATGGCGGCAGCGTTTGGGGGTGGCTACCGAAGTTTTCGAGAACCGTAGATGGTCGGTGGCCATCTGCGGAGGTAAAGCAACACCTTTTGACTCATTTCACGTGGACTATTCTTTATAATTTTGATCTTTTGGATGACAAAATGGATTTATGGAGATTGCCAGCATGGGTGAGAATGGAGTTACCTGGATGGCTGACATGTTGAAATGAACGAGATTGAACAAGGGGAAGAATGTCAAAAAATTTATTATATCATATTATCATGATTAAAAAAATTTGTAAAATAAAATTAAAGGTGTTATTATTTTTGTTAAAAAAAAATTATGAGATGTTATTTTTTTATTTTTTACAAATAATATTATGTTTGTTACGAGATATAAAGTTAAATTCATTTTTTATATTGATTTTTAATTTAATTAAAATGATTATATATTAATTTTTTTATTAAAATATTAATAATGTCATTTTATTATTTTGATTTAAAAATTTAAATATATTCAAAATTATTCCATTTTAGTTAAATTTTGCTAATAAATTTAATGAAATATTAATAGAGGTCTTTACCTAAAAAATAAAAAATAAAATTAGAGTGTAAATTAAAATCAAATAAAAATAAGTTGTAGATAAACATATTACATCAATAATTATTTTCAACTTATGATTTATAGCAATTATTATGTTATTTTAGGTTATAATTAGTATCTTGTGATATATATATATATATATAAAACTTAAAGCAATTAATGTAATTAATAAAATAAAAATATTATTTTTATTATTATTCTATTTATTAATAATTTTATAAAAAATATATTATATATATAATTTTTATAAATTTCTCTAAATACTTATTAAAAAAATATATAATATGAAAATAAAGAATGTCAGACGAGAGTGTCGTATACAGAGAAGTGTAGTCAAAAGCATTTAACCCTTAAGATGCCATAAACGCACAGTACCGAAGCTTCTCGTAATACTTGTCTTAAAAGAACAATCGCCGCTCTCTGAGCAACGACCGACTGCTCGACAATGGCGGCGATTTCATCTCATTATTCTGCTGCCGTCCCATCAAACAAACTCTCCCTGTCCTCGTCCTTTACTCCTTTCTCCGCCAACCTTCTCTGCCGATCCGCCCGTCTTCCCGGGGGCTCGTGGCAGTCTCGGGCGTTTCGCGGAAGAATCTCTTGCCAGACGACCTCCTCTGCTACCTATTCACCTTCATCTGCTGTGGCCTGCTGCGATGGTACCTGTCTATGTCTATGGTTACTTCTTCTTTTTGGTCCATGCTATTAGTTACTTCTTTAGTGGTTCGCTGAAACAATGCTTCGTTTTTGTGACTACAACTTCTAATTCCAAATTGAATTGGGCCGACTATATAAATGTTACATCGCAATTTCGTTTTATCATGAATGTGACTAATTGTTAAAAGAAAGTCCTCTGCTGTTTGCTTTGACTTGCTTGGAATATTAGGGTTTAAGGAGCTATTGTAATTTGTATTCATTAGACGACGTAGCCGTCCCGAGATTCCTGTCGAGCTTTGTTTTTATTACAAAATGTCGTCTTTGGGTTTAGCTTGGGGGTATTAACACCACACTAACATGTCTTGGTATTGTCAGCCAATGCAGCTGGTTAGAATCTTCTTCGCTTTGCAACTGTTAGTTTAGCCATTGGATTCTGAGTATGTAAACCAAGGATTTGTGATTGATTGAATTATATTGAATGAATAGACTAGACTACTAGTGCTGTTGTTTATCAGAATTGTAGTTGTGTTTACAATTATGAAATCACTGTCTTGAATGTTGAGTTCGGAACGAAATTAACTTTTATTTTTTTGTGGATTATAATAAGAGATGCTGTGCCAGTGTTGTTTCTTTATGTAACAATTGTTTGGTGCAATTTCCTTTCAACCATCCTTGATACCCTGTGGAATCTTTGCATGCTTTGTAAATTAGCCTGAAGAAATCATTTACAAACCATTATTTGTTTTCTTTTGACAAATTTGCTTGATTCTATCATATTTATTGGATGTTGTTGTGTTGGAATTATGTCCCAGTCAACTGGGCTTCATCAACTGCCACACTTTGTTCCCAGTGTTTCCTTTTCTGACTGGGTTTTCAGTGGAATGATGCTTTTAAAGACATTAACTTTTTGCCACCTGATTTCAAATTGAATTTGTATGTCTTCCTCTTTGAAGATTGGACCTAAAACTTTAGAGCCTATGTTTCTGCTAATCTTTCACATTACTTATTTACAGGAAATGCTAGGATGAAGGATTTTCTGCATATCAATGATTTTGACAAAGCCACTATCCTGAAGATATTAGACCGTGCTGCAGAGGTAAAAGCACTGTTAAAATCAGGAGACAGGACATTCCTCCCATTTAAAGGGAAGACAATGGCTATGATCTTTGCGAAGCCGTCCATGAGAACACGGGTTTCATTTGAGACCGGGTTTTCTTTGCTTGGTGGTCATGCTATATACTTAGGACCTGATGATATTCAGATGGGTAAACGGGAGGAAACTCGTGATGTTGCTCGTGTTATATGTCGCTACAATGATATAATTATGGCACGTGTATTTGCTCATCAGGTATGCTGGTGAGTTTTTTTTTTTATTTTTCAGTAAGCCACGCTCATTAATCCGAAAAAAAAAAAACAGACCAATGCTTATAGAAAGTTCCTTTCCTTTTATAATCAGATTTTGATTAATTCTGTTTTCCGGTGGATTGTGAATGTGGACATACCTATGTGCTTGTATGCAAGTGTGGCACATTCTTTTTGTCAATCACATTTTCTGTAACGTTTTTACCAAACTCCTCCATACCTGTCATATTTTTATGTGGTAAAGAATTTTTGAGTGTCATAGGCTTTGATGAAAGCTAATTTATTTGCATGTAGTTCTGCTCAAGCAGTTACTATGGTTCATGTGCAGGATATTATTGATCTGGCAAAATATGCAACTGTACCTGTCATTAATGGCTTGACTGATTACAATCATCCTTGTCAAATTATGGCCGATGCCCTCACAATAATTGAACACATTGGTGACATCCAAGGTACCAAGGTTTGTTCTCCACACTGCAGTTTAATTTGGTTTTCTTTTGTCCCTTCAAGTCTTGGATCTGACATCTACTTGTGCCAATTTTGGCCTAACTCAATTCCATATATTACAAATTTCAGGTTGTATATATTGGAGATGGCAATAACATTGTGCATTCATGGTTGTTGTTGGCCTCTGTTGTCCCTTTTCACTTCATTTGCGCCTCCCCCAAAGGTTTTGAGCCAGATGCTAAAACAGTCGAGAAAGCACAACAGACTGGAATCAGCAAGATTGAGATTACAAATGATCCAAAAGAAGCTGTTAGAGGAGCTGATGTTGTGTACTCTGATGTGTGGGCCAGCATGGGACAAAAGGAGCAGGCTGCTCATCGACGTCAAGTGTTTCAAGGGTTTCAGGTATACAGGCTATTCATTTCACCAGTATTGAGCACCCATACTTGCTTGTAGGTAGAAATGTGCTGGTCCTTGGCCTATTTTGTTCGCCATTCTTAATCCTTCCTTCGATTGATTGTGAAATATGAAGTATCAGTTTCTTTTATGCTGAAGAAATGAATATACTGAGAGCTGTAGAGGTTCCTCTAAGAGTCTGATCCCTTGTCTTCTGTGTGTGTTAAGGTTGTCATCACACAGATTGGATTTCTTAACATATTTACAGAATGTGCCTGGTACCTGTACAATAGTTTGGCTTCTTAAATCTTTTCTTGGACAAGTATGTAGGCACTTCACCCTCTTTGAGATTTGGAGAAGTCCTTTAGCTTCTATTTTTAGTGAATATAAATTGCAAGCCTTGTGTGTGCCATCCTTTTGAACTTTAAGTTTTAGCATTTAAACTAAAGAAAAAGGGAATATAAATGAAGTGGACCTGGTCTTGTAATAGCCACTGGACTGGACTTAGATGTGCCCTGAATTTAGTTGTGTGGGGAGTTGAATTTAGAGTTGGTGTGTTGCCTTTTCTTCCTAGGTTTGCCATAATTATTTGTTTGCAGTTTTATGCTTTGATGAAAAGAAATGAAAGATTATGCCGAAGGCAGAACGAAGAAAATTTTTCATTGTCTTTCACTCTTACCTCTAAACTACGAGGCTTCTGCTTATGACCAAGTTTCTCACTCCACCATGGAGGCTAGTAAGGTTTTATTATGTTGGCTGCAGCCAACTTTACAGAGTTTAATTGCCTAGCCATGCCACCAGGCAACTGCTTTTGAATCCATGCAGAAGCCTGTTTTCCAGCGGAGATGAAATAATTGATCTGTTTTGAAGGCTTACAATTTTAACTCTATTATTGGCTCAAGATTGATCTCTGCATCATTGTTTACTGGGGTGATATTGCAGGTGGATGAAGATCTCATGAAGTTAGCAGGCCCAAAAGCTTATTTCATGCATTGTTTACCAGCAGAGAGGGGTGTGGAGGTGACCGACTCTGTTATTGAAGGCCCAAAATCTATTGTCTTCCCTCAAGCTGAGAATCGCATGCATGCCCAGAATGCTGTAATGCTTCACGTTCTTGGTATGTAAAACCATGATGGCAAGCAGCCAAG
Source organism: Kandelia obovata (assembly GCA_021464305.1). Lineage (NCBI taxonomy): Eukaryota > Viridiplantae > Streptophyta > Magnoliopsida > Malpighiales > Rhizophoraceae > Kandelia > Kandelia obovata. The sequence goes on along the minus strand of CM038482.1, from coordinate 6,514,337 downwards.
CAGTTGGTGGTTTAAACTGCTGGAAGTCTCCTGCCATAAAAAAGGGAATCAATTTTGCGATCTCGTATCAGTCCAACCCTATGTAGAACTTGTCGGCTGAGTCTGGTTCTTTAATTTTTCTTGGTGGGCTGTAAGGTTGTCGGAACTTTAATCATCGAATTTTATTGATTCTATTTTCCTTGGAAGAATGGTAGTCCTGCAGTTAACAGCAGGTCAGTTTTAACCGAAAAGAAACGTTAGTTGGTTTGAATGGACTTCTTGTTGCCGTTTACTTTGTTCGTTTGACTTATCGCTTCTGCTTTTAGACCATTTGGAGGTGAGCTTGGAATTTACAGGGACGTATATCTGTATGCTTTTGCTTCCACTGTTTTAAGTCTCTAATGCACGCGTATATTGACCGTCACGACTGGGCTGATCGCCTGTTGGCTTATGCCTACAGTCAATACAATCCACGTGGTAAGATAAGATGGACTTTCTGGCCTCGACAAGACAAGCAAATTAAGTCTCTTTTATTTTGCTGGCCATGTCTGAACCCTTTATGGGTAGAGACAACGAGTGGTCCGGTAGGCCTATCTGAGCGAGCACAAAGTCTTTTCCATCCATTTGTTTTGTTTGTCCCGAACCCCACGACCACGCATGGATCTATTTTCCCACTTAGTTTTTTTTTTTTTTTCTCTTTCTGTGCTGAACCATAGAAAAGTCTCATGTATGCGATGCCTTGTCTTATCTGTGGCAGCGGGAGTTCGGATGACTAGACTTTCGTTTTTCAAATGTGATATAACAATTGCTCCTCTGAAGATGCTGGGTTCTGTAGATAAGCTTTTAAGTGAGATAAAGGATAATTAAGCATTCTGATATTAACATTTGCTGTAGCCCGTCTGTTAGAGCACGATTGCCCTCGAAAATGATTCGACGCTCTACTTGTTTCTCTGACCTTTGTGCTTGTAGTTGCTGGGCAGCCAGCTTGGCTGGATCGCTTCCAAGTTACCTCCTCATCTCCACCATAACATATTAACTCGATGCCGTGATCTACTGCCTAACTTGTTTTATTATCAGTAAGAAGTGTCTTTCCACATACATGGCCATTTGCTTAAAAGTCATTAATTGGCTCATTGTCCGAAATAAGGAAAATGAGACTACAAAAATCATAGATAGTGTTACATATTTGCTAGTGAAGCCAACCTGCTCAAGAAAATGCTCATTAATTATACCCAAATTGCGAATCATGAATACAACCCCCTCTGTGGTAAACTGTAATAGTTTGTTTTTTTTTTTCTGTTTTGTTTTTGGAGGGGTACATTTTTCTTCTTAAATCGACTTGAAACTTTTCAGAATCTCTGAACCGAGATTCACATGGAGATGTCCCCCCGATGGTGCTTTCCAGTGAAAATGGGATATATCCAAGGCACTTGGTGGAGCCGAGGAATTACTTGTCAGGATGTATAACCGTGTACCAAGAAAAGTCCAAGAAGTCTACCGCTGGTGATTTCTCATCAGAAGTTGGCATCCAATGCCACTCTCTCTGAGTCAGAGCAAAAATATCAGGTGCGGGCGTAAGCACTGAGATACAGGCTTCTAGGAGCTTGATAATGAATGAAAATTTTGGAAGTCCTTCCCTCCCTTCGTTTTCCCTTCTTTTGAGAGGATAGAAGAGCACGGCACAACTTTCTCAGTTGGTCCCAAAAGGAGTGAGACACTTTCTGCTTTTCGTGCTTTTGGCTACTTTATTCTTTCTTTCATCTTAGCTGTGGGTTGAGTAAAATGGCGGGTAAGTTTTAGAATCAACATTAGCTAATGCAGCGTCAATACCAATCAGGCCCCCCTATGTATTTGACCTGGCCATTTGATGGCCTAACTTTCATTCATAGATTGTTTGAGAGAGTCCTTAAACCTCAAACTCGGTATTAATTGTCGTTTTATAACAATTTTCTTTTTGTAGTTGGTGTGTGTGTGTGTGTATAATTAGAGGAGTCATAAGCAATCTAAGACTAAGACTAATGTGATATAAACAGAAAGTGACAAAACTTAGTGCCCATTGTGAGTCCACAACACACCCATTATATGCGTGTATGAGTGAGAGTTGGAGACAGAGAGAGAGAGAGAGAGAGAGTAATGCGATCAGAGGCAAGCTCAACGCCAAGGCTACCACTATTGACAAAGCCACTTTCACAGGGACACATGCAGTCACCAGAGAGATCAGGAATGGTAACGCCGCCACTCTACGCGGCAGCCTCTGTCCCATTTCGGTGGGAAGAAGAGCCTGGCAAGCCCAGACATTGCACTACTCTGTCCAAATTGAACCCTGTTGATTTCTCAAACAAGTGCCTAGAGCTGCCTCCAAGGCTGCTGCTTGTGGATGCCAATGTAAACAAACTGTCCTCACCAACTACAGTGCTGGAGGAGGTTCCTTGCACGGGCAAGTCGAGATTTCGGTCATCCTCATTCAGAATAATCAAAAGGGAGCGCCGTGTGGGGTCCTTCCGTAGTAGTTGCAGTCCTCAGAGGGATCGGCTAGGCTCAATGGTTCTCGGCAAGAGAGGGTTCAAGGAGAGAGTGCTTTTGGGTCCTTGGGGCTGGGGAAGGAGGAAGGCCTTCAAGGGTAAAAGGGAGGTTGGTGGAAGCAGTCATGTCTTTCCATCTTCTGCTGTAGATAGAGAGGCTGATGACGCCGCCTGCAATGAAAATGAAGATGGGAGCAGCAAAAAGGCCAACATGGCAAGTATTAGAAGAACAGGCAGCTTCTCCACTATCTCTCCAGCAAGGTCTCAATTCTGGGTTAGTTTCCGATTATTGACTCCATTCGCTTTTCTTCTTCCTTTCACCTTTTTTTTTGTTTTTGTTTTTTTTTTCTGGTTCAATATGATCAATCATTACCATTTACACTTCTTCATGGGGCCAAATATCTTTTCAGACTGGCCCGCCCTACTGGGCGACCATTTATGCATTGGAACGAAAAGAGACAACTGCTTATACAGTGAACCTGGTTTTTCCAACGTAGAAACAAAGAATAAAAATGCAGCTATACGACACTAGATGGAATGGCCTTGATAAAAATTGAAAAAAAAATAAAATAAAAAAATCAAGCCCTTGATTCTTCCTATGATTTTGGATAAGATACTTTGCCAAGAGGCCACCAGTAGTCGTAACCCATAACACAAGGTTGGATTAGGTTCCACGCCTTCAGTGGACCAGCTTATAATTATAAATTTCTGTATTGGGCTGGTAATTGTCAAAACACAATGTTAGACAATTTAACCACCATCACCGCTCGGGATTGAAAGATACATTTATGTTTTGACATTTCGCAGGTGAGCATTTATGAAGGCTTGAAGAATGTGGTTCCACGGAGAAATAGAAAATTAAAGAAGGATGGGCTTGCAATATGACTTTTCCTTCCGGGGCGCAGTATGGCATGTCAAATAGGCAAAGAGTCGGAGTAGTTGGATTAAAAATCAATGTACTCAAAAGTAGAGTGATTTTTATATTATATGTAAAATATTAATATATTATAAAATAATAAATATGTAGTATACAAAATTAAGTGTTTATTTAAATTTATTGTTTTTGAGTTTATTTTAAATTTTTCTATTAAAAAAATTGTTTTACATGTAAAAACGCTATGATATCGCTGTTTTTCTATTGAAAATGACGTTAGTTGTGATGTATGTGCCAGCTTGCTTTCCTCTACATAGGCAGGAATGGCCTGTTGCCTGCTAGAATCGCCTTTCCCTAGCTCCTGCAGGTTTTATAGAAAGGAATAAGTGAACTTTTGGAACTTGTGGTTTGGTTGGGTTAGGTAATTGTGCAAGATAAAATGCATCCCAAGGTCACTGACTTGGGAGCCTGAAAGCACATCTGTTACCTCTCAAATGCGTAAGCAGTTGTCAGGACTCCTGGGCCGATTCTTCAACGTTTCCTAATCCTGTTCCTGTGTACGTAAAAATCGCAAATGTAGGTGTTTTTATGTAAAAGGGGTCTATTTTTGCCACTTGTTTTGTAAGACCAAACTTGCAGTAAATAGTTCGAAATACCATCCTCGAGCCTCTTTAGCTTATAGCATCATCCATATTTTCAACATGAGTTCGAGGAAACAAGGACCCTACACAAATGAAAGCTTTTTTTTATTGGTGATAACATCTGCATTGTGAGTCTGTGACTCTATATTGCGCCTCAAACAGTCAACAATCCAAGAGACAAATTTCAAGTTATTCACACAATCGAGGTGTAAGCCCTTCTTATAATATCTTTAACACGATCTTACTGTTTACAGGAACATAGATGTCAGCCATCTCCAATCATGGAAAACGACGGGATTGAACCAAATGACAGAAGTTAAAATGAACTATCATTACAGGAAGTAATTGAGCAATCAGATATTTGACAAGGGATTAACTGTTACAATGATTCATTTGACAAGGAAAACTCACATTCTTTCACAAAACAGGAAGAAATTCTGCTTACGCAGAAGAAAAGGATTTATTCCATGATGATCATTTAAAGGCGAAAAAAGAGGTGTAAGAACAAAGAATGTTTCAAAATTCCCAGCAGCTCCTGTTAATGAATTCGTTAGTGCTTTCTACCCATCGCTCCTGGAAAGACCTGCAAAAATACGAGGAGATTCAGAAAATCAGGAAAAGGAGAAACGGGATATAGGAAATTCTCATGAGAATTTTTCTTGGGTCCAATGAAAATTTCACACAAGACAAGGTTCGTTCAAATGGCTCAGGCCCAACTCAGTACTAGCACGTTACCAGTCTGGCCACATCAGTGGTAAACATAACTACAAATTTTGAAATTGCCCAAATTTGGAAAGTCAAAATCATCTTATCCTCTGATAGTTTGGTGACGCCATTGATCAGCCTGTACAATTTACATCCAAGACAATATAAAGTTCAACAAAGCCTTAAAACCCAAATGACAGAGAAAAAAGTATGTTAATGACGCCGCTAATAATAATTGGGCATAGAGCACTTCTAGTTTCAATGAGCCAATGACACATCAGACCAAGCATACTTGCTTCCCTTCTCTTTCCTCCATATTTATCAACCATTTTCTTGTCATTTTGTTCATTGTATTTGGAATATTCACAGCCAGGTACAGAAACACTGATGTTGAGAAGAGAAGTAGATGTTCTGAAAGGTTGTCCAGCAAACAACATGATGCTAACTCAATATTTATGCCATTCTAGCATTCCATCATCCAGGTGCCAATTGTTACAATGCAACAACTGCTTTGAAATTATAATGAGCTTATCCTCAGTATTAAAGTTTAAAAAAATATCAAGACGGCAAGAACAGAGAAATATATAGGACTGCAACTTAATGCACAATGTGGAGATAGAGTTCTCTGATTCAGAAACATAACAGATCATCCTGCAAAGACTAAAATATTCACATCACCAAAGGTAGGCTGAAGGACTTGCTTCCCTGATTCAAAGGAATCCAGAATAGGCCTCACCATAGCTGGAAGGAAAAGACCTGAAGTTTTGGAAAACCTAACCAGTCAGTAGTCCGTAAGATGGTCCATTTCCGATGTGTAGCCCAAAGCCCTGGCATTGCCAATGAAATAAAAAGCACCCCTATTTCATGCAATGGAATGTAAATATTGTACCAGACATCTCCAGCTCATAAGTGTCAAGGCCATTTGGGTCAGTAACACCAACAAAATCATAATCCAAATTTAATTGGGTTCAACCATATGAGCCTTTTCAAGTCATTCTGTTTGTCTTCCCCTTCTCTACGCACCATCAACCTGATTTGATCATTCTTTAAATTGGACCATTTGTAGGTGTGCCTTAGACAATACTATGTTGTAAACACTATTTCTATACATTTTTGATAGCCCAACACTTGGACAACATATCCAAACCCAAAGCCCCGGGGGGGGGGGACGCCAAATTGTGTCCTTACTTCCGTAATAGTAGTCAATTATTAGTAGGCATTCTAGTTCGGTTGAATGTGTTGATTTCTGGTTATCTTGATCCTAAGTTGGATAATTTTGTTTCTCTCTCGTTGAAGTGTTATAGGGACTCTATATTCATTACTAATCCTTGGACTGTAGGAATCATTTTGGCCAGAATTATTATGGTATGAATCCGATACTATGTCATACAACATTTGGTTCATCATCTTCTATTACTTCTTCTAAACCTTTCTTCTTCTAGTAAAATAAATAGTGAGGAAATCACTTTAGAAAATTTTGAAATGAGAATTAATGCTTGGAAAATTCTTCGAATTAAAAAAAAATTACAAATTTTCAAAATTAATTTTATATCAAAATTAACAAAAAAATATTCAAATTTTAAAATCTTTTAAAACTATTCATATTCTCTCTAAATCTTTTTTACAAAATTATAAATAAAAACATTACAAATACATTCATGTAGAGCTTGTGCAAGTTGGTATCAAACCCTTACCAAAGAGGGTCTAAATACCTTCATATTTGTAGTTTTAAAGGATGCTTGGTTTATCAATTTTCATGATTATCTGCTAATCACGGTAGAATTAAAATCTATTTATTAGACCCATTTCTTTTAGTTGTTATTCAAACTTTACCATTTCATTATATGATAAAAATATTTTACAAAACTTTCTATTACAAATTAAAATTCATAATTATAAAATGTTTGATAGATCATTTCTTGTCGTATTGATTTTCAAAATTAATTACAAAGTTATAATTTTTGCATTTGCATTAAAACACTATTTCTAATTAAAAAAAGGGGAAACTCTTCTTCTCCAAATATACCTAACCCGACTCACACTGTCATCCTAAGGGTAATCCAATGGAAGGATGTGACCTTTTGTGAAGATTGAATTCTCGAGGGAGTCACCCAACCACAACTATTGGCCAAACACAACCGAATATTGAACTCTCAAATATAACAATGCCAAGATGACAAAGTCATTCAAATCTTTAAGTTCTAGTTTTTAAAAAAATGCCTCGACCTCCTCCATAATCAACCTATAAAACCATATTCTTTCCTAATCTTACCTTAACCACAAAAATTTTTCACTTTTGATATCCTAATTACCTCATTCCACAACACCAACTACCAAACTAATATTCCACATCTCATTTACACAAAGCCTTCAACTCAAACACCTTTAACTTTCCTCCTGCATCTATCATCATTGAAAACATTTCACCTTAATTGCATGTTTTGAAAAAAGACTTTCAAGTTGACAAAGAATATTTACATAAAGAATTTTATGCAGAACATAATTCTACTAAGAAATTTTAGTTTTTCAAAAATTTTCTTCAACAAAGACAACAAATTCAAAACTGGTTTTATGATTTTATTTAAAAGCATAAAACTCACATTTTATTCTTCAAATGGTTTGAAATTTATGTTTCTCAACATTAGTTTGACTATCTTTTTTTAAAATCTACACGTCCTATTGTAATGAAGAATAAAGTAAATAAACTGATAGAAGCCATCTTATACTAGCTTAAATAAACAAAAAAGTTGATGGTTTGTAAAACCTTGGAGGATCAACAACAAGGGCATGGTAAAAAAAAAAAAAAAGAAAGATCTCAACAACTTATTGTACGACATTTACTTATAAGAAGTTACTAGGCATGAGTTAAGGATGATGGAGGTTTCACCAAGACTTGCAAATGTGTCATCTGTGAAGGAATATGAAAACCATGACATTGAGAAGAAAGTTGGAGTTGGGAGCCTATGTTTGAGTATTTAAATGAGTTATTTTTATGAGTTATATTATTATTTAGTGGATTAGATGAATTTTCTTAATAAACTTATCTTATTAGTTAGGTTTTTTGGGGGTTAGTATATAGGGAAAAAATGATGGTTGGAAGGGGATCGATTTTTGGATTAGTGTATGAGCTATTTTCTTTGGTTCTTTAAGAACTAATTCTGAACTTTCATATTTAAATGTGTTGGTTCAATATACTTATCTTCTTTAATGTTATCTTTGTTAGGAGTGGTGTCTAAAACCTATAGTTCTAGTTTTTGGTTGTTTATAATGATTGGGTCAGAACTTCAATTATTTAACTTTTGTTAGAACGATTATATATCAACATTGGTGTGTGGATCCGTTTACATATAATCAGAGTTCATATCAGGAATAAACTATAATAAATGGTCAAATGATCGAAGCAAATCATTCCCCTTTACACCAATTAAAGGTTTCTTATTAACAGAATATGGTACAACTTTTTCCTTTCAAAGTTCCTTAAGATTTTGATGATCCAAAAAAGTTTTCCAAAATGATTATTCAGTAAAACAAATTTTCAAATATTCATTTTCATACTATCGCTAACCAACTTTCCAGAATGGAGTTTCCCTTGTAGGGTTATGAGACAAAACTTCAAGATCAATGACAAACTTTTCCCAAGCTAATTAAAACACCTGTTTTTAAGTCTTACCAAATATCTAAACATAGTATATCACTAAAAATCAACAAAGAATTCATTGATCTATTAAAGCTTATTTAGTCAAAATAGAACCCTTTTTGTCAAAGACTCTTTTTACTTTGAAACAAAATCAAAACCACCTTATTAAAGTAAAAATAAAGACTTTTACTTCAAACACTCCCTTTATAAATTGTCACAACTTTTATTACTTTTCACAAAATATACAAAAGATGCTAACATGTTTCACACAAGTGTTCTTTCAATATTTTCCTGTGTGTTTCCTTATGTGTCTCTTGTTATAGCACTTGACTGCCACATTACGCATATTTATAGTATTAGTAGTTGACACCCCTAACTATCTAGAGTCATGAATGACTTAGTTGCAAGCCAATCATATATAGTGACCTAAACCCATTTTTGGACTCATAGCCCCAAATTTGGACTGTCAAAATGAACCCAACACTTTGACCTAGTATTGATTCAATGCCTCTTTCATTTATGAATGAAATATTGATGAAATGTCTAAATACAACATCCTCATTCTTCTGCAATAAATGACCATGGCCACTAATGCCTACAAAATTCAAAACCAAATCTTAGACAAAATTGTTGTTGAATTTTCAAGTTAACTCAAAGACTAGTGGAATTATCACTTGATTGACACTCAGAAGTTAAAGATCCCTTAAACTATCAAAACTACTGATGGTAATGTTCCAATTCTTGATAGCCTAGGCAACATGGTGGAAGATGCAGTTACTTGCCTAATCTTCACAACCCCTCTTCATTTTATTAGGGATCTTTCTCATCTTTAAGACAAAAATGCAAAACTCCTCAGTAACCTCAAATGCATAAAAGTTTAGTGATTTTCACAATTACAAGACAACATTCCTCACTAGAATAATGTTGAGAGAAGATTTAAATTAACCATTATGAAAAGGGAAATTCTTGTTAAAACTTCCAACTCTACTGAGAGAAAAAAGTAAGGAATTCATTGAAAAAATCATATCAAAATTCTATTCCATACTCTCATATGACATATAGAGAATTGATCAATTATACACAAAAAGAAGGATTCAAAATATTTAAAGACCTCAAACTTCAAAAGCATCTCAAATGTAAATTGAGACAATTAAAGTTTAAAGTTAGAATTTTCTGTCAATAGTTCAATTTGAGAATTTCAAACTAAAAACCTTTAAAGCCCACAAAACCTTACGAAAAGCCCAAATGCTATAGAAATCTAAATAAAACCTCATTCTAGCCGAAATCCAAAAGACTTAACAAATAAACCCCTACATCCAAAAAAACTCCTATCAAAAACTTTTAAAAAGAAGTTAACTACTACACATGTGGCAAAAAAGGTTATATCTCTAGATATTGCAAAATCAACAAAAAATTTTAGGAGTTTCAACTTGATGCTGAAACATCAATGAAGATTGAAGCACTACTATAAAGTATTGACTTAGAAGAAAATTTCTCTTCAGAAACCCTTCCTTAAATTGATTAGCTTAACTCAACCTCCTTTGAAAAGTATACAACTTCTAAACAAATATGTGTACTTTGAAAAGACCAAGAAGTTCTCATTGATATCATAAAATATATCAGTAATCCCAGCTTGCAAAAAAAAATACCTAGATAAACTACTCAAAACCCTTGAAAATAAATCTCATTAAAATCTACCCTTTATATCAAAAGTACCCTATGACCTCACTTTAATCATATTCAAGTCACATACCAAAAGGCCTACACCTACTATCTAAGATCTATAAAAATAAATCAAAACCATCAAAACAGAAAGCACAGGTCTCAAAGCCAATCAACAAAAAACTAAAGAAGTAGTTCACCTTTTACTCTCAATGGCAACAGAAGACCAAGACTTTGATCTTCAAGAGTCCCATAAACTTAAAAACCTAAAAAGCTTCCAAAAGATTTTCTTTTCACTCTAAAACAATTAACAATGCGTAAATACCTAGTAAGAATGACTCTCTAATTTTTAACTGATTTTTAGTTTAATGTTATTACATTATTTGATACTGGTGTAGATTTAAATTGCATTAAGCATGACATCATCCCTCAAAAATTTTTTAGAACAAACACAAAAAAAAAAAAAAAAAATTCCAACTGCAAATTCTTTAAAAATTCTCATTATAGGAAAAACTATAATATATATTCAAAATTAGAATTTTCAAATCAAAATCTCTTTTGTTACTATTCAAGATATTCACTATCTTGTCATTTTAGGAACTCCTTTTATTAACCTTATTAACTCCTATTCTGTCAATTATGATGACATATCTTTCCAAACAAAGTCCTACAAATTAACTTTTTCTTTTATTGAAAAACCCAAAATCAAAAATTTAAGTCTTATGAAGGTTTGTTTTGTTTATGAAAACAAGATCAATAACATCATCCATTTAAAACATTTTCAAACTTTTTGTTTTACAAAAATCCCTCTTTTGAAATAATTCAAGATCAAATTCAAAATTCTACTGTTCAATAGAAAATTTATGATTTTTAAACCTATTTGCAAAACAAATGTTGTTCAGATATTTTTATTGCATTTTGACAGAGAATGCAACATATGGTAAATTTACCATACGGACCTGATTTCAATGAACACCAAATACTTACAAAAGCTATGCCCATTTAAATGAATGTAGAGCTTGAACAACACTATAGGAATGAAATAAAAAACATAGAATCAAAAAATCTCATTTCAAAATCTTGTTCCTCTAATTTTGTGTAGCCTTTTAGGTTCATAAGGCTTTTAAAATTGAATGAGGAACTCCTTTGGTTATTAATTAAAAATCCTTCAACAAAACACTTCACTAGATTAAGTACCTAATACTTAATAAGTGAGACCTATTTCAAAAATTGCATTATTTATGCATTTTTTTTCAAAATTTGACATGAAATCTAGGTTTTTAACAAATTCAAATTCATCCAAAAGACTGTTACAAATTTGCATTTACAGTCCCATTTGGATAATATGAATGGAACATAAATTTGTTTGGTTTGAAAAATACTCTTTCTGAATTTCAAAGAGTCATGAATGATATTTTTCATCTTTATTCACAGTTTTGCATTGTCTATATTAATAATATATTGATTTTCTCAAATAAAATTGACCAACACTTCAAACATTTGTATATGTTTTTATCAATTGTCAAAAGAAATGGATTGGTTATTTCAAAATTTAAGATCTCTCTTTTCCAAACCAAAATTAGATTTCTTGGTAATTATCTTTTTTAGGGTACCATTACTCTAATAAAAAGGTTTATTTAGTTTGCTGAAAATTTTTCAGATAAAATTCTTGATAAAACCCAACTCCAAAATTTCTTAGGAAGTCTTAACTATATTTTAGATTTCATTCCAAACATAAAAAAAATTGCAAAACCATTCCATGATAGACTTACTCTTTAAACTTCAACTCAAACTATTATTTTTCAGCAAATTAAGTTTCAAGTAGTTAGTATTCTCTGTCTTTATATTGCAAATTTGTCCCTTTTCACAATTGTAGAAACTGATGCTTCTGAAGCAGATTATGGAGGTATCCTCAAGTAGCTCCAAGACAATAGGGAAAGAATTTTTCAATTATGCTTTGATTCTTAGAATGATTCCCAAAAGAATTATTCAACTATCAAAAAAGAAATTCTTCCTATTGTTTTGTGTATAAAAAAATTCAAAATGATTTATTAAATCAAAAATTTCTTCTCAAAATAGATTATAAGCTTGCCAAAGAGATTTGACAAAAAGATATTTTAATTATTGCTTTTAATTTTTTTTTCACAAAATAGCAGATTATATTATGTATTTTTGATTTTGATATATAATATATCAAAAGAAAGAATAATTTCATTTCTAATTTCCTAACAAGAGAGTTTTTACAGAATCATCATGCCTTGGAAATTAAATTATAAAGGAAATGCTTCTCTCCTCTAAAACCCTAAAAAGCTTGAGCAACCAAAATCAATAACGTCAATACAAATAATCTCAGTAAAACCTATCAAATTCTAGGTTGATTTAGTCAAAACTGATGAAGAAGTTCAATCTTCCCAATCCTCCCAAAACTTTCAAAAATAGTTGTAAGTCCAAAAGGGGATATAAAGCCTAAATAATATCTTAGACTTACTCATAACATGGCAGGGAGTAGCAATAATCCAACAAATTATTGAAATTGAGCTTTTTGCCTCGCAGTATATTTCCAAAGCCACAAATTCACTTAAAACCCCTTCCCTTTACCTAACAAAATCAAATTTCAAAATGTCCTACATATAGAATAAGGGTTTTATGATCCAAATCCCTCCATAACAATAACCAAAGCTTACTAATCTTATCAAAAACCCTAGACCTTATGAAAAACCAATTTTACTATATGACTATTCTTGAAATAACATAATTTTTCAAATTCAAGCAATTTTATGATGATGATAATAAAATAGATCTTTTTTATTCCACTTGCTATATTCAAAAAATCCTCACCTCATACCAATAGGGTTAAAGCCTTTCAAAACTAAAAACCTTTTATGCAAACTTGACAACCACCTATCCTTATTGCTTGTTTTATAATTATTAGGATTATCGATAAGTATAATACAATGCATTCCTTGTGCAAAATGAAGCAAATAGTCATTCTTGGTTATTACACTTTAACCATAAAAATGACTTCTTTCAAACTAGTTCAAATAATGGTGGATTTTCTTGAATTTATTCCATAAATCTTTTTTTCAGAAGTCAACAAAGGATATCAACTTTTTGCAATGAAATATCACCCAGTAGATGAAGGAAGAAGTTTCCCTTAAATCTTTCTCTTCTATTCAAAGTTCTTTGTTCCCTGTGTATTAATATGGTATTTTGAGTATTAAAATATAAAAGAAATCTTTATCATCACCAAACGAATCAAAGTCAAATGGTAGGATGCATTCAAATACTCATAAAATTTGTATTAGCCCATTATCAAAGAATGGCTACAGAAGGTCCAACCATAAATCCATAACTTCTTTCTAGGACAACTCACAAATGAAACCTTCCTAGCCCAAAAATAACATGCAAATCAACTTTTGGTGACTACCTTATCAACTTTCAATATAGACAATCTTGTTATCTTAACACAAACTGACAAAACAAACAAATAAACTTGCAGTGCAAAGCAACTTGTGACTTCCACTCCTAGTCATCTTTGAAAGATTATATAAGAAAAAGATGGAAGCAAAGTCAGGGCATTGATTCTAAATACCAAAAACGGTTTCCTCACTTTATCCCCTCCCTCAATATATTCTTCTGTACAAAAGTTTTCTCTGAGTTCTTATATTTTCTACATTCTGTAAGTGTATTATTTATATATATATATATTGTAATTGAGACATTATACCATAACACATGTTGTTGTCATTTCTGAGGTATATTGAGGATTCACTAGACTTGAAGTTTTTGTTGGATTTGAACTTGGGTCATTGGCTGGGTCGTCACTATTGTTGGAGTTGAATGAAATTGCAATAACTATTGCATTATCGCAAAATATTCTTCTTGGGTTTAGGCTTTTGCATGTTATTTTTGGGTCAAGAAGGTTGCATTTATGGGTCATCCTAAAAGAAAGTTATAGATTTGTTGTTAGACTTTATGTAGCCATTTTTTGATAATGAGCTCATATAAAATTTTTTAAGTATTTGAATACATCCCACCAGTTGACCTTGAATCGTTTGGTGACGACAAGGTTTTCTTTTATATTTTGATACTCAAAATACCATGTTAGCACATAAGGAATAAAGAACTTTGAATAAAAGAGAAAAAATTGAGGGAAACCTTCTTTCTTTGTATACGTGGTGATATTTTGTTGCAAAGAGTTGATATTCTTTGCTAACTTCTGGAGAAAAGATTTCCAAAAAAGGTCCAAAAAGAATCCACCATTGTTTGAACCAGTGTGGAGTTTGAGAGAAGGCATTCTTAAGGTTAAAGTCATTCTTCTAGAGAGTAGCATTGTATCATGTTTGTTGAATTTGACAAATTTTTTTATTTCAAAAATAGTCATATAGTAAGATTAATTTTTGGTAAGGTCTATGGGTTTCAATTGCCATCCAATGAGGAAGGTTTTAATTATTGTTATAAAGGCATTTGAATTATAGAACCTTTATTCTACGTGTATGACATTTTGAAAATTTGATTTTGTTAGGTAAAGGGAAGGGGTTTTAATTGAATTTGTTACTTTGGAAATATACTATGAGGCAAAAAGCTTACCTTTAACAATCTGTTGGATTATTGATATTCCCTATAGTGTTATGAGGAGGTCTGGGGAAATGTTGAGCCTTTTTATCCACTTTTGGACTTGTAATTATTTTTTGAGAGTTTTGGGAAGACTGAGCTTCTTTATCAACTTTGACTAAATCAACTTAGAATTTGATAGGTTTTGCTGAAATTATTTGTATTAGGGTTATTGGTTTTGGATGCTCAGACTTTTGAGAGTTTTTAGAGGAGAATAACCTTTCCTTTATCCTTTGATTTCTGAGGCATGATGATTTTGTAAGAACTCTTATTAGGAAATTATGAATGAAATTATTTTTTCCTTCAATATATTTTATATTATAATAAAAAATAAAAAATATAGTCTATTGCCTTGTAAAAATTTGTTTTGAAGTAATGTTTAAAATCTTTTTGGCATACTTATAATTTATTCTGAGAAGAAAATTTTGATCTAATAAATTATTTTGAAATTTTTTTTATATATAAAATAATAGAAAGAATTTCTTTTTTGATAGTGGAATAATTTTTTTTTTTGGAAATTGTTCCAATAGTCATAGTTAAATTGAACAATTATTTCCATATTACCTTAGAATGCTTGAGGATACCTCTATAACTTGGTTCAAAGGCATTAATTTCTACAATTTTGAAAAAGGACGAATTTATAATATGAAAACAATAAATGCTAACTACTTGAGAGTTAATCTGCTGAATTATAGCAGTATGAGTTAGAGTCCAAAAGAGTAGGGTTCTTTTTGAGTCTATCATGGAGTGATTTTGCAATTCTGTTGATATTTGGAATGAAGTCTAAAATATAGTTGAAACTCCTGAAGAACCTTTGGAGTTGGATTTTATAAAGAATTTTATTTGAAAATTTCTCAGCAAATTGAATAAACCTTTATATTGGAATAATGATACCTTGAGAAAGATAATGACAAAGAAATCTAATTTTGGTTTGGGAAAGGGAGATCTTATAATGTGAAAAAACCAATCCATTTCTTTTGATAAATGATAAAAACGTATGAAAATGTTTGGAGTACTGATTAATTGTATTTAAGAAAGTTAATATATCATCAATATAGGTAATGCAAAACTATGAATAAGGATGAAAAATATTGTTCATGATCCTTTGAAATTCAAAAGGAGTATGTTTTTTTAACCAAACGACATTACGTTTCATTCATATTGTCCAAACGGGATTGCAAATGCAATTTTATAACGTTCTTTTGGAAGAATTTAAATTTCTCAAATCCCAAATTTCATGTCAAATTTTGAAAAAAATGAATGAAGAATGCAAATTTTGAAATAGGTCTCACTTATTAGATATTGGGTACCTAATCCAGCGAAGTGGTTTGTTGAGGGGTTTGTAATGGATAACCAAATAAGGAGTTCCTTGTTCAATTTTAGAAGCTTTATTAACAATTAAGGTTGCACAAAACCAAGGGAACAAGATTTTGAAATGAAATTTTTTGATTTTAGATCTCTTATTTCATTCTTGCAATGTTGTTCAAGCTTTTTATTCATTTGAACTTTTGTAGGTATTTGGAGTTTGTCGCAATTAGGTTCATATGACAAATTTGTCATATGCTACTTTTTCTGCAAAAATGTAGTAGGAACATTTGAACAACATTCGTTCTGCAAATGAGTTTGGAAATCATAAATCTTTTGTTGAATGGTAGAATTTTGAAGTTGATCTTGAATTCTTTCAAAAGAGGGGTTTTTGTAAACCAATAAACTGAAAATATTTTGAATGGATGATGTTATTGATCTTGTTTTCACAAATAGAATAAGCCTTTATATGAGACTTAAATTTCTAGTTTTGGGTTTTTCAATAAAAGGAAAAGTTAATTTGTGGGACTTTGTTTTAAAGGATATGTTGTCATAATTGACCAAATAGGAAGTAATAAGGTTAATAAAAGGAGTTTCTAAAATGACAAGATAGTCAAATTTTAGACAAAAATAAAAAAGGTTTTGATTTGAAAATTCTGATTTTGAAAGGAAGTTGTAATTTTTTTAGTAAAGAGAATTTTTGAAGAATTTACAATTAAAAGTTTTCTTTTTTGTATTTATTCTAAAAATTTTTAAGGGATGATATCATACTTAATGTAATTTAAATTTGCATTAATATCAAATAATATAATAACACTAAGCTAAAAATCAGTTGAAAATTAGAGAGTCACTTATATTAGGTATTTATGCATTGTTACCTATTCCAGAGTGAAAAGAAAATCTTTTGGAAGCTTTTCTAGGTTTTGAAATTCTTGAGGATCTTAAAGTTCTTCAGGATCAGAATCCTTCCTTTTGCGTATAACTGATTAGTTCTCCATATGTCAAATGAGAGTATGAAATAGGATTTTCTCAGTGAATTCCTTACTTGTTCTTCTAGCAAAGTTAGAAGTCATACTTGGAATTTCTCCTTCCAAAATGGTTAATTTGAATTTTCTCTCATCATTATTCTTGTGAGGAATGTTATATTGTAGTTTTGAAAATTTTTGAACTTTCTACATTTGAGATTACAGAGGAGTTCTACATTTCTGTCTTTAAGATAACAAGGATACCTAATAAAATGAAGAGAGATTGTGAGGATTAGGCACTCAATTGCATTTTCAATGGTGTTGCCTAGGCTATCAAAAATTGGAACATTGTCATCAATAGTTTTGATAGCTTGGAAGATCTCTCACTTCTGAGTGTCAGTTAGGTGATAATCCCACTAGCTTTTGAGTTGCCCTAAAAATCCAACAATTTTGTTTGATGTCTGGTCTTGAATTTTGTAAGCGTTGACATTCATTTGTTGTAAAAGGATAAGGATGTTGTATTCAAACATTCCATCAATATTACATTCATAAATAGAAGAGGCATTGAATCAATACTTGGCCAAAGTGTTGGGGTTTATTTTGGAGTTCTAAATCTAGCGTTGTAAGTCTAAAGATAGGCTTGACCCAATTTATTCGATTTATAAAGGGAGCATTTAAAGTATAGGGTTCTGTTTCTGCTTTAATGAGGTGATTTTGATTTTGTTCCAAAATAGAAAGAGTCTTTGACAAAGAGTGTTTTGTTTTGTTTAAATGAGATTTAATGGTATCAATGAATTCTTTGTTGGTTTATGGAGAAGTGGTATGCTTGAAAATTTAATAAGGCTTAAAAAACACATGTTTTAATTGATTTTGGAAGTTTTGTCTTATGACTCTGCAAGTGACACTCCATTCTGAAAAGTTGGTTAGCGAGAATATGCAAATGAATATTTGAGAAGTTATTTTGCTAAATAATCATTTTGAAAAGTTTTTTTTGATCATCAAAATCTTGAGTAACTTTGAGAGAAGAAAGTTTTATTATATTATATTGATGAGAAACCTTTAATTGGTGTAAGGGCGGATGATCTATTTTGATAAGTTAGCTATCTATTGTAGTTCATTCCTTTATCTTATTCCTCGTTACAACAAAACATGTAGATTTTGAGAAAGGATAGTCAATCTGATATATAAAAGTATAAATTTCAAATCATTTAAAGAATATAATGTGAACTTTATACTATTGAATAAAATCTTAAAATTAATTTTGAATTTGTTGAAGAAATTTTTTGAAAAACCAAAGTCTCTTAACTAAATTGTATTATATATGAAAATTTTTATGCAAATATGCTTTGTCAACCTAAAATTCTTTTTCGAATGTTTTCAATGATGACAAATGTAATAGGAAAAGTTGGAGATGTTTGAGTTGAAAGATTTGTGTAAATGGGATATGAAATATTAGTCTGATAGTTAGTGTTGTAGAATAAGGTAGTTAGATTATCATAAGTGAAAAATCTTTATGGTTAGGATAAGATTGGGAAATGGTCTGATTTTGTAAGTTTTTGTAGGTTGATTGTGGAGGATGTTGAGGCATTGTCTAAGAACATGAAACTTAAAGATTTATTAAATGTTAGAATGCCTTTACCATCTTATTGTTGTTGGACATGTGAGAATTCAGTGTTTGGTTTTGTTTAGGGCAATAGTTGGGGTTAAGTGACTCACTCAAAAATTCAATATTCAGGAAAAAAACATTTTTCTATTAGATTGTCCTTGGGATGATAGTGTGAGATACGGTTAGGTTAGGTCTGTTTGAAGAATGGAATTTTCGCCTTTCTTTGACTAAAAATAGTGTTTTGATGTAAATGTAGAAATCATGGTTTGTAAAGAATTTTGAAAATCAATGTAATAGAAATTGATTCATAAAATATTTTATAATTATGAGTTTTGATTTATAAAATAAGATTTTGTAAAATATTTTTATGATACAATGAAATGGTAAAGTTTGGATAAAAACGAACGGAAATGGGTCCATTACATAGATTTGCATTGGTAAACCAAACATACCTTAGAATTGTAAGTATAAAAGTATTCAGTTGTAAGTATAAAATTATTCAGACTCTTTTTGTTATAGGTTTTGATACTAATTGGAACAAGCACTGTATAAATGTATTAGTAATACTTTTGTTTATAATTTTGTAAAAAAGATGGAGAGAGAAGAGGAATAATTTCAAAAAATTTTAAAAATTTGAATATTTTTTTATCGATTTTGACAGTAAAATTAATTTTGAAAAGATTAAGTTTTAAAAGTTAATAAATTTGATCTTTTAAATTTTGATTAATTTTCTCTTTTTTCAAAATAATTTTCTCACTATTTATTTATTTTTTTTTTTAAAAAAGGAACGTTAAGAAGTTGAAGAAGACGATGAACAAGGTATATAATACGACAGAGTATCATATTCATATTCATACCGTAGTCCTGGCCAAAATGATTCCTAAAGTCCAAGAATTAGTAATGAATCAAAGATAACCGAAATTTAACAGGATGACTCTGATACCACTTGGGAAGCAAACACAGAAAATTAGTTTAAGAACCTAAACACATTCAGAGTGCAGAAAGTACAAAAATATACATATTTTCTGGTTATATATATAACCCTAGCTCATCAGATCCGGAAACCATCCGCTACACTAATCCCAGAGTCCAAATCCAAATTCAGCTTCTCCGGTTCTACGGTGAATATTCATGTAAGAAAAGAGATGCTTAAAGTCCAGTAGCATGCCTCAAAGAGCCTATTCTTTTAAAGCTCAGTAAACTTTTAGTTGCTTTCATGGAAAAAAACTTTCTATGGTAATAACGAGAGGTACAATAATATGC
The DNA here is from genome assembly GCA_021464305.1 of Kandelia obovata. Lineage (NCBI taxonomy): Eukaryota > Viridiplantae > Streptophyta > Magnoliopsida > Malpighiales > Rhizophoraceae > Kandelia > Kandelia obovata. The sequence goes on along the minus strand of CM038482.1, from coordinate 6,494,564 downwards.
TACCGAAGAAGAAAAACCTCTTCAAGATTTATCTCGTGTTAAAAGTTACAGAGAGAGAGAATGGTGGTGGTGCGGACGATCGGTGGAGTTAGGGCTGTCACTGGCAGAAAAGGACAAATTAATTTCATAAAAAAAAAAAAAATTCAATGTAAAAGAAACTTACCAACGCCGGCGATGAGGCAGGAAACTGCGACCACTGGCTCTTGCACTACAAACATCTTCAGCTTCTCCATCACCGCCATTTCCTCTCTCTCTCTCTCTCTCTCTCCCTCTCTCTACCAGCTTGGAGTGTATTTCGACGCCGGTTAACGATGACAATTGACGGACTGAGTAATAATGGCGTGGGTTGAATGAATGCAAATTTTGTAGGCCTCGTACAATCTATGGCCCAAGGGGTAAACATGGGGCCAACCCGACTAAAGAAGTTGGGCCTCTCCTTGGTTGGGCCCATTTGGTCTTCCAAATAGATTTTTATTTTATTTATTTTTAACTTATATGTTTATATATATATATATATATATATATATATATATATATAATTGAAATTTTGGGCATGTCACTGTTAGAAAGAAGATCTTTTATTTATTTATTTATTTATGGGTGTAATAATAGAATTTCTTAGCACAACATCCAATAAAGCTTTAATGGCATATGTTTATGGCTGCCACTCACGCCATCGAAACATTGAACAATCCCAATCAACCAATAAATGACAGATAATAGGCGTGTGTCTTGAAAGGCAGGCAACATTTTTACGTGTATACGCCAAGCTCACAAGCATAGCTGGGAACCAGAATTATGAAATTTATCTATATAACGTACGTTAAAAAGCTGACGCAACAAAATTTTGTGTAATGTAAGATAGATTGTTGCGTTCAACCGAATATTTAAGCAAGTAAACAAATTGAAACATTAGAGTCAATCCACGTAAAGGCGAGAAAGAAGACACATTGGATCCGATGTTCTACAGTTGGGAACATGTTGGACAAACATCTACAGATGAACAGCCCCTCACATCTTTATATATACAAACGAGAAAAGGGACATTTGACTGGAAGTGAGCTGGGGGAGAAACTAAAGGCACATTAAAACATAGATACACAAGGAAATAAATTAATCCAACCACTTGTAAATCAATTTTCACAAAATCCAGTCAAGGGACTCTAGAAAGGTAACATCCATCCTACAGTCCATCCAAGTAGCAACCCAGCACCAACAAGACTCAAACCCAATGCAAATGCTATAGCATATTTGCTCATGTCATGCTCCGGCCGGTTGCACTTGCCTTGTTTGCCCTTGGACTTCTGCGAGTTCTTACGGAGTTTCCTGTCTTTCTGAGGAATCCATGGAAGAGTTGAAGGGTAGAGAGTAGACATTGGTTGGTCAGAATTCTTCATCTTATTGTAAAGGGATTCAAGCTGCAGCAGATGGAACCACTGCTTGTAGGCAAACAGTTGTGATGCTTGTCTGAAAACAAGCTTAATCAAATCATCCTTCTCGGCACAGGCCTGTTTTGCAATCTTCTCAGCTTCCCTTGCACGGGTTTGGGAATGACAGAGTGCTTCCAGTAGCTCAGCCTTGCAAGGATCTTTCTTAGGAACTTGTCCATTCCCCGAGGAATCCTTTTGGGTTGTAGTATCACTGTAATTAAATCGAAGTTTCCCACAAAAGTTATCAAGCTAATAAACTTCAAACACCATGACATGCATTGATGAGATATTTGACACATAGGAGTATCTGTCTAGAATGTAAAAGATCCCATTTTTATTGGCAGTACACGAGACATTGCAGAATCAATATCCAACCAGCAAATATGTTATTTGGAGACCTTTTGAGAAGAAAACCAACATAAGTTACAGCTCAAGTAGATACCTGAACAACTTGTCAGAAACACTTTGTGAATTTCCTTCGCTTGAAGCTCTTTGTCCTCCAGGCATCCTTTCAAAATTGGGGCAGCCCTGTACATGAACAATTGAACTGGATACATAACCAGCTTGTACCTTCAAATCCAAAGATGATGCCAGCATATCACTATGATCAGAAGATCCAGGGCAAGCACATGGATGTCTTTTGACGTGCATCTTTTGAGGTGGAGGAAGGTCGCAGTTCTCAAAATAATTGAGTGACTTTTGTGCAACCATGAAGGCCAAATCATCTTTGTCTGTTGTACGCCACCATGGCACATTTTTTTCACTCATAATCCAAGGAGAAACTGGATCAACACAGTAGTCATTGCTCTTTTGGAATTTGAGACATCCGATATTATCCATCTCTCGGTTAAATTCTGGCAAATTCTTATCATAAAAAGACTTTAACTCTTGCTTTCTAACATCAGGATCTTTCTTTGAATGATTAGCAGAGATCCTACCACCGGCATCAAGAGAAGGCTCACTACTCCTGTTGCCATCAATGCATGTGCTGTCTTCGTCACTAGTTTTTGAGGGTGAGTTCAAAATCTGACTTTCCAAGTTTTCCATCTCGGCCTCCTCCGTTGCATTCAGCTGTTCATCGGTCAACCCCTTCTGGTAACCATAACTAGGTTGCAGCTGAAGCCACCATCTGGCATCAGGGGGTAGATTAGAATATGAAGGGATCCTGTTGAGAGGCATTATCCCTGCAGCAGGATGATCTAGCATGTCTGCTGCACCTGTCGGTCCTCCATCTGGCTGCCTGGAAGATGAAGATGATGACTGGCAACAAGCTAACTTGGGAGCTCTTTTAGCATCCTCTTGGACAAAGCAGCGATTAGCTGCTCTCTGCCACACAGCCCTCGCCTCAGCTGCTGCCATAAATCTCCTTTATTTGACACATCTACTACACAGAAGAAATTTTTGTTACCATTGACAGAAATAAGGACTCAAGAAGGATGCAACACTGCTAGAGAAGAGAGAGTGGAGCATGTTCTCCAATGAGACAAGAATAAACCATGCTTATTGCGTCAACAGAAACATGGAGAATGTATTATGGAGCCCTGAAAGTGAGTGCGTCTGAAAAAAAGAAAGAAAGAAAGATAATGCAACATTTGGAATAAACTAGACATATGATAATGATAGCAGGCATAATAAGCAATGTGAAATCAGAGTGCCTTTTTTTGGATACATAAATCACTCTCTGTTTTGATCTTGTGGGTTCTTAATTTTAGGAGAGTCTCAAGCTGATTTCTGCCATCTTTCATAAGACCTAATATGACCAGCTCTCACAGCACAATATCAACTAGAAATTAACAAATGCAAGACTTGAAAACTGGATATAGACGAAAAGAAGCTAAAATTAACAGAGCAACAACCAGATATAAACAAACAGAAATACATATAATCATATGAGACCACGAAGCAATAACTTTAGGTACTCAGAATCTAAACCACTGCTTGCTCAATTTTTAACACTGTATCATCCAGCCAAAAAAAAACAAAAAAAAAAAAATTTCATTTTTAACAAAGCTGAAACCAAAAAAAATAAAATCCCGAATACAATCCGAACGTATGAATTACTAACGCAAAAAATCTAGGCAAAACTATGCTTTGATGCAACACCCGGGACTAATATCCTCAGAGTCCAGTCCTACAAGACATAAAACAATAACAAAGTGATCTTCGTAAAATGGGTGATTGCAATCATGAAGTGTAGAACCATAGAGAAAACAACCCAAATCGACTACCAGCCGATCTCCTCTGTCCATAACTATCATAATTGGTGGAGCCAAAAAGGGAAGAAAAATCGCTAAATCTGTCAGTGAGTTTATTAATTAAAACCCCAGAAGAATCATACCCCAATTAAAGCAGCAACAAGCAGGCAAGAACCAAAACCAAGCCAACAAAAAAAAAAAAACCAACCCGACATGACAAGTTTAGATAAATAATTTGCAGCACAAGAACAACCGTAAGGCATCCCAAATTGAAGCAACCCGTGTATCTATGAGACTGAAATGAAAAGCGAACATCTTCCCAGTATATAAACGCCAAATATATATAAAAAAAAAAAAACCCACAGAATTAAGAAACCATCCATAATAATTCTCCAAATCAGAAAATTGCAAAAAAAAAAAAATAAAATCCCAAAAATTAAATCTAGAAGAGAGAAGAAGAAGAGTACAGACCAAAAACGAGGATACGGATTGAGCAGAAGTCGGTGAACAATTGGTTCCAACTTAAGTATTCGTAATATATTTATTTTCTTTCTTTTTGGTTTTAAATATTAAATAATAGCTATCATTGCAATATACAGATCTGGTTGGATTTATCGAAAGGCATAATCACTCGAAACGAAGCGTTTTTGGGTTCCAATGAATCCCAAAAAGAAAACAGAGAACTGGGAATTCACAGCAGGGAATGGCAGGAGAGCTGTCACTACGTCACCTGGCTTTCTTTTTTTTTTTTTTTTTTTAACTTTTTTATTTTTGTTCCAGGAAAACGGAAAAAAATAATAATAAATAAAAAAATATATTTTTTTTTACTGTCAGAGAAACAGGCAAATGCTGGAGAAACGGCGCCGTCTGTAGTATAACAGCGGCATGGTCAGTTATCTGCAATGGCACGGTTGCACCCAGCGTGGTCCACGTTGATAATGCGGGGGAAGTTATGAAATTACTGGGAGGCCCCCACCTCGAAAAGGATTTTAAAACCACCGGCCAAGTATGGGTCACAATCTATACAATGTGCCAGGTGGAAAAATCCCAGGTCCTGCAATCATTTCACTTCCTTCGGGATTTTTCACGTCAAATTTGGCAAATTATTGACTAGTGGAAACCTAAGAAGGAAGTGTATGACTGATTTATCTAGTCAGTCTACCGATTCATCGATTCTGCATTTTTCCTTTTTTTTATTTTTTTTAGGGCGGGGAGGGGGTGGTGGTGGGTTGGGGACGGCTGGGACGAGGGATCCACAAGAGCAGCACACAGAGTGCAATCTGAATCTTTGGTTGGTAGAGTGCCCATAGTTCTTTGTGGTTGCTTTTCTTGGATAACAAAAGTAGTGTCAGTTTGTTCGTGATGGATGAAAGTCGGTATAATTTTTGAGAGATTCACTTGGGCAAGAAATCTTTTTATAAAGTTTGTACTGGCCGTTAACAGTATCCTGTGACACGTGCTAATCTCATACCCACTTTGCATGCAATCGGCAATTCAGCATTAGCGGCTTTTGAACTTCGCTCAAGCCTCAGAAAGTGGAGAAGAAAAGAAAGGGGAGAGAAACCAATTAAAATAAAAAAATGACTAGGAACATCTAAGGACTTAAAACAAAAGGCAGCCTACGGTAAATGTAAATCCAGCCGGCGGGCAAAAGTTTTTTTTTTTTTTTTTTTTTGACAGTGGTCGATGGTCGAAAGATTCTTATTGATGCTGCTCGGGGGCGAAAGTAGGAATTGCAGCGGCAATAATGTTGGCCCTACCGATTGGCAAAGAGTCAACGTGTTGTCACCCAAAGAGAAGAATAACATAACATAGTACATGAAGTACCATGCTATTTTTAACCGATGAATTCCACTCTGGATTTAGAGTTTAATGTCGATTCATGTGGAACGGGTCTACTCATGCAAATGACCAGACTTTGGACCCTATAAACCCAGATTGCAACTTTCCGATGGTTGTTTGAAATGGGGGTGAAGGCTTGGGCTTGGGTTATTTAACTCGAACCACCTACTGCATTCAATGTTCTGGCATGCATACATTCCTCCCTTAAGTCGATATATAAAATAATGGTATTTATGCATTAATAATTGATCAAAATGTAAATAGCAATTACATACGGTACATTTTGATTAAAAATCACTTTTAATGATTAAATTTAAAGGTAATTGACAAATACTATGGTACACATCTACTTGCAAGTATAAGAGTAACCGATGGCTTACAAAATGTTACAACTGGTGCTTACCGCTCACTGAGATTCTAATGTTCTTCGGATCTTTTCACAACAATACTGGAGGTAAGAATTTCCAGCAGATAAAGGCCGCAAAAGATGGTTTCTACTCATCACTACCTCCCCCAAGCAGAATGCCAATGGTCATCCGACCAGCTTTATTCTTTTCACAAAGCTTGCGTCAGGTATTTCCTAGTTCCTTCACAGGCCGGTTGAGTTGCAAAAGAATAGCAAAGCCACAAAAATGACGCACTGAGGACGTCACAACCGATCAATGATCTCGATCCTATTGTGTTATAACATGGCTGACAGCTTCTGGTAAGAGGTCAACATAATTTATTTAACAGGTCCCAGATGATTCTTCACGGTACAAATCTCCGTAAGTTTGGGAGCCCATACAATGATGATGATGGCGATGATATCAGGCCTCTGCAGTGAGCCTCACCAATTTGGAAGCTCAGAGGATTTCATAGTCATAACCAGTTCTACATTTACATCCCTTGCACATGATAATCATGGAGCCGAACCAACTTTACACAGCCATCTCCACCACATGTAAGAAAACCACGAGAAACAACTTGAATGTCGGTCACAGCAACCTGCAACAATTAAAACATAGCATTGCTGCATCACATGTGTCCAACTACACTTTCTACTCAAGCAAAACACAAATTCTATTGAAGTTTCTAAGGGACTGAACACAAACAGTTACCCTAATAACTCCACCATAGCCTCGTGAACTTGGTTGCAGAAAGGTGTGTCTTTCATGCAATTTTGGCCAATGATAAATCATCTTGGCTGCTTTGGCATCCCAAAGTTTGACATCTCCATCCTTGCTTCCAGTTAAAAACAAACTGGTGTGTGGGATGGTGGATATTTTGGTGACACTTCCTTCACTCAGATTATAAATTAGGGAATCAGATTAGATAAAAGGATTCAGACTACAATCAGAAATTCAGATACAGTAATCAACAGAAGAAAAGCAAGTTCCTACCTAGGTGGGCCTTTGGTATGTACCAGAGCATTCCATTCAGATTCTGGTCACCAGATTTGTTATCCAGTGCCTTCTGCATGCCAGTACTGGAAGAAGTGTTGCTGCCTGAAACACCATTATCAAAATTCCTATGCCTCTTTGTCCTTCCAGTGGCAATGTACCGGAAGTCATGAAGTCCAACATCTCCACTTTTACCACCAGTTACAATTAGAGGAGAAATGGAACCACTACCGATATCATTGTCAAATACAGAAATGGAGCGGGCACCACCTTCACACACAGCAACAAATGCGGCACATACAAGGTCAGTATGATAGACAGAACAATTTGTTAACCACAGGCAAATTTCATCAGTATGACCTTTAAAACAATCCTACTTTCACCAATCAGTCTTCGCTTTAGCTTAAGCTAGATTATCTCATGTCCCATGCCTAGTGATTTGGCATTGGGATTTAATACTTTTTCCTTTTCAATTTTGTCAGCACCAAGGCATTTCCTGTTGTTGGAATAAATTGAAAAACCTAAGCAAATCTTCTTTCCAAGGTTTCAAATTTGCAGCACAGGTTTCTTTATTTTTTCTCAGGTTCTATTCCTGTACATGTCTTTTGAACCAGCTGCATGGAGCTATATATACCAGAGAATTCATGTTACAGCCAAGGCAGAAGAACAACAGAGGGAAGAAAGAGAGAGCATGTGATACTGAATCATAGGAAAATTTGGCTCAAATCATACATGGATTGAAAATTTCTGGTCTTCAAACTATCTCTTTAGTGCCTTTACATTATCTTCCTGCCAAAAAAGAAGGAAAAAAGAAAAGAGGAAGAAAACCTTCATGACAATTTATGGAAGCTTGTGAGGTCAAAGGTGGAGCCAATGTATCCCAGATGATTGCATTAACGCCATTGGAGCTATATCCAGCAGCAGCAATGACTGATCCACTGGAACCAACATATGCAAGATCCCTGCAAAAGCATCAATATTCTTTAACTATGTGGCTATGTGGCAATACAGAAATGAAACACTATAAAGCAGGAAGCCTTGTGTAAATCTGTCGGTGTATCATAATGAACAATCATGCATATCTTCTAGTGAAATGGCCTGGAAAGGTTTAGAGTTGGATTTTTATTCTTCCCATCATTTGTTTTGCCATTGTGGGACCAATCCATAACACAATAACAGAAGCAACCTGCATATCAATAAGAAGAAGCTTCACAAATCTCAGCAAAGTTTCTTCCCATCAATTGACCCACCTGAAGAATTTTTTTCTTTTTTAGTACCACGTAGAATCAGATCTGCCTCATCCATCCCAAACCCAGCTAAGAGAGAGAAAATTTCATCACAATTGTGTTGTAAAGGAAAATGAACAGAATACTTACGATGCATGTCCATTAAAGCAGATGGATGATTCTGTTGGATGGATGTTGCTCCTACCTCCAACTTCCAGCTGCCATGTGCATACGGTTCCATCTAATGCAGCAGAAGCAAATCTATGTCCACAGTGGTCAAACTGCAATGCTGATACCGATGCAAGAGCGTAGGGCGGTGGAACATTTGCAGCAGGAAGCACCCCATAAGTTGCAGTAGCTTTGTCCTTATTGAACTGCATACACCATTCCTCGCATCATTAACATGGATCAGATATAGAGAACTGGCATCAAGGGATAATAACTACATCCACAAACTTCTCATTGAGCGAGATATAAACATCAAATTCTCATCTGAAAGCTTCATTAGAGGAAACTTTGACTGTTTTCTCCAGCAATTGTTTTAAAACTTAAGGAGTGTATAACTCAGAATGAAGTGGCTGGTTAGAACACAAGTGATTGTGTAGATGCGAGCAAATGCCTCCTCTGTGTGAGCATTATTCATCTGTGTTAGACATGCCTCTTAAGGAGTAGACAGTTTATAACCTACGGTTTTTTTTTTTCTCAATGCACTCAATTCATGGCTAACATCTTGACATTGTTTAACCAGCAAAAGCGAAGGCCAATTTTGAAAAGAAACACATGCTTTTATCCTTGGAGAAGAAATTAGAGTGTTTCTGCTTCTAACAAGTAAAAGCCTTTTTTTGTTGATAATACCTTGAAGCAATGAAATTGCCATAAAGGACTTGTATGAAAAGAATCCAATATGTCAATGGTCAAAATGTCATACCTCCCATAGATAAATATGTGTGTTGCTGGAACCAACTAAAAATAAAGACCTTGAGGGGTGACTGGAGAATGCCTTGGTTCTTATATTTTCCACGGTACCTGGTGGGTCAACAGTGTCCTCAAAATCCTCCTGAACTTCCCAACCTATGCCAGTGGCACTAATACCAGCATATCCTGTAATGCCAAAGGCTCCTCGACCTGTCAAATCTTTTCTAGGCCTTGCTAATGAATCCATGCCAATGGTTGCCCCGCCCAACCCAAGATGTGACCCTTTGTTCCTCCCAAGACCAATGCCGGGAGAAACGCATGTTGGCACTGGGGTTGGTTCAGTGCCTGCCCAACCATTCAGTGGCCAATCAGCATCTGACCAGATGTACTCTGATTGATCTAAAGAAACTTCATCTCCCCAGCTGAAAAAAATTATGCCCTGGACAGGATAGAAAGTTAAGATTAGATATGTCTGACTATTAAGCCCAATCAGCTCCAAAATGAAAAGAAGAGAATATATGAAAAGGTAAAGTCCAAGATTACTGAAAATTGCATTTATTTCAAGTCAATTTTTCCCTCGCACTATAGTGTAGTATGAAAGAAAACTTATCAATATATCCTACCTTTGCTGGTAAGAATTCGGATATTCTTTAAATCAAAGTTGCCCACTCAGCTCAATGAATCACAAAAGATGGCTACAACTTAAGCTAACACAAGTTCCCCAAGGTACCCTGAAAGTCTTGTAACACCAAAGAAAAGACTTCCCACCATTGGTGACAACACACAACTTTTCTATAACAACCATAAGACGACAGAGAGATGGGAGAGATGGTGACGGTGCCATTTACCCCTTTTGGGGGAAAGTGGCATTGAGTGGCCAAATGGCCCTATGTCACCTGTTAGTTACAAAAAGTAGAGGAAAACAAGAATAATAGACACGAAGATGATGAAAGATCTACAAACAAAAGCAGTGCACAACAACAGTCTAATGAAGTTAATATCTCATATGAGGAGTCATGCAAGTAAATGTACCTTTCGATTGCTAGCAAGTGCGGCCTGACCTTCATTGATGGTGTTAATACACAGTGCCTGCCCAAAGTTACAATTAAAAAAATATAACACATGCAGTAAAACTTCATTGATGCTTTCTGTACCCAGAAAAAGGAAACTGCAGTCCGGTCTTCTATCCCTGTTAGGTGTGTGTGTGTGTGTGTGTATAATGGGAATGATTTTGTTGATTTAATAGCTTGCAAGTCTTGTCCATGACTGTTATGTTAATGGGTTCCTTTTGGTGTGGGTTTAGAAAGAGAGTATGTGTTGATGCAGAAAGGATAAAAGATGAAACAAAAATATTTACCTCCAAAAGCTCTCCATCTCGTTTATATATTTCTTTGGCACTTTGGAAATGTGACACTTTGCTAGTAATGGTCGCATCCTTCTGCCAGGAACTGAGGAATCCAGGGCCATTTGTGAAGAGACCTCTAACAGGTGGTCCAACCTCTTCACTGTGATGACTATTATGAAGCCTACCTTCATGATTAAAAGTTTCTTCAGTTTTTAGCTCTCCTGTGATCCCTTTAAACATGCCTATCCAGCCCTTGGAGGATTGAAGATTCACAAAATGTAGCCAATGAACTTGCACTGGTGCACAAGCCTCAGATATTACATTGGGGTCAGCACAGGTATCCCACAACAAATCAAAAGTTGATTCACATTTACAGTTCATTATGTCTGCACTGATTTCCTGATGGAGAGATCTGGTTTGAAGACCAGAATCTTTCACCCACGCAAGAGTAGGTATGTGTAATCTTTTCTCTAACTTCTGCTGGAGGAATGACTGAAATAGTCTTACATGATAAGATGAAATGTGCACAACTGTGGCATTCAGCATTAATGCCATCATCAATGAGAAAGACTCGATTTGTTCTGTAACGCTGTTGTGGTTGCATATAAAGTTAATTGAACTGGATCCAGAGGGAGAAACTTTGTACAGAGAACACCCCAACGAATAACTCTCTTCAAGTTTTACAGACAGGAAGTGCAGTTTATGCTTCACGAATCTGGAGAGGTGCTGCCATAGACAAGTCCCTATGATATGCCATTTCTCTTCATCTGAAAATGAATATAGTGCATTTCCATCTTGCTGATCTGGCAAAATCTTATGCCCTGTTCCTGAATCATCTATTGATGAGTGGCAAGCTAACAACTCTGCAGTGTGGTGCAGAGTGCTCATGAGAGTCATCATGTCAACTTCATAGGGATTGTGTCCAGGGGTGCAACTGATCAAGACAGGTTGTACCATCAATAATAAACTCTTTAGATCTTGTTGATGCCAAGCTGATGCAATATGTACACAATATTCAAATATATCTAGAATAACGAGGGGCTTTGTGGTGGCATCTTTAGAGAAGAGGCCAGAAAAAAGGTTCATAGCAGCTTTTAAGCCCCACAGTGTGGGTATGATTCCCTGAAAATCATATCCATGAGCATATAAACAAGGCAACCCATTCTCCCCACAAGAAGATTTTGATTGAAAGTAAGCTAGGCCACAACAAGTAATAAACCGTGAAAGTAACAAGGAAATATCTTCAATGGCTTTAGAAATTGGCCTATGCAGAAGGGGATGCAAGGCAGGCTTGCCAACAGTATAACTCTCATCTTTTGTTTGATCATGAGAAATGTAGTCAAGGAGTAAATCATATCCAATAAACCATAATCCATTATTGCACATCCAGACAAAAAGCTGTAAAGCAAATAACAAGAAAATAAGTCACTGTGGAACAAGTGCAGAAATGAGTCAATGAGAAAGAACAGAATTTACACAGGGTAGAAACTACATACCATTTTAATTATGCAAGAACAAGCCAACAAGAACTTCTGCTCAAACTTTGAGAGTCCTGTGTATAATTTCTGTTGAAAGCTTTCTAGTAATATCTGATATTGATTAATCCCAGAATCATTGGAACCTAGAGCATGATCAAAAGATCCTACAGTAGTGTCAGGACAACCAGGATGCTCTATCGCCAATTTTGAGAAATACCAAAGTGCCAGATCCAACTTAGCGTGGGACTCCAGATGTAAGGAAACTTCGCCTGACAGCCAGTTAGATGAATCAGTGGTGGAGGGCTTTAGAATTCCATTCAGACCTTGGGGATGCTCACCACTTGATCCACTCCTGTGATCCACAGTGCCAGGAATGCTCAAAGGAGATGAAAGACATTCCAAAGCTTCAAGCTGATATAAAACATATGAATGTCTATTACTCAAAAGGACCAAAAGAAACATATTATCAGGCACATGAAAAGATAAAAAATAATAATAATAATAATTTTTCTGAAAAGAAAAGAAAATCAAATAAACTCATAACACAGAAGAAAAATATAAATCAAATGTTGTAACAAAAATTTCATTATACAGATGCATACAAACTACACTGCAAAAAGAATGCATTTGACCATCCAAGGCTACATTTGGAACTTGAGACCAAGGTGGGCCCAAGGGGGAAAAAAGAAAGCATTTCGCTGCCAAAATTTATACAGGTGCAAATAGAGTTTATCTGCTATTTCAAGGCACTATAAAGACCCTAGCTTTAAAATCCCTTTCAATATTGATACTTGTTTGGTACATCTGTTTTGGAATTTCTATGCAATGAATTTGAGCAAAGATAAAATTTTTTAAATGACACCAAACTGTTCATTCTTTAGGGGCTGCTATTCCCATTTCAATAGTTGCCTTTCCAATTTTGTAGAGATAATGCCACATAAGTGGTGTCCTATTATACAAATTTTTTCTTTGTCAAACTGTGCAATTTTATACATCTCAGAAAAGGTCCACAAATCACAAAAGGGAACTCCAATCTTACTATAAAAAGAAAAAAGAAAATAACTTCCAGGGGGCATAGCAAATGATTCCATTTGACATTTCTGCATTAGAAGTAATTAAAATGATGGACATATGCAAATTTAAATGGCAAGATAAAATAGCATCATACAGAATTAGCATACAACAAACTTTCTAGAGAACAGTAATGCTTAAATTAACTTACAGGAAGCCCAGATCTGCTGAAGGCAGTAGCTGCCATAAAAGTTGCCCACCTGCCAAGAATTGCAGCATTTTGCTCACCTATAGCATTCCTCAGGCTGCTCTTTGCTGCCAATGAAAGGCAATATAAGCCAATAAGAGGGTCCACAAAGGCAACATGATTGGATGAAAGAACAGACACATGAATCACAGAACTCGTTGATAAATCGAGCATGCTTAGAAAAGACTCGGAGTAATTGCCCAATTCCCACTGCAACACAAGAGCTCAATGTAATTAGCAACATTTGAAGAACTCACTAAATGACATTAATGCAGTTGCATGGGAGAATGATTTATGGAAAAACATGGGAACAAAAAGGAAATAATAGAGGCCAAAGATTGCAACTCAGCTACCTCTAGAAGACTAGCAAGCCAGTAATCACCCTGCTTCCTTGCAGATGGAGCTATAAGCTTTGTAATTAAATGATGTTCTAAGGGTCCACCACAACCCTCAAGAAGCCGACAAATTACTAATGCAAGCTGTTCATCCCCCAGGTTCTTTACACACACAGTGATTGCAGAATAAGTATCACCTCCAAGCAGAAAGAAAGCAATGGCCAGCTCCAATTGATGTCTTCCCATTAAGACATAAGCATTTTTCAGAGCAGCTGCTTTATTTTTCTCTTCCTGTGACACAAAGCAAAGAAAATAGTCCTTTTGTTTTCTACTTTGGCAAAGTATCAATATTATAATGCCATGGCAACCAGAAGAAACCAAGGGTCCAAAAACAGAAGATTCACAAGAAGATAAAAGCAAAATTGCAATTGAACAAAATACATTTGCACATTATCCGTGCAATTTATGTGTGTACATAAATTGAGCTTTGGTGTTATATCTGAATTCATATCAAATGGAAACAAGGAAAAAGACTGTAAAGTTGTGGCAAGAAGGGAAACCCCTTACAAGAAAAGATGTTTAAAACTACTCTCTATCTTAGCTTTTCTTTATCAACCACATAAAATGTCAACTGAGCCTAGTTTTGAACATACCTGAAAATTGCGTGAAAGAAATCCTACCAATGGCTTGTCTTTTTCGTCTTTGCTGATTCTAAAAAGACCAGCCAAGACTTGAAGTCTGTTCAATGCAACATATAAAAGGGCACAATCTTTGGGATCTTTGTTTCTGAGATACTGAATTCTAGCCAGTTTTTCCATCTAGAGTAAAATATTGCCATCAGTACACAACATCAAACACATAAACCAAAAGAAAGAATATCAGTGTTAAATTTTGTAAATAGAACTACAGAGACATAGTACCAAATAACATATTGTTTTGAACCAAAAAATCAATTCAGAGATTGGAAAATAAGGTTCAAAAGGATAACAAGTTTTTGCTTGCTTGACATTAATATGATAACTTCAACAATGGTATGTTAACTAGAAACCCATCACCAAGCGTGACACACATTTCACAAACACTTCCAGTCCCTAACTAGGAAGTAGAGTTTGTCTACATAATGAACATTGTTGTCATCCAACCAGATATAGTCCCATCCCACAATTCTATCCAATCTGATTTTTTCCTTCTTTTTTTTAATTTTATTTTTGCTTTCTTTCTTTTCACTTTTAGGGGAAAGAAAAGGGATAAGTAATACTAAAATTGCAGCTCTGAGTCCACAACACTTCCATGGTGCAATAGTTTATGCCACCCATACCAATGCTGTGAGCATTACTGCCAGTTCTGTGTTCCACATCACAATCAAGTATGATTACTTTCAGAAAGGGGCTATAGAGAGATTCTCCTTTAGGGTTTTAAATACACAAATTAACACTTGATCTCTGTGCCACTTAGCAAACAAGCAGTTTGATCACCTTCAGAAAGGAACTATAGAGAAATTTTCCACTATTGTTTTAAATAAAAACCATCATTGACTCTATCACTCACTGGGATCTGAGATTAGCATGACTTCCAATGGGGCACATGCTCAAGTCCATTTAGTGCTGATAGCTATAACCAAAATTGTGGATCACTGATGGCCAGCAAGGACAGAATTTTATCATACAATTGAGGGTAAGAAACATTGTTCTTTCACAATGGACCATTACAAGAAGAGTATCTTCAGATGTTAGTGTATTACCCTTGCACGAAGCTGTGATGTATTAGTAAACCAGAATCCAACACCAAGGGTCTGCATATCTTTCCATGATGGTTCATTGGGAAGGAAAAAACTCAACAATGTTTCATGACAATCAGAGTGGAAGGCCAAGCTCATGAGCCTAGTGTCAACATACAAATCCTCCACAGATGGCAGTCTACCAAAGCTTCTAACAAAATGTAACTGCTGAAACCTTAATGTAACCCAGAACCTTGAAAAAAAGGGAAAAAAAAAACATTTATCAGAACTATCCATTATCGGTTGGCATTGTACACAATACAAATCAAATGCATCTCCTTTCATGGGGGTCACTGTTTTTCCCATTTAAAAATCAAAGATCAAAGCCAAATATATAATGATTTGACAAGCAAACCCACAGAGTTATCATATAAAAATGAAAACTCAGTTAAACTCCGGAGTACCTTTGCCCAGGTTCGTCAAGATTTTTGTAGGCAGAACCAGAGTGCTGAACTTCGCTGAGAAGATCTATGATTGCAAGAATTTGCAACTTCTCTGTAGCCGCAGAATCATGTAACTTTTCTATAAGCTCAACAAAGCCACCAAGTTCTGATTTTGAGGAAGAACCGAACATATTATCCAACAGATCAGAAGTTGAGTTGTACACAGAAAACTGTGAGGATGAAGAGGCTAGTCTTGCATCAGCACTCCATTGGAATCCATTATCAGTTGAATCTTTCAATACAATTCCTTCAAAGTAATTTGATAAAAGAATCTGTGGAATTATATGGCCATGCTTCCCAGAGCTATGTATCTTTTCAGAAGCACAATGAAGAGTAAGGCATTCGACAAGATGCCTTACAGATACATATGCACGTTTCCAGTTGCCTAAACACATAAAAGTTACATCCAATAAGTAGCATATAATGAGAAACTTAAGTGAAGCAAAACAAATTAGCTAGAAGTCTTAAAAGGTTAATCAAGTCAACATATATCACCGAAATACATGTTGGCAATGGGGAAGACAAATTAGATAATTAGTCACACAGTTAAAAAATGCTTACCTCTAAAAAAAATTCAAGCAAACTCATATCCTTAAATACCTGAATATATATTCATCAAAAGTGCCTGAGGGTGATAAATGGGTAAGATTCCCCTGAGCTGCTCTGCTACTTCAACCAGGTTCCAAAATCCAGGCACATCACTTGAACCATGGTTCTGTTTACCCGTGGCCACAAACAAGCTGCTTGGAGACTTATCATTTTGTACTTTAACCTTCACAAGAGTTGCAGAGTTGTGTTCTCCTTTGTTATCATCAATAAATGGTTCATTAAGATCAGCAACAATGGTATCACAATCTGCAAATATTGAAAAATGAATGTCCTCCTTTCTGCCTCCACCATCCACCCTGAAAAAACTTGGAAGGCTTTTGGCCCGTTGTCTATTATCTGTAAGAAACAACCATGGACTAACTATGCTAAAGTAGCTATCATGAACAATGACAGCTGCAAACTTTGGCCCCCAGTAGAAGTTGCAAACAGCAGGGAGACTCTGAGCAACTGCAATGCAAGACCAATTGTGCAGGTTCAATGATGTTTCATGGTTCAACAAGATCTGACCACCAGAACACCTCTGAGCATACACCTGCAACTCATTTTGCAAGCAAACCCCAAGAACTAATTGACCATTACCTAAAGCTAACCAATTTAAATTGAAAACATCTCCATCAATAGATATAGTATCCTCTAAAATAAAACTTCCAGTGTTCATAAGATGTACGGTATCCCATATATGAATAATGCTTGTCCTGTCTAAATGACTCCCTTTGCAGACAGTTGCAATCTTCCGACCAGTGTCAGCCAAACATATTGAGCTGATAGGACCTTGGTGTACAGAAAACTTACCAACCATCTCCCATGATATGGTAGGAGTTGATAGATTTGAAGGGTTGCTTTTCCACAGTTTCACACTACCATCAGAGCAGCCTGTCGCCATGGTATATGCAGGAATGCCACAACATAGATTTTCATTAAAGCCTAACCTTTCTTGTTTAGGAATCAAATTACCCGGAAACACCACAGAAAAACTTGTGATTTGGTCATACAAGTGAGGCTCTGGGAATTGTGATGAACAAGGTTTAATACCAAGACAATAAACTCTACTAGCAAAAGTTTTCTCAAATTTCCAAACAAATTTACCATCAGAATTACATTCACAGCAACTTTGCAGTAAGTCATAAGAATGTAAAGTGACTTCCCATGAAAGAGCCTGAAATCCCTTCGTCCATACACCCAAAAGCAAAAATTTATGGTACTCAAATGTCTTGTTACAAGTAGGAGGCATAGGTATTGCAAACATATCATTAGGACCATCTTTGTTAGGACCATGACCGGTTGCAGGTATTGTGCATAGGAAGTGACATAATATTTCTCCTTCTTGAATTTGAGAAACCTTAACAAGGAAGCAATCAATCCCTCCATGATGTCCCAGTAGAAGTATAAGGTCCTCTCCCAACGTAGAAGGAGCCCACGTCACGCTTGTATAGTCAGCACACATATCACAAGTTACTTTTTGCCCACAAAGCTTCCATGAGGGAATAAGAGTTGGGAGGTCCATATTGCAGCTTGGAATGGTAGAAACCAACCAAAAAAGAAGTAATCCATTAGTATCTAAAGAAACAGCGAGTTCAACCTCGTAAATTTGGGGATGCATTGCAATTTGTAGAATTGTTCCTGTATGACCTACCCCTGAAACACCACTAGTTGAACATGACAGGTGGTTTTCTATCTTGGAGACGTCCGAACTACTGGATGTCTGAGCATATAGTAGAGACCAGACCAAGGAATTACAAGGTAATAAATGTAGCAAAGAGCATACATTTGGAGGCCCAGACAAACAAGTCCTCAAGATAACTACCTTACTGAGAAGTAACCAGTCCTTCGGTTTTGACAAGCCAGCTTTTTGAAGATGGCCCATTTCAAGTTCTTGCAGTTCTTGTCTCTTCCATAGAGTTACACGAGGAAACCTCATTGGGGACATATCATCGAGACAGTGAACAGCCCAAAAAGTAATTAATGTTCCCGGACCAAACCCAATTAACCATTCACATCTTCCAACCCTGTCATTTTCGTATACTTCTGCAGAGAATAACTGACTACCTGCTTCTCCATTCTCATATACACCTCCAATTTCAGTTGCCCAATTCAAAAATATATCCATGCCCAAAGTTCCATTAAGGACCTGATTTATCTCAATAACAGCGGAAACACAAAAGGATCTCCTCATGATTTTGCAATCATAGTCCTTGTCTGACTTCCTAACTTTTCCATTATCTACCTCAGTCCACAGCCTCACAGCTCCATCTAAGCAGCATGTTAGCAAGATCTGCCTTGGTGAATGCTTTGAATATTCCTGCAAGTGTCTCTCTGTCAATGACCTCCATTGGACCATTGAGACAGGCTGAGGATGACGAAGTTCACTACTTGTGCATTCAGATATTCCACCACCATAGCATACAAGCACGGATTTGCTTGCATCATAAGATCCTTTAACGTTTACTGGTTCACCAATATATGCTGCAGATGCTGAAAGCCCCAAAATTGACCAGGTAGCAGAAACTAGATTTTGAGGTACATCTCTTTTAAACTTCCATGCTATCTCCCATGACAAGTTCCTCCTTCTCCACAGAACCACATCCATTCCACCAGAAATAATCCCATCCCCAGAGCCTGACCATTTGATTGCTTCGACCTTTGAAGATTGTACAAGCACTGCATTCTGGCTCCAAGAAAAATAACCTGAATATGAGTAAAAAAAAAAAAAAACAGAGAGATAGAATTTAAGATATCCAAAAGGTAAAAACAGACATCGGCCCATTGTGTGATCAACAATACTAAGAAACACATCTTGTTCCCGCAATAAGTCCCATTGCACCCGGCTTCATCTCTCGTTTTATTTTTCTGTCAGGATTCAATGCATACATTATCTTTTTCCTCACCAGTAATTTTGTTTAGCTTGAAGTGCACGTGCACATATTGGGTGCAATTAAAATGTCAAACTTATTGGCACCAGGATCTTGATAAATAAAAGAAAACCGAGAAGGGGAGTATAAAAGAAGGCACAAAAAAAAGATAACACGCCATATCAACCACTGCGGCCCTTAGAGAAAGGCATCAAATGAGTGCGTTGCCAAATCAAGATCTAAAATTCGTTTGGATCAATCGATTAGCTAGTTTCAAACAAACTCAGCACTGTGTTAAGAACAAGCAAACTCTCACTAACGTAGAGTCCAAAACCCGCATCGTCAGCAAGACCGTCTCGCATGCACCATACATTAACTTGGAAAACAAACAGAAAATCAGACTTGGACATCCCAAAAATACCTGCGGAGCTCGCCGAATCATGCGATACCAAGAATATGCGGTTCTCCGACGCAGCCGCGAGCTCTCCTACTGAAGGCGTTACCGGGGACCAAGATACGGCGGAAACAGGTGACCTTTGATCGCCGGACAGCTCGAAGACTTGCCGGAGAATAGGGCCAATCAGGGCCTCTTCGCGGGAGAGAGGGGAGGGGAAGTGGGAGATCACTAAGAGAGAGGATGCTCCGTACGCCACCCATGAGTAACCGGCGAAATCCGGTATCCAGTCTATGGCGGACGCGGATCGGGTCGGGGCGGGAGGAATGGCCTCTAGGTTTAGAAGAGACAGTGGAAGGTGATCGGTGGGATCGGTGGGATCGATGGTCCCGGTTGGTAGTTCACGAGAAAAACGGCCCGTTTCGGGCATTTTACTTGATCCTGCGTGCGTCCCTTGGCCGTCGGTTCCTTCACAAGATACTTTTTCGCCTAATGCGGCAGCCTTTCTACTTATATCTGAATAATTGGGAAAGCAAAAGAAAAATGAAAATTAAGAGTGACGACGCATAATAAGAATTTGGAATTTTAGGAGCGTCAGAGAGAAAAAATTATGAATATTTTAAATTTTTTATTTTTATATAAGAAAATAAATTATATTTAAAAATATAATAATCATTTACATTTTTTTTTTCAGTAGCAAAATAATTTTAATGAACTGACAGAAATTTTTGACTTTTTTTTTTTTTTTCTCCTCTCATCTGATCTACTGAACATAAAACAAAAACAAAAGGTACATATAGGTAGTAACATTTTCTCCTTTCTTCCCGCTCCCTCCAACCAAGCCGCGACTGACAGGGAACGCAAGGTTTTGTAGCTCAATATTGATGTAGTGTTCCAGTTTTCTCCTCTTCCATTAGATATCTACCGGTGGTTGTGTTTCAGTGATTGTTACACAATTGTAGAAGTGACTGATAAAGTCTTATTAGATACGACCAGCGCAATCATCTTGAGTGAATCTATAAGGTGTTTGCTCCCCTTCTAATAAAGGGGGAAGTACGAAATTCATTGAATAATTCTAGCAAGGTTTGTTACAAATGCAAAATAAAGTTTTAGTTCAACCGGCCGGACGGATTGTCGATCAAACAAAACATGAGCGAGTGAAACTTTATGGATCATCAGAAGTGAGTTTTTCCTTCTGTGTCATTACTTGCAGTACGACTGTGCTGCACAGCACAGCCTTGGAGATCGTCATTTCTTGATGATTATACAGCTGTGTATTTCATCCCTCTCGAGGGCAAGAATATCTCTATACAGGCCATCTCTTATTGGCCTCCTTCATCCTCTGGGAATTGAAATCAAGTAAAATTTCAAGAGTTTTCCCTTTCCTGCTCCTAGTCCTTCCTACTTCCTTTAACAGCTTGGCTAGTCTTTTCTTCTCATCATCAACATCTGGATCTGCCGTTCCAAGCGTTTCTTCTCTCACCTTGAGTATGTACTCCAGTATTTCAATTGCATCCACGACCCTGCTTTCAAGCATCACAATATTCCTGTTAAAAATAGCAGCTTCAACAATGAGTGTTGTTAGGCTTCTATTGGTGTTACATGGCAAGTGTAAAATGAAAAGATGACAAATGGATATACCAATGGCTATATTAATGTTAATTGCCAATTGATTCAGCATAAGACCAATCAACAGAGTTCACAATAAAAGCAGACAGGTTTCACCCTATAAGCAAAAGTACAATTAGCTAAATTGCCAATGGTTTTCACCAATAACATGACAATCATGGTGCACTCTGCTCACAAAGGTCATCATAAAAGACCAACTACTATCATCCAAACAACAACAAATGGATAGAATTGTCTAACTAAAGAAATTTGTTTCTTCAGTGCTTCATAATATTTGAAAGTTTCCAAGTTACTAGCACCTAAGATGTGAAAAATATGTTCCAAAACACTGCATGCCGGTCCCAAGCTGTTCATTGACCAAAGGCTGATTATTAACATCTGTTTCACATTACATGAAGACAGACTGCAATTTGATATGAATATTGGAGGAACAAAAACTCAAGGCAATCAGATAGATGAAGCCGTCCATGTGTACATGATTGAGAAATTAGGTAACTATCGAAGTTGGGATGAAATAAACAAGTGCTTGCAGCAGTGTATAGAAATACCAAATGGGTAAGTTGATCACCAAAGACCAAATATGGAAGTGAACACCAGAGATATGTACCTCCCCATGGCATCGTAAGTTGCTGCAAGGTTGCTATAAACTCCAAGGGTGTCCAAGTGACAAGGGCCGCATTCCTGCTCCAGAATGTCCCTTGCTTCTTCAAACAATTGAGTTGCCTCATCTAGCTTGTACAGTTGCACACAGGCTAATCCCATCTGGTTTAATACAATTCCAAAGAAGGCTGAATGACTCTCCCCACTTGCTCGAATCTTTTCTACAGCATTCTCAAAAGAGCTTCTAGCTTCCCTGTACCTTCCTGCCAGGTAAAACATGACCCCCATCTGTGCTTCTATGCCTGCAATTATGCCATGCTGCCCAGGGTTGTCCTCCAACAACATTGTTGCCTTCATCAAGAGCTTCAATGCCTCCTCATGTTCTTTCAAAGCCTCATAAATGGCTGAGATTTCTGTTAACCCTCTGGCAATCTCTTCAGCCGCCATTCCAGGCACTGGTTTTGCATATATTCTCAAGGCATTCGCACAACAGGATCTGGACTCTCTTAGCTTTCCTGTCCTGTAATAGAGATCTGCTAGGCGGATGAATACTGACCCCACAGCAGGGTGATCCTCACCCCTGGTGGATTTGAAGATTGCTAAGGCTTTTTGGTAGGAAAAAACAGCCTCATCGGAGCGGCCAAGAGACAAGTAAATACTGCCAATGCTAACATCAATTGCAGCAACCTCATTGTCCTGACCAGCAGCAATCATTGTCATGCTAGCAAGAACAAGGTGCTCAAGGGCAGATTCTAAGTCTCCCTTTGCTTCACAAACAAGAGCCATAAGCCTGCGATCAGCTGCCTCTTCAAGGGATGCTGGTGCTCTGCTGCTCCTGTGAATATCAAAGATTTTCTTACATAGCTTTTCGGCCTCATCAAACTGCATTGCCTGAACATAGGCTTCAGCTAAGTGCCTGCAAAATTATCACATAAAACAACTTTTCTGCCAGAGTTTTTAAGAGCCTTTTTATTCTCTTTGTTCTACTTCCACACCAAAAAAAAAAAAAAAAGAGCCAAAAGAAACGAAAAAGAAAGACAGAAACAACAGCTTACAATTACTGAAGAGAAGACTAAAGGAAAGCATTTTTATTAGATTACTGTATATATACCGATTAGGATGTCTCAACAATTCAAAGTTAAATGTTAGGTTTATAGAACAAAATGCCCATAGAGAAGCCAAGAACGCAAGGTTTCAACTTCCTAGTAATAGCCAAAAACACCGCATTCTACTTTTACAGTTTGAATCTCCAACCAACCGCCCAATTCATCTTCAACTCAAGTTTCTTACAGCTAATCAATAGAGAGTTAAAGAAAAAAAAAAGCGCCTCTCTAATGGTTGGACTCATGTGGGATTTGATCCTGAATGAAGTGGCAACCCAATGGACGCATATTTCATCTTTTATCAACTCAATCAATCAGAGCAAATAACACAAAATCAACTGATGGCTTACCGTACAGTAATGTTAAAAAGCACCTACAAATTAGCAGACTAAGTTTCAAAAAAATGGCTATCAAAATGATAATTCACAAGCACAACTTATCCATCCTCTCACTAAATCCCAGCGCAAGCGGCCAAATGCGTTCAATCATGAAAGGAACATGTAGGCCCAAGAAGGGTTCTTCGCCACAAAGCCAAAAGGTGACAAAGACATTCAATAAATATACGCACAAAAATAGCAACAGTAGAAACGTTAACGGCAGGACACGCCGTTGATGTTTGAATTTTTGGCTGCGGCTGAATTATAAAGTGAGAAAGTAGACATAGCTAAAAACGTGCTTTACCTGCATGTCTCTGCAATTCTTGAGTCCGAATGCCCGAGAGCCTCAATCTGGATCTTCAAACCCGATTCGTAACAAGAAATGGACCGGCCCAGCTGCCCCAGCATAGAATAGGTGTCCCCGAGCTGCATATACCCGCAAAACTGTGCCAGGGCATGGTCCGACCCGTTCAGAATATCCGTAAGCTCAATGGAGCGTTCGAGGGGCGGAACCGCCTCCTCATACCGGCCTAAGCTGCAATAAATCGCCGCCAAAAATTGCAAGCTGCTTGCAAGCTCCAGAACAGAACCCAAGCACCGCTCGAACGATATGGACGCCCGGGACGCAAAATCCAATGCCTTATTTGGGTTTTCACCAGAAACGATGGCGTCTCGGGCGAGCTTTAACAAAAAATGACCCAGATCACGGTTATCAAGAGACGACTCGTCGGCAGAGAGCTTCTCTGCGGTCGTCTTGGAGGGTTTCGCTTGTGGACTGGGGAAGGAGGGTGGTGGGGTTCGCTTTAAGACTGAATAAGGGCTTTTAACGTCGCCGTTTTGTGGAGGTGGAACAGGTAGTGGCCTTCCCTCAGCTGCTGGGGTTTTCACTGAGAATAAACTCGACATTGTTGCAAGAAAGTTGCTTGGCAGCAGCTTAAATCAAACAGGTTCCGTAGAAATTCCAAATTTTGTTTGTTCTCTCTTGGGTTGTAAAAAAACGTGAAATTTCGTGTAGAAGAGTGAGAAGTAGAACTGAAGAGAATAAAAGCAAAGCAAAAGAAGCTTACACGGAACTGATCAACGGTGATTATGGCGGTGTTGTTGTTGTTGGTGGTGGTGCTGGTGGTGGTGGTGGTGGTGGGGATGATGGCTAATGATGTTTGCGTGAAAGAGGCTTCTCGTTATCAACGAGTTTGGGTACTTCAATTTGATGACCAGCTTTAAAACAAAAAATGGAAGAAAAATAGATACAAAATCCATTTTAAAATATACGCAAATGGGAAAAGAACACACCACTCCCACAATCTTGCTACCTTTGTTTCTGAAACTCTCCTCTCTCTTCTGAAATTCTCTTTTCTCTTCTGTTTTACGCTAATCATTCATTTCCTTCCACGTTCCCCCCCCTCCCTCTCTTTGCTTCCTGGCACAGCAATCTCCTTGTTTCGGAGTCCCACTGGCAATTTGTGGGCCCACCTCTTGTTACTAATTCGCCCCTTTATTGGCATTCAAATTACCATTTTGCCATTCTATTAAAAAACAAAACTCTGTACTTGGGCTGTGGCCCAGAGAGATACTCCGAAAACGGTGCGTTTCGAGCCTTCCGTTCTGCTGGGCCCCTCGATTCGCCACCAAGCCATTCTAACTTTTCCAAGACCCTGTCCTGTCCGGTCTAGTCCAGTCTGCCGCCCGCTCTGCTTTCCGGCGACTGTGAGATTGCTGAGGTAATGTCTCGTTTCATTTGTAGTGGTTTTTTTTTTCGCTGTATTTTTTCCCTTTTTTTTGGTGGGGTTTTTTTTGTTATTAATGGAGGACAGCCGCCAATACGGCCAAGATACTTTAACAGGGTGGGAGTTTCCTACACTTGAGACTTGTTATTTTCTCTGGGGAAAGTGGAGATAAATTGGATTTTGATTTTGCTGGAAAGAACAAATTGTTACGCTTTGAGACTCTGCTAATTTGCTAAGATTGATGTTCTTTTGCGTTCTTAAATATGTACTCACCAACTGTTCGCTTTTATGCCAATGTGCTTCTCTCTTACTAAACTTTGAGAGTTGGCATTGTAGTCTAAGTGGGTATTTTTATTTTTATTTTTTCCTTTTTTTTTCAATTTCAAATAACTGCAAACAATTGAGATTCAAGCCTATGCTTGTTTATTCCATTTGCAGTTTTGTCCTACGATTCAATTGTTGTACCTTCAAATCTCTAGTGAGTCTATTCTTATTAAGGACATGACACAGTAAACTTTGTTAAATCCTTGGATATCACATGATGTTCTAGCTTGGCATTGAAACTCGACCGTGGCTCTAGGGTCTTTTTCTTTATTTCTTTGTCTTTTTTTTAATGGAGATGAAGATATTTCTGGCCCTTTTTTTTTTCCCTTTTCTTCATGAATATAATCCATTCCATGTTTTTTTATGGAATTTCTGTTTCCTGATGATTTCTATATCATTATATACATAATCTGCAGCTTTGAAGTGAATTAAGCTGTAGGCCACTGTGTTTGACCAGTTATGGAATCTGAAGGACCTAAAGATCCATTCAAAGGGGTTGACTGGAAAGCCATAGGCAGTGAATTGCAGAAAGATCCTGGTGCTGCTGCCAAACCAGTTATAAAGAAGCGACTTCCCGGGAAGGTTAGGGAAATTCCGGAGTGCTATTTCCTTCCTCGAATGTCTCTACCAAAAGCCTTAGCCTTCTATGGGGCTAGCATTGCAGGTGGAATTGGTGCGGGCATGCTGGTGGAGATGTGGATGAACAAGAAAGTTAAAGGTATTTCTGCACTTAACAGATCATATTATTGCTTCTTTCCTGGGACCTTAAAAGACAAAGCAATGAAAAGTACAGGGCAAAGAACCAAAAGACCCAAAAAAAAAGGGGGGGTGTTAAATAATTAATTAGAAAAGATTGAAAGGATAATTGTAAGCATTACATTTCTTCACAAAATGCCTGAAGTCACTTCAGCTGCTGCTTTGGTATAGACATTCCTTTTTCTTTGACCGAGTTCCATTATGCTTTTGTTTAAAACAAGTGGAAATATTGGCAGCTTTCTACAGGCATTTCTGCAAACATTGAAAAAAAAAAAACTGAAGGTCTTCTTTTAACATCTTTCTTTACAATTTCAACTTACCAACAGAGCAATGGTCATTATGTATCTGTTCTGACGTTTCAGAGGGCGCAGACATTGTATGGGAGTTTGACAAATAAAGCCTGGACCATCACAGGTGTCCTACACTGGGTAGCCATTTTCTTTCTCGGTTTTGCTTCATTTAAAGGAATAAGTGATTGGACCACAGACAATCAGGGAAAGTTAGTGAAAATTATATGCCTGTGCTTGGTATTCAATTGCTTAGCATTGTCTTACAAGTTTGTTCTCCATCTCTTTCGAAGACAATTATTTATATTCCGATGTTTGTGAAACTGTATTCCAGTTTTTCTAGGTTGTTTGAAGCAATTGATCATTTTATATTGAATGGAAATTTTGGGCAATTGTTTTATCTTTGTCTTTACATTGGTGGTACAGGTATAGGCTACATAAAACACAAGCATGTTTTGTCAGTTCCAAAACTTGTGGCCAGCAGATGATATTTTTATCTGCAATTTTCCAAAACCTTGGTTCCTAATACGAATTTGTTCGCATTGATCAATAATAAATGCCAGAAGGCCTTTGACGTTGGGTATTAGACAAAGATTTTTGAGACATAAATAATGGGGTTGAATGCATTTAGTGTCTCATGGTTCTCATGCTTTAGCCTTTTTTGTTTCTCACCTCATCGCAGTTTTAATTTAGATTTTAAAAGACCCTGTAATTTTTAAACATGGCAATCAAAGCTCTGATTCATATTCTGTTCGTTTCACTAACGGGACTGGCTGGCTTATAGATGGCAACACGCTCTGCAAGAAGCTCTACTAGAATTGAAACGTAAGACTGTCTAGAGGATTAAACAGCAAGGGACCAATCAAGTAATAAGCTAATGGCATCGTGCATTCATGGGTATAGCCAAGTGCATCCATAAAATCATGAGAGAGAACATCTATTATTGAATGAACCTATTTTTGACAAGAAAGAAAGAGGAGCCTAAATACATGAATTTTTTAGTTGAGACAAAGGGACCGTCGGAAGAAAAAGAAAATAAAAAATAAATAACAAAATTAAAAGAACTAAAAATCGATGCTATTGCTTCTTGTTTTGTTGCCTCGTTGCATGTTGTCTCTGTCTTCTGATACTACTTGTTGCCTGCTGCCGTCTGACTTACTGACTGGCTATTGTTGCTTTGCTACCCACGATTATCTTGTTTGCTTTTTTTGTTGTGTAAATTATGAAGTTACATATCTCATTTATTTTTATTGTTGTATGAAATATGAACCACGAAGTTGCATCTAAGGTCTAGTATCTTCCATTATTGTTGTAACATTTTATTTAGCTTAAAAGCATGAACTTGACTCGCCCAAATCGTAGGCAATCGATCTGTAATTGACTTGTCAGTTTGGGTATCTTAGACTGGACGCATCTAATCTGAACTAATATGTTAAAAGAAATGGATGAAAATGAACTCAGAGCAAATAAAGAATGGTTTTTTCGTTTTCACGGGACCCAAGTCGCAATCAACCTAACAAAAGCATGGAATGGCCCGCTTCCAAAGCTGGCCTTCCGTGGCTTAAAAATGTACAATCTTAATTAGCACCACACAAAAAATAAAAAAATAAAAAATAAAACGAAAATATTAAATAGCCAACTTGAAGTTCAACCAAAGAAAGGCTTGACGAAAATCAAGGTTATGGACAACAAGAACAACAGCAACGGCAATCTCATGTCCTGCGAGAAGCTGGATCGGGTCGCCAACTGGGTCGGCACCAATGTGGCCTCTGCATTCTTCGCGTCTCTGGAGCGATGCTCGTGCATCAATCTCGACACCACCGATCCCGAAGACGACGAAGAGGCCAAGGACCGCCCTCTGATGTTGTCTAAGTCAACGGTTCTCGATATCCCCGATGCCCAGCCTGCCACCGCCACAACCGATGCCACTAAGCTCGCCTCCTAACGGTGATGATTGCCCTCCTTATGGGGTTGTTTTCTTCTTTTTCCTTTTTATGTATTTTATCTCTTATATGTCTGCTTTAAAAGAATTGTATCAAGGGTTGCTGTATAAATTAGGGGTTTCTTAGTTTGAACAATCGATATTGACTACGCTCGATCAATGTGATGTTCGGTAAAATTCTTGTTTGAATGTCGTTGGGCTGTTAGTTTGCGCGATTCTGAGTCAGAGTCAGCTGACGGGACTTACGATCTGCTGCAATTCTAGTGCGCCTGTTTTAGTTGTGCATTTTGATATCTTTGGGCTGCATTTGCAAGTGTGATTGAGTTTCTAAGCTTTTCTCTACATGGGATTACCTTTCAATCTGTATGTGGACTTGAGAGGTGTGCATGTTTTATGCCCGTTAGTTGCACATACTCTTGTATGTAGCTGCTTGTGGACTGTGGGGTTTGACACTGTGCTCAATCTGACACAGCTGTTAGTAGTTGTGCTCTGTAATTGTCAGTGATGCTCATCGGGGGTAGTTGTTGTGATGGTTTTTCAATCTGTGTCAGGTTAATGGTTGCTTGCAAACAATCTTCACATTCTTTCGCAGTTTGACTAGAAGTTAATTGAAAGATGTCTGTGCAAAAAAGTTTTGGCGTATTTGTAACTATCCCTGTAAACAGAGTAGAATCTAAGTGACAATATTGTTCAGGTATTAGACCACCTTGTTTATTAAGTAAGTTGCTTTTTGTTTATCTGTTTCAATTGAAAAGAAGTGGATTGCCATTTTACTATTGTCTGACTTTTCCATGGCAAATGACCGTTTGACTTGAAATCAAATGGTTTCTTTCTTTTGTCTTTTCCTTTTTTTTTTTGTAGTCATTGAGGCTTAATAGCCCAAAGATTTTTGTTTCATAGATCGAAGGTCATCATTTAGCTGACCAACTGTACAGATGTGATGGAGAAGTTGGTTCTCTCCTCTGCTAGCATGACCTTCTAACGCCATAATATTGTTGTCGATCTAATTGATTTCCTGGCTGTTTATATCATGGACATGTTTGTTTTCTGGTACTGCTGCCTCTTCTTTTGGTACTTGGCCGTTGCTTGGTGTGTTGTAAAGTTGGTGTGGCAAAGTGGGTCAAGCAAAGATATGATACCTCCATGCGGGCTGTTGCAGAATAATGATAAATAATGATGGCCTTTTTGTTGGGATTTTGCATTGAAATTTTGGATCCATCACCTGTTCAGCAATCAAAAGGAGTGTGAACTGAAGGCACTGCATTGAGGCAGTACTAGCTGGAGTTTGAGGTAATTAAAGAAGGGAATTTCTGCCCTTGTAAGGCAGCTTTTGTTGTTGTTGCATGGTGAATCTATACTTATACTAGCTTGATTATGGAGTCGTTTTAATTCAATGGGGAATGCTCAACAAAATTAGTTGCCAATGGAAGGTTGTGGTTGTAGACTGGACAGTTTTATGGGCATGCTAGCTAATTCACGAGCTTTAATTACAAAAGCCAGAGTGACATTCCACAACACAATGACATGACGAGAATTTTTGAGGCTAGAGCTGCGGGAAAATCAGGAGGCACCCAGTGGGTACCGAGTTATCTGATACGCAAGCTTTAGGAAAGCACACAAAGAGGTCTCGCATGTAACAGTCTCCGCTGAACTATATGCCTTCTGCAGTAATCTTAGATGGGCCTTGCACAAAATGTGTGTCCTGTTTAGGAAATGAAAGTAGCCAGCAGAAAAGGATGCTGTGCAAATGTGATGGATCTCCGTTGTTTCGGTTGTAGTTAGTTTGCCGGGCTGAACGGGCAAAACTGGACTGCTTAGCAGCGCATATATCCAACTTGGGTTGGCAATCTCCCTGTTGAATTTGTAGAAAGATGACAACTGAGAGCAAACTGAAGCCACTTTTTGTTATTAAAATACCCATACTTGCCAGGATTTGCATGGTCTTTTCCTCCGAAGAACATGAGGATCCGTTACGAATTTTGTCGAGTGCATGAAAGTTTTTCGCTTATTTTTCGTAATCGAGTCTGAGAAGCAGCGGTGTAGTTTCGTAGTGGACCCCGGGCAGCCACGGGTTCTACATACCAAATCTTAACTTATGACGTACTGGCTCAGGGAAGTGTCATTCTGCCATTCAAAGTCAGTTTAATAGATGCAACTGAACAATGAGGTCTTTCCAAACGGCTACAGCCCATTGCCTTTGCCTGTTTACTTGGATATATTTTCGGGGTAGATCAGAATTGGATTCTGCTGCGAGAATAATGGATTTATTAATGGGATTGGTCACAATCTCTGTCCAGCATGCATCGAGTCATAATTTGAATTCTACTTATGTTTACTTACTCTGATATTCCTTCGGAATGTAAAAATAAACAGCCTGAAAAACTAATATTAATTGTGTTAATGTATATTTTAGCAGTTGATGGGTTAGTTACTATTATAATAGGCATTTGATATTTTGTGTTTATAATATATTCAATTAGAGATGTTTTTTATTTTTAATATTATATATATATAATGATATAGTCATCAATAAATTTTAAAAATAAAAATATATCAAATAAATATATTTTATAAAATCAATTATAATAAAATTATAATTATAATATATCTATTTCATCAAATTATTATTTATAAACATTTTGGTTAATGTGTCGTTGAAATCAAATATTAATGCAACTAACAGTTGATCTCATAAACTAAAATATAAAATACTTTAATAAATATGTGGATTTTTGTTAGTTGAATAAATTTACATAATAATCCTATAAATAATATTTAGATTTAAAATCACCAAAGTATTTCACATAAAAATTATTATATTTTGATCTTTCTAAACTATTTTAATTAATAATTATTTGTGAGATAAAATTAAGTATATAATGAATCACAGAAAGATAATTAATTAATAAAAAATTTATCACCACAAATATTTATTTTTTTTTTTCGTAAAGTAGAGTAATAATTCTTAAGAAACTATAATTTCATTCATGAAATTAATAATTATATAAATATTTATGAACTAATAGAATAAGACAATAATTTCATATTTTATATCTAATTAAAATATTAATATGATGAACAATTAAATTATATTAAAAGATTATATACTGAAAGAATTAGTTAAATCACTCCAACAATTTTAATATATTGGTGATCATGATACATGGATAGATGTCGATTTTAATATATAAATTAATTAATTAGAGAATTAATGATAAATTTAAAAAGTTTAATTTATCTAATTATTTGAAATTATAATTCAGATTAATTATTAACATGTTAAGATTTTAATAGATCACACGTATAAGGATAATTAAAAAAATATATAAAATAGAGATCAAGTTAAATTTAATTGAAAGATTTAAATTTTTTTTGTAAAATTAGATATATGATATTTGAAAATATATAAATTAAAGTGTAATTTATTAAAAATTAACACAAATCATTTAAAGAAAATTTTAAAATCAAAACTTTTATAATAGCTACAAGATAGTCTAATACTATATGTTTAACATGTTAAGATTACTAATTACTGCAATTTCTCTCCTTAAAAAGGTTTTTCAAGTTATGTGAGTTGTTTACTCATTGTCTATATTAAATGATAAAATAAAATAAATATTAACAATTATTCTGTTGCTTTTAAGATTAGATTATAATTATATTTAATAATTAATTAATTTTTTAATAATAAAAATCATAATTAAAATTTATTTAAATACCTCACAGTATAGTTAGAAATTATATATCTAACACTTTAGGATTATTAACCTCTTTTTTCTCTCTACCAAAAAAGAATTTAAGTTATAAAAGTTACTTGATAAAAAAAGAAAAAACTGAAAGTTATTTATGTAATTATTTTATTTATTTTATGTTAAATTATAATTATATTTAATAAATGATTAAATTATTTTTAAAAATTATAATTTTAAATCTTTATTTTTGTGTTATATTTATTTATAAATACTTTGATACATCCTTTAATTTTCTATGTCACATTCATTAGGGCTTTCAGTGCTGTGACACTATACATACTTTTTTTGATCTTTATACAATAAAAAGATTGGTTCGCGAAGTACTGTTTTCAACTTTCCTAAAGAGTATACGTTTTTCACGGCCCTCCTTCTTGTCTAGATTAGTCGTTACTCTCAGATAATGTTAGAGTTTAATAGCCCTGTAAGACACCAGTGCAGTTAGTTCTATTAATAGGCTTCAGATCATCCATCTTTGACCAAAAAAAAAAAAAAAAAATCCCACTAAACTAGTTAATAAGGCTGTGCGGACTCTACTTACTTTTTTTTTTTAATATTAAAATATGTAATGTATGTATAATTAAATAATTTATGTAAATAGATATGAACAATATATATATCTAATATTTTTTAATAATTTGTTGGACAAAAACTAAAAAATGAATTGGGCTCACAAATAAAAAGCACTTAGTGGTCCACATCTGGTCCCTCCTTCGTCAATATAATTTTTTTCTTACAAAATTTTGTCTTTAGCAAATAAATTTTTGAATTTTATTACATAAA
The DNA here is from genome assembly GCA_021464305.1 of Kandelia obovata. NCBI lineage: Eukaryota > Viridiplantae > Streptophyta > Magnoliopsida > Malpighiales > Rhizophoraceae > Kandelia > Kandelia obovata. Next base: position 6,461,809 of record CM038482.1, on the reverse strand, counting down.
CATAAAAATTTATATTATTTAAATTTAATAATTAATTCTAATTAGTCTATCATTTATTAAAAACATAAAATTATAATTTAATAATATAAATTCACATCTAACCTCTAATTTAATTTTCATTTCTACTTAAATTTTTGATAAAATTTATACTTGAGGAATGTTTTAAACTTTAAACCTTTAAAATGATAGTCCCAAGTTTTTGTAATTAATTTATCAAATCAATATTTTCTCTAGTTAGACACAAATTGATGCAAGTTTTTTAAGTAGGTAAATATTATTAACTATTTGCAATCAAAATCTCTTTACAATCTAAGCAAATCATATAACAGTAATCAAAAAAAATTCTTTACCAAATCATAAAAATAATTATTTATTAAATATAATTTAGTCAATCATTTTTTATTTGTATTAATTCTTTGACAATTATCATCTTATAAATATATTTTGCAATCAATGAATAAAATCAAGTCTTTTTTTGTAAACTTCTTTGATCTTATAGTTAGTATAATAGTCCATATGCGAAAATGCCTTTCAGTAGTTGAAATTAAAGTGTTGCATCGAGGAATCATAAGAGTAAATTATAAAATAGATTTACTTATCGATAAATGGGTGAAAAAAAAAAAGATGTGGAGTCCTAGTGAAAATGTAGAGTTTTATTTTAAGGAGAGAGAGAATTTTTTTTAGGAACAATTTTATACCAATTAGGTAAGAGTTGGCTAAATAGGTGAACCCTTTAAGGCTAACTATTTAATGGAGTAAGAATCAAATAAATCTTCCTTCATAATTGGTACGTTAGAGAGGTTAGAATTAAAAAATTAGAATCATAATTATATTTAAATACATCTAATTATTGGTAGTAAATTAATTACTAAAAAATTATTTTTATAATTACTGTAACAAATAACACCTTATTCATAATTTAAAAACTCCTTATTAATAAAAATTAATAGAAATTTTGTATTATCCTATTTTAGAATGTAAGAAATAATTTGATTCTTTTTGTTTGTCACTTGCTCTCTAAAAGCATTTATCTATAAATATTATATTATCAACACATCGTTTATAATGTGTATTTGTATTATGAAGGAAATTTTAATTCCCTTCAATTTTCCTTTAATGAGTTGGATTAATCTATTTATTCAATCTACAATAATTTATATCTCTTAGTCTTACAAAACGAGGAAAACAACCTGATAAAATCTTAATATTTAATTTTTGTGAGTAATTTGTAAAAGTAAATGATTTGTGTGACTTACAAATATACCTACACTTAAGAGCAAATTTTATATATTTATTAAAAATATATAATTACTACAACAACAACAAAAAATAAACAAATTGTGAGTCTTATTATATAAATATATTATGTTAATTTCAACTCACCTTTTATTAATAATTTTTGAATTATTTATTAATTTTATTAATATTTTTATTATAATTGTTATATATTTTTTTGTACATATCTTAAGTTGTGTTAGATTTATTTTCTTTGTATATATCTATAATTATATTTTATATGTTATAAATAAATATAATTGATTAACCAATAAATATATATGAAATATATCAAATAACAATAATTTTTTTTCTATATTCTTGTTACTTAATTATATTATAACTCTTATATTTTCAAATAAAAAATACAAATATTCTATTAATTATCAATAAGAAGAAATTTTTAATTATAAATAAAATATTATTTGATACATTATTATTTCGTAAATATAATAAAAAATTAATTTATAATAAAAAATAATTATAATTATAATTTTTTAACTTTAACATTAACATTGATGTCATTGTCTTCCTATAAAAGATCAAATTAAAAGTAAAGGAAAAAAATATTATATATATTAGTCTTTAACTTAGAAATTTCGATTTAGGTCCCGACTATTGAAGCCATCGAAAGCCCCCATGTCTGAAGCGTAGATTTGAAGTCACAAAAACATGTCGATGGACACAATCATCTTGTTCCAATGGTGCAAAAATGGGTCCAATCGACAGCTAAGTTCTTCAAATTAAACACTCTTTTCGTAATCTGGGACTTTCTGTTGTCAAATATCCTGCAAAGGTTTCTAGACCTATCATGCTTTCTTCCCTTAATCAGTTAATTATTTGTACATTGGTATTTAATAAATTTAGTAAACTAACCATTAATCTTAGAAAGAATCAAATTAAAATAATTAAGAAACATAAATCTGTTTGTTGGTTTGTTTGTTTGTTTGTTTGTACCCTTATAACAAGGTGGTTATATATCTTGAAATCATGTTGGCCTGCACAGTCAATTATAACTTTAGAGTAATTAACCAAAAAGTAACATCAAATTTACATTGGTTAGTTTCCATACTCAGCTTAAAAGGATTACAACAAAAAGGGGTGACGATACATAGGCATAATGCAAAAATTACAGGTCCAGCTTGCCTTAGCGGTCTAATTAAAAGGCATTAATTCAACGTGGATTAGAAAGAGAGAGCTTATGCAATGGCATGGATTGGACGTTTCGGAAGTCTGATGCTTGGCTTATAGGGGCCCCTATAGCTTCCGTAGGTGTGGGGTTGGAAAGGCGTGCACCAACCATGCCTGTACTTGACCAAAAACAGGCGGCAGATGTCATGGAAAAGCACAACCAACAAACCCCACCTTTACGCAGTTTTTGGCCATCTTTGGGAGATAGAAAATTAAGTAGGACTCTTCTGCTTGTCAAAAGCAGGAATCCTTTTTGCTTCTGTCTTATAATTAAACCTTCTGCCATGCATGTTTCATCGATTGATTTGAAGTTTCCTTTCGACTGTACATTGCTTTTTTCTCCCAGCTCCCCCCAAAAAATTAAAGTAACCTTTGTAAATATTACAGGACATGTTAGAGAGAAAATTCATGGAGAGCCATATGGGCTGGCTTCTTTGGATACTTGAGGCCTTAATTAACCATACATCCTTTTATCCAATTGTTGGACTAATTAAAAGAGGGTCAAGAAACAACCTGGACAGTAATAATTAGACGTAAAAAACGATGTAAAAAAACTGGCGTTCAGCCTCTGTCCGTCTATAATTCTTTGGGACACAGTTTTCATGTCAGAACTCATAGCTTTTTGAACGGGTCAAAACAAAGAGATGGGATAAATCTCCTTTTAGTCAGGTAAGTTTTACAGGTCCATGCAGCTATGCATGTGTAGCATTTAAATGAACCATAATGATTTTTTTTGGAAAAAGTATTATGTAGAAAACGGAGTTAATACGTATATATCATCTTTGAAAGCATAAGAACAGATGGGACATAAAAGTGTCAAAAAAAACCATGAGACGCGTAGATTAACATAAGCCCACGTTTGAGATTTGTAAAATTAACTGCCTCCGCGTAACGAAGTTAAAGCAAGCAAGATTGAGTGGGAACAGTGCGAGTCTCATGTGTGCAGCTATTTGTGCAGGTTTAGTGCACCATTGATTCTTTCTGGGTTTGTGCTTGAAGGAAATGAGAAGAAGAGTGCTATTGAAAATTGAAAGAGTGCAGCAAATGAGAAACTTTGCAGTAGAAGAACTAGCTGCAGAAATTGCAGCAGTAGAAAGATTAATACTTGAATGAGTAAAGCAAACACGCATGCTTTCATTGATAGTTAAACTCCGTTAAATATGAAGTTTTTGTACAAGATACAGATAACAAGTTCAAAATTCCGACATCAGGTACAAGTAGCATGGTTAACTAAAAACCCATACTTTGAGTCTCTAAACCAGAAAACTTGCCTGTTCCATCAAGTAATCAGTTTCAAATTCAAAATAAACTTCATAAAAAGCTACCTAATACACATGCTAAATCAGAAGTGACAATTGAATTCCACAAAATATCTTCAACTGCCGTAACTGTAACTTGAAAAAGTGGAGTTAAACACAAACTGGAACTTGAGCAATGCAGCAGCAGCAACTCTTCCATCAGTGCTGCTGTACCCTTTTTGATTTAGCCTTAATAAAATTTTGCGTATAATTTTAAAGAAAAGGGCGACAAAAACATGAACATCCTCTAATGATCACTATGTCTTGTCATGCATAAAATGACTTGACAATATTTTGGGTAGCTGATGTGTGGAGGATTGTACTAATCTAGACAAGGTGTTTGGAGAGCAGGCTTGCCTCTTTTCCCAGTCAAATAAGATGCATCATTTCTTTGAAAATTCGTTCAAAGATTTGTTACGGAAAGTAAAATAGAACAAACAATAACGCTATTTCTAAACATAGAGATTAGAGACAGGGAACTGACTAGAAATTATAGAGAGAGATCAAAGAAAATATAGAAGCCTATGCCCTTCCCCATATTGGGTCACATGGAATAATCACGCCCCCAGCACGTTATTATAACCACTCATGGGAATCATGAAAGCAGACAAACATAAAACATTTAAAGAAGCCCTTTCGCTTTTATGCTCACGAATAATATATCACGGTGTTCCTCTTCGTGTACTCTCTATTAAAATGCACCTTCTTACCATCCCCTTTGGCCTCCATGCTCAACTTCTAGCTCTCTCTCTCTCTCTCTCTCAACATGGCCAATCTTGTTGCTTCTATTATGCTATGGCTATGCTTATTATCCTCTGCTTACACAGTTCATGCTACATCTCGGTGGTCTGGAGGTCTGGCAAAGTGGCCTGGTGGGAGGGCAACCAGGTTCTATGATTTCAAGGTCTACATCCATTACTCCACGAATTGATGTTACGCAATACTTTCCACATACGCACGCCTGCATAACTGTCGATATGTGTAATTTTCGGACAAAAAAGTTCTTTATATATATATAATCAAAAAGAAAAAGGTTTTGATATGAATGCATGCCTCTTTTGGGCACGGAAATGGCACGTCTATTCTACTTTCATATTCAGCTTTGATGTTTTACAATTGGAAACTAAACAGCTGCAAACCAAGTGGGTCAAGAAGCTGTGCAACTTTACGCAAATCGTGACGGTCAACGATATGCTTCCGGGGCCAGTCGTCTATGCCCAGGAAGGCGATAGATTAATCATCAAAGTTACAAATGAGTCCCCTTACAATGCTACCATCCATTGGTAAGTATTCTCAAGCACATGTTAGAATGTTAGAATTACGTAAAAAAAAAAAAAAAAATTGCATTACGGAAAAAAGAAAAAAGAAAAAAAAGCCTAATTATGATGTTATCGACATTAATTTGCTCCTTACGTAACTGTCTTTTTTTTTTCTTCTTCTTCTTCTCCTCCTTCTTGAACGGAAAAAATGGCTATCTAAAGGCATGGTATCCGGCAAATATTGACATGCTGGTTCGATGGACCTTCATATATAACCCAATGTCCGATTCAACCCGGCCAGAGTTTCACATACGAGTTCACTTTGGTGAAGCAAAAGGGGACCTTCTTTTGGCATGCCCACGTTTCATGGCTCAGGGGTACGGTTTACGGTGCCCTTATCGTGTATCCAAAATCCGGAGTTCCATACCCATTTCAGTTTCCTTACAAAGAGCATATTATACTCCTAGGTAAATTCAATCCTCCATTTATCTTATTGTTAAAATATCGACTGGTTCGTCACAGACTTGACTTTTGAAACACACTTACTGCTGTTTGAGCTTCAGTTTAACTTTAACTGCTTTCTAAAACGAAATAAATGGACAGATTTTTTTCTGTTTTAACTTTTTAATTAACTCTACTAACTTGGAAACGTGCTAGGGGAGTACTGGAAGCAGGACGTTGTGCAACTGGAGCGGCAAGTCCTGGCAAGTGGGGGTGTTGCTCCACCCGCAGATGCATTTATGATTAACGGTCACCCAGGCCCCAACTACAATTGCTCTGCTAATGGTAACGATTAACTTTGATTTGGAGAAACAAAATTCATAAACGCAAGAATTAAAAATAAATAATAATAATAAACAAAAATAATTGATGTTTGATTTGAGTAAACTCCTTAGTTAAATTTTATCTTAATAATATATATATATATATATATATATATATATATATCTGTGTGTGTGTGTGTGGTTATTCACGTGTCTTTGACTGTATCCAACAATATATTGAAAATCTCTAATCAGATGTAGTGAGTTAGTACATGAGAAGTTCCAATCAGATTGCTGAAATGATGGAATTCAACGATGAATTTGTTTAGTATTCTCTTTTACCGGTCAAAGCTTTTCAGTATTTTTTTTTTCCTGCAGCAAATGCTTTCGAATTCAATAATTGTAATCCTCGTGATTAAAATGGCTGTCATTAGGTTCTATTACCACCTACCAGCTCGGCTCCTTAAAAAAATTCCTTCGTTTTAATAATGATTTTTTTCTCTTCAATTAGCCAAATTCATTCCATCTCATATGCCAATAAGCTTTTAATTTGAATATTTCAGATTTCTACAAGATAGACGCAACCCCTGGGAAGACCTACTTGTTGAGGCTGATAAACGCAGGGTTAAACACGGAGAACTTCTTTTCTATTGCTAACCACAAATTAACAATCGTGGAAGCAGGCGCGGAGTACACAAAACCATTCACCACTGACCATGTGATGCTCGGACCAGGACAGACCATCAACGTCCTAGTTACCGCTGATCAACCCATAGCCAAATACTCCATGGCCGTGGGACCTTACGTGTCAGGTCAGGGAGTCATATTCCAGAACATATCAGCCATTGCCTACTTTTCCTACTTGGGTGCCGTCTCATCTACTTTGTTATTACCTGCGAGATTACCCACCTTTAATGACAGTTTAGCTGTTAAGACAGTCATGGATGGCTTGCGAGGCTTAAATACTTCTGATGTTCCAAAAGAAATTGACACTAACCTCTTTGTCACAATTGGACTGAATGTCGATGAGTGCAAGTCCAAGACGCCACAACAGAATTGTCGGGGACTCAATAATGGGACATTTTCCGCTTCAATGAACAATTTCAGTTTCGACATGCCGACAGTTTCAGTCCTAGAAGCTTATTATAAGGGAATTGATGGGTATTTCACGGAGGACTTTCCAGGTGCACCCCTTAAATTTTATGACTTTGTGAATGGGGCACCTAACAATGCCCCTAACGACACGAGCGCAGTGAATGGGACGAGGACCAAAGTCCTTGAATACGGGACCAAGGTGCAAATGATCCTCCAGGATACCGGCACCATCACACCCGAAAATCACCCTATACATCTTCATGGCTACAACTTCTATGTTGTGGGATACGGCACTGGGAACTATAATCCGCAAACAGCACAATTCAATTTAGTAGATCCTCCATACATGAATACAATCGGGGTTCCAGTAGGCGGATGGGCTGCAATTCGATTTGTTGCGGACAATCCAGGTAAGAATCTTTGTGTCATCTAAGCAAATTTGAGCTCAGCTTATTCAAAGTGGATTACAATTGTTTTGTCATATAATAAATAGGGGTTTGGTTCATGCATTGTCACTTTGATATACATACGTCGTGGGGCTTAGGCACGGCGATCATAGTGAAGAATGGGAAAGGAAACCTGGAGACTCTTCCTCATCCTCCAGCAGATCTTCCTCGCTGTTAGAGGCCTTGAATTTTCAATCTATGACAGACCAAAAAAAACAAAACAAAAAAAAAAAGATTGTTGCCATATTTCTCAGTTATAGAATTCTTTTGGCGCAAGTGTGTAATAAGAATGTTTTCTTTCCGATCATCAAATTGTAGGCAGAAAGAAGCGAACGTCTAACTAATCAGTAAAATGGATATTTCCCTTCATTCATTTTTGGCAAGTCTTATTGGTGTAAGTAATTTTTAAGTGTACTGGAGATTATCAAGCTTCTGTTCAATCATTTTCCTGTGTTACATAGATGGTGATAAAAACCCCTCTACAAAGAAGTAAACGACTCTACCAATAACATTGACTATAAAATAGAAACCCGTAAATATTGATGAAGAAAGCAGAGTCCACAAGCAAAGTAGGCAAAATGACTCTCATTTCTTATTTGCTCCAGTAATTTCCCTCTTTGAACTTCTCCCGAAGAAGTTTTAACTGAAAAGAAGAGAATTCTCCTCCTTTAGTTCGTAAAAGGTCGCTCTCACTCTAATGCGAAATGAAAAACAGATTTTCAAAAAAAAAAAAAAAAACATAAAAAAAAATTAAAGTTAAAATTTCAATGATGATGAAGTTAGAGGCTGTAGGACTCCTGCAATGTAAATGGCCATCAGATGCCACCAAACGGGCCACTCAGCGAATTCAATCACTGGGGTCACGCCGCATCTAACATTTTCATGGACTTGTGCCGACCAATTCATCAACATCCAACACCTACAAGGCCCGAGAGTAGCTGCACATTGGGCACAAAGGTATCGGGTTGAGTGCTTTACCGATAACTGCGTCGCCCCGGAAAGACCTTTTTTTATTTTTTTATTTTCCTGACGGTAGAGATCAAACTCTTTTAGTCGCACAAAACATAACCCGTCAGGAATTTTCCTGAACTACTTGTCTCGAAAGGGTACTCGCGACCCAGCCCATTAGTCAACGATGGATTCTCTTTGCTAAGTCTTACGATGATCCTAAGGTGGCGTTTATTATGGGGTTAAAAATAAGAGTTATACGTTAGAGGAGTGTTATATTTAAGGGGTGTAAATATTAAGGAGGTAACGGAGGTGTAAATGTTTAAGGGAGTAATAAAATGAAGTAAAAGTTGAGAGGTTAAACAAACTTGTAAGAGTCAATATTAATATTTGTTAAATTTTTTAAAAAATTAGAATAATACAAATTTTATCTTTTGACTAAATTAACGTTTAAACTTTCTTTCTTCTATTTTTCTTTAACTCTTTAAGACTTGATTTTCGTCGTTGAAACTTTCAACATGAAGAATGAACTAACAATTCCTCCGACTACATAAACCAAAGACTTTTTTTTGTTCACAATAAAGGGATCGAGAATACAACGACATTTTGCACCTTATCAACACTTTGATGATTAAGAATTTGGAGTTTAATCGAACAGTAGAATTCAATAAGTTTTGTAATTAAATACATATTACAACATTATTCAGAAGGAGTTGGGCCATTAATGCTGCGTGGCACCTCGATCACCTCTTAATCCAAATTCAAATTGACACCTTAGAAATTATAGAGTCCGAGCCCCCACCTATGCGCGGCCTCGGATGGAAAAACACTGGACAAGATCCTTTCGGCATTGCTTTCTTTTATTATTAATTTTTTATTGTTGTGGGGGGGGAGAAGCTGGTTGGATCGTGGAAAACTAATCAAGATTAGGACAAAATAGTACGAAATCTAGTTACCATCTTGGCATATCTGCACAAATGGCTTTTAGCACAAGGCCACTCCTGCTAGAAACACGGAATACTCCATGCACAAATTTATTCTTGGCCTTATTATTTTCATATCAACGAGGATTCGGCAAAGGAGTCCAATTGCCATTGATCATTGTCATTATCTGCCTTCAGCAGCTCCAGACACTCCTCGTAAAGTTTATCCAGGGAGTTTTTTGTCGTAGGTGCAAGAGACTGGAAGTCAACGTCGGAGCCATTGACTATAAGATCATCACGGAAAATATCCTCACCGACAAGAAAGCTGATTTCTTCATCTTCTGTTATCATGGAATCACCCCAATCAGGAATATCAAACACACTTTCCATACCTTGGCCCTCTTTGTCCCCGCGTATGCCTATGGTCGAAGACGCAGTGCTCTCAGTGCTGCACACAAAATTGTCATTTCTTGGCAAAGACAAAGAAGTAAACCTCACAGGCCTAGGAAGATGGATCTTGGGCTTTTCCGGATCCAACAGTTTCTCTTTGTTTTCGTTCTGTTTCTTGTTGCTGGTCGTGCCCTGCTTTTTCTTTCCCTTCTTTGCTTGCTGTTGACGTGCTTGCCGATCCTTTCGTTTCTTATGGGTTTTGGGGTCGGTTGCTTGACTTCTAAGTCTTTTGCTGAGACGGGTGTTCCAATAATTCTTGATCTCGTTATCGGTCCGGCCCGGTAACCTGCCGGCAATGAGAGACCATCGGTTGCCAAGTAATGAATGCATTCGGATTATAAGATCGTCCTCGTCGGGAGTTATGTTCCCCCTCTTGATGTCCGGCCTCAGATAGTTCATCCATCTTAGTCTACAGCTCTTTCCACATCTGAGCAGACCTTTTGATTCGCGTCACATGGGTATTCAAATATTTTGTGGAACGTGCAAAAAAGAAAAAAAAAAAGGTCACTGTCTCCGTTTTTCTGCAACAATAAAAGAAAAATTGTACGAAACATAACAAGATCGTGGAAAAATGTTGTTGGGTCCCGAAAGGGCGGGGGCATTATTAAGGTAATATTGTCCAACATATGCTAGAAACTAAATGGCTAGCCCAGTGAGAATGAACGAATTGGGTACGAACTGAAAAGAAAGAGTAGAAATGCAAACGGCTACATGAATGCAAAAGCAAAAGTGATACGTAAAGGAGAGTTCCCTCTTTGAAGAAAGAGGAAAATGAGTTTCTTCGATAACCAAAATGAAAGAAAACCAGAGAATTTTAAGAGCACAACACCATGAGTTGCAGTGGTCGTTTTGGTCAGGCCTCTCTTGTTTGCTGATTCGGGATTTTAGGTTAATTGGGGTTGATGAAATATGGTATTCCAGGAACTGTGTCCCTGTACATGTAATCTTTTTGAACGAGATTCATCTCGACTTAACAAAAAAAAGAAAAACCGTAAAGCATAAAGGGGAAAAAGATAAAAAAAGGTCAATAATCAATCTAGTGTTTAGATAGATGAAGACTCACTTCGTGGGAGTCACATTAATTTTGTAAATGTCCAACTTAATTCTTTTAAAAAAAACAAAAAGAAAAAATTCTTCCCAGCTGTGACACTAAGCTTCCTAATTACAGAAAGAAACAAGATGTGTAATTCGGACACAAATAATTGTCAATGAAATGAAAAGGAAAGAAACAACGTTGATGAATATGGTGAACATAGAATACCAGCATTTTTGGGCAAGGACCTCCAGTGGCCTTCGCCATGAGCTTGAATATACGTGGTAAGCAATGTGTCTTCTATTGGAGTCCATGGCCCCCGATGCAACCCAACCTTAGAGCAACAAGGAGCCCTTCCCATTTCCCTTTTATGTAAACAGTTTGTCTCTCCCAATTTCTCTCGAAAATTTAAGAGAAAAATGGTAAGAGACTCGAGGCAGACTGATGCTCTTGAAGCACAAGGATTCACTTGCCCTTTTAAAGCCGACTTACTGTGATTTGAGCAATTTCTATATCTAGATATTTTTTTGCGTGGTGCAGTCTAATGTACCGATATGATTTATATTATGACAGCGGTTAAACTACGATACCACGTTTTTTTTTTCATTTTAAAAAATATAATATATATTTTTTTGACTATACATTGCTTTTTTTTCGAAAACAAAATGCAGTATATTTTGTTTAAAATATAATATAATTTAATTTCTGCAAAAATACTGATACCGAATTATAAATTTTATTGAAAATACACTACATGCGTACATTTAGTTTTTTTTTTTTTTTACAAAAAAATAAGGATACTGTAACTGAACAAATGTAATACATATATATTTTATTTTTTTAATACTTTTTTTTTTGCAAAAAAAAAAAAAGAGTACTGTGAGTGGACTCCTCCTCCGTTCCACCCGGCACCTTGGCTTTCCGTGAAATAATCACGGCATGATGCATATTTCACGAAACCTCAGCGACCCTTCTTGCTATCTGCCCTTCTCCAACGTGACTAACCCTTGGCAGAATATGCATACTGTGGCTGCTGCAAATCTGGACCGCTAAGCGTCTATGAACCTACCAACCTCATTAAATTGAAGGACAATAATTGGGCTGTCCTCTTGAATGGTACACGGTTGCCCCTGATTCGTCTTTTGATTGGAGAGTCGACATAATGATTATATATATATATATATATATATACTAAGGAAGAGTTAAGTCGACCGTTTTAATGATGGTTGGACTTTAATTTGAGTTCAGCTTATTCAAAGTGGATTACAATTGTTTTGTCATATAATATATAGGGGTTTGGTTCATGAATTGTCACTTATATATACATACGTCGTAGGGCCTATGCATGGCGATCACAGTGAAGAATGGGTAAGGAAACCTGAAGACTCTTCCTCATCCTCCTGCAGATCTTCCTCGCTGTTAGAGGCCTTGAATTTTCAATCTATGACAGGCCAAAAAAAAAAAAAAAGATTGTTGCCGTATTTGGCAGTTATAGAATTCCCTTTGCTCAAGTGTATAATATGCATGTTTTCTTTCCGATCATCAAATTGTGGGCATAAAGAAGCGAACATCTAACTGATCAATAAAATGGACATTTCCCTTCATTTATTTTTGGCAAGCCTTACTGGTGTAAGTAATTTTTAAGTGTACTGGAGATTATCAAGCTTCTGTTCAAGCATTTTCCTGTGTTACATAGATGGTGATAAAAACCCCTCTACCAAGAAGCAAACGACTCTGCCTTTGACCATAAAATAGAAACCCGTAAATATTGATGAAGAAAGCAAGAGTCCACAAGCAAAGTAGGCAAAATGACTCTCATTTCTTATTTGCTGCAGTAATTTCCCTCCTTGAACTTCTCCTGAATAAGTTTTAACTGGAAAAAGGAGAATTCTCCTCCTCTAGTGTGTGAAAGGTCTCCCTCACTCTAATGCGAAATGAAAAACAGATTTTCGAATGAAATAAAAAAAAAAAAAATCGAAGTCAAAGTTTCAATGATGATGAAGTTAAGGGCTGTAGGTGACTCCTGCGATGTAAACGGCCATCCGATGCCACAGAAGGGCCACTCAGCGAATTCAATCATTGGGTTCACGTGGCATCTGACATTTTTGTGGAGTTGTGCCCACCAGTTCATCAACATCCAACACCTACAAGACCCGAGAGTAGCTGCACATTGGGCACAAAGGTATCGGGTTGAGTGCATTACCGCGTAGCGGAGATCAAACTCTTTTAATCGCACAAAACATAACCCGTCAGGAATTTTCTCGAAAGGGTACTCGCAACCCGGCCCATTAGCCAACCATGGATGCTCATTGCTAAGTCTTACAATTATCCTAAGGTGGCGTTTATTATGGATGTAAAAAATAAGAGTTATACGTTAGGGGAGTGTTATATTTAAGGGTGTAAATATTAAGGAGGTATGGAGGTGTAAATGTTAATGGAGTAATGAAATGAAGTAAAAGTTAAGAGGTTAAACAAAATTGCAAGAATCATTTGTTAAATTTTTTTTTAAAAAGTTAGAATAATACAATTTTTCTCCTTAAGCAAGATACTTATAATTTCTTAGATTACATGACCACCGTTTGTTTCTTTAATTGATGCAAATCTCCTTCTTTGTTGATTACATGCAGCTGTTAACACGAAATTAGTAATTCTGGATTGCCCTTTAAGCGATGTGAAGCATAAGCAAAGACAGAATAAGAGTTCCTTCATAAATTTTTTAATTTGAATTTCAAAAGTAAGTGTATATATTAAACATTGATATTTATAACAAGATAATTATATTTTTAATGTGTGATTTAATAATTTTTTTTTCTGTCTAACTAATCATAATTTTTTTTTGGGGTGAAATGATCAAATGCAAATGCTTCCATGTTATGAAATCAAATTATATAAATATATACATAATCTTATTTATTTATTTTTACAAGGTAACTCAAATAAAAGAAATTAAAGAAACTACAATTTGACAAAAATGATAAATGAGCTGCCATCGGCGCACAGCGCACAACCTACGCTTTCCCATGCATGCCATGAAACAGAAATTCTTATTTACATGTAAATAATATGATTTGTTATAAGTATTCGTTTATTCTCATAAAATTATATGTACACATTTTGTAACTATATTTTTTTATTATTTTTTGTACTATAAATGTATACGTGTTATATAATATAATAATTATTATATTATAATTCAATTGAAAACTCATAAAATTATATGTACATTAGATTTTTTTTTTATATGTGAACTTTTAATCTCATAATCATTATTATATTTACAAGTTTTTTTAATGATAAATATTTTTATATTAAATTTTAAATGTATAGATCAATTGGTAACACACTATTTGATCTAGTGATTGAATTACTCAACCTCTCAATTGGATCAATGATCAAATTAGACTTGATAATTATGATTTGAATTTTTTAATTTTTGCTAAAAATTTTGCTTTTTAATCAATTAGACTAATTTATTTATTTTTTATCCATTAAGACTTTCATTGGATACTGAATTCAATATATATATATATATATTTTATTTTTATAAACTCTTTTTTTTTTTACTAAGATTAAAATTTTGAATCAATTAAACGTATAAAATTAAAAATTTAAATAATTGTGTCAAGCTTAAATGTTATCTAAATTTTGTTTTAAGGGGTCTAAATTATTAATTGTCGGTGGCACAATATCTAACCGGGAAACAAAAATTGATTTCCACGTAGCATTAACCATTTATAATTAAAATATTCAAAGGATCATTTTTCCCCACTCGATCTCACCCTCGCGTCCAGATTGGAAAAAAAATAAAAATAAATAAAAAAGAAAATATTAATGTACAAAGTAGCTTTTACAGTTTAACGAATAAATAATTGGTCTAATGGTGCATGCCCCGGTGGGATCTGAACATTATTGTTGTCATGAGAGATACACACTAATTTTCTTTCACAATTTTATTTATTGACTAACCTAACTTATTTTTTATTGTCGCATATTAGTTCAACAATATACTCATTTTTCTTTTTAAAAATAAAAGGAGGATTATTAGTTTATTATCCAATGCCCACTGGCTGTGATGTTTGCTAAAGTTTTCATTCTTCATATGACGTAGTTACTATTAACTTACATTAAAATCGCCTTTCCATATATATTGTTCTTATTCGTGGTTATCTTGCTGTCAATTTCATCCGGAAACATTCAATCCTACAGCTAAAATCAACCCAAGCTGTTGCAAATTGCAATATCGCACAAAATCAATCCCAAGCTCCCGGCTTGTTATAGGAAAAGCTCATTAAAATTTGTGGAGAAAAGTAGGAACAGACCTATATGCGTTGAGAAGGCATGAGGCAGCAGGCCCACACTAGGCCTGAAACTTCGGGTCCCAGCTTTTATTTCACTGTTCGTACGAGGACTTGTGAGCCACAAGCGGGGTAAGAACCAGAGGACTCGGAGTCTGACTTCACCTGAGCTGTTCTGAACGTCAAACCACAAACCCCAGGTACGAGGGAGGAAAATCCAAAATTTTTGTCCCGGACCCACAGATTTCCCCCTCCCCATAATTGAGAAAAACAACTTTAGTTTCTGGTGTATTTGCCAAAACACTATTATTCCCATGTTACTTCTACTGGTTTGCAACTGAGGCATGAAGTTGTCTTTTTTTTCTTGTTTTATGGAAAATAGTGTAAAGAAAATAATACTATATATTTGCACGGTGCAAACTCGTTGGCTGAATTTTTTTCTTTTTGGTTATTCAAAAATCATTTATTCTTCTAATACAACATTAATATATATATATATTATTATATTGATTAAAAGGATAAAATCAATATGATAATCTATATTAATTTTTTTTTATCTCACTTTTAACCTATTCTCTAATTTTTAACTTTCTTTTCATATCACCCTTTCTCAAATATAATAAAAAAAATATTTTTAAAATTTTTTTCTTCCTTATTTTTCTCTCCTCTACTTTTTTTTTTTTTTTCCCAAAGCAAAGTGCGAGGGGAAAGAAGAGGCCATGCTTGATCCCATGACGAGACAAGCCACATGCAGTCAGTCTGGTACAAAGCGTACAGGGCTGACGGTGCCAAACTTGATTGTCCAATTGATATCGACATTGTCGGGCCTTCCCACGCTGGGACAGGCCCACATGCGGTTCTACTGTATTCTCGCGTGTTTTTGCTTTTGTTGTGTTAACCCACGTTTTCAAGACGATTGCAGGTCACTGGGGCTCTGCAATAATGATGTAGATCATTTATTTTTTGATTACCACACGTTTTCGAGACGTTTGCCATGGTGGGTCTCTGTAATAATAAGGACTTTTTTGTTTTCTTTCTTTCTTTCTTTCTTTCTTTCTCTGTCTTTTTTTGGTCTAGCCAATACATCATTTTTATTTAGCCTTTCGTAATGAGATACTGATTATGTGCATTCACGCCGCTTATGAAACAGCATAACGCTATCATCTGTGTGACACGGGCCTTTGTAATGTATATATAATTTGAAATCCAACGGAAAGTGCATGAACGCCCCCATAAAAATAATTGCCGAGAACGGCCATATACAAAGGAGACGAGTAAACGGTCAGATGCGCTCCCGTAAAGGATTCCCACTTTAAGGATTTAATGATCCGAAAGCAAGTCATGGCTTGCTTGCCCTTTGCCCAATCAAAGATTTTTGTGCATATTTTAATTAATTATTATTTTTTTACGAGTATCATAAATTTATTATTTTTATTATTAATTAAATTTTATTTAACTTTTTTAATTATTATCATAGATAATATTAAATTAAAAATCTAAAAAAACATTTTACATGCACAGCCTTTTTGGCGGATTAAAAGTTAATTTTTTTTTGGGGTGGTGAAAAAAATAAAAATAAAAATCCTTTTCGGTAATTAAATTGGCAATTATGGCTAACTAACCAAATAACTTGATGCATTTTCGTCCTCTTCCAATTATGACAAACTAACCAAGCTACGAAATCAATCGTAATGTCACTAGTATTAAATCTGTAAGCTTCAGCGTCACAATCAGTTTCCAAAAGCAGAAACTATAACTCTATCTGCCCGATTGATATGCTACACCGAAATTTTAGGTTATTCTAAAAATAAAAAAAAATAATTATTTTAAATTATATATATATATATATATATATATATGATTGTACTTTATTTGAGATAAAATTTGTTATTATTAATTTATAATATAATTTTTTATAAAATAAAATAAAACACACCTTATCGTAAATTATACTATTCAAATTAAGTTTTTAAGAAATTAGTATATTTTCAAAATTACATTCTAAAATATTTATAATATTTTTTTTAACAATATTATATACAAAATAATTTTTGATACAATAATAATGATATTAAAAAAATAAAATAAAATAAAATATATATGTGTTAAAGCAAATATTAAACTTTCAATATTTATATAAATAAAAGTGAATTTTAATTTATAGTACTTTTAATTTGATGATTAAAAATTTGACTATTTATTTAAATATTTATGATTTAAATATAACAAATACAATTTTTTTTTATTTTTTATAATTTTTTAAAACAATATATAAAACAGTTATTTTTTAATTATTAAGAAAATAACTTTAGTTTAGCAATCATGTTTCTTTACTTGTAATTTATACGAGAAATTATACACCCACTAAGCAAAATATATCTATTGTTAGAATTATAATTTTTTTTATTTTATTGAGACACTATACAATCCTATTTAGTCTATATTAATTTATGTCATATATATTACTTATGTATTTATTCAATTTATCAACTGCATAAATTATATATAACATTATTATATATGTCATTATGTTTTTTGCTTACTTTTTATTTCATAAAATTTTAACTCTAATAATAACATTTTTTGCTTATCCATTTATTTCATATTTGAATTATTAAACAAAAATTGTTTGATTTGTTTTACTTAGTATATGTTAGTTTAAAAAATTTGCATGTAATTAGTACGTAAACAAATAATAGTGCTTTTTTTTTTTGAACTTTTTATAGACATATTTTTTAAATTTATTAATTTTAAATCTATTAGTAAGTACCATGTGATTAAATTTTTTTTTATGTCATTACTTATGTGTTATTTTAATTTATGCAAGGATTTAACCAATTTGTATACTATTTTCTTTTTAACAAGGTACAATAAATTATTTAGGTTGATCTATATATATTTCTTCTAATTTACAATTTAGGAATACTTTTTTCATAATCATTTGATGAATTGTTAAACTATAAATTGAGCCGAGTACAATGAGTAACTTGTTTGTGACAATTATACCCATCAATAAATATATATCAAAATAATTGGCACTTTAATTTTATGCAAAGCCTTTTACAGTTAACTTAATTTTGAATTTATACATGATTTTATTTACCTTTATTTTCTTTTTTAAAATCTATTTATATCTAATTAGTTTTGTACTAAGTAGAAGATCTACTATTTTTTATATTTTATCACTTATAATTAAATTCATTTAATCATTTATTGGTTCTTTCTAAAACATAGTATCTTGTAATTTCATCGCTTCTTTGATTGTTTTAAGATCATTTTCAATATTAAAACAATATAAAATTTAATTACTTACTAATTTTCTTGTTCTTTCTACTAAGAACATATATTGATCATAACCAAAAGTATTTACTTTTCTTACTTTTTTGCTTCTATGAAATTTGATGACTTTATCATTTTCATTATTTTTTTAACACATCATTTTTCTTATCAAGAACTTATTTTTTTTCTAAAACTTTAGAAATAGAGATGAACCAATTTTCATAAAAAATGGTCTTCCCCAATTCTATTATTGTATTAACAGTCATAAAATTGTTAGACTTTATGACCATAAATCAAACCCAAGAAAATAAACTTAATTCTCCTTATACTCAACTTTTTTTTCTTTTAAATTTAGAAACTTTAACAATTACTTTACAATCTTAAACTTGTAAGTAATTAAAATTTGATTGTCTTTTATTTAAAACTATTGAAATCAAAGTCTTGATAAATTTATGCATTTTCATAATTACTCTATAAAATATTTATAATATTTTTATAAAATTATTATAAAAAAATCAATGATATTAAGAGAAGAAAAAAAATTGTATGTGTTAAACAAGTTTAAGATATAAGTAACGATAACTTTCATTAATAAGTATTTTTAATTTAATGGTCAAGAACTTAATTATTTATCTCAATGGACATGCATCTAAACCCTGAGGGCATAAACACAACATAATGTCATCTTGCAATTGAACATATAAAATTTATATTATATGCATTGTTATAACTAATTATCAAGTGTACTGTATTGTAATTGGTTGCTTATGTATGTCCCATTATAGAAATAATGATGACTTTTGTGCAGCTAATTACCCGATCAATTTCTCTTAACCCTTTGTTAAGTTTTTAATGAGTCAATTATGATTCTTTAATAATAATGTTCAAGAAAATAAAATTAATATAGTTATATTAAAAAGTTTGTGGTAAATGATATTATACAATTGAACATATTTTACTATTTAAGAAAACTTCATAAAACACAAAGGAGAAATTTATTTTAACTCGTCAAAAAAAATTAAAAAAGCAAGGAATGAAAAAAAAAAAAAGTATAAAAATCTCATTGAAATTTATGTTTTATAACATTACTCTGTTATGAATTGATGATTTTTTTATTTTTTATTTTTTGGTTGAACGAAACCAACTGATGAACTCACGTGCACGGAATCAGGCCCTTAGATATTGTATGGTCCAAATCCTCGGGCCACGCGATATAGCGACATTTTGCACCTTATCAACACTTTGATGATTAAGAATTTGGAGTTTATTCGAACAATAGAATTCAATAAGTTTTGTAATTAAATACATATTACAACATTATTCAGAATGAGGTGGGCCATTAATGCCGCGTGGCACCTCGACGACCTCTTAATCCAAATTCAAATTGACACCTTAGAAATTATAGAGTCCGAGCCCCCACCTATGCGCGGCCTCGGATGGAAAAACACTGGACAAGATCCTTTCGGCATTGCTTTCTTTTATTATTAATTTTTTATTGTTGTGGGGGGGGAGAAGCTGGTTGGATCGTGGAAAACTAATCAAGATTAGGACAAAATAGTACGAAATCTAGTTACCATCTTGGCATATCTGCACAAATGGCTTTTAGCACAAGGCCACTCCTGCTAGAAACACGGAATACTCCATGCACAAATTTATTCTTGGCCTTATTATTTTCATATCAACAAGGACTCGGCAAAAGAGTCCATTTGCCATTGATCATCGTCATTATCTGCCTTCAGCAGCTCCAGATACTCCTCGTAAAGTTTATCCAGGGAGTTTTTTGTCGTAGGTCCCAGAGACTGGCAGTCAACGTCGGAGCCATTGACTACAAGATCATCATGGAAAATATCCTCACCGACAAGAAAGCTGATTTCTCCATCTTCTGTTATCATGGAATCACCCCAATTAGGAACATCAAACACACCTTCTATACCTAGGCCCCCTTGGTCCCCGCCTATGCCTATGGTCGAAGACGCAGTGCTCACTGTGTTACACTGAAAATTGTCATTTCTTGGTAAAGACAAAGAAGTAAACCTCACAGGCCTAGGAAGATGGATCTTGGGCTTTTCCGGATCCAACAGTTTCTCTTTGTTTTCGTTCTGTTTCTTGTTGCTGGTCGTGCCCTGCTTTTTCTTTCCCTTCTTTGCTTGCTGTTGACGTGCTTGCCGATCCTTTCGTTTCTTATGGGTTTTGGGGTCGGTTGCTTGACTTCTAAGTCTTTTGCTGAGACGGGTGTTCCAATAATTCTTGATCTCGTTATCGGTCCGGCCCGGTAACCTGCCGGCAATGAGAGACCATCGGTTGCCAAGTAATGAATGCATTCGGATTATAAGATCGTCCTCGTCGGGAGTTATGTTCCCCCTCTTGATGTCCGGCCTCAGATAGTTCATCCATCTTAGTCTACAGCTCTTTCCACATCTGAGCAGACCTTTTGATTCGCGTCACATGGGTATTCAAATATTTTGTGGAACGTGCAAAAAAGAAAAAAAAAAAGGTCACAGTCTCCGTTTTTCTGCAACAATAAAAGAAAAATTGCACGAAACATAACAAGATCGTGGAAAAATGTTTTTGGGTCCGGAGTGGGCGGGGGATTTATTAAGGTGATGTTGGACATTTCTAGCGAGGATCTAGAGAATTTCTTCGGCGTCTCAAAGTGTACATGGGAGTTTCATAAATAAAATAAAATAAAATAATTATACTTGAATTATTTTTTATTGGCTTACGATTATTCTTTTGAATTTTAATATTTTGAAACCCTTTTCTATGCACGATCTATCCATCATTGTTAATATTGTCCAACATATGCTAGAAACTAATTACTTTCTAGAATGACTAACCATGTGAAAATGAACGAATTAGGTACGAACTGAAGAGAAAAGAGTAGAAATGCAAAAAGCTACGTGAATGCAAAAGCAAAAGTGATACGTAAAGTAGAATGCCCTTTTTAGAAGACAGAGGAAAATGAGTCTCTTCGATAAACTGAATGAAAAAAACCCACAGACATTTAAGAGCACAACACCATGACTTGGAGTTCGTTTTGTTCAGGTCTCTTTTGTTTGCTGATTGGGGACTTTAGGTTATTTGGGGTTGTTGAAATATGGTATTCCAGGAACTGTGTCCCTGTACTTGTAATCTTTTGAATGAGATTCATCTCGACTTAACAAACAAAAGAAAAACCATAAAGCATAAAGGGCCAAAAAAAAAAAAACAGAGAGAGAGAGTCAAGAATCAATCTAGGCTTTAGATAGAAGGAGACTCACTTCGTGAGAGCCACATTAATTTTGTAAATGTCCAACTTAATTCTTTTTGAAAAAAAAAAAGGAAAAATTCTTCCCAGCTGTGACACTAAGCTTCCTAATTACAGAAAGAAACAAGATATGCAATTCAGACACAAATAATTGTCAATGAAATGAAAAGGAAAGAAATACCAGCATTTTTAGGCAAGGACCTCCAGTGGCCTTCACCATGAGCTTGAATATACGTGGTAAGCAAAGTATCTTCTCTTGGAGTCCATGGCCCCCTATGCAACCCAACCTTAGAGCAACAAGGAGCCCTTCCCATTTCCCTTTTATGTAAACAGTTTGTCTCTCCCAATTTCTCTCGAAAATTTGAGAGAAAAAGGGTAAGAGACTTCAGGCAGACTGAAGCTCTAGAAGCACAAGGATTCGCGCATTCGTTCCCCTTTTAAACCTGACTTTTGTTGACTACTTCTGTAATTTGAGCAATTTCTATATCTAAATATTTTTTTTTGCATGGTGCAGTCTAATGTACAGATATGATTTATATTATGACAGCGGTTAAGCTACGATACCACCTTTTTTTTTTGACTATACATTGCTTTTTTTTTAAAAAAAAAATGAAGTATATTTTGTTAAAAATACAATATAATTTAATTTCTGCAAAAATACTGATACTGAATAATAAATTTTATTGAAAATGCGATACATGCTTACATTTAGTTTTTTACAAAAATAAGGATACTGTAACTGAAAAAATGTAATACATATATATTTTATTTTCTTAATTTTTTTTTTTGGCCAAAAAAAAAAATTACTGTGAGTGGACTCCGCCTCCGTTCAACCGGGTCCGTCAATATAATCATGGCATGATGCATATTTCTCGAAACCTCAGCGACCCGTCTTGCTATCTGCCCTTCTTCAGCGTGACTACCCTTGGCAGAATATGCATCCTGTGGCTGCTGCAAATCTCGACCGTCAATCACCTATGAACCTACCAACCTCATTAAATTAAAGGACAATAATTGGGCTGTCGTCTTCAATAGTACACGGTTGCTCTGATTCGCCTTTTGATTGGAGAATCGAATCAGAGAGATGGGAAAAGTAGAATTTGATTTTTTTCGCAAAAAAAAAAAAAAAAAAAAAATATAATTTTTATTCATTAAAAAAAAAAAAAAAAAATATAATTTTTATTCATTAAAAAAAAAAAAAAAAAGAGAAAAAAGTAATTTTTTTTTTTTGCAGAAAAAAAAAAAAAAAAAGAGAGAGAAAAAAAAAAAAAGAAAAAGGAAAAAAAAAATTTTATTTTTTTAGAAAAAAAAAAAAAAAAAAAAAGGTGTAAAAAATCGAGTTATTTTAAGTCGTCGGTTGAAATGATGGTTTAATTTTACAAGTGTCGGACCCTAATCGAAAATCGATATGGTTGACAAATTCATAAAATACGCCGCTAAATCTGACGCTTATTAATAGTCCACTTAGATTTCTTTCAAACTGAATCAAAAATTTACTATAAATATTTTTCTCATGTATTAAAAAGGATCTTGGATGTACCCCCAAATGACAATTTTATTCATAATATTCTTAACAACATTTCTGACAATAGAGACATTAATTTTTTGTAATTGAAATTAATCAGCACCATTAGAGCGATTAACTCCCCCACTGTTTCTATTTATAACAGTCATGTACAATGACATCCTTGCCCCCATCGGATTAGACTTGGGGGCTGTTTTGCTGGTCGATCCATGTCGACTTTTCCTTTTTTGTTTTTGTTTTTTTTTTTAATTATTTTTATTTTAGATTCCTTCTTCTTAGCAGCAACTTAAATGGATGTCATATGCTTTTACATCAAGCAAAATGTGAAGAGCATGGGAAAGCAAGGAGCCAAGTGATGACCACATCGTGCATGACTAAAGAATCAAGGATTAAAAATCCCGTGGCCAGGTCAAAGATTGAACACAACCAGGACAGAGGCTGGTCGAGGTCTGTGATTGCAGTGCAAGAATAAAATTACAAGATTCATTGATTACTGTGCTTTCTGAACTAATTCAAATTATCAAGCATTTTGTGTTTGGGCTTCTCCTTCTTTTTACTTAACTAAATGTTAATGCACAGAAAGTGGTATTGATGCCAATCAAATTATTACATTAAATTATATAAATCTAATTAATTCCATTATAGGATAAAAATACTCTGTAATAATAAGGACTTGGCATCCTGTAACCACGAGGAGACCCTCGTTTCTCCTCACTGGAGGGATCCAGTGGTCCCTTCATTTGCACATGGCAATTTGTGACTACAATAACAGTATGATACAAGTTATTGTGCAGTCATTTCTTTTTCAGAAAAAACAAAAAAACAAAAAACAAAGACAAAACAGTACGATACAAGTACGGCCATTTGAATTTAAAACCCATAGTGCAAAATTATTGTAAATGAAACGAATTCTCTTTTATATCTTTCTAGGGTGGTACAGCCGGTGATAGACCAACTGCCCAAAAAAACAATAAAAATCCTTTCACTCTTGAAATTCGTTCCCAGAAATTTTCTAATGAAAGCCTTAAACGAAGGAATGCTTACGGTGGCACCCATAAAAGAACGAATGGCGTGCGTAGCAAGTGTTGAAGTGCTTTGGAGAGTTGAAAATAGGAGATTCGTCAATGGGTTAATCTTTTACGTTAACAAATCAATGTACTTTTAATCAAATTAATTTAACTCCCATTTGCTTGCCGATGGGAATCATTTTTAATTTCTTTTCCTCTAGAATCTAAGGTATTTCCGTTTGACACGTTATCTCCTGTCTGCCCATACATTTAACAGTACTGCAGTTCAATATTTTCAACCAATTACATCGACTTATAATCTTGCATTCAGTAAAATATCTCCCTATGATACTCTTTTGCACCCAATTGATATTAATTACTTTGACAAGATTATAAACAAGACCAAGAAATTACTTAATGCATCATCTCAAAGGTATTATTCGTCATTTAAAAAAATAAAAATAAAACTAATGCATGGCTCTTTGCATTTCATATGCCCCCTTGTCTATGTCTTTTGGGGGGATTTTTTATATTATCTGCAATGACACCGAGCATGGCATGTAATATAATTAGTTGTTGTCAACACACATCACCTTTGGTAATGGCACATCCAAGAATTTGTATCGGGGCAAAGAGCATCCTTTATATCTTTTTCACTATACATTGTGAATACACAAAAGCGGCTGTTGCTGCAATTTGATGTGTAAGATAGGGTGTGAGACTATAGCGGAAGACTTACGGGAGATAATAATAATAATAATAATAAAAATAAATAAATAAAGACAAGCAGCTGGGGCAATATAAGAGAAATACATGAGAGGAAAAGGAAGAGTTTGCGAGCAAAATCAAAAAATTTTATGGGTCAACTTTTGATAGATAACATAATGACAATGGATGTTTCGAGGGGTCCTTGTAAATCTCACCCAGATGCCTAGATCCGCCACCGTTGTAACGTTCTTCTGAAAAAAAACAGAGCAATAGAAGGAAATTGAGTGTGCGCGTGTGGCGTATGTATGCATGAATAATTTTACAAAAAAATGCTTTGCGCAGAAGGACAGCCCAGTTTCACATATATGGTCCCTTCTGTCTTTCTTGTCCCTTGGGAAAGTTAATGGAGTCATGGAACCAGAAGTCGACAGCGAAACCTCGTTTATCTTCCTCTGTCCGTACTTAATGTTTCAGCCTGAACGAAAAAAGAAAATTAAAAAAAAAAAAATTGTCATTTCAATAGGCAATTAGACAAGCTTCCTCGCTTTCATCATTGATTAGATTTTAAAGTTTGATTTATAGAGTATCTTAGGTGGGTCGGTGGACTTATGTGATGATTATACTCCTATCAAAGAGCCGAAAAAAACTTGATTGATTTTCGCTGACAAAGAACCTCGTTTTTTTCGTAGCTAAATTCTAAACTCAACCAAAAACACAAAAAGCCACGTCTCAGCCACATTTATTAAGTTTATCGCTTGGTTAAGAACTTAAAGAAGTTCTAGTTTTCATTGTAAAGTGGTTTAACATATCTTACGTCTAAGGCTTCCTTTCATTTTCTTTTTATGATCTTTTTCTCCATCCACCCAGAGTGGTCTCTTTCTCCAACAAATGGAGGTGGGTGGGTGTTTTCTTTGGTTGGTAGAGACTAGTTATTCAACCCTGATTTAAATTTAAATGTCTTAAGTGTTTTTATTGTTGAATCTTGCAGTTAATGGCACATTTTTTTTTTTTTTTATATATAGTTTTTCATTAGAACGCTCAGCAAACTAATGAGCTATACATTACGAAGAAGCCTCTTTAGTAGGGTGGATATGTGCTTTTTGTCAAAAAATTGTACTTTAATTTTAAATAAAGTCATTGCATAATTTCTTTTAAGGAATCAGGTTGATTCCAGTTAAAATTAATCACCGATGTTCATGTGTCACCGAATTTTATACTGTTGCCCAGTTGTCAAATTTCTATTTTGCCCCCCTTTTCACTTTTTTTTTTTTTTTTTTTTTGGTTTTTGTTTGAATATCCTTATTACGAACAAAATTATAAATAATGAAAAGAATTTGGAGTTGGTACAAAATGAAATGGTGTCAGCTCAATTATTCTACGTTTGCCACAGAACACAATGACTGCACAAACAAATAGTTCTCTTTTTAGGGAAACGCAAACCCAAAGCCAATGCGAAAAAGTTCCTTCAGATTCAGAATGTCCCTACCCTGCTCTCCCTCTACGTCTATGAGACTACGACTATGCCACTATTAAACAGAAGACTACCCTGCTCTCCCTCTCCCTCTTTTCCTTACAAAACCCTACAAATGGAGTTGCCTCCAGGAAGACTTCAAAGCCTCTCTCTCTCTCTCTCTCTCTCTCTCTCTCTCTTTTTATTATATGCATTTATATTTCTGGCTTGACCATCCCAATTGACTTGTCATTAGAGGTATCGGATGAAAGAGGTCATTTGAACCAAGGGACAAATCTAAAAAAGAGCTATGCTCTCTTCCGCCACCGAAGAAGATGACCTAAATTGAGAACAAAGAGCTAAAGCACGACATTTATTAACCTCAATGTTGGACGGTAACTCGAGCGAACATCATAAGACTACAGTATACTTTTTTCGAATGGAGCTGTCAGTTAAACAAGTAAACTTGGAGTTTGATGCTATTTATTGTAGCGAACACAACACTCAAAATAGATTCCTCTTCGCACTTAAGGAAGATTAAAGAGAAGACAGGCTATAAACCTGTTAAACAACCCGCAACCAATGCTCCCCCACTCTCCAGAGCAGCAAAGGAGTATTGTTTTTGTCGATGAACCTAGGCTCACAACAATGTTATAAATAATAAAAATAAATAAGTGTTGTTACAAAATAAAATGGTGTCAGCTCTATTCTTTAAGGTCTTGTGTTACAACCCAACTAATTTCAAGGGAAGAACTGATCAGTACAAATTATACGTTCTTTGCCACCTTCCGGGATACAAAAGTTCTCCGGTCAAAGTAACTCAACCCAAACCAAACCCCACTTCTAGACAGTCAGGCGAGCGAGAAAATTTTGGCCATAGACTATTGCCATTCATCTCCTCTAAAACTTACTTACGGAGGAGACAATATCCAGAAACCGAGTCTCAATCTCTATAGATATTCCCGAGCAGGAGAAATGAATCAGACTCATTACCATGAACAAAAGCATTTATGTTAGGGAAACCCCCAACCAGAGATATAATCCGTGTCTTCCTCTGTTGTGTGCAGAAAAGGAAGCTCATGATCCTCGATTTGAGAGTCTATTCACTCTCCCCTAAACTTGTGTTCCTCGTCCACACCTCATTCCCAGGAAAGGGCAAAATGATTTAGGTTCGGGGAAAGAAAGCAAAGAAAGAAACTATTAAATTGCTGCAAGTTAAAACCAAATTAATCGTAGCTATGCAATTGAACAGTAACCGTCCAAATATGCAACAAGCCAAGCTAGTAATTTGTGCTAACCCAAAGGCAGTAACAGTTTCCTACTGTACAGATATAATTCATACAATTAATCCTTCATTGTCAAAGAGACAGCTTCTAGAGGCAGTCAGCTAAAAGCATTACACATTCAATTATCCTTCAAGTTCTGACTTCTATACAAACAGATAATTTTTGTAAGCAGAATGGCAGAAGGACCAGTGGCTTATAAACTGGTGAAGCAAACCATTTTAAAGATAAGCTCAACTCACTTGTCGTCTCCATTAATTCCAAAGATCCGAACCTTGTGCATATTTGGGAACTTAGCAACAACAAGCACTATCACCGCAAGAGTGTTGAAAAAGAGCATTGGATGTCGGTAGTCAGTTGTGTGTGAGGCTATTAAGTACCTGAAAGAGCAATTAAACAACAAAAACAACAACAAAAAAAAAAAAAAAGAGGTGTGTTCAATCAGCCAAAACATGTATGAAGAGGAATTGCATTATTTGGCAGCTAACAAGCACTCATGTTTTAGGAATAGGTTGAAGACAAACTATCTGCTAAATCATGACTTACCTGACCAATAGTGCATGGACAAAGTTTGAGACAAAAAGTAGATTTTCTAATAATGCAAAAGTGCTATGAATTCAATTAAAAAGAAAAAAAAACCAGCAAGGGAAGTTCAGGCTCTTCTGCAAAGACCAATATTCTCCCACACTTATCCTAAGTTGACAAATCTGTATGAATAATTTCTGAAAAGCAACTGATAACTTTCCACTATGCTTTACCCTTTTTCAATGGAGAATCAAAACTAAATTAAAACTTGATAACAAGAATATACAATACATACATGTGGACATCATACCATTTAACCTCTTCTAACTACTCCAGGAAGGATGAAACACGTCTAGAACCTAGGTTATTTGATAAAAGATCAGATGTACTGTAAATTGAAACAGGTTAAAGAAAAATGGAAACTGTGCATATTGTCACTTGTTTGAAATTTTCTCCCAATCATCTTTCTCAACAATATTTTTAGTCATTATAACCCGTTTGTGACTAATCACTTAGAGCTAAAAGAAAAAGAAAAGAAAAAAAAAAGGGAAAAGAAAACTGTTTCAGAAGCAATCAGTGGTTGATTCATTTTAATGATTAACTGTTAATTCTCTTTTGTTTTTTTTTTAATTAACAAAAAAAAAATTTAGGAGGCTGGATTGGTTGTCACCAAGCGGAAGTCTGCATGGCGGATGTAAATTGGCCACGGTTATACAGCTGCCACAGGTGCCGAAACCTTGTGTCCCGCCACGATGATATAGTCTCTAAAGGGTTTCAGGTGAATTTAGTTGATGATTTTTGTTCAATTTTTCAGTATGTCATTACAATTTTACAAATAATCTTGGATCCCAGATAGGATTGGCCTTTAATTTGATTGCCCTCGTTGAGTTGAATGAACTTGTATCCGATTGATCTTCACCCTTAATGATAAAGTCATTTTCCAGTAAAAATATCCACTTAGACGATGATAGTCTGTGTGTTGATCTCGTTGCTTAAAAACTATCCTGTTCCGTGATGTTATTTTCCAAGGCAAGCAATGGCAGAGCCTTTCTATTCTCCTATGCGATGAACATAATTACAGGACCCCAGCATGAGCGGCAGATGATCACTGGTCTCCACAGGGTTGCTGACGTTTATTGCTCCCATTGCGGCGAGTCGCTGGGTTGGAAGTACGAGAAAGCTTATGAAGAATCACAGAAGTACAAGGAAGGGAAAATCATTCTTGAAAAATTTAAGATTGGTGAGGAAAGCTGGTAGCTAGCTCACGTCAGCAGTGGTCACAATCCCCTATCATTCATTTTTGGGCTGCAAGTTATCTGATGCTTTTAAGTTTGTTCGTTTTGTACAGAGAATTCATTTCAATTGAGAAGTCACGCTTAGATCATCGCTTTAATAATTCCTTACAGACATTGTGATCTTCTCATTTGTAGTTTCCTGGTAGCTTCCTGTTATCTTTCGCTTTCATTGTCTGCTGCTCTTTTCGCATGACTTTCGTAACGGTTGTCTTTACATATCATTGGCCTCTGTCAGCCAAGTCACTGCAACTCGCAGCTTCTTTTTCTTTTTATTTTTTTTGGCTAATCAAGTCCGAACCCAGCTGGAATTTGACATGTAAATGCTAGAAAACAAGCAAAACGTAGAACAGTAAAGGCGGAGATCAGAGAAAATAGTAAGTTAGTTACTGTTCTTGATTAAACCAGTCGAGCCTAATTCCAATAAACAAAGAGCTTTAAGAACTCGAAATTCGGCCTTGCTGACATCTCATGCGGAAGCGCCGGACTTTTTTTTCTCCCGGGAAATGCTCATAAAAGTATCGACTTCTATTCTATTCTCTATGTGGGAGTTTAATTTATTATGCTTAGAATGCACCGATTCGCCTGCACATTAATTAAGGAAGGCCACTGCTTTTTCCCCCGGTGATAATGGCATTTAGTTTTTCCTTCCAATATGCTACCTTCAGCAAAAACTCTTGTCCAATCCTCGACTGATAGATGCTGTGGAGAAGATAATTTCAGGGGAATTGTGCCTGAAGAAAATATCAATTGTGTCAGGATTTTAGTTCCTGGACTGTGGCACCAATTGAGTCGAATCTCATCTTTATCGAGTTGACAATTACCTTATTTTTACGGTATCGTAGCCAGATTCTTGTTTTCAAGTTTTTTCTCCCCTTCCGGAAAGAAAAGGTACATTATTAAAGGTCATTCGTATGAAAATGACTAATGAATTGAATGGTTGCATTTTGTATTATTTAAGATTGAGAAGTAATATTAGATTAAACAATGTACCATAGAATAGGTGCGGACAGTTTATAAAGAAATTAAAGACTCACTCGTAAAAAAGAGTGATTTTCATAAGTCTGGCCTGGCTGTGAAAGTTAGGCATCGATGGTCAAGATCTAGCTGTCAAAAGAATCTGGCCTTATTGTTTTTACATTGAATGATTGAATAATAAAATCGGACGGCATGAATGGTGGGCTAAGAAACAAAATAGAGAAAATCCAAGTAACAAATCAATTGTGACAGAGGGGGTTGGTTTGTGTGTGTGTGTGTGGGGGGGGGGGGGAATAGGAACCTTCATGGAAGCCCAACCCCGGACAAAAATAAGCTGCTACTTCAAAGCTATCAGATTACATGCCAATTCCACCCCATATGCACCTTCCCGGAAACCGTCCAATGTACAGTGAAACATCACCTCCCAACCACGTACGTACGAATCAAAATTCCCGTAAACACCAGACTTCGCTGGTAAAACCGAATACGGTGCCTTTTCTCACGATCAGACCGTTTATTTATAGAGGTCGTAACAAAGAGGACTTCTTAATATTATGCTCTCAGCTTCTGTATAAAAGCTCCCAAACATAGTGCTATACTGCCAACACCACATCATATCCAATACCACTCAACTCAGAGAGCTGATTCCAACATCAATGGAAATGGACGAGGATCAAATTGGCACAAACACGACAACCATATGCAAATACGAGGATCTGTTACCAGTTATGGCAGAGAAACTTGACGCAGAGTCCTTTGTCTCTGAATTGTGTGGCGGGTTTCGGGTTCTAGCAGATCCTGTGAAGGGGTTGATCACGTCGGAGAGTCTGAGGAGGAATTCAGCACTTCTGGGAATGGACGGTATGAGCAAAGAGGATGCCGAGGCTATGGTGAGAGAAGGAGATCTTGACAGAGATGGGGCACTCAATGAAACAGAGTTTTGCATCCTGATGGTGAGACTTAGCCCCCAGATGATGCAGGATGCCCAGCCTTGGCTAGAGAAAGCACTTGATCAAGAACTAAGAAACTCCTTTTCTTAATGCTTTTGTTTTATTGGGAGAATGTCTGCTTCATGTTTTCTCATCCACGTTGATCTAATGAAATATTATTCCTTAATAATGTTTAACAAGTTAATGGTACGGCCAAAATGATTTTCCACATGCCTATAGGATCACAATTTTCACCAGTAATGTGTTGCGCTTGCACGTAGCTACCATCTAACAAATTGTTAAAGAGACCATATTCAACCATAAAAAATAACTAGCAGAATTATATACCGGTTAAATCGAGGGGAGGCATCATCGAAAATGTGTACCCACGCTTATGGTGGAATGTAAAATCTGAATAAATCAGTTAGAACATCCATAACAGACGTTGAATGATTGATTAAAAACCATCTCCCGAGAAGAAATCAAGCAGAGGTTAACGCATAATGGAGACCAAAGGAGGCAAAGACCAAACATAATTCTACTAGAAAGCCAAAATAACCGCACTGGGTTGATCTTAGGAATTGCAGTACGAAACATTCCATTTAATGGTAAAAACTACAGGTTATAAGAACCCATAAAATTCACAACAGCGACTAAACTACACAAACATGACAAAAAGTTCCTTCCCTATGCATAGGTGGAGAGCTAGCACACGACCGCCAGAATTGCATTTAAAAAAGCAGATTTTCCCCTTCCCCAACTACTCCGAGATATCTTCCCTTTTGACTCCTCATGTTCTTGATCTTCGGATGGGTGATCGACTGTTTGCAGAGGCACAACAAATGCTAGGAGATGAGAAGATGGAATGACAATCATCTAAAAAACTTTTCAGTAAAGTATTTATTGTCCTTGGCCAGAAATTTAAAAACAAAAAAAGGAGAGAGAGAGAGAGAGAGAGAGAGAGAGAGAGGAGAGGAGAGGATAAAACATTTTTCTCATTAAGTTGAAGTAACTACCTGCGATACCTGCCATACTCAGGACTTCTGTTCCTACCATAATAGGGACTCCTGCGCCTGTCATATGCTGGACCATCGTACCTATCATACATAGGGCTACGAGCTCGACCATAATCAGGACTTGGTCGCCTGCGGTAAACAGGACTTGGTGACCTTCCATAATGGCTCCCTCTTCTGGGGCTATCATATCTATCTGCCCTCTCATCATCATCCCTTAGAGCATACTCAACAGACACTACTCTGTCCAACAACTTGCTGCAGACACATGACACAAGGTTAGTTTGTTGTCACATCTGTCATAACCATGCAAATTTCAAGCAGCAAATATGCAGTTCACTAACCTCATATGTGTACACTCAAGGGCCTTTGTTGCATCCTCCTGTGTCCTGAACTGGACAAATGCAAAGTTCCGCCGAATTCTTACGTTAAGTACCTCCCCGTAACGTTCAAAGTGCCTAGTTATGTCTTCAACCCTTGTACGAATTGGATCAAAATTGATCACAAATAGGGTCTTAGTGGGTCTCTGGTTTGACATTGACCTGGAGCCATCTCGGTGTCTACCACGTTCACCCTAGAACAGCAGCAAATTTTCATGATTAAGATTAAGATTGACCTGGAGCCATCTCAAACCACATACAAATTATAACACAATAAATTTTAAAATTATGAGAATGAAAAAGATTAAGATTAAAATAGAGTTAGAATAGCAGACATCAGAGAAAAGCATACCCTGGCCCACTCCACCGATAGCCTACGCCTGTCATAACCAAATGGTGTGTTATCAATCCCGCGTATGGCGTCTGCAGCATCATGGTCATCCTCAAAATAAACGAAAGCAAACCCTGCAGTATATAGCTAAGTCAAAGACAGATCATAATGCAGGACTTGGGAGCCACATCCACTGAAGAGAGCACATCAGCCAAATCAGGAGTTCTTTTCCCCATATGAACTTAAATTATACAACACCTGCAAATATGAGATGGGCTGATGTACAAAAGGATGTAGAAGCGTTGCATGATGAAGTAAATCAAGATGTTGGCATTTAAGAGTTTTAAATCCAAAAATTCAGGTCTGAGATGTCATTGCTAAGCTTGCTTCGCCATTCAGACAGCACAAGTTCAGAAATGGAAGGCAAGGCAAGCAGATTTCATTGATCCCCTATTATCAGAAGTGGTAGGCATGCATAATAAATTGATCGATCCCGCCATGACCATTCTTGTGAAATGGCAACTTTGGGCGGTGGATGGGTGAGTGGCAGATGATGGAGTGAAGAAAATGCAGAATAATTCCATCTGTGAGTGCAAGAAGAGCAGGCTGGCAAGAAAGTTTCCAAGCCAATTCACATGTTTTGCAGAGAAGTTGGCGGGCACAGATAGAAGCTCAATTTTCCTTAGAAGTTCCTGCGTCAAAACAAACACTTCATATGGAGGAGTCCTCTCAAGAAACTGCAAAATTCTGTCTTCCATTTAACTTTTTCCTGGATATTGCATTCGGATGTGACTGCTACAAAAGCAGCAATTTCCATACAAAACAAAGAGTTTTTAAAAGAAGATTCTTTGCAATCGGAAGTGGCTGCTACATAGGTAGCAATTTCCATACAAAACAGAGTGATTTTATCATAAGGTTCTCATTTATCTAAGTTCTAACTGATTTGTGCCTCAAAGCAGTGGCACCTTCAACTAAAATGAAAACTGACGACTCAGATTGAGACAATAAATCACAAATTTGCTAAATGTCGCAAAAAAGCCTTCATGTGATCTTTCCAAAAAATTGCAGAACAGTGAACCCAAAAAGGAGGAAAAATACATGTCCCAATGAAACAATGAACTTATTTTCATGATGATTTCATAAGGAGCTTCAAATAACCAAAAGCAAGGAAAAAAAAGAATAACAATCAGAATACAGGGCTAGAAAAACACTTTTCCGTGTTTTTAGTTAGATTACTTGGGGACACCACAGGGAACATTCACAAGTAACAAAGCCCCGAGTGGGACTTTGTAAAATTTCTGCAGACACATGGGAACATTCATCAATCAAATATTTCTTGCTAAAAGGGCAAATTAGGCCAGAGCCAGTAAAGCATGGACAAAATAACCCCAACAATATCAATTGGATGAGGAAGCCACAACACATAATCAAGAAGAAACACATCTCACACATCTAAATGAAGAGCAAGCAAGTCAAGTATTGAACTCCTCCCAAATGAAAGCAATGAATTAAAATGTAGCCACAATTGAACAGTCATCAACTATGAGGAAAAAAAAAAAAACAGAGTAACTCACTGCATGGAAAGCAACACTCAATACAAACCTCAACAAAATGACAAAAGCCATATTCCCACAATGTCACCAAGGAACATAACACCTATCTCCCCCAACCTCATTATAATTGAGTTATTAGCACGCAAAAAGCCTATCATCAAACACATTTCGGCCATGTATGCATCCTTCCAAAGAAAATCAGAATCAAGCATAGCACCTCAACTAATATTCGTGATTATTCGAAACAGCATCTAGATTTCTACACAGAAAAAACAAACACTATACAGGAAGCAATAAATAACGCCGTAATACGAGGGAAAAGAACCTGTAAAAAGCATTTGAATGTTTGCCGAAAAAATTCGACAAAAGTAAATACTCAGGAGCAAAATAATAATAATGATGATGATGATGGCAAAAGTTCACCAGATTTCATGTCGACCCGCTCCACCCTTCCGTACTTGCCGAAAAGGCGTTCCAACTCAGACTGGCGAGTATCGTACTCGAAGTTCCCCACGAAAACAGGCCGCGACATCGTTCCCGCAAATAGACGATTTTCCTTCGCCTGAACCAAAATCCAAACCTGTTACCAAACGTCAACAAAATGCCAAACACACGCAAACCAGAATCATAAATCAACAGGCTCCATTAATACAAAGCACAATCAATGATTATAGATAGTTTCATTTGTTTTTTCCTCCAGGAAATCAAACTACTCAGATGCTAAAGCCCAGACGCGTACCTGAGAAGCTAGGGTTTGCCACCAAAACAAAAACCCCTAAGAAAAGAGTGTAAGAGAGAGAGACAGAGAGAGAGAGAGAGAGAGGTGGTCACTCTTAGGGCGATATATGGCAAAGCCAATGTTGTTCTGTGTGTATTTATATGTAAACAGAAAAAATGCCTCTGACCGTCCGATCTTCTATGTCCGTACTCTTTTACTCCTGCGTGGCGCGATCTTCTCCGTTGGAATAAGTGATTTTTTTTTTTGAATCAAGTTGATTGATTGATTAATTAATTAATTTAAGTGGATTGTGAGCAGTCTGGCCCTAGAGGAGTCTACTCTTGGACCAAGCCCTTTAATCATTCGGGCCATTGCTGGGCTCGAACCATTTGGGCCTACCGATTGTAGCAGGAATTATAGTTTTTATAAATGAATGAATATTATTCATTCTTTTATTCTTTTTAATGCTCTGCTGTAGGTTCCAAAAGCATACTGAATGGCACATATGAGTGTTGTCAAATGAGCAATTTTTATCTTTAGAAAATTCTTTTGTTTGTGGTCAGTCTTAGTACAAATTTTAATAAACACTTCAGTAGTTAAGATGTAGACATAAACATCCATTCTACAGGAAATTGAATACTTTTAGAAGAAAGAAGAGAAGTTGGTAAGAAAGAGCAGAGTCATCCCAATCCAGCTTGAAATGAGTCCCAAATACCTCGCGGGAAGAATTTTTGACAGAGCAGCAATTTGCTTAACGTTTTGGCTGTACACCAAGGAATGACAGAAGCTACATCACCATCACTAGAAAAGAATTCCAATGTCACAAAATTAACCTGAGTGTGAAAAACTAGTCTGATGATAATGATGACTCGGGGTTTTACTTTCTCTGCAAGCTATCGAGCTGAACGTGGGTCGACTATACAGATAGAATAAATGTTGTGGCATATTAATATGAGCCACACCTTAAATTTGAAACCTCTCGCAGCAATCTTTACAACGGAAGATAGAAGATTCAAAGCCCCAGCAATGCAATCATGTAACTCTTTCTGCAAGAAGTGATGCCATACAGCTGCTGCTCCATCCTCCATTAGAGTCTCAAGGCTAGTCATACAGAGTCATTTTTTGCCTGTTTGACCACTATTTTAAACCCAACATGACTTTCATTCCAGATCATAAACTCATCAGCAAAGGATGAAATCCATACAATTCAAACGCATTGAAGCCACCAAGTTCTTTAGAAGAAAGATGACTGATCATGTAGCACATTCAAATGAGCAAGAATTCTGGCGGAAAGGGACTTGATTCTATTGCTTCCTTGCTGTGCCAAGTCAACCAAAGGCATCTGAGCGGAAGGCCCGTACTTTTGCCTGACCTCTGGCAGCTGGAAAATCCTCTCCAAAGCATTTAGGGCCTTTTCTTGCAATCCTCGGGGAGAAGAACTCAGAAGACTTATCATCAGCGGTATAGCCTTTGTTTGTGCAAGCACCTCTCCACC
The DNA here is from genome assembly GCA_021464305.1 of Kandelia obovata. Lineage (NCBI taxonomy): Eukaryota > Viridiplantae > Streptophyta > Magnoliopsida > Malpighiales > Rhizophoraceae > Kandelia > Kandelia obovata. Next base: position 6,425,119 of record CM038482.1, on the reverse strand, counting down.
ACTTTGAAACCTTTCACCTTCAATTAAGGTAAAGAGCGCATCTAGAGAAGCCTCACATGCGCCAGGATCAGGATCTTCGAGAACCCTCACAAGTGGTCCCACGGCATCAGCCTCCACAAGGCAAAATGATGATTCAATGGAACAGATTCCCCCATGAATTGGGCAGCCCATCTCTGGCGGAGCTGAGAAGCACCAGAACCCCTTGTGTTTTGGTATTGGCTGGCTCAGTTGCACTGTACTCTTTGACAAATGAGTAAGAGAAATGGCAGCATACGTCTTGGTCAAGGCAGTTCCAAAGTTTAGCAGCTGTACTAATACTGGAATCATGTCAGCTTCTGCCACTTTCTTTTGCCATTCCAAATTCATTGGAGCAGTGAAACGGCACAAGGCTCCAACAGCATTTTCAACTAAATGACTCTTATGGGGATCATTCTGTCCGCCGTTTAGTATATATTTAGAAATTACATTAAGTAAGCCAGCATCCAGAAGCCACTGAGTGATGCCTGGATTCTCTGGCAGGTATGAGATTATACCCATAGCAGAAGTAATTTCCTCCATGTCAATGGATGACTGGATGATCAGGAGCAAGGTCTTAAGGCAGCTCTCATCAACATTCTCCTGCACGGTGGCTTTGTCACCATCTTTTACCAGGAAACTAAGCAGCTTCACAGCATTTGCTCGTACACTTGAGTTCTCATGCTCACATAACCGAACCAATACTTGCACAGCAGACAACTGTTATATGATTCAACCAGTCAGCATAGTCATGATGCTATCCTAAGAAAACATATAGGCATATATGTGGTGCAATGAAGAAAATTACCCAAAAAAAGGAAAGAGTTCTAATATCTAATATCAACTGACAAGTGACAAGCAATAATATCTAATATCTAATATCAATTGACAAGTGACAAGTAATAAGGAACCCCAAATTCCACATTTCTACAATGAGTTAGCATCACAAGTGAGAACTGACTTGGATCAGGTTTATTACACAAAATGTCTGATCTCATATTTGCCTCATTACTTTACTATTCTGCTTTCAACAAGTTTAATGACTTTCCAATTCCTTTTGAGTTTGGATCCTCAAGAAATCTAGGGTACAATAAGAACTTAATGGCCCCTGGTCATTTCAGCATAGAGCCACATTTTGATGGACCAGCCAATGCCTGGCCATTCCATTGTGTATCTAAGTTGTATTTACCTATGGTATATCAATTCAAATGAGAACTAGCTCTGTGTATTCGGCACACTATTACCAGGCATGAGATTATAACCTTTCCATTTTCTGTTTCAAATATGCACTAATTTTCTTCACATTATGGAAGTTTGCACAAATGTGCACACACAACACTCTCTTGTATACCTCTGACAACTTTTCCTTGATATTTGACGAAGCAGGAGACTGGCATAAGGCAATGAAGGCTTTTAGAATGTTTTGTTGCACATCAGGCCCTGTCAAATTAACTAAAGAGAAAAGCTTGTAAATATCTTCATCAGATTCCAACAATGAAATTGGTGTTGAACTGGATTCTTGAGACGCTGTTGACATGGCCAGGTGCATAAATGTAGCTGCCAATTCCTCACGCAACCTTGAGGATAATGAAATATGCTGGAAGAGATGTTTAAGTAGTGGACCTACTGCACCTTCTCCAATCATCCGTAGGCCATTTGATGGTAAGCTTGAGATATTTCGAAGAGCCTTGACAGCCACCATTTTCATTCCAATGTCACCATTTGAGACCAAGTGAAGAAGTGGATCTATTGCACCTCCCTCCAACAAAGATGCTTTATTATAGTCAGTTAACTCCATTTCTGCTATAGTGGATGCCATGACCCTTTTCACTTCTTCTGATCCTGGATAAACAAATGATTTTGTTTCTGAAACTAGATATGTCTCCTTGATAATAGCAGATTCTATGATGTAGAACATAACAAAAGTAGAGATTACCAATCAAAGTTGTGCTGGATATATTCAAACAGCAGGGGACATTATTGAAGCAAGCAATGTACCTACTTGCAGACATGAAATGGTTGCAACCATGCATGTGAAGGTACAATGAGTTGTTTTGATACATGCCACAAATTAACTAACAAACTATACCTTAAATACAATAAGAATATTGGCACTACACAAGTCCAATGCAGGTCTTTGCATACTTTTCTTTCTTATATAAGTACCAAAGAAAGAAACAAAAAATGTGAAGGGCAAATGCATGAAAAACTAAATTGCAAGAATCTCATTAAGAAGCTAAAATGGGTTCTCACATATAAGGAAATCACCTGCAGATAGCCGCTGCAGCAAGTGTTTGAAATAATTTGCCTTTGCCATTTGTACGATGTTCTGATCAGAGAATGAGAGATTCTCCAATAACTCATGTGCATCTGCAGTGGCTTGACTATCATCACTCCTCGACATGGTCACCAAGAGGAGAATGCAACCCTGAACCTTGCCAATGCACTCCCTTACCAAGTTGCATTTTGATAATTCTAACATTAGTGCCACTGCTAACTTCCTTTCTGCAACCCGACGCCCAAGACATCGCACAATAGACTCAATTGCATTTTCAACCTTCCCAACCCTTTCCTGCAAGGTATTTCAGATTTATGGAAAAGTCAGAAAGGAAAATTTTTCATAACATTGTATCCAGAGAGAAAACATAATTCTATCATTGGCTGTAGAAAATTAAATGAGGTGAAAATTAGTTCAGTCAATACGAAGGCTAATTATATGAATGTTATGAAATATCTTTCATTTAAATTATGAAAGTAGTTAGTTATAAATCAACTAAGCAACTGTACTCAACAGAATGACAAATTCACCTACACATAGGTCTGATAACCAAAGCTGAAATTCAAAATTTACAGCAAGTTTACAACTCATAGACAAGTATTCTGTGGCATCTGTATGCACATAAAATGTAGATTGTTCAACATGGCATTAAAATGTTTATTTGGACAATTGTATCTGTATCTGAAAATGTTTACAAAGTACAAGGAAGCCCCATTCCTCAGTAACAATAAAGTATAGAAAACCCAGTCTTGCCATACTATTCTGGATTCCTTGTCATGCCTTGCTAACAGGAACACGAGTAATATATAATGTAAATCAAGTCTAAACATGCAGGATGCAATACCTTAGCATCATCACTATCTTTTGCCAGGATGCAAAGGATTGCAAGAGCATGATTCCTTATCTCGCGACTTTTTGCTCCTAGAAGCTGGATAAGGTCTGTTATGTAATTCTCCAATATCATCCATTCCCGATACTGATCCCTTTGTTCACACAGGTCCTCCAACTGTTCCAAGCAATCAATTACTTCTTCCACTTCTTCAGATATGAGTTTTGATTTCATGGAACCAATTAGAATCATCATGTTCCGATCCTTCCATTCTTCTATTGATTGCCTCAAAGTTTTGTTAGGCCGTAGAATTGAGGGGTCTAGAATGGTCATGGTCAAAGGACACAAATTGTTGCCATCTGCAAGCCACTTTTCTATTGCACTTCTCTCAAATGTCTGCCCAGAAGAGGTCTCCACAGGGTCTACCATAACATCTTTAGTGATTGGACAATAAAATGACCGGAGAGGATCTAATGGTTGACTACCCAAAGACCTCCTCTTGGTGAAATATTTTATCTCTTTCTCCTTGGGAGATGAAGCAGCATCTGCCCTTTCTAATAAAGCAATTATCTGATCCATCTGTATAGCTTCAGCCTGATCTTTTCTAAGGCGGGCATTTTCAATCTCAATCTTGAATTCTTCAAATTCTTTCTTCAGTGCAGACCTCTCAGTTGAAATCCCAACAGCCTCAGCTATAGAAACCAGTAAGTTATTGGCATAAGAATGACCAACATTTCTTTCCTGTATTCCCGAGTCAATTCTCTCCAAAATCTCTTCTTCAGCTACAGCTGCCTTGAACTCTGCTCTCTGCATGTTATCACGGAGCTTTCCAATCTCTTCAATTATGTCAGATGAAAGATCAAGACAGGCTAAAGGAAGAAGACCCAGAGCCCTGCTAATTTCTCTTGTAGTCTCCTCTAAGTGTTTCATTATTGTCCGGCATTTCATTAGGAGATATACTTTGTTCCTTTTGGTGCATTCCGCTGTCAGCTCCTTTGCAGCTTTGATTTCTTTATTGAGAATTGCAATGGCATTGTTTAAGTTCTCAGAATGACCAATATCTTTCTTATTCAACTCTTTCAAGATGGGAACAATACTTTTCAAGTAATTGGCAAGTTCCATAAAAGTTTCACCCTTAATGAGCACATTTCTGGCACTGCATACTGTTTCCATTATGCCCTCTAAAATCTGAGAAAGAATTTCTGAAGTTGAAATATTTGAGGCACAGGTAATTGCATCCAGCACCATTATGAAGCATCTGAGAAAAGCTAGTAAGTGAAATCCTTTATTCCCCTGGGATCAAAAAAGCATGGTAGCAAGACGACTGTCTGAGATTTTTCACTAAGATCAGGTCTCAAAGTCACATCACCATTCGGTTTTACCCTGCAAAATGCTCAAAGCTTTAACGTTTTGACAATTAACTCAAAAGATAGCTAAAAATGTCAATTCTACAAAAAGAAAACAAATGTGGGCAAGAATAATCAACCCAATAGCAAACTCTCTAAGCATTCAGAAAAATTTATCAAATCCATCCACTGAATTATTCTTGGATGGGCTCCAGTTATCCACAAAGCACCAGAAATGTCTCCATTCCTTTCTATTGGTCAACAATTGTGGCCTCTCTAGTAATCAAATCCAGGATCACAAAGAGAGTGAAAAATTCAGAGCATTCCCCAGGACGATGAAAGGAAACTCCCTCTCACAGAAACCATGAAAACAAGTGCTGATAAAGCCGATCATTCATTATAACTGGTGTTCCTTTCTTTCCCCACATTTTTTCAATGTCAAAAGACTATTCCACCTAAAAGCTTAAACTGTTAAATGAAGTATAAAATATAGAGCATATATTAGACTCCAATACATCCCCTTACGCAAAAGCCCAACTCACTTGAGCTAGAAGCGTGAACAAGTCATTCTCACTTGGGCCTAAAGCATTAACAAACCAGAAATTCCTAATTAAATAAGAAGGCAGCGTAACTCTTGATTATGAAGACTCTGCTACCAGATCAAGAAATCATTTCATTTAAAAAGCTTAAGTTGTCAGATGAAATTTAAGATATAAATTAAATATTATACTTCAACACTCCGCAAGCGAATAGTAATTAACAAAAACTTTTTTATTAACTGCTGTCAATCACTTCAAGCATGACTTCACTTCAGCACTCAATAAAAGAATGAAAAAAAAAAAAAATCACTTTTGGGACCATCTTTTCTTTTTAAGGCTCAAAATGGCATTCCCCAGAATTAGATTACAAGTATATAACAGAACCAAACTAAACAGAGAAAAAAAAATAAAAATCATGTGCATAAGAATAGTGAAGAGTAAATGGAAATTCGAGTACTCTACGAGAAAGAAAGAAAGAAGCCTGATGAGGAGTGACTGCCCATGAAAATTCATCATGCACCAATTGTTAACGGAGTTTTCCAGGAAAGATGCATGGATTTTACCCCATAACTTGTGATCGACCCGCGGGCACCAGGTGAAGCCCCCCCTCCCCCACAAAGAGAGAGAGAGAGAGAGAGAGAGAGGGTGTCGACGACACAGACTAAAAAAAGTCTTTTGCTTCTTTCGTGGGCAGCGGATGGGATGTAACTAAAGTCTCTTGGTTTCGTCTATGTGGTTTTCTACAAGTGGGTTAGAAGAAGGAGAAGTAGCATATTTATCTATGAATCTGTCAGGCGAAGACTAAGACTCTCCCGGTAAAGACTTGATGCTGTATCTCTTCCAAAAAAAAAAAAAGGTTTTGAAGATTGACTCTGTCACCCAACAACCAAAAAGTCAGGGCGATAAACATCATTAGGAAATGAATACAATAAAAATACTTACGAGGAAACTCTCCTGGAAGTAAATTCCAAAGTTACAGCTTTAACATGGCTTTCTTCACTCCATTTCCGTGTTAAAGTATTACTATTATCCTGAGGAAGTGATGGGACCACGCGGTGGCGGAAGGGAGAAGGTATGCGTTGACGGATGCCATCGTCGTCTTTACAACTACAGCAGCATAAAAAAATGAATGGAGTTGAACCCATGTAGAAAACCCAAGGAAATTTCTGGTCTGTCCAAATCCAAGACTTTCTTTTAACGATTTTATGGGGTAACATTGACCACTTCCATTAATAAAGAACTAATTTTCTCAAACAATTTTTTTTTAAAAAAGGGAGGGGGGGGAGGGGTGGACAAGGATTTGGTCCCTGCGACTTTTATTCCTGTGACACCGACCGTATGTTACATGTTACAGCTGGGACATAAGACCAAGTGCGACGGACATAGCCGCCCCGCGTTGAAAAGTACAACTCTTTGCCGGCTACAACGAACAAATTGCTTTGGCCAAACCTCTCAAATTTCTCATAGAAATTTTGATGCCCCAACTCAACTACTCAAAAGCTTTTCCAACCTGGTTGGCACGAACATGGTCAAAGGACTCCAGATTTTATTGGCAATTCAATGAACCACGCAAAGCACTAAGCACTACCAAATTGAAGCGCGCCTGGGCCCTCGTGTCTTCCTTGGGTTCAATTACCTAAACGGAAGCAATTGACAGGGAAGTAATTTTTTATTTTTTTTTTACATATAATGAGCAATAAAATGAAGGAAAATATGTAATAATTATAATACAATGTGCATTGGCGTTGTTACATATTGTATAATAGTTGTCGCACATTTTATATTATATGATAGTTATTGTATATTTCATATTATTTGTTATACATTTTTTACTATTTATTACACATTTTATGCTTTCTAACAAAAGACCAAAAAAAAAAAAAAACAAAAAACTTGTTGGGATAGGAGACCCATCACACACTCCCCCTTGGCAATAATTGCTACATAGAGTGCCAGGTCAGAGCACCATGCACCAATTCACAAATCCTGGGGAAGTTATCTCGGAACTAAAGGAATTTAGTAAACCTTCCACAACTCTGTTCCCATTTTTTCTACCGTTTGTAAACTCTGGTTCTGGCAGGGCGTTCACTAACACAAGGCTTTGTTCTTAAAAACCAACCACACAATTCCTTTTGCGCCTTCCCCACTCTCCGACCTGTAGATGAGCCTAGAGAGGAGGCAGCTAGAAATACATGACCAAGCTGACATCAAATCTAAAACAGACACTCCACTTGTCATCTGAAATATTCTCTCGGGTAATCAGTAATCACCCTAACACCTTGAATGCATAGCTCTCCAAGCTGATAACAACACAAACCCGCTGGTTGATTGGTTTCAAATTGAGAAAATTAAAAAATTTTAATTTTCCATCTCCAGGGATTTATTTCCAATAACAATTTTGCATGTTCAGTCATCTTCAATAATCAGCCAAACCTACGGAACTGGTGTCTATGTAACATTCTCCCTTAATAATACATCAAGAACACCTGTACCATTGTCCACATTACTGACAACCTTGTTTAAGAAGAGATCCCAGGAATCACTATCAATTCCTCCGCTTGCAATGGCCATTGAAACAACCTCATCTACTTCTTTCATTCCTGATTCATATAAACCCTCAATCAATATCAAGTAGGTTGACCTGTTAGGCAAGCATCCTTGATCCAGCATCTCTGCAAGAATCCTAACTCCCTCGTTCACCTTCCCAACTTTAGAGAACCCCTTTATCAGCATATTATAAGTGAAAGCATTAGGTTGGCATCCCTTCTCCACCATTTCATCCCACAACCTCCCTGCCTCACTCAACTCTCCTCTATCACACATACCTGCAATGAGCGTATTATATGTTAAAAGACTTGGGACTGAACCCTGCTCAAACTCGCCAAACAATTTCCTTGCTTCCCAAATCTTTCCCTCCTTACAAAGCCAATGAATAAGCGTACTTGTAATGGCATTATCAGGCATGCAATTCTTCTTTAACATCCTCTTCCAAAGGTCACAAGCATCTTCCACTTTACCTTTCTCACATAACACGTCAATGACCTTACAACAAAGGGCTGAGCTAGGTGCATAATTTCTGTCGAGCATATCATCAATCAAGTTGCAAGCTTCACCCGCCTTTTTCTCTTTACAATACGCCTCGATCATAACGCCATAAATAATGTCATTTGGCTCTACTTCATACTCCTCCATGTTATCCATCACCTTAATAGCATCACTTAACCTTCCTTGCTTACAGTACCCATCCATTAATACGGCAAAAGTCGTAGCATCTGGCAACCACCCTCGATCCAAAAGGTCACCAAATACCCTCTTGGCATTACCCATATCTCCAAGCGACGCATACCCTCCTAAAATAGTCGTGTAAGTGATCACATTTGGGATCAAGCCCAACGCCGGCATTTCATCAAACACCTTAACGGCATTTTCCATGTCCTTCTTCTTACACAAACCTTTAATCAAGATGTTATAAGTGAAAACATTGGGCGCAATTCCGAACTTGGTCTTGCAGTCTTCGAAGGTGACATGTATTAAATCATACCTTTTATTTTGGACAAAAGCGTTTAACAATGTATTCAACGATCTCACGGAGCGTTGTACCTTAAACTCTTCGATACGGAGGAAGGCTCTGAGTGCCAATTTGGGTTTGCTTGAAAGGCCATAGTTGCGGATGACGTCGATGAATAGATTCTCGCCGCATTTGATTTGGGTTTTCTGCAGCTCGGAGAGCAAAGACTCCATGGGATCGAAGGCACGAGCGCGAGAGAGCTTGGAAATGATGGAGTGGTAGGTGTCGTAATTATGGGAGAAACCCGGGTGGTATTTGCCAGCGTAGTCGAAAATTTGGAGGGCAAGATCGAGATTCTGTTGTTTGGTGATCATGGAGACTAGGCGTTTGGGGTACAGACGTTGAGGCCAGCGCTTGATTGGTGGCGTGACGGTGTATGATTGAATAAGTGGGACGTCGAGCTCGGCGGTGGCGAGGAGACGGACGGAGCGGATGAGTGCGGTGGGTGTGACCTTTGGGCGGTGAAGGAAGAGGGTCGGCGGCGTCGTTGGGAGGAGAGGCATCTCTGGACCTGGGATGCCAAGGCGCTTGCAAAGATTGGCACAATGAAAGACTTAATCTGAAACGGCGCCGCTTATTTTAACCTTCTTGTTCGTAACCCTAACGAAGAATTCATAATTTTAATATTATATTTTATATTTTAATTTAAAATTTTAAAATATTATAATTATTAATATTTTTATTTTTAATGTGAAAAAAAAATCTAAGTGCTTCTTTTTTATAGGAAACTAAATTCATTTTGAGCTACATGGGGGATCAATTAATACACATGCCATTTTGTCAATGAACAAAAACAAAATTCATGAATACTGATTGCCCCACCAAAGGGGCATAAAGCCATTTCGTGGTGCTACCGGGCCTGACACATAATTCGGATACTGTCATGTGGAACCTAGGATTTGAGATCCGATGTCAAATAACAATGACAACAATAATAATTTTTCCAACTTTTTATATATATATATATTTATTTTTATTTTTTTTGACTTTTTAATAGTAACGAGAGGACAGACAACGCTCAAGCAGACATCAGTTTCTCTCCTTAATGATATTAATATTTATTTCAGTCAACCAACTTGGATTCCTATCAAAATATAAATGCGACCAACCAGCACGATAGAGTCCGCCATTAACAAACTTTAGCCTGGATCTTTTCCTTCTGTGATTGGGCTCTGGACAGTAGCAAACGAAGGTATTCCTACGGGTCCATTTAATCATAATTTTGGGAATGTGTTGTGCTGGAACACTGTCCTACATGGGCCCATCCATAACCTTTGACATGCTCTCAACCAATCCATAGCCACAGATATCCATCGGCCCATTTAGACTCCAAAAAAGTTAAAGTTATGTGCTGACGTTGTGTGGGGGGTACATGTGCCACACCACAATCACAGCAGAGTGACACCGGGCCCTATTATCCTTGTCTAGGAGGTGTCATTCCTCTCATTAATATGGACCCTAGTTAATGGACCTTAGAGTGGGACTCAATTACCATTTCATTCAATGCCATGGCCCAGCTCTTGTCGTCTTTTTTTTTTTTTTTTAATTTAAAAAAAATATATTATTAAATTATAAATTATATAATAAAGTATACTTTTTTATTTTTATAAATTTTATATATCTTCTTAATTTTTTAAAAAAAATTAAGTTAATAAAAATTAATTTTTTTTTCCTCGTTGTTCTTTTGGATAAATGGGAGTGTTTAATTTTATTTAACATAATAACAATAGTGTCATACAGCTCCACCCAAAAATCATTACACGAGGCCCACACCAACAAGGTTGTCGAGGTGTTCTTTTTTTTTTTTTTTTTTTTTTTTTAAATTCTCTTGGCAATTATTGCTCGTAATTATTTTCTAAAATTACGGCACTAAATTACTAATTACAGTAGCTGCAATTTGTACATATAAAATTATTAGTTTACTGCCTAGACCACGGGCGCCTTCATAGGTGAGATGTGATCTCTGTCTCCTCAAGAGACGTGAGATGTGAGATGTGGGTCTGAACCATTATTATTCACAAGAACGTCACCTGTTATTTTGCAAAACTTTGTCGGTGCAGATATTTCGGAGGTCCACTTTCTATTGGAAAGTGAAAAAGGAAGTCACCTTGTGCCATCATAGTGATACATAAAATTGGTATGCAGTCAAAAAGTTGGACCTGCCACATTATGTGCCCTGGAACTCAAATCCCTCGAAGCTCCAAGGCCAACCTTCCCCCAACCAGTAAATTTACAATTAAAATATCAAAACAATTTTAACATGTAACTAGAAGATCTGGTCAAAAAGTAATTAAAATGTGGATATTAATCAATAATAAAATAATTTTTTATTTTTAAAATTTTCAATTTTTTTAATATAAAACCAGTAAATTGAAAATTAAAATATCAAAACATGGAACAAACAAAACAAAATATGAAATGAATTATAAAATTATATAATAATATGTTACTGTACAATTTTAAAAATATATATTTATTTTTTATTATATTTATTATTATAATTTAAATCTTAAATTTAATTAATATATTAAATATATTTTAAAAAATAAAATAATTATAATTATGAAAATATTTTATGATTGTAACAATTTTTATTTTTTATTTTTATAAGTTTAAGAGATGGGGGTGCCAGCTACTAATTATTTTCAATCATGCTACCACCCTACTTTGAAGCATCGACTAAGAGACAAAGGACTGGGCCATCTGTGTCTCAACTTCCTTTTCTTTTCACCGTTTGGTGAGTAGCATAGGACGCCTTGAGAACCCAACCTTGTCTGGTCCTTCTTTTTCCTCCTTTTTACTCACTCTCTCCCCACTTACTCCCAAGACCAATAATGAAATTTAAAGTTTCAAAAGCAACATACTTCATATAGCTAGCACATAGCAGAGTGAACAACGACGAAAAACGAAAAGAGTGCCCGTTTTCTACCTGTCCCAAGGCGAAAATGAACCAGGAGATGAATGGCTTCGAGACTGAGGATCATCATCAAGAAAACGTACAAGAAAAAGTGGATTATGTGTTTAAAGTGGTGGTGATCGGCGACTCGGCGGTGGGCAAGACTCAGTTGCTTTCCAGGTTCACTAAAAATGAGTTCTGCTTTGACTCGAAGTCCACCATTGGCGTTGAGTTCCAGACCAGGACTGTCACCATTAAAGGCAAAGTCGTCAAGGCCCAGATCTGGGATACTGCTGGCCAAGAAAGGTTCGTCGTCTTCTGACGCAGCCAGCCAGCCACACGCACGCACGCACGCAGGCACACGGCCATTCTACTCTTAGCCTCGTAGCCATCTTTTTTATTAATTTGACCTTAAAATATTGTGTCCCTTCGAGTTCAGAACACATTTTTTTGATAATTTTGAAATGTAAAATCAATTAATGCGTTTAGGTACCGGGCTGTTACGAGTGCATACTACAGAGGAGCACTGGGGGCCATGCTGGTCTACGATATCACAAAGAGACCAACCTTTGATCATGTAGCCAGGTGGGTGGAGGAACTCCGGGCCCACGCAGATAATTCCATTGTGATCATGCTCATAGGCAACAAGGCTGATCTGGTGGACCAGAGAGCGGTTCCAACAGAAGACGCCGTGGAGTTTGCGGAGGATCAGGGCCTATTTTTCTCCGAGACCTCAGCTCTCAGCGGCGACAACGTTGACAAGGCATTCTTCAGGCTGCTAGAAGAAATTTATTGCCTGGTTTCCAAAAAGTCACTCGGATGTGAGAACGCAGAATCCAACGGTCTTTATTCGACGATACTTAAAGGATCGAAGATTGATGTCATATCCAGCTCTGATTTGGAGATCAGTGAAATGAAGAAGTTGTCTACGTGCTCTTGCTGAATCTGATTGATTCTCAGTTGGATTTGTGTGCTTTGCCTTCGCCTCTCGTGAAAGTGAGATGTACTAATTTAATGTGATACTATGCCAGTTATTTTTTTATGTAGAGATTAAATATTGAGTATTAAATCTAAAATTAAAAATCAAAATAATTATATTATTAAATTTTATGGTTAGTGATCAATTTTTAAATATTATTATATGCTAAGAACCAAAATGTCTTATGCGGATGAGCGTTTCTTCATCCATGGCAGTTTATAGGTCTATAGTGCTGATGGGCAGCCCAATAATGCAAATACATGTTTCAGCTTTCAAGGACCGGCCTACCATTCTAAAGACTTGATTGGTGGAAGACCCAAATCGTGTCTCTCATTTTGTCTTCATGGGAAGAAATAGTTCGATCTTTTTTTTAACCATATTGCTGCCTGGTTTTGGGTCCTGGCAAGCCCATATATTAAGACAACCCCAAGCTAGAGCCATGTACTCGCTGCGTTGCAATTTAGGGAATGTTGGGTATGGGGGACGTTGGAATCTATGCATTTTTATAATGAATTCAAAATTCATATAACTTTTTGTTTTTGTTTTAAATTTGGTTAATTTTTTCATTTAGTTTTACATCAATTGGGATTTTTTTTTTTTATTGGTTTTCCCGAACGTTGTTACAAAACTTAATTCCTCGTATGGGTTTGATTTGTTACTCTCGCCAATAATTGAATCCCGGTTGATTAGGGAAAGAAACTCTTTTTCTTACCAATTAAACTAACCCCATCAAATATATTATCCGTCAGATATATTTTGTTCGTCAGACTTTTTTGGGTCTTCCTTGTTTCCTGGTTATGAAAAGGGGAAGTTTGTTGAACTAGCATACCATTATTTTTTTTTTTCACACTTCGATCCAACACAAGATACAATATATTGAGAGTTAGGTATTGTTGGTGACAGCCAATGAACTAAAAAAAAAAAACTATCATTTTCGGTAATTGAAAGAAAAGATGATTATGGAAGTGAAAAATGAATATATTGTAAAAATAATTTAGCGGGTGTGGTTTAACATGCAGCAGAATTGTATAAAACAGAGTCGATAAAAACGATTCTCCTAGTTTAGGTACAGGCCCATCCCATGTTTCCGGCAACATTGACTTGTTACCTTCTCATATGCTGTCTGAATGCTGCTGGCCAGAATTTGACAGGGAGCCCGCAATTAATATATTAAGATTTAAGAATGGCCATGTGTTGCTGTCTTGATAACTGTGGAAGTTTTTATGATACAAAGGTGCATGCCCCATTTGTGAAATCATGCCCTGGCGACATTTACGCTTGTCTTGTAATCATTCTCATGTGTGCAATTGGATTTTGCCCCCAGTGGAAACATGCTTTCTGATTACTACATACATTTTTCCTCCCGACATCATTCTAAAATCCTGGCTGCCTTTCATAACTGGTTAAGTGTTGGTTTGAGTAACTGTAACTCAACAAAAAAGAAAAAGCAAAAAAAAAAAAAAAAAAAAGCTAGATGGAATTTTGCAGAATGGTCATATGAATTTTCTGAAACACAACAATTTTTCCGCTGGTGTATAGGCTACTAAATTTTCTTAAAGGTATCTAATTTTCATAAAGAAGGCGTTATTATCCCAAAAATGAATGCTATTATTTGGTTTACACTTCTTAAAAAGCATCCTATCTACTGCAATAAATCTTATTCTGGAATGGATTCCATAGTCATAGGCACAATTATTCTCTTCATAATTTTAATTTCTTTTATACGCATCAATTTTGAATTGTTAGGTCAGTCTTCTAAGACATTAAACTTTTCAGTGAACAAGCAATCGTCAAGCTAATTGGCTCGAGTACAGTATCCCCGACATAAGTGAAATTTGCACTTTTTTTTCTACCCTTTTTTGATTGACGTAAGTGAAAATTATTGCTAACCTAGAACAGAACAATTGTTGCATCCAAAGTGATTGCCTGTCATTGTGATCTCCGAAAAGATCATTTCGGTGATGTCCTCTTAAACTCACCACCATTGTTTCCAACATATTCCCACAGATTAGGAGACTTTCAATTTAACGCGGTAGGAATTTTATTTTAGAAAGATTGGCATTGGTGTCAACCATACCATCCTTGCGTAGAGCCCATTTGATTCAACAAATGCTAAGACATGTCATCTACCTCTGTTTTGTTAATTCTAAGAAGGGAAAAAAGAAGAAGCAAGAGACAGAACTATGTGTCCAACGTTTTATTAGATCTTCCATATCAAGTATATGTTACACTCACATGTCCAAGGATAGCATGCACATGTACAAACCGCCTAAAACCCATTTAGCCAACCACACGACTCACAAAAGACATCCCAAAGCAAACTCTTAAAAGAGGAAAAAAAGGAATGAAAGAGAGATCCAAAACCAGGAAAGAAATAATGTGAAAATAAATCAGACACAATCCTATTCTAATTTGGGTGGGAACAAAAGCATCCGAGCAGCAAAAAGTCAAAATTGCTAATGTGTCCTAATTAAGTCATAAAAAGCTATTGTATATTCCTATAATCATTTGGATTTTTCCTTGTATTTCCGACATACGTTATCATTACCAATGTGAAAAATTCGCGGATGTGTTTCCAAAATGCTACGACCCTCTATGGCCGTCCAGGACTTGGACTTCGGACGGATGAAAAATTCGGCGGTTGTGATGTTTTGTTGCCCTTCAACCTCAGGAAGCCGTACAATGTCTTAATTTCCTTAAGACGTCCGGGAGAAAATACCCCCGAGTGATCGCTCACTTCGGACGTCGAATTCCTCCAGGCGGGTCCGACGCTGGCGGAGCTCTTCCTGTGGCCCTCGCATTTCAGGGCAGGAATGACCGATTTCAAGGCCCGGCTCGGCGAGTTCCGGTTCGCGATCATGAGCTCACCGATCTCGGCCGTACTCAGCGTGGCTCCGCTTTGAAAAATCTCCTCCACTTGGGGAAACAACTTGTGATCCTTGACTCCCAAGCAACTATTAGCCAGTGTCTTGAACGCCGAGAAATCACACAAAGGGAAATGGATATGGACATCAATCCGACCCGGCCTGAGTAGGGCAGGGTCCAAGCGTTCTTTACTGTTCATTGTGAAAACCATAATTCTCTCCTGCGCGACACAAGAGTTTGATATCCCATCCATGAAGTTCAACACTCCTGATAAGCTGACGGCCGTTGATTTTTGGGTCATAAACAGGTCAAGGTCTTCGATCACAATCAGCGACCTGCTTGTTGTTTGCAACAACAGCAACTTGAGTTCTGAATCGTCTGCAACTCTCGAGAGATCGACATCGTACAAGTCGTAGCCAAGGAAATTGGCCATGGCAGAAACAAAGCTGGATTTTCCAGTACCCGACGGGCCGTACAAGAGATAGCTTCGCTTCCAAACGCGGCCAAGCCGGTGATAATACTGTCTGGCTTTGAGAAACGACTCGAGGTCCGATTTCACCTTGTTTTTGAGATTGGATTCTATGGCAATTGTGTCAAAAGTCGACGGGTGGGTGAACGGGACGGATCTCCACCGCCCGTTTCGGTGACCCAGATTGTCGGCATCGTTGATATTCACGTAGAACTTCAATTCCTTATTCTTCCTTTGCTCGAGCTCATCGGATACGTTGTGGATGTGTTGGAGGTAGGGGCTGAGGATGCGCCGCTTATCGGCCTTTCTGATCTTCAAAACCAAGCTTCTTGAATGGGATTTATCGTCCCTCTCCTCCTTAATCCAAGAAACTCGGCCTCCAAGAAAATCATCGTCGATTACCTGATTAGGATCGAGACGGAGGACGATATCGTTGGACCTTTTTCCAGTCAAGAGGTTTGTGAAATTGGAGTCCTCCAGAGATGCCAGAGAGTTCAGATAATTGGAAACTTTGCGATACAGCCCATTCTCTTGCATGCTCTCGTTGAACTCCGGAACCTTGAAGAATTGATACACGTGAAAACAATCTTCTATCCATCTCCACGATTTCTGGGTGATGTGAATTAGCCCAGTTTTGATCACAAACACACGACCCAGAAACAATACGCCTGCCAATATGAACACAAGAAACAA
Organism: Kandelia obovata; assembly: GCA_021464305.1. Lineage (NCBI taxonomy): Eukaryota > Viridiplantae > Streptophyta > Magnoliopsida > Malpighiales > Rhizophoraceae > Kandelia > Kandelia obovata. The sequence continues at coordinate 6,408,642 of CM038482.1, read as the reverse complement.
TGGGTAATAAATAGTTTTCACGATGATTGGAACCGAAACAATCAAAGTGCCCAGAAGAAAAAAGTGCTGCGTATTGGACAACTTCCTCCCTGACCACAATGTCATCATCTTTTAATTTAGGTAAACCTGAAAGGTTGATGAGATAAAAGATAATGCTAAAAATTTATGCCACTCAGTAATGAATAAATTAAAGATATGGTAGAGCAATTTGGATTTAAGTTTTTAAGAGAAACGTGAATGTTAGGGTTTTGTTGACGAAGATGAGATGGGTTTGAAGCAAGTTTAAACCTTTGAAAAAGTACTTATATTGTCGGCCAGATGGGTTTTTAATTGGGAAAAATCCAATTGAAATAATAAAAAAATAATTAAATAAATTTATATACTGTAAAATTGTCTTTGTAATATATATATATATATATATATATATATATATATATATATATATATATATATAAAAAGTATAATTAAGAATAACAAGTACCAAAAAGGAGAAAAAAAAAAACAGACGGACAATACAAGATTGAGAGCTGTGAACTCTGTCTACCTCTCCCGTCTCTCGTTGCTTCTTGTTCACTCTAGTTCTATGCTTCTACCTTCTCGCCACTCGCAAGCTGCCAAGTTTTGATATTTTTATTGATTTATTATTTTTTAGTGCAAAAAAAAAGTACCATTACCAACATGTTGCGGGACACGTTGATATGTTGAAGTTGTAAATAAATTATCGTTTAATTTCAATTCTTACTATTATTATTAAGGAAAGAAATTTAATAAATTATTAATTAAATTATTATATTCCGTTATCTTTAATTAATAAATAAGTTTCCATAAATAATATTTTCTTTCCATATCAGGGGTGCGAACCTTAATGAAAGTAAACATTTTGTTTTTATGATTTGGTTGTTGAATTTAAACACATATCTTTTTGAAGTGCTAGGTGGAACTTAAAACACCTCAAATGTGCGAGAATTCATGGTCTCAACGCATCTTTACCCATACCGACAAGTGGCAATACGTTTACTATGAGTCTACGCATTACATTTTTGGCCGCTAATTTGTTACTTCTTCTACTTCTACTTCTACTTCTATAGTATCCACTTTATAATAAGTTGTTAAGCAACGAATTTAAAGTATTAATAATAAGGGCCATTTAACCTTTCTTGGGTGTTCAATGTTAAAACAGAATAGAATCGGGCCAGGTGTTCGACAAGTCCCTGACCACTCACAATAGTTTGCAGATTTTTCATTTGGGCCTCAGCCTTACCCAACATAAAAATTTTACTGTGTAAACTGGGCCAGACGGTTCTAAACCCTTTGTTTGTGGGACTGCAAAATATATTGTGTGGAAGTGATTTTCTGGCCCATGAATGTTCAGCGCAAGATGTAGTTAGTGGGCTGGGCTTGTATCATATCCATTTTCTATAGCTCAGGTGAAGGTTCAAAAATTATGCGTTTCAAAAAATGCCAAATATAAGGACATAGGAGGAGAAGAAAAAAAAAAAAAAAAGGGGGCAAAATGTCCTCTATTCAGGCTGTTCGTCTATTTCCTTCTTTTTTTAGTTTAGTGTGAATTTTGTTTGTTTTTGTCAGCCCTGTAGTTTGATTGCTGGCTGCTAGGAATAAAGCTTTGCAGCTCTGCCACATGAAGTTAGTAAGGAACGGCTTAGTATGAGTTTTGTTGGGAGGTCTTATGCTTGGAAGTATTAAGAGTAATCAGGTGATATTCTTCAATTTGTAAATTTTAATAAATGAAAATTGAGTTCATGTTGACAATAATGATCAGGTAAATAAAATAAAGATTAGAAAACCAGTTTTAAGACTAGGCCCGCTGCTTGTAACGGAGCATGAAACACCCACTATGAGACAATGAGAACAGAACCTCGTACTTTCTATTGCCTGCCATAAGTGGCCTACAAAAATAAGCTACGAGCACCAACCTTTTTCAGTGGGGGTCGATCTTGCTATTTTGCTAAGGTCTTGCATGTGCAGCTCGTAAATGGTGATCTATGTATTCCCTGACAGGAATGGGTCATTGAAAATTTATGGCTCTGACGACTCATCAGCCATGTCGTGGCCCTCTAATAATAAAGCAAAAGACAGACGAGAGGAAAGGATATTTCTGCCATACATTTTCCAAATAATGCTTGTTTCGTGTTTTGTCCGAAAGAAATCGGAAAATCTCGGTCAACTTTGTATTTTGCTCAATTCTCTTTTGTTAAAGAGGCAGCCAGCCGGCATGACATTCACCGGAAAAAAAGTAAAAAAGAAAGAAAGAAAAAAAAAAGACTAGCTATATATGCCTCTGTTTTTCTGTTAATTTGATATATATGTTTTCATTATTCAATAGCAAATTCTAGCTGCTGTGAATTTCTTACGTTATATTAGCTCCAACATAAAGATGACAATTTGTCATTTTTTCTCATAACAATCTGGCCAAGCCATCTACTGGGAAGTTCATTCTTTGAAGTTTATTCTTTTTCCCATTTTATTTTCATTTTTTTGTTCTTTTTTTTTTTTCAGAGGATGGACAGAGTTGGCCAGTTCACAGTTGCCTACTCATCTAGATGATAAGATACATCATCAAGCTATCTCCTGATGCGTTTCTCCTGGACTTCATGAAACTTGGCGGGGCTACATATAAGCAAGAAAAAATAGATCAATCCAATAGAAAGTTGAAAGTCAGGGTGCATAAAAGGTTGAATTAATTGCTGTGCAAGATGGACCATACGATTCCTGTCAAACTATGGACACATGCTAACGTGCCTGTGATCGGAAGGGACCAATGAAGACCACCAAGCTATGCAAGCACAGCCCACATAAGTGAATTATCAAATCAGCTTTAACAAGAATCCAAAGCACCAACCCTTGGGAGAATTGGAATTTGAAGTCTGTAATGACCCAGAAACCATTTATACAGCATCCAATTGCTGCTCACCATGCATCATGCTTCTTGATTATTAGTTATAGCATATCAGCATCTTCTCTATTACCAGCCAAATTGCTAACGGTTAAATAACAGCATCATCAATCAAACTTACAGGTTTCCTGTGGCTAGTGATCCTGTGAGCAAGCCAATTTATTGTGTTATCCATTGCAGCTCGAGCATCATTTTCACTGGATATTCTGTGTGAATGGCCCTTTAGAGAGCTAGCTTCCATACGTCACAATAAGATGACAGAAGTGTATACGAGAAGTTCATGAACCAAATATGTATAGCCAAATTGACTGCCAATTGACCGAGACCACATCTTAAAAATGCCAAGTCAAAAGAGAAAAAAAAAAAAAAACAGGAGCACATGCAACTTTAAGCTTTTACCCGTAGTATCCTATCTTCATATTCCATGGAGTTTCACATGACATGTCTCTTAGTTAGTCAAGTCTCGACTTGGGACCATCTACAATAGTTATTAAATGTTGAGATTTTAAGTATAAATTATGTAATTAAGAAATTTTATTAAAAAAAAAAAATTTTGGACCCTATTTTTTAAGTTAAGATATAATATTTAGTTTACAACTTTTTTACTTATTTGGACCGTATTCATATATATATATTTTTTGATTTGGATTCCTTTATTTCTTTAACAAATGGTATCATAATCTTATTGACAAATACATTTTTAAATTAAGCCCATTGAACAGTATTAGCTTGGTGGAGTGCCTCTTGGTGAGAGTGAATCTAATGCATATATTGTATAGTTAAACAAATTCACATTAAAAATAAAAAAATAAAAGTAAGTATAATATAAATTAAAAAAATTATAAATTAAAAATATTAAATTTTTTTAATTGAAATTTGAAGTGTATTTTATAAATCTCTTATTTACTCGAAGTTTGTTAAAAAATTTTCTTGGGTTTGGACTCCCTTGCCCCTCCAAGAGGACTAGTTAGGCTTTTTGTTATATTAAGCATAGAGTATGACAGGAAAATGTCTAGAGACGTAGGTGTGAGGGGGTCTACTGTCTAGTCTGTTGTAAGTGGTTACTTGATACTTACCAACTGTTTTATTCGACTTTGCCTCCAGGAAGTGTGCAGAAAGGACTTTTAGCTAAAAATTGGTACGCATTGGATTGCAAATAAGATATACTAATTATTGTCCTGCATGTGACCTTACATAATACAGAGATTTCTTATGGGTTTAGTAGAAGGCAAGGCGAGCGGGGGGGTCAGCCAATTGATACCTTACCATTGTTAAAAGGACTCTGCTTTTAAATTAGAAATTTGAAATTGATTTTTGCATTTCTATTTGGACAAAAAGGAGCATATCTGGTATCCCCATGACGAAATTTTTAGATTATTCATCTTCTGATAATGAATGGAAGACCCTACAAAAAAAAATAAAAATAAATCATTTTGACCAATTCTTAAGAACCTGGAAATGACTTATAATATACTCATGGGAACATGTCCATCCTTTGAGTGAACAATAACTTTCCAAATATAAGGTATAGCAATTAGCAAGTGTCTAAAAGGGCACATAATGATTAAAAGTGTGGACACGAATTTTCAAGATTCCAAGCAAGAATAGGAGAGTATGTGATCTTTGTGAAAATGGGAGAGCTACCGCCCTTATTTAGTTCATGGCTGTATGAAACTTCTAATGAATACAAGAGAAATCAGTGTTACAAAGCAATCATCCAAAAAGATGACAATTAGAAGTAATTATGAAATCTCAAAATGCCATATGGCTTTTAAAGAAAGTATCTTAGATGTTCTCAACTACTCGTGGAAGCACAATCATCACTTCAACTAATTACACATATGTAAACCCCGGAATCAACTTACCCTCCAAGTATTATAAATCCAACCAACAGATAACTAACAGTAAAAGTTGATGCAGAGGATGAGGTTAAAATACCGTCTACTAGATAACGAAAGGGAAAAGAGATTAGGTAGGGTTAGGTAAAGAAGTAGCCCTTCACTCATTAGCTATGGCTAAAATGCAGAGAGAGCAATGCACATATTATGCACATCATTTCGAGAATTTTGACACATCGAACAAGCCAGAGAGACCCAACATTGCGGTTCTCCAACATGCCAGGCACACCAAAACAGGGATATATTCAAGGTCCCGCTCCTGTAGGACACCTGGCATCACTTGATGCTTCCACCCACTTGGCCCCTTTCTTTTTTAGATCTTCTCCGATAATCATTCCCAAAATTCGCACCTTAAAAATCGGTTTGACATTTCCCTTGTACCACATTCTCGAGTCACTCAACAAGACATTGCTGAGAGACCATGAAGGTTCGAAGTGTATTACTTTTTCTTTGCTAGATTTCATTCTTTCTTCCCCCTGTCTACCGTAGCTCTACTTCTAGTTATGACCTCTTTGTCAATGATCATTTTTGTTCTTGTCAACAGATCTTCAATTGGTTGCAGAGGAGGTTCAATCAGGGTAGCCTCAAAGGTTAATATGATTTGCACTAGCCCGAATTAGATTCCTAATAAATAACTGCTCTTTTTTATTGTTAATATTATTATTATTATTATTGTTACTGCCATTATTATTACTTTACAATTACCATATCCTTTGCGTAAACATTGACCAAGATACCGAAACCTGTGTATTTGTTTAACACTAAGTATACACTTTGTAATCTTGTTCTATGACTAATTTCAGCTGTTTATTTATTCCCATAAGCTTGTATGACAATCATTATCAAACCTGCTTTCTGGTTTATAATATATAATATTGTTAGCTATATATTTGCTCACGTAGGAATGGTTTTACACCATTTGTTTTGGACAGATGGGTTAGCTCGAAGTGTGAAAAAGGTTGAGTCCCTAGCTACTAATGACGTTGACAAGCAAGCGCTGCTGCGACAAGTAGCCCTGGTAGAAGTGCTTGATGGTTGGAAAGATGGCATTTTAACAATTGGCACGTTGGGTTTTGATCCCTTGAAGCCCTTTACCAGACAGAACGAGTATCTCATTCTGGAAAGTGAAGAAGAAGAAGAAGACGAAGCGGCAAAAGGTGAAGAAAAAGTAGAGGAAAAAGTGCAAAATTTTGTTGACGATGGGACTGATGATGAGGGCTACGACAATGCTGATGATGAGGAAATGAACCCTCTGATGTTGACAACATTTGAGCACACCTTTGAGGACATTGATATCGGACAGAACTTTGATGAAAATGCCGTCAATTCTGAGGTGATAATGATAGCTGAAGGTGTGACTAATGATCAAAGGAAAAGGCAAGGAGAAAGGATAACGCTAGCAGAACTATTCCTGGCGGACTCTGATTCTGAGACGAAAAATAAGGCGGATTCGGGTAAAATTGAGCCTAATGCAGGTAAAAAGCCGGTTGTTCGTGCCAAGAATAGCCTATCTTTTGCCAAGAAGCTCATACCTCACGTTCCAGATGATTTACGTCCTATAAAAACACTACACCAAGTGAGTAATGTCTCTGGTGCATGCATAGATAGCTACTAGATCGCAACAAAATGTAATACAATTCAAACGATGATACGTGATAATTGAATTTGACATATAAATTATTATTATTATTATTATAGTTAATTGTACATTCTTAATCTTTTAATAAATAATCACAATTAAAGATAAAAACCATAAAAATACATCCAATAACAATTATAATGCAATATAGATTTGGGTTTGAAATATGTGAGATAAAAATCTTTTGGTTTTGTATACCAGCTTCAACCAATAAGGCAAGGTCTCATCAATTTGATAATTGAAGTCTAAATTCTATACAAGAAAGAAAATTTATCTATGTGTTCCTGTTCTTGGTTGCGTGCCTGAAATGGCAAGTATGCTCCACATTTAAGGCTAGAGTTAAGGAAAAACAATGACTAAACTTTACTCTTTTCTGATAAATGCGAGAGTCAACTACTAAACTATTTGTTGACGGTTGGTGGGTTTTGGCTAAATTTTGCATGGTTTATTGAATCAACTCATTAATAATATTTTGTGATGTGCAGGTGATGAGGAAGATGTTGAAGAGAAAAATCCACCCAGAACTTGAAGACAATAAGGGGAGTATAATGGATAATCTAGGGAAGCCCGAAACCACAGAAGATCCTAGTATCAAGGCCAATGAATCCACTGAATTAGTTTCTCTGCTTTGAACTATGCCAGGTACTTTATTAACTAGATGTTTGCAGACGTTAATTTATTCCTTTTTTGTTTGCACTTAAGTTTGCAAGGAGACCCAAACAAAGAGGAATTGTCATAGAGTTTAATCCCTCCCCCCCCCCCCCCAAAAAAAAAATAAAAATAAAAACAACATAGTCCTTCCATCAATAACTCTTCTTTTTTCTTCAAGTCAAAATCATGTTGGTTGTCAAATAAAAGTTAAAAAAAATATTTGGGGGATTTGTTTCAAGTTACCTAATTGTTTTGCCTTTATAAAGGTTGATTTTGTTGTCTCAGGTGCGAAAATCGTTATCTGAGGTAGCAGAGATGATTTAGCATGACTCCACATTTGATTTAGAAATGTTTAAACTTAGGTGTTGCATGTGTCAATAAAATTTAGGAGCATAATCATCGTACTAGATCAAAACCGTTTAATATATGGGACCTAAACGCATAAACTTAGGATTGCCCAAGTTGACCATATTGCTCACCTTAATTTTTTGTGATTGTTCAACGATGTAGACATAAAAAGCTTATACTGAACAACCAAATACTAAAATCTTATCCCAAACATTATAACACTGAACAATAATTGATATGATAACACATCTGAAGCATTTCCTAGTAATTTTCATCATAAAAGGATACGGGATTTTTGTAACCTGTTCTGCTTGTCTATTGCCAAGCATGGTCAAGCCACGGTGAGTGGATGGGAAGGAAGCTGAAGCTGAAGCTGGCCTCTCCATCACTTTCCGTCGACCACATTGGCCCCTTGGCTTGTGATCATCTATAGAGTAATGGGTCCCTGCTAGAAAATAACACAAGACATAAATCCAACAAGGAAGCTGTCAAGTTAATAAACATTCCAAGTCTCTTGCCTTGAACGTGATCTTTTGCAGAATGGTCTGCCCGTATCTGCCAACGGATATGAGGGGAAGGCGTACCGTTCAGTTTCTTTTATTTTCTAATTTTTATAAGATATTACAGTAATGTTAATCAATGTGCACTGGTTGAATAAGGTTTCTCTTTTTTTTTTTTTTTTGGTGAACATAATGTCATGGCATGATTTTCCTAATCTTTCTTGTACCTTTGTGCCGTAGGTCCCACCATTGCTCTGGGTGATGATCTCATTTGCTAGAAATGTGTCTGGGTATTGTTATTTTTATTATCATTATTTTTTTTTTCTTCTCTTTTCTTCCCGCCTGTGTCAGCCCATCAGCTTTTCTTTTTTGTGTATCCTGTAATCATGTGATCCTGTTCTATTCCAGATTTCATTTAAGGTTGGATGTTTGCTTTCTCGACATTAACATGTTTTGATTGTCCATGCCTTGAAAACATATCATGGTGGCAGTAGCAAGTTAAGTATTGCAACTCTTAATCGCAGCAGCAGGATGATGAAGATGCATTCGATTAGAAAGACCTATAGCTCAAATTGCTATGATTACTACGAATTAAGAGTGTTATAACTTTCAAATGCAAGGTTCTGGACTTAGTCAATAGGTCAAATTTTTAGATTATTTATATTACGGGACGTTGGTTTGCTTTTGAATAATCTTTTTCAAAATTGGCTGTCTAAGAAAACTGCTGCTTTTACTAATTGGAAAGCCCCAGCGGCAGAACCACCGCACCCCTTCCCGCCGGGCCCCCCAAAACCCAAGCGTTCGGGAACTGGGCCTCATTTTAGCCTCCGGTGGGTTTGTCTTTGTCTCTCTCAGCACCCATTTCCCACTCTGGGCCATCTGTCAGGTTTTCCCCTCGGCGTTAGTAGTGTGGTTTAACTGCTTAATTCAGAGCCCAAACCCAACTGCCTACGTACACAATATATAGCCGAGAAAAAAAAGTAGAATACTACAGTCTTTCTTATTCAGAGTTACAGATTTCGACTTTGACTTTCAGTTAGTACTAATTATTTTGAAAAAAAATAAAAAAGAAAAAAAAGCTGAAGAATTAGAACAAGTAATAGAATTTAAACAAGTGGAACACTTGGTTTTCTGTTGGGTTGGGTGTTCGGATTACCAGTTGCAGCATTGCCTCGTTATGGTCCAGTGAAGCAAAATTGGAATGGACCCATGCCTGCATTTAATCAGGACATGACTCACCAGGCATATTGTTCATGTTCCCCTTTCTTTCTTTTATTTATTTATTTATTTTTAATGTCTTAGGAGTGGCCTCCATCACACGAGGAGGGAGAGCCGATGAGACACTCGCGGGAGTTCGAATTGCTGCCAGCAGGCCAGAGAGACGTCGAAGCACAATAATTCTAGGATTACTCTTCTCAGTTTAATTAGTTTTGATATTATTATTAAATAATTATATACATATTTTATTTTATTAATTTAATAAAAATTTAATTTTTTTTTATTTAACCACTATACACTAGATCCAGCATAAAATTTTTAATTTTAAACTTAGGGTTCCATCTTCAATCTTTATGAATAAAGTAGTAGTAACAATAATAATATATTTATAAATTTATTGACACAACCACCTATCCAAATCATATTAATATTGAATATAACTCACATATGTGACAAAAGCTAGTAAAAGAACCATCTAACTTGCAAAGTAGCCATGTATCTTCACCCCTTTTTTCTTTTTTGTTTTTTTTTGGGGTCTTTGTTTCCCACTAGAAGCCCAGCTGTAACGCCATGAAAAATCTGGATCGTGGGAGAAAAAAGGTGTTTAAATAATAATGTGGGGAAGGATATTTAAGGGTGGTGTTAAGGTGATACCACTCAAATCACCCCAGCAACATTATTGCGGTGAGAAAAAAATATGGCAAACCATGCTTCTTCTTTTTTTCATGTCATATTTTGGTTATCGAATTAAATCAGTAGAAGCATGACTTGTATGTGAATCGAAATTTATATAATTAGGGTGGAATCTCTCTGCTTACTTAATTGCTATGGATTTTATACTTCAATTTCGTCATTGCCATTAGGATTAGGATGCTTGTATGTCAAAATTCAAAACTTAAGAAGGAAGAGCAAGAACTAAGATGAGCACGATATAAAAAGTTTGAATTTATTGTCAAATGTCGCTAGTAATAAATGCCAGTGCTCAGCAATACGTTTTGAATTTAATAGTTGCTAGTAACTCATCTTGTTTACAGAAACTTCACCCACGCCAAGTTATATCTATCTATGACAGTAATACAATCAATTCATGTTCCCCCCCTCGCCCCCTCCCCCTCCCCCCCCTAAAAAAAAAAAAGAACTTCAATTGGGCTAGATTTCTGGGATATGCTGACTGCCCTTCTTCATCACGCAAGGCACAGGGGCTCTTCGCCAACTAGACAGACAGCGAAATGTGTAACAGTTAATGCACAAGAAAGCCAAATATAACATTATAATTTGTTCGACATCCTTATCCATTCAGTCATGATTCGGTTGCATGACATAAAAGTTTTACCCTCTCTCCCCGCCATTATTGTTGGAATATATTGTGTGGTAGCTATTGTTTATGATCCAGTCAACTGAATTAGTTTTTGACACTTCGGTTAAAAAATATAATTAATAGTTATAAATTTACGTCTGCATCTGCAAATAATTCTTGCAGACATATTGGACACGAAACAGCAGGACGCAGAAACAAGGGTTTAAAATGATTGGACTCTATGTTGCTTGTGTTCTTGGAACAATCACACGGAAGGAATTTTTATATTGTAGAAAGGAGTTTAGATCTTCTGTGTCCTGACAAAGTCCCTCTTTTCCCTTTTCACATGCTTGCGCTTATAGTACATATGAATGCACGACGACTTGTTTGCTGGAATACGAATTGCTTTTTTCTACATTGCTTAATTGTCTGGTAGGGTAGCTTACTACCCAGTAAAAGCACCTGTCAAAGAAAATGAAGGAAGGCCACATACAACCCTAATTGGTTCTTAATCTATATTCATTCTTTCTCGTCTGGTCCTTTTTTCTCAATTGAATTTTTAAACAATGTAGATGATCAGAATTGATTAGTAGATGGTAATCAGCAAGTTGACATTTCAAAGAGGCCTTTAAGAAAACAAAAACACTCAATGTGACCACAATCTCACCAAACTCGACATCTAGCAGCTAACCGTAATAACCATGAACCATCCATCCATAAAATAAGTTAGATTGAAAAGGACGACTTAAAACAGCCCGCGAAAATGATCCCCAAGTTCCTTATCCAAAGATAATCTGGAAGTCATCTCATTTTGTTTTGTTGTGCTTAAATTTTCCATGCAGTCACAGTCTGCGTGACTCTGCCTACTGATCCCGAGCGAGCCTTTGGGTGCGAGGAGGAAGGGTCACCTTGCGGACGTGAATAGAATTCATACATGGATATTTTTACCTGATCAAAGAACAACTGGTGGGGGGTCTTTTTCAAATTCATTGAAGAGAATAGCTTGAATTGTTTGTTCACTATACGATCGCTGTCGCTGGCTCCATATGTTCCTCTCAACCATCTTGATTGCATGAGCCAAATGCACAACAACAACCTATCGCCGTTTTACACGCAAGTTTTTGTTGTTCTGCTCCCATTTTGCTTTTGGTATCTTCCTGTGCTAGAATTTCCCTGGGTTGCCAAAAGAATGGAAATTCATGACAGGCATCCTATTAAATGACACTAGTCCTGATTTGCTTATATAAAGTATTGAGTTAATATGACCTTAATTTTCTAGAATATGCTATGCCTATAATCTTACTCGCACCATTCAAATTTCGAAACTTGTTTCCTGGATAGGACATCTTAACTTAAACACGTTCATTCACACGCTGATAGGACATGAGTTGCATGAATGTGGAAGAAAGTCAATTAACAAGTCACTCTATGTCAGTCTGTTTGCAATTAAATTGATTCACTTGTCCATGTGCAATACAATTCAGAAGCTTTTAGCCCGGAATTTGGGGATGATTGGTAAAAGTCCATGAACCACCTTCTTCATGCTTTACCTGTCTAAGATTTGAACTTCCCAGCTGAAATCTCAATGGCAAAACCCCCCGTGGCGTGAGATTGATGTCGACCTTCATATTGTAGTCAGACTGCCTGGCAAGTAGATTTTATAAGAAAATGATGTAAATGCACGCAAACCATCATCAAACGGTTTTGTGCAATGACGACGCAGGGGCCAGCCAGCTGCTTTTGCCCCAGTTACTAACTGGGGGATCTAATAGGCGAAGATTATTATCCGGAAAACGTGGAATGAACAGTGACCATTTCGACTTGTTTTTACATTAATCGACATATAAAAGTCAGTGACACAGATCTCTGCCTTTTCTTCACTAGTTGATCTAATGTCCACATTTTTTTTTTGCAATAATTTTAATCTTGCTTTAAAACCACCTTGACGTGAAAATTTTGCATTTGAACACTTGTCCAGTTCAAAAGCTCATTATCAATATAAAAAGTATTCAATGTATCAAAGTATAATATATATTTTATATTTAAAATCTTATTTAATAAATGAAATTTTTAGGTCAATTAATTTCTTGACATGGCATCTGAATTTCCGTGACAAATAGCTTTGCGCCAATCTTAGATTTATTGACAAGGCTCCTCTGATGCTCTCGAGTTGCATACCTTGTTGCAGGCTGATATTGTGGGCAGAAGTCTCCCAGTGATGGCTAGATTGTCTTTCAATCTCTTTTAAGTTGTGCCATTAGAGAGTCTGGAATCAACATCAAGCTTGCTAGAACCCAAAGGCAACATGTTGAGCGCCTTTCAAAATCGGAGCCTAAATATAACTGTCTTGACTTGAAACAGAGAATGCCAGAGTCTTCTCAGGCAAGGCAGAGATGTAAGATTGATAATATTCTAACGAAATGAGTTTGAAGAGCGTATGGTTTTCTCTATATTAAAAGCTTGGCACCCACTGTTCTCACTTTGTATAAAATAAACAAATTAGATGCAGCATTTTTTTAAGGAAAAAAAAAAAAAACCAAAAACTTCTTGAATCAGACACTATAGAAAAGCATCAATTCCCATGCCTTGTCATCAACAGATTAAATATTTTTTTGGCTTGCCCAGCTCATGGTGATTCCACCAGAGAAGGATCTAGAAAAAAGTTTCAAGTAGGACAATTTTGTATGTACAAATGTAACAATAAAAATAAAAATATGTTTAGATTTCTTTTTTTTTTTTTAAAAAAAAAAAAAATCAGTTATTCCAAATGATAAATGTTATAATTATTCCCTATGGATTTTAATATCATGAATCTTTTTATTTTTATACTCTAAAATAAATCTTTTTTTATATAAATATAAATAAAATAATTTAGCTGTTTATTTTTTTATGTGATTGTGCAACCGATTATTTATAAATTTATTATTATTTATTTATTTACTATAATTGTCGCAACTCATAAAATTAAAGTTAGTTTCAAAAGTAGATACACTTGTGAATATACTTTTGCCTATTCTTTTCTCTTAAATATTCGTTATTAATAATTTATTTTATTAAAATATGTGAATATTTTTAAAAGGAATTTCACCATATTGGAAATAAGAAAAAATTAATAATAATAAATTAAAGAAAATGATACGTAGAATTAATAAGACATTTTTGAATTAGTGGAGGAAATTATGAGAAAAAGTTTCATGTGTCAATATTAAATCTATGGTTGAGGGAGTGAGGAGGCAATTTAGTATTAATATTTGATCTATAGGTGAGGGAGGGAGGAAGCAATTTAGAGAAAATTTTAGTTGTTCCTCCTTTTGTCGTCTTCTCCTTAATTTTATGAATTTTAATAAATTTTTTTTTATTTTAAAAAATATTAATAAATGTGATTTTTTTTTTCTAAATTTAATTCCCTTTTTAGTTACTTAAATAAGAAAAGAAAGAGCTCCCCGTTATGGGTTCTTATGAAGAAAAGAAAAAAAATTGATTTTCTTTTGTGGAAATCTCCTCCTTAAATTTTCCTACCATCTTAAAGTGTCACAAGTCATTGAATTGAGTTTTGAAGCAACTTACTTGGTGGTACTTATGAAGCATTTTATGTCTGTAACTTCTTTTGTTGTAGTTTGTTCAATACTCATTACTTTCTGTGGAACTTTCGTTGTCCTTTTTCTTAAGAGAGACTTTTATTCTATCTTCTGTTATTGTGGCTTTACGTTACTTCTCATTATTTATTGACTCTCAAAAATAACGAATTCTATTTATTGTAACAGAAAATATAAAAAAGCCGATTTTCCATTCATAGGCTTGCCATTCGACAGACACTACTTTTTGCAGCATTGACAATTGAACACTGCCAGAAGAACATTAGATCACGAAAACGAAAATCAAGGCCTGAATTTTGTGTTTCCCTGTGAACCGTCACTCCGAATGGATTGGTTTCACTGTCCCGTCAACATCCCTTTTTTTGGGGAAACCTGTTTGGCCTAATTTTAGATGCCTGAACCTTTCAGGGGCTTAATTTAGGAAGGCACGTCAATTGCTGAAGTCTCACCGTGAGAGTGCAGAGATTCTATCAGAGAATTGAATGGAAGAAGCTATCCCATACCAAAGGCATTGTTCTGGAAAAGAAGCAGGACTCATCTCCCTCTTTCTTGATCAGCAGGAGGCTGCAGCAGTTAATGAGAACTACTAGCAGGCTTACTTGACAAGTGAACGCAGTCATTTGTTTAATAAAAGATTTTGTTAATTCTTTAGCTAGAAAAATAGCTTAAACATGGAGTCTAAAATACTTGAACATCGAAAGCCTACAGGCTGATGTCATTATTGAATTATTTTGGAACATCAACTACTCAATTATTAAAACACATTAATTAAGATTTAACTCCTTCATATACATACATATATATATAATCCACAAATCCACTGAAATAGAGAGATTCCAACCAATTTTTTAAACAAAAAACATTATGTTATTCTTTTACTTTTCTCAACCAGATAACTTAATTTCAAATATTAAATTTTTAATTTAAATTTTTTAAAATTAATGTCTGTAATTAATTATTTTAATATTATTAAAATTTTGTTAATAAATTTAGTTATAGTTGACATGCAACGTACGCCTAAACCTAATATACTTATATTTTTAAATTGCCATCAGTGTAGTGTTGTTGTGGTTTAGCATCCACGAATAACCAAATTACTTCAATTAGTGAAAAATTATAATTTAAAACTCTACATGCATTTTTTGTAATAAATGAATTTATTATTATTATTATTTATATGAATGAGTTAATTATGAGTAAATTCTATAGATAAAGTATGGCAGGAGAATGTTAAAAAAATTCTTTGATCCAAATAAAATGAGTATTTATAAAGAGTTACAAATCAATATTTTATAATTGATAACAAATATAATTATGAATAATTGTAAAAATATAAAATAAAACTAAAGTGTAATTTATGATAAATTGACACAACTCTCCTAATTAATGCTTATGAGTCAAGTCTAAGTTAGTTTTATAATTATAATTAACAAATAATCCATGTATTCTTAAAATTTAATTAAAGCCATTGTGCCCCTTTGGCCCTTAAAATTTCCTGTTTATCATATGCTAGGGTGAGGATAGTTAACCAAAATAATTAGTGGAACGAAATGTGTTTATTTCACCAATCATCAAATTTGAGGTTAAGTTCAGCATAATCAAGGCTCTTCATTAGTAGGCTGTGTGCATTCTTTAAGGATCCAAGGCTTCGATGGTAGATGTTTTACTTACTTCCGAGCTTCCGACGACTCACAGCATAGGCCAGTGCCGACCATATGTCATGGCTTATCTTTTGTCTTTCTTGCGTTGTTTCGATTACGGTTGTAAAAAGAGTTTGGGTGGCACACGACTCATTAAGACCCTCCTCCAATGGCCCCCGGAAAAAAAAAAAAAAAAACAGATGAACCCTGAGATTGTTTGTCATTAGGTTAGAACAATTAATTGGGAAAATAAATATTTTAGTTCATATGAAATCAGCATATTAATTAGTCAATCATCAATTGGAATTTGGGTTCTGGTTACCAGCTTGATTGGACCAAACAGTTCCAAAAGAATTGCTGTTGCAAGAATCTAACATAAAATATTACTTAATGACCATTAGAGTATGCCCATACCTAATGATTTATAAAACCTTTACTTGCGTTATTTGTTAGATCAAATACAAATCAAATCATCCACGTCGGGGAACAAAAGATTTGCAAGGAATTGTTTTTGTTAGTGTTCTGACTGATTCCAAGATTGAAAGTTCAGTATCTGAAAATAACACCCACTGGATTCGAACAGGGTCTTAGATTTTGGAGCACCTGTAGAAGATATGCGGGCGCCCCCATGTACGGGTGTGTCCATGACAATAAAAGGTAATTACTGGTCAACTGCTGATCAAAAAACCCAAAAAAAAAAAAAAAAAAAATGTCAAGTTACCAATTTCTGACAAAAGGTTAAGCTCTCCTGTTAAGTCGTGCACAATTTAAGTGGCGATATGAGGTTGACTTATTATTATTATTATTATTATTTAATGATAAAATGAATAAAATATTGAGTAATGTGAAACTGGCAACACTCTGAATTACTCACTTACTAATTATGACGTCAAGCAATTATATATATATGTGTGTGTGTGTGTGTGTTCACGCTTCACCCGTCAAAATTTCTTGGTTGTGTTTGTTAATATAATAGGGGTGAACACCTCAAGTGAATAAATAAATATCGTAAAAATATTAGAAACGTATGATGTTATGAAAAGTAAAATTTGACCGCATGGCAGACACCTTTTTGTTTTTAATTATTGTTTGAGAGAGATACATAAGTTATTTTCTCTACTAAAACGATTTTTCTATTAAAATTATAAATAATATTAAATATTATACAAATATTTTATTAGTTTATCATAAAATATTATCTTTATTAAAATAGAAGATAATTTCATCAATAAAAAATTATTTATTTTAAAAAAATATTTTTATGATAAATTAAATAATATTTCATATTATTCTAAAACTATAATAAAATTAGAAAGGAAGTAACATTAAAGAATCACGTTAAAGAGAGTTGGTATCACATTAAAGCATTTGCTCAAGTTGTTAGTTATTTTTAATACTTCTCTCTACTTTCAGCCCTCCAATAGTCTAATATGTTTTGTTTTTTTGTCTAAAACAAAGAAAAGAGTAGCCAAGTAATCTACAGTACAGAGGAACAGGGACATTCATATTTGGTATTACTTTAAACAGTATTTACAGGCTTACAACAGGTCATATTACACAGATGACAAGATCCTTCACTATCGAAGTAAAAACCAGACACAGCAGAAACAGACCAAACACGACATGACCATAATATTTGGTGGACCAAGGTTAAGATCTGTAGGCTTCCAGTCATTAACGAAACGGGCTTTGAGGACGCCTAGACCGTACTTTAACGGACAATGGATTAGCCATCTCACAGGAAAGTTTCAGGACTTCTGATAGATCAACCTTATTCCCATCGGACGGTAGCCATTCATATTCGTGCAATAGCGTCGCTACCCAAAAGGTAACCGTGGTTAAGCCCAAGGTTTTACCCGGGCAGGTCCGTCTACCCGAGCCGAAAGGGGCCAGCCTGAGATCCGAACCCAGAACAGAAAACTCCGTCTCGTCTTTTTCGGCCACAAACCTCTCGGGAATGAAGTGAAGCGGGTTAGACCAGAACTCAGGGTCCCTTGAGATGGCCCACATATTCACCATTGCTGTGGTTCCCTGAGGCACGTGATATCCATCGATGACCGTATCAGCGATGGCTAACCTAGCCCACGAGAGCAGTGGGCCCGGCGGGTGTAGCCTCAACACTTCCTTCACTACCGCCTGCAAATACACCATGGCCGCCAGATCACGCTCGGCAACGGCCCGCGATTTTCCAACAACCTTGTCAAGCTCATCGTGGACCCTCGATTGAACACCAGGATGGAGCACCATCCTCGCTAGTATCCACTCGATCAAAACTGCCACAGTATCGGTCCCTCTAAGTATCATTTCCTGCACAAGAGAATACACCCAAAACGTTATGGTGCAAACTCATTAGGGTTTCACTTGAAAAGTGGAAAAATTAAATAGATATAATATATATATATATATATACATACATACACACACACACACACACATACATAAAGATTAATTATATGCATTCGAATATAAACATTAAAAAAAAGGGAAAAAAAAACAGTTTTTATGGGCTTGACTACCGACAAGCATAACAGTAAATAAAATACTTGTCTGGACCAAAAATGTAAGAAACAATATTCGTTATCATCTTTTGTTTGTAACTTACCCAAAGAACGGCAATCATATCGGATTCTGATGATAGCTTATCGGGGCCTTGAAGTGACAGTAGAACATCAACGAAATCTCGGGTTTCGTCAACGGTTGAAGCTCGGTGCTCGGAGATGATTCGGCTGATAAAACGGTTCACTCGTGGCACAAGGTTTGAGCATCTGAGACCGATCTTTTGAGGATCAAAATCAGCAAGCCAAGGAAGGTGATCCGTCCAGTTTAGGGTGCCCAATAGTTCGTACCCTTCATCAACTAATCCCCTTAGTTGTTCAACTTCATAGTTAAAGGAATCTAAGCTGTATTGGCGCCCAAAGACAGAACACATCATGTTGTTAAGTGAGGCTCGCTTGAGTATTCCACGAACGTTAGTGGAACATTGTTCTTGGTTATTTAACATAGCTACCATTTCAGAAGCGATTACGCGTCTCTGAGCCTCGGCAGCTTTGATTTGCTTGGGGCAGAAAAGGTGTGTGGCTGCTATTCTTCGAAGGGTCCGCCAGTAAACACCGTAAGGAGCGAACCCAATTGATCTATTGAACATCAGACTATAAGCAGACTCCTTTACCGGACGATCTGCAAATGTCGAACTGTTCAATATTTCCTTGGCCACGTCCGGATTACACGTCACAACAACGCGAGTTTCGGCAAGGCTAAAGGCCATAAGTCTCTTGGCTTTGCATATATCCGCGGCAGCTGCAATCCTCTGATGCGCAAGAGAAGCCATGAGGTTCATGCTGCCAATCAAAGGCAATCCTCTAGGACCTGGAATTCCCTTGGCGATCCGAAAACGAGGAGGAGAAGCAGCGGCGGCAGCAGCAGAAGAAGACGCAAAGGAAGATAATCCATGGAAATAATATTTGCCCCAAGCTGGACCGCCAGGGAAAGCCCAGTACAAAATGGTAATGGCTAGCCAAGCTAGACCGAAGATCAAAAACCACCATGCAATGTTTTCTTGAGTAAAGGCTCTGCATTTAGATGCCAGAGCAAAGACCCAGATGCTATCTATTTCGGTTCTCATAGTGGGATTATAAATATTTATAATTTCGGGATTGGGAAAATATCTCTCACACGATCACACCAAACTGGAACGCTTGCTATCTTTTTTTTTTTTTTTTTGTGTGTGTAGGAACCAGGCTGGCTGCGTAGTATTTATAGAGGCGTGGGGTGTCTTGCTGGAATGAGGCTTCAAGCTGAAAGTAGAAAATATGCGAGAGAAAAAAAAGATCGAGTAAATAACGGTTTATACCAAAGAGCGGTAGGACCCTATAGCTGAAATTTTTTAATTTGACTGCCTCATAAAAAAATAAATTAATTCAATTTTATACATAAAAAAATAAAAATTTAAGTGAAATTTAATTAAAATAAAAAGTATATTTTTTAAAATTTAATAAATTTATTTTAATTATAAAAAAATAAATATAACAAATAATATTGAAATTCCTTAAGAATTTTGAGCTGCGCCGCCACGGGCGGAGTGGACGATATTTGGAAATTTCACTCTCACATTGGAACGCGTGTTACACGCTCCAGTCTTGTGGAGATGCCGTGCTCGAAGGGTGACAAGCGACTGCCGTATACGTCAATCTAACTCATCCCTTGATGGCATGACTACCCTCAATCCTTTTGTTTTCAAGAAACAATGTTGTCCGAGATATCTTTCACCGTTTGACCGTCAAACTGAGGTCCGTTTAAATTGGACCGGCAATTTGCTGTAATCTTTTAATGAAAAATTCTAAACGACAACTTTACCGTGTTATGTGAATTCTCGAGGGTAGCAAGGTTCCAAAGACCTCTAAATTCAAAAGGCAAACGGACTGCAAAATAAAACATATAAAAAAGATGAAAGTGGCATTGTAATTGCAAGTATTATTTTCTTGTGATAATGAAGTTGGGTAATCCAAACAGTCATACTAAACTTAAAATATTTAGGTCTATAATTTATTTATCAATTTATTAAACTTGTGTAGTAAATTTATTATGCTAAATTTCTTAATAAATTTATCATAAAAAAAATATAATATTTTTATATTTTAAAATTATATATATTTATATAAATAATATATTTAAAATTGTAAAAACTAATAAGAAGAATTTGTTTTAATTTAATAACTAATTTATTTTTTCTTACCTCTACTATAATCATATTTTTTAAAATATAATTTTTTACTTGTGTTAAGAATAGAAAGTACCAATCACATATACACATAAATATAATTATATGACTTCAATTAAACATGTCTACTAATATCTTAAATAATAGTATATAATATAGTACAAAATTGATTCTTACTAATTGGTTCACATTATCAATGAATCTTTAATAAAAATATCATTCAAAAATATTCTAATATGACTAATTAAGAAATTTTAACATTCTCTCACTTCTTTCAATTATAATATATTACATTAATGCATAAATGATGATAATAATTTCTTATGATTTCATTATAATGTTATAATATTATAAAATGTTAAGTGTGAATTTTTATATTGATATATTACCATAAAATCAATTAGTACTTTATAGATATTATTTATTTATAAAATTTTTCATTAATAATAAAATACTCAATTCTCGTTAAATTTAGTACCTTTAAGTATTTTTCTTTCTTAAAATATAAAATACTACTGGAAAATTATTACATAAATTTTTAGTGACTTAATAATAACGTTAATAATTTCAAATTTTGAAATAAAATTTCAAAAAAAATAATATATAAATTATAATTTTAAATTATGTAATAAATTTTGCTTTTACAATAGGCGAAGTCATTATAGATAATTTTCAATCATTCCACAAAATTACTTATTTTCTTGATAAAAACAAATAACTAAAGGTAGATTTTTGCTATCTTTGCATTCATTAAATTCTAAATTTGAAAATTTAATTACATTAAAGCAATTAGTTTTTCTATATATAAGGATACAATTATTTATTTCTTTAGACACTTTAATACTTTCTTTGCATCTTTTTAATAATCCATTATAGGATGATTTTTACACATACTTAACATTTTTACCCAAAAATTGATATTTAATTTTGTATAAGCTAACAAATACAGTAAGTTACAAATAACAGAATAAGTCTCATTATATGTGAAAATACAAAAAAAAGATGATTTTCATATATATTTGGTATAACACTAAATCATACTAAGTCGTTAACATCATAATGGTCTTTAATAAATATTTTTATTATATGTAAAAATAAAATTGGATGCTTATTGAATTTATTATCAAAATTTGGACTCTTACAAATAAATTAAAAAATTATTTAAAATAGTTGATCTCATTTCTCTATGAGATATTCTTAATGCTATCTATTGTAATTTTGTGAGTCATTTTCTTCATAGAGTATCTATTCATTCAAATGTTTGAACAACATTTGTTATTGCAGTAGACAAAATATTTATCTTAACTTTTTTATATCTACATTTTAACATTCATTACTCTCGTTAACTTCTATGTTCATTTATATTACCACTTTTATAATTCTTAAACTAGGGTTATATAACTTTTAGACTTTTTTAGATAACCAATAAAGTAAACATTAATCATTCAAAAGTTTAATTTCCTTTCATATAAATTCTCATTTTTACTGGTTAACCCTAAATATCTAGATACCTTAAATTAAATTTTCTTCCTATTGAATCTTATTTAACAAAAAGTTTATTCTTTTGAATAATACATCCACAAAGATTTGGGTAAAAATGAGTCATTCATTTTCTTTTGACCATATATGTTAATCTTTGATAATACTTCTTAGTTACATCTTTTTGTTAAGGTGCATCTCACTTAATTTATCGTACTTATATGTTATAATTTCTAAGAAATTTTATAAACAGATTTGAATATTGTCTTAAATCTTTATATTTTTCATAATATTCACCACCTTTATTAGATCTTATAATTTTTATCTTTTATTTAATTGTTTCTAAATTCTTTTATACATACCTTAAGGGTATGCAATAATTGAGAATTTTATAAAAAAAAATAAACATAGTTATAATATGAAAAAAAAAGTATAAAGGTGATAAAATATGATTCTTTATAAAAAGGTAGAGTATCGAAAGATTTACATATATCGGTATGTATAATTTTAATAAGTTAGGTACTTTTGTGGTTTTTTTCATATTATGTTTGGTTTACTTATACTTAATACAATTAATATACTTTTTAAGATTAACAAAATCTAAATTCAAAAAAATCTCATTATTGACTAATCTCATTAATCTTTATTTGGATATATAATTTCAATAATTATGTTATAAGTAAGCAAATTTTCATTTATTATACTATATTTAATTCCAATATTATGATGAATGGTAAGCATAAATAAATTTTATCATATTTTAATTGTTATAAAACATCAATAAGAATACATAAAGAAAAATCTTTGTATTCTTATATCAACTAAAATAATTATATTATAATGAATCCTTATATTATTATGGATACATAAATAGTAATATTGGAATAAAGTTACTAAATATTATAAGAAACTTTAATGAAATTTAATTTGAAACATACTAAAGTATTCCATTTATTTTTCATTTTCAAATTAAACCTTTCATTTCAAATAATTTGTCTACTGGTATTAGAACTTATTTACAAAAATGACATTTATTCCCTTTTGTTCATTCTTTTCAATCCAAGTAACATAAATATCCTATTTCATTTGTTAAATTAGTTAGCTTCCATTTTTATTTCTTCCTTAACTTATTTTCCCATGAGATTAATGAAATGTTTCACTTAATTTTTCTTTCTCATTTCCTCTTGAAAGAGCTTACTAGTTAATTCATTAACTTTTTCGTCTTTTCTTTTATAATGTTATAATGAATTTGAAATAACCTATACTTAAAAGGTTGTGAGTTTTAAATAAATTACACTAAAAGTAGTCATTTATTATTAAATAAATTACACTAAATAAATTAACTTTTATTGTAAAATTAATCATCTTAATAATATGCTCCTACATAATTCATAATTCAATAGACTTTATGATCATATATTTTTTCATAAGAGCATTAGGGAATGACATATCAATTAAACAAAACTATCTTTTCATAAATTGCAAATATTCTTTTGTACTTTTTGTTTTTGAAATAGTTTTTTTAATGTTATTGTTAACAACGACTTTTATAAGTATAAAACTTAAAATATTGTTTCATTCTTATATTTATAATATAACTTATATTCTATGCTACTTTCATTTATAATAACAGCAAACTTACTCACTAATAGTACAAGTTAACCTTTATAATACATAAGTAAACATTGACTTATTCATGTTATCTTAAGAATTTCAATTCTTGAATGAAACGACAATTAAAACATGAAAATGAATTACAATAATTTTATAATTGTAAATTTTCATAATTAATAATAATTATAGTAAAATAATCAGAATATATTGTATTTTTGTTTTGAAAAATTCTAAGACATACTATTATAAGTCGTATCATTAACTTCAATAGGTAATTAAATATTTTTAGTCAAATATATTTAATATTTTTTTATAAAAAAAATATTTGATTATGGAATAATAATTTACTTTTGCATAAATCCTAAAGTTCTAATAATTAATAACATCAATTTACCCAAACATTTTTCATTCATAAGTATTTCATCAAAATCATGTATAAATGACTCATGTATGTGTGTCATTAAGCATATTAGTTTGGTTACTTTAGTGACAACTAAACTATAATCTTAATATATGCATAAAAATATAACTTAATATTTATCAACAATAAATATCATAACATTTAGACCCATAAGTTTGTCACTAAACATATACTTTACATTTTGTTTAAATTAGAATTAAAATTATGTAATAAAGGGTTATAAATAACATTAATAAAAGTTATTTATACATACTTATATATACTTATAATTATGTAGTACATACCATAAGTTGATTTTTTAAATAAACATAAGTGTTAATGTAAGAAATTAGTACACATTTTATAGTGTTTAACATAATTAATTCCTACTTTATGTGACATAACTAATAACCAAAATATAATATGTTTTTTTTTAGTTCATGTAAAAGTATAACAATTAATCATAGGCTAAAATAAAACCCTATTATTTTCATAAAATTAAAGAACAATCATTAATTAAATATATATGTTATTTATTGTACACACAAAATATTCAATTTTAAAACACATACTCTAACACCATTTGTGAGATTTATCAATAAAACTATTATCATAAACATTAATATTTGGAATCTTGAAATTAAATGTATTTGTGTAAATAATATATCTAAATTTGTAAAAGATGAAATTATTACTGCGTTTAGAGAGTTTGTTACAACCTAATAACCAATTTCTCTTTCTTGAATTCTATTGTAATTACATGCATTTAGATGAAATTTTTATGTGTATTAGTAAAAAAAAGAAGATCAATCACACACACACATATATATAATTTTGTGGCTTAAATTAAACATATTAATTAATGCCTAATGTTATAGTTTTTAATAATACAATCATATATCAAACTAATTTTTATTAATCAAATCACATTATTATTGAATACTTAATAAATATATTATTTGAGAATTTTTAACTTTACTAATTATAAATTCTAACATGTTACAATTTGAAAATTACATCGATAGGGAAGGGAAGTGTTACTTTATTTTAATTTTTATTTTTCTTGTAATTAAAGTGTTACTCTATTATATTTAAAGTATAGTCCATATTATACTTGCAATTAAAATATTTATATTTTGAGTTTAAATGAAATTTATTAATATTTAATAAAATTTAAAATTTATAAAAATGTATTTTAACTTAAACTTATATTTGAAAAATATCTTGATTTGATACAATGAAAAAAAATTACCAGAATCTCGTAATTTTTTAAATCATAATACGATATATTACGCAAAGTAATTAATCATAAACGCTAACAGGTACTTGTTTCATAAAAAGCGCACCCTAAAAAAAAATATAAAAAGTTTGCAGTTTATAACGAAGAAGGCCGGAGCGTAGCGAAAATAAAGGATACCGCGCGTGGATATTCGGACAAGTTAACATGGGCGGAGAAAAGTTCAGGTTTCGATGAAAGGACGCGTGGGGTTTGTGTGGCGCTATGCTGTCGGGTACCCAGGTGGAGGGTGCACGTGACAGCCATGCACTCGTGCTCTCGCTCATTTACTGCTCTCTTCATCCAGGTAAAATGTACAATGGAGAGAGAGTATGGCAGAGGCCATTTTGACAAGACCGAATCGTACGTGAGCGATCGCCATTGGACGTCCACGTGTTCGTTTCATGCAGCGTCTATGTTCATGATGGTGACAACTCTTCCTGCCCGCTCACCGAAGCTTATGGCTGTTGTCAATTCAGATGGTCGCACGTGGTGTTTCAAAACGGTTAAAAATAAAACTGAAAAAGTTACATTCCTAAAAATTTTACCACACTTTCCAATTTTGTAATATATACGTACCAGATATATATATATATATATATATATAATTATTATATAATATATAAATATAATTATATGATATATAATATATTTAATAAAAAATATTTAATATCAATTAAATTTAATTAATAAAATTAATTTTTTTAAAAAATAAAATAAATATACTTAGAAAAATTTTATAATGCAGTGAGTAAAATTAATTTTTAATTTTTTTTAATTAGGTATACTCGCTTTTATTACCATTCTTCTTGTACCTTTGCATCTTTTTTGGTGGATAAAGAAGGGCATAACGGATATATTCTATTCAGACAACATATCTCCGGTAGATGAGGCCCTAAGTAGCGTGAAGTCATTCACTGGGGCCCATCTGTCATACGTGGGATCCACATGCGAGCTGTTGTCCGATGTCGGAACGGCATGTATTACGACGTAAAAGACGGACTAATCCCTGACCGTCCATCCTGCTGCTTTATGACCAAACAAATGGTCAAAAGAATTTTTTTTTTTTTTAAATGGGGTTTTAAGAATCAAGCCAATACAGAAGTCACACTCAGCTCTCCTCAAGTGCATTGTTTGCTAATTGCTCCGCGATATTGAAGAAAAAGATCTTAACTTGTACAAAAACTAAAAAGCATGAATTGAATAATAATCTCTCTTAATCAGCTTAGTTGTACTTCGTAGGTGGCACTGAAATTATAGTTAAAATTTTATTCGTGCAGTGCTGTCGAACAGATCCTTTACTAGAAAAAAAAAAAAAAGAAAAGAAAAGCTGAAAGGTGTAATTTGAAGAGGAAAAATGAAAAAACAAACCGAAAAAAAGAGAGAGTGATGGCAGTTGAGGCGTCAAAATTTCATAAAGAATATACCCACGATGATTAATGAGTAAATCATTGTGATCTTCTTAATGATAAGTTTGAGGCTAACGAAATTTTTTTGCTCAAGAGGATTACTTAGAGTTTCATAATTAAGGTTAAGCAAAATTGATGACAGGTAATTCCCGGATGTGGCAAAATAAATCGACGACAGATGCAGACAGAATAGTACCAAGCTCGATTAGACCCACATGCATACCAGAAAAAGACACTCCGAGAGTGATGCAATAATCACAGCCAACGCGTTCAGTGGCATTGGTATAAGTGGGCCTGAAGTTGTCAGTATAACGACAAGACTCACACTACCGTACATTACATTTCTTGAGTGGGACGGAATATGGTATACGTGTATTTGGAATTACCTTAAGGTAAAAAAAATTTTGAAAATTACTTTTAAGACTCAAAGGAATAGGGCAAAAGAAATTCTAATAGGTATCGGAATATGCTATGGCCAATTTCCAAGCCCTCCTAGCAAGGATCTCTTTTTTCGATGGTTTGTTTCTTTTTGGCTGGCAACCACACAAACTGTAATCTTCATAAAAATTAAGTAGCTTTGCAATAAAGGTTAAAAATAATAATAATAAAAATTCTATCCTATCTATATCCATTTGAGTTATGGATAACCCATGAAACTATTGTACGGGAGAGGCAATAATTTATTTTGAAAGGCATTCTAGTATAAAACAAAGATATGGTCAGAGATAGAGATAACTGCTACCAAAATTTTATATTGGAAGGAAACACAGGCGCTTGACCCAGAGAGGTAAACGCAAAAACAAACCACGTAAATCTTGGTGATCTTTGTTCATTTTCTACCTTTTAAAAAAAAAAAAATTCTTAACACAATATTTCTACACATTTTGCAAAAAAAAGGGTTCTTTCGTTCTTGAATAATTATGGCTAGCATAGAATATGAAAAAGTAAGCTTCAATCCACGTCAAGACACATTTGAGTATTATAAGGTGAAGGCCATAAGCAACTAGAATATATAAATATAGTATTGTGGTTACTTGCCAGGGAAGGCCAGCAAGCTTCAAGGAAGTTTCTTGGTGGTTTCATATATTCTTTAATTCTACGCAGAGAAAGCCCTTTTATATCTTTGATAAGCAAATGGGGCATCATCATTAGAATCTTTAGCAGAAAAGAAGTATTTTGTGCAAAGAAACAAGTTCGCTGCTAAGATGTCTAATTAGAGGAGTTATTAATTAGCATGCATGCAACACATTAATCTTTGCAAGAGAATTCGTCATGGGATTGAACCAATCCAAAGGTAAGATAAATATCGAACTAACCTCAGACCGAGATTCCGGAGACAAGTGTATAAATGGCTAACCGACAAAACAGTAGTCCAGTGGAGGAAGTTTTTTAGATGTTAATTAATTTCTGAAATAGCCTCTTTGATTCCGTTATGAACTTATAATATGAAAATAAGAACATAAATTATTATATACGCACAGGTTTTTACTCTATACACGCAAAAATTCTTGATATAAGAACAGTTAAAACAACGATTTGGCGAGTGTGTTGTATTCAGCGTTTACCGATACAAACATAGAAAATAGGGTATTACATCCGTTTGCATGGGCCTGTGCCACTCACCGTCTTTTAATGTCTCGTCACATCAACTCGCATTCCTTTGATGAATTGTAATTTTGATCATTTCTTGCAAAGTATTGCTTAATTCGTCGCACATGAGACCTTTTAGCAGCTCAGAAATTTTGTTGCTAAAACTTAAAAGTCGATCTGTTACTAAACATTGTCTCTTGATATCCATCCCCCACCCCCCACAAAACAAAAAGATGCCTCTTGGTGTTTTTTGTTTCCATTTACAGAATATCATTGAAACCACTAAAATAATACTTTAATAACATTTTTATTATCCACTACTTTGACAACTTTTTTTCTTTTTTATATTGCTACAATTACTAATATTTATATATAGCATCATAACCGAAGTTGTTGCTAATGTTTATTTTGACACCACTTCTGATGATGATGCACTAGTACATGCATCACTAAGTAGATATCTACCCCAAAAGCAGACACACAAAGTTTCTTTTGTTTGTTTTTTTTTTTTTTTTTTTTTGAGAGGCTCTACATATCGATCTTTTTTTGTGGCGCTTTCAATCGCAATCAATTTTTAAGGAATTCACGAAGCACGTTTCCTAGTGGATTTTTTTTTTTTAACATTTAATCCAACGAGGTGTACGAGAATAGTTTTGTCATGAAGTGAGCTGAAAGGGGGGAGTCCCAACCAAACTATGGGCTGAATCCAATCCGTTTGCTAAAAAGCTTTATTCAAGTGATTAACAACTTGAAGATGTCAAAGATAATGCCTTAGAATTGATATTGAATTATCGATAATCATGGTTAGTCACGGAGGAACGATAAAGACATTTTCTGGTGGTACTACCAGTACTTCTACTTTATCAACTACATATGCTGTACTCCTAACTCTCAAGTTACTTAAATATATATATATATATATATATATATATATATATATATATTTTCCTTGATTAGAACAGCATATTAGCTATGTACCAGAAAAATAGAAATAAACATTTGGGTATTCAGAAATAACATTAAAGTTAGAGTCACCACAACATTATGTATATAAGGTCAATATACCTCAACGTAGAATTCATTCCTTGTAGTTCTTTCAAGAATACTCAATGTCTTTTAAGCATAACTAGGCATGATTATAATTAACCAAACTTCAACTCGATGACGATGCAATAGGATCGACGAAAGAAAAGTTTGAGTAGGATTACTTTCACTCTGACACAGCTGTGTAGTAAAAACTATTTCAGTGGGACGGGTCGGCCTAACCCACTTATCTTTAGACAACAAGGACGATGATTGGATTTGATGTTATAATCTAGCAGATACCTATCTGGCTAGCTGGCGCATTGGAAAAAGTGTAAGAGAATTTTGGCTTTATTATTATTATTATTCTTTATCATTAAAAAATTTATTAAATCATAAATTTTCTAAAAAATATTTTTTTATTTTAATAAATTCCATTTTTTTATCATTAAAAATTGAGATTTTAAAAATAAAATTTTAATTTTTTAACTTTTAAAGTAAACTTTTTTTTCTCTCTCTCTCACTCTCTAAATGTTAAACCTTTGGACCAAAGAGAGCATTTTGAATCCGTGTCCCTTTCCAAACCCTCTCTTTCATGAGATTTTTAGGCACGCACAAAAAATGGTGATGGATGGCATCTTTCCATCGTTGCTCCTACTTTTGACCGATTAAAGTTAAACGAGGGGCTAGATCAGTGCGAAGAAGATATGCGTCCTACGTGCTTATTCATTGGCTTAATGTTTGTGTCAAAAGATTCAAAATATCAATTAACCGATAGAAGACAATAAATATTTCTTGGAAAGTCTACAAGTTCTTGGAGCTGTTTATATATACTCTACATACTCGTCCTGATATCAGATTCCAAGCAGGACCAATGGAATGTGTTAGATTTGCTGAGTTAGTGGCAGCATTAAACCGACATTTTATTTATAGCGTCAATGAATTGATTCCTACTGGTCTAAACCTATGATTTGATTGAAAAGTAGAAACAGTGATGTATTGAAATGATTGTACTGGTGTTTACTGGCTATTATAAGAGTGCATATATACCTTAAAAGGAAAAGATTCTTCTTCATTTCTTTCAACCTTTTGCGAGTGCTGTGAGGTATTGAGAAGGTGAAACCAATTTGCAAATAACAAGAGAACAGTCTTTGATCTCCTATATTTTCTTTTCTTTTGGAAGATTTGATTCATAAAGAAAAATATCTTATTAAATCTCAGATGGCAATTGGATACTAGCATACATAGTTTCAATAGATTCTAGCTCTTGGCACACTTGCAACTTGCATTCACCATACAAACAGGATGTTGCTCCTTTTTTAAAAGATTCCCATGATGTTTCCTTTCTAGAGATCAACAGTTAACCAATTACTTTCTTGTGTTGTGGGGACTATGATTTATACTCTAAGTGTGAAATAAAAAATTCGAGTAATTTTACGCCAGGTCGTGTGATTAGTTATAATTGGTGCCCAACGACTCATTTTGGGGCATCCTGTAGATCTGTCCAAACAGAGCACATGCAATCCACAACCTGTCTAAATGAATAGCCCTTACCATCAGCCTTTCTTGTTGTGGGTTAATTTTATAGTTATAGGGCCAGTATGAGAGGATAACTAATTTAATGGATTCGTGATTGAGGTGATCATCAATTGGAGGGGAAAGCACGAACTTTGAGACACAAAACCACGTCAAAGGGTCAAAATTAAATGATGGCAAATTATGGATCATGATTGGCTTCACTGCGATCAAATAGACATTGGATTTTTTTATTTTTTTAAAAAAAAATGAACAAAAACAACAGGAGGGATGTTGGTTTCGGTGCAGCCATATATCATGATGTGTTAAGCCAACTTTTGCATTTAAAACTATGCAACATCTATTGGACTCTTCCGACTGCCATCTTCTCATTGACAACTCAATTTAATTTCTTTGATTTTGATGATGCTAGTAAGCCTACGTATATACATATACATGTATGTGTATATATTATATATATTTATTTATAAAATGGACATATTTCAATTCATATTCAGCAGATCTATTGTTTTTAGTTATAGTTTTATTCTTATTATTAGTTTTTTTTTTGTTTGTTTGTTTGTTTGAGATTCATGGTTCCCTATTTGATGTGGGTATTGAATTATCTCTTTATGTACAACTTCATTTGGTTTGGGTGGTCAATCTAACCATGTCATATTGTTTTTTTTTCTTTTTTTTTTTTTTAACAAGTAGTTTAGAAGTTTATTAGATGGCAGTATGCTTTCTTCTGGGGAACAATGTCCAAGTTCTAGCTAAATGCCCAGAAAATACAGCTACCAAAGGCATATTTCACTTTCCATTCTCTTTGATACGCAATATAGATAATACAAAACACAAGGGGCCATCAATAAAAAAAAAAAAAAAAGAGTTTTCTTGATAATCAATGAATTAAATAAGCAGCCAGAGGCGTGTTGGCTAAGAAGTCAATAAAAAAATTCAAGGGGTCAACTTTCTCTGAACTTCCCTAGTCCGCGTTTGTAGAGTCTGTCCAGAACGACGAATGCAATCTGCTATTGGTTCCAGCTTTATTTTAATGGTGCACGAAACAAAGTGTAATTGTGGCATTTGATCCAAGCGTAATGCCAAGATACCAAAAGCCATATTAAAATTTTAATATAAAATAATCACTTAAGAAAATGAATTTATTGTAGCAATTTAAAATTAGTATTTAAATAGTAAAAACTGTTGTATAGGGTCTAATGTAGTGATTTTTAATCCATTACATTTACAAGCAATGCAGTGGATGATATGCAATGATTTGCCTATTATAATACATATAAAATTGTTACATAAATTTTTTTTTTTTTGAAAAAAAAAATTAAATTTGTTGGAATGACCAGGGATTTCTTGGGCAATAAGTAGCCGTTTTTGGTGAAACAAATAGCAACCTCTAGTAAAAGAGACAACAAAATTCTAAGCAAATGGGTTACAGCTTTTTGTACATTTCACAGCAGTTTCTTGTGAGATTGACAACAATTTCTTGTGGAATAGACAGTGATATGTTTGTGGAATAAGCCGTGATTTGTTGGTAAAATAGACAACATTTATGTGATAATCAACATGTATTTTAAGTAATGATTTATATATTTTATTATTAAAAAAATATCCTATTAACTTTAACATTAATCAAAATACTAAATATTCAATATATAATTATATTGTAACAAATATAAATTTGCAAAGTAATTTAAATTAAAAATAATTCATATTTAACATTTCACATAAAGTACAGAGTATTATAATTTCTATATAAAAATATGCAAAAATTACTTTGATTAAAAGCTCTTCAACTTTGATCATGATAATAAGAAAAAACTTGATATGTCAAAAGGGTTAAGAATTACAATAGTTCATATCATATGAGCAATTAATCTGAGCATTTTGATTGATGCCAAAGTAGAAACATTAGAACTCCCGAAACGTTTGATGCCAATATATCAAACCAATCAACAAATTAAAACAATAATCTTAAAAGTCCCCAAGCTTTTGATGAATGATTAAATTAAATTAGAAAACAAAAATTAGGAAATAAGAAGAATACTGAAGGTATAAATTATATATATATATATATATATATATGTTGAAGATTGATGATTCTTTTGCTGAATTTTTTGCTTTGGAGTATTAAAAGCATCATTAGGTGAAGAAGCAGAGAAAAAAAAAAAACAAAGACACAAAAAGCATGTCAAAATTTATGTTTTGGTCCAGATTTTGCTGTTGCAATTTTTGAAACTTTGTATAAAAATGTTAAGTTATTGCAAAGATATGCACTTTCATTTTCTTTTGCAATCTTATTGTACGGCCTTCAAATTTTTTTTTATATATATTTTTTAATTTTAATTTGTACATTATTTCTAAAAACTTGCATAAAGTCTCCTAAAACTTTTACAGAACCCTCAACAATCGAATTGTCTTGACGGATCAAAATTAAATGATGAAAACTTATGGATCATGATTGGCTTCACTGCGATCAAATAGATATTGGTTCCTTTGTACCCGAATTTCTTAAAAAAAAAAAAGACAACAACAACTAACAGAAAAGATATTGATTTCGGCGGAACCATATATCATGATAAGTTAAGCTAACTTTTGTATTTAAACTAGGCAACATCGACTCAGCTCTTCTCACTGACAAGTCAATTTAATTTCTTTGATTTTGATGCTGCTAGTAAGCCTACGTATATACATATACATATACGTGTGTATATATTTATAAAATGGGCATATTTCAATTCATATTCGCCAGATTTACTGTTTTTAGTTTTATTATTATTATTAAGTTTTTTTTTTTGGGGGGGGGTTGAATTTTGTGTTTCCATTCTCTTCGATATGCAATACAGGTAATACAAAGCACATCAGCACTTAAAAAAAAAAAAAACCAAAAACCAAAAACAAAAAAAGAAAGATTTTTCTTGGTAATCAACGAATTAAGCAGCCAGAGGCGTGTTGACTAAGAAGTCAATTAAAAAAATCAAGGGGTCAACTATGAACATCCTCTTATCCCTAGTCCGCACAAACGCACTCTGCTATTGGTTTCAGCTTTATTTTAATGGTGCACGAAACAAAGTGTAATTGTTGTGTTTGATCGAGAGTGATGCTAACGTACGAGAAGTTATATTAAAATTTTAATGTAAAATAATCACTTAAAAACATGAAGTTATTGCAGCAATTTAAAATTGCTACTTAACTAGCAAAAACTGTTGTATAAGGTTTATGCAGTGATTTTTTAATTCATCGCATTTGCAAGTAGTATAATAGATCTTATGTAACGATTTGCTTATTATAACACATATAAAATTGCTACATAAAATGTTTTTGCTTTTGAAAACAAAAATTAAATTTATTAACTCAGGGATCTTTTTACAATAAGCAAGAATATCTTGTGCAATAAACAGCAATTTTCTTGTGCAATAAGTAACGATTTTAAGTGGAATAATTAGCAATTTCTAGTAAAAGAGACAACAAATTTCTAATCGAATACATTTCACGACATTTTCTTGTGAGGTTGACAGCGAATTCTTGTGGAATGAGCAGAGATATGTTCTTGTAATAGGTAGCGATTTCTTTACGGAATAGGCAACGCTTATTTAATGGTTAATATATATTTTAAGTAATGATTTATAAATTTTATTATTTAAATATTAAAATCTATTTTATTAATTTTAACATGAATCAAAATACTAAATATTCAATATATAATTAGATTGTAATAAATATAAATACACAAAAGTGTTTAACTTAAAGATAATGCACAATATATATTTAACATCTTAAATAAAGTACATAATTCTCAATTTTTATATAAAAGGTACAAAAATTACTTTGATGAAAAATTTCTTGACTTTGATTATAATAACAAGAAAAAAATATAAAACTTGATTTGTAAACGAGATTAAGAATTACAATAGATCAAACTATATTAGCAATTAATTTAAGCATTTTAATTGATGCCAACGTAAAAACATTTAGAAAAGTTAAAACTCTTAAAACTTTCGATGCCAACACATGAAGTAATCAACAAATCAAAACAATCAATTTTAAAACTTCCAAAGCTTTTAATGGATGATTGAATCAAACTAGAAAACAAAAATTAGGAAATGAGAGGAATACATGGACTATATGTGTTTGTTGAAAATTGATTCTAACTTTGGAGCACTAAAAGTATCATCAAGTGAAGGAACTAATGGAAAACAAAAAAAAGGCACGTAAAATTTTCATTTTAGAATTTTATAAAAAAATGTTGGGATATTGTAGAAGTTTGCACTTCAATTTTCTTTTGCAATTATAGTATGTAACCTTCAAACTTTTTAACATTTTAACTTGCATATTGTCTTTAAAAGATTACATAAAATCTCTTGGAACTTTCACAAAATCTTTAACAATTGATTTCCTTCAACAATATGCAGTTTGATGCCTCTTTCGTAAAGCTTTATCTCTCCATAATACTCCTTCCTTATAATTACAATAAAAGTAATTATAAGATTTTGGCTACTTGACTATTTCCTTTAGGATTGGAGCTCTTTTATCTAAGTTTAAATCCAATAATAAAAGTATCATACAAAAAAGAATGAAATCAATATATATGTTCTTACAACCTGTAATAGCAGGATATTTACATTATAAGTTTAGGATTGAATGCTTATGTTTTTTACAATAAAGATAACAATAAGCAATATACAAGGTAATATAAAAAGATAAAATGAAATGACAATTCAAAGTTAGATTTTACTTACTTAATATATTTCTTTATTTATTTTTGTTATCTTTACAATTAAACAATGAATATTTATATGCTTATTCTAAGGGAATATCATTAAAAGTAAATGTCTTTTCCTTTCACTTCCTTTTATTCCTTATTATATAACCTTTATTAGGAAATAAATTTGTTTATTCCTTTATTATAGTGCCAGATTATTTACTATATCTCATAAAATAACTTTTCACCACATCATAAATATATCTTAAGCAAAATATCAAACAATTTTTTACCAAATACCCTTATATAATTGAACCTTTAGGATGTCTTCTATCTGAAACATATATGCATCATATATTTTTAAACCATACTCTTATAACTCCTTTAATTTTTGAATTAATGGTAAAAGAAAACACATTTATCCCTCTTTTTGGTAAATTAGAGCTTGGAATAATTATAGATAACATAATATATTTTAGTTTCATACATAGTCATGGTGTTAAGTTGTAATTAATATAAACTACTAGTTATGTGCTATTTTCTATGCTCATTGTTCAAAATGGATTGAATCCATCATCGACCAAACATAATTTTACATTTTAAGGTCCTTCACAAATTTTAGATGTAAAAAATCAAAATCTTTCTTAACTTGACCATTAGCAGCATGTTTTATATCATCATCCTTGGGTTAATACTTTACATGTTAAAACATATTTTTAGCTATTTTTAGGTAAATAAAAAGTCTTTTACAACCTAGATTTCAATATATATATCTTAGAATTTTGGTTAATACCTGATGAATCTTTGAGGATACATTAGAGACTCCATTCCTTTCAACTTCCTTAATATTTTTCTACCTAAAAGCCTCATGAACACGACAAATCTCTGACTTTTCATGTTTGTCCCAAAAAGGAATATAATCATTGGAACATACATAAATCTTTTTGTAGTTAAGTTTTAAATCTTTCACCATATTTTTAGTTTCACTAAACGAACTAAGTATCTTAAAATCAGGGAATGCCTTTTTAATTGAGTCCAAAATATCTTCAAATACTATGTTACTAAGGTCATGAAGACAATTAAGAAGATATAATCTAATTGTGAAGAAAAGCCTAAAAAAAATTTTAAACTAAGAAAATAATTCTTATTGTCCTTTTTATATTGACTTATAAAACTTCCTAACTTGTACATCTAAACCCTCCTTAACATTGTTAGGATCTATTAGTTGTTCTCTTACATCCTTAAAGATGTCATGTAAAAACTCATTAATATCATTGTAATTATTAACTTCAATTTCATCATCATATACATTATAAAATAAAAAAGAAAAAAAATACATTGATTGGGGTCAAATACATAGTTTTATTTTAATAAGGGAAAAAGTAAATGAATTGAGTGTGACTTAGTTTATATACCTTTAAAGAGAAAAGGAAGCAAAAAAATAAGAATAAAAGGGCTCAAAACTCCTCTAAAATAAAGAGAATGAATAACAAATGAATGAGCCTTATGACCCTCTTAAAATAAAAGAAAGTGTTACTAAATCACATTTTTATATAAACTTTTTTAATAATATCATTGGTTTAACAATTAAGATAAATGGTCTTAGCTCTCTTGGGAAATTACTTTGCCCACCACGCCCCAATAAGAATAGGTTCAAAAGAAATTGACGAGGGATTATGGTTCCTTGCCTCAAATCCCAAATTTTTAATTAAGGATAAAAATAAGGTTGGTATTTATATTTTTCATTCTGTCTGAATTATTAGATTATAATTTTATTGTTTGTGTAATAGTTATATAACAATTTTTTAATATGAAGATAATCAAGTAAATTAACATACTAATTATAATTCTATTTAACACACTAGTCTATATTACTATCTTTTTTAGAAGACTAAATCACATATCTACTTAAAATAAAGTAATTTTCTTTATTTTAAATTATAAATTTAAGAAAATATATTTTTTAATTATTTTTATTTACTAATACAAAATTTAATTAACATAATCTTTTCATTTATTTTTTTCATATTAACTCTTCTAGAAAAAAAAATCATATTGTGATAGGTTATTTTTTTGGATTTGAGAATTTATTTTCTAAATTATTATTTATTACTATAAAAATAGTAACGAATGGGGACGAATATTTCCAATTCTCCTTCTTCGCTGGAGATAAGGATAAGGACGAAGAGCAATTATAAAATGGAGACAAAAATTAAAATAACAATCTTTATCGTTTTTTTTTTTTTATCTTATTACTATTTCTATATATAATGAAAATTAATGAACCATTTATGTTGGCTGTTATAATTTTACATGGGGAGGAAAGAAAGGAGCCAACGGCCAGGAAGAGAGAGAGAGAGAGAGGACATTGGCTACTGTGCAGGGGTCCCTTTCCTCCGCAAATAGTTAACATTCTCTCTTTTATCATTGTGTTATGAGTAGAACTCTATCCTTGGTATGTTCGCCTAACAATGAGCGATGATAAAAGAAAGGCTAATCCATCTGTTGATTCCTTAAAGAGGTGCTTAGAGCACATAATTGCTGTCTTTGAACTCGATAACCCAATTCTTATCCTTTGATTAAAAACAACAAAGAGGTGACTAAAAAGTGATTGATCATAAATAGAAAAATGGGAAAGTGAATTGTGAAGAAAATTGTGACGCAGAAGACACCATACAAATAAAAAGTGCAACCGATTGTGGAACAAAAAGGTGATTCACTTAAAAAAGTAGAAGAACCTAGTAAAGAAATGATGCCAAAATCTTCAATGATTCAGGAATGATAGCGTGTGGATGATCCAAGGACTAAAGTAGAGAGGCAAACACTAGTTGCTAGAATCGAATTTTCTTATCAAGAACAAGAAATTTCATTGCCAACCTCATTCTGGGGTTATAGTGGATTGACGGCTGCAATGATTCATCCCAAGGTGGGAGTATTTAATTTGCCTATTTCCTTTTTTTCAAAAGGATTACAAGCTGCTAATGACTTAGACGCGTACATGCAATCATTGATGGAATGTTCATGTGCGCTCGACTATTCCTTGCAAGGGGGCAGCAGCGTCTTGTAAAGCTATTATTGCCATCTTATTTGACAGAAATTGAGGTCTCAAATGCAAAAAAAAAAAAATTTAAGGATAATTCAACAATTTTTGCCACTCCTTTTCTTTATCTCTCCTGTCACCAAAAACGATACAAAAATAAAATTTTGAGCCTTTATTAATAATTTCAACTTTAATTTTTTAATAACTTTTCACAAAATATAGATTTTTAATTTTCATACAAACAAAATAGACATCAACAGAATTTAATTAAGAAGATACGAAATTTGGAAGCAAAATAAATAAAGATGTATCATACATATTAATTATAATTATAATTATATATATCAATTATAACTGACAATTATAATAAATTAGTATCTATTTAATATCTAATTTCTTAATTTTCTTGACCTGAGAACTATCATTAATGCTTGGATATTAGATTAAAAAATGGACATAATATTAGAAGTGTAGACAAATTGATATATTTGCTAACAGCTTGGTGACTCAACTCAATAAAAGCTTGTTTGAAGTACGATACCAAAATTTATTTAACAAATGAACCAAGTTTGAGCAATAATAAATTTAATTTGTTGAAATATGTAAATAGCTTATTCAATAATTCTTTAAAAATTTTCTTAAATTCATTATAAAATGTATTTATTATGCCATTAAAATATTTTTAAAAAGTTTATTTGAGTCATGAAATATTTTTTTTTGGTGAGAATTATGATAAAATTATGTACATTTAATATTCATAAATTAATTAAATAGGAGAAATTTGTACATTGACTATGTTATATTTATAATTACACATTAAGTGAAAATACTTATTTTTCAATCACTTAATTTTATTGAAGCAAACCTTTTTTATCAATTAATACTATTTATAAAAATAATTTTTATTATTACAATTATTTTTATTAATACTATAATATCAAAGGAATCATCTATATATATAAAACTCAAAAATCAGATCAATTAAAAATTATCTCGGCTGGTTAGCTAAACAAATCATTCTTAAATAAGTTAAAATTCGACTAGGCTCGATTTGTTTACACCTCTAAATGATATTGCTCTAAAGGAAAATAAATAAATAAAGGATTGCTTGGTCCACTTTCATTTGGGCTACGATCTTACTTCAATGGGCCTGAAGCCTATTATTATTAAAATCTGGGATATTATCCATTTATAGAAAAGTGATTCTGGAGGTCCATTCACAGCTTGTTCTGGGCTATCATCTTTTCTATATATATATATATATATTAATTTTTGTTTTGGGATTGTACTGTCTGGCTAAATAAAATCAATCATGCTGATGGACTTCTCTCAATCTCTGGTTGGACTCCCCTTCCTGGGCCGGACCAATTGATGCAAAGCGTTATGCAGTTCGTCGGCCATGTTTGGTGCCTAGCTATTTTAATTCTTTCTTCTTCGAGCACCTGGCCCTCCATTTTAACACAGAAAAACAACAAAATGTATAAATTTTTTTATTTTTATTTTTCCTTGTAAACACACCGGACATGATTCAATTTGCCATTCACAGAAAAATGGACGCGGGGTTAAAAAAAAAATTCAAACAGAATTGAAACTTGAGGTCTATCAATCAAATCAAAAAAATCGATGTACTCATTCACAGATAAATACAAGCAACACCTCGTAACATTTGTCATTATTATTCAAAATGGCACATTGTGATTGGTGTATACGAAGAATTTTTTTTCTATATAATAATACAAAATCAAAACAAAAAAAAAATTACACAAAGAATATATAATTTATTTTTAAAAATTTTAATAAATATTTTTATTCAATTACATCACATCAATATCAATACGTGTTCTTTACATTACTTTTATTAGTCTTATTACGTTGCTAGAAAAAATTTTGCTTATAAGAATGATTCGGAAGATGTCTCAAAGAATATCATGAGTTTATGAGTCCGTCCGGTCCTAATTTTTTACTTTGGGTGCTCTTAATTTTCTAAATTTTCTTAATTAGAAATCAATTTCAGCTTTTAACAAAAGTAAGATTCCATAGTTAAGGATTTTGTGATTCAAATTAATATTTTGATTTATTGTCTTTCTATTTCTTACACAAAAGACCTCAAGAAATTTCTTAGTTTCTTAATTAAATTTTCTAACAATTAAAATGTCCTCTATTGTTAGATTTACAGAGGAAAATTGAACAATGTAACAAGTGAGTCGGTCTAAAAAAAATAAAATAAACATTAAAAATTAGAAAGGACAGGAGTTTCTATTGCTAAACTAAATTACGTAACGTAGTTGAGATAGAGCCAAATGTCAAGTTGTCTTTCATACTTTTAAATCCAAAGAGATCAACCCTCCCTGTGGCTACTAGAAAACACCCAATGTAGAAATATCAATTTGTCAGCCAGTTCTAAGTCCTAGATGTATTCCTGTTTCCCTCGTTTGGTTGAACACTATTATTCCCAACGTCATCTCTAATCAGCATTATTATCAAGGTTAGTCTAATTAGGGACTCCTAGGATCACCCCATCAATATCCACCGGGAGAAGAAGCTTTTGCCACAGACATCCTGTAGAGAGGAGCTCCTCTGGCTGAACAATCATAAAAATACCATCGTTTTTGTGCAACACTCCGATTACAGTAACAAAGCCACCTTCTTGAACATACCTGTCAATGCACAAGGAAATTGCAGTCTATGAAATCATGTACAGCATGCATACAAGCAACAACTTTGCTTCTGAGAATTTTAGGTTATATGTACCCTTCTTCCAAGCATAGTAGACGGGTTTCAGTTGGGAGATTTTTATCCTGCAACCATTTTCTCAAGTGTGGAGATAGAGCTGTGCATTGGCTTGTAGTAGTCACAAGTTTTGTGTCAACAATTAGGGGAACAACTTTACTACCATAACCAGCTTTGACCATAGCTCTAACACCAGACTTTTGATCAGTCACATAGAAGTCTGTTGAGAACCTCTGTCAGTTCAGAATCCAAAACAACATAGAGTTAAATTCCTACAAAACAAGAGTTGGGTGGATTTTGAATATTCAAAGAAAATCATTTGCAT
Organism: Kandelia obovata; assembly: GCA_021464305.1. Classification (NCBI taxonomy): domain Eukaryota; kingdom Viridiplantae; phylum Streptophyta; class Magnoliopsida; order Malpighiales; family Rhizophoraceae; genus Kandelia; species Kandelia obovata. Next base: position 6,367,106 of record CM038482.1, on the reverse strand, counting down.
GATTTGAATTCACTTCAGCAATCAGATCTGAGAATTGCATGCATACTGAATTTAATTCTCTCATTTCAGACCATCAATTAAGTTATTCTCCACAGGCACTTGCGCCAAAATTACAAGGTAGCATTAAATTCATGTTTACGCTTCCTCCCTCTCTCTTCTTTTTAGGTATGGTGCAGAGGCCATTATGACACTAGATAAGGCTCACACATGGAACTAACAAGTTCCTAGTTGGGTGTCACTTCTATTGCACTACAAGTGCAGAACTGTTTATGCCTTTCTGATTGCAACACAAGAAAGACTAACAAGAGATGAATATTGACCATCTTTTTGGACAGCTGGAAAATTTCTAACACCTGAATGAGAAATAGGATATCTTTTTGACAGATATTTCACTACCTAGATTTTATCAAGTATCCAATCCACAGAAATTTGGGTATAAATTTCAGCCTTCAATTAATCTCCACTTCTTTTTTTTTGGGGGGGAGGGAGAGAGAGAACAGTAAATAGGAAGATTGAAAAAAAAAAAATCCATGAATCGGTCTGGTGCCACATAAATTCAAGTGTACACATCAGTACAACATGCAAGGGATTTCTAACAAGGAGACTTCAAAGTATGATTGAGAAGCAACCAAAGAAGAACACTATTTAAGCAGAAGAAGAAGGAAATAAATAAATTATCCACGGAATTAGCCTAATTGGAAATAATATGACTTAATTTGAAGGTGACCTTAGAGCAGGATTCTTTGAGGCTATCCAAGTTAAACTATAAATGAGCAGCAAGAACAACTTATGCAAGAGTAAGGGATCCATAAAGACAGTAAATAATTTCTCAAGTAAGAACTAATAGATCAAACTTACAAGGTTATTACATTGAAAAAGACGTACAATAGATTAAAAAAAAAAACAAAAAAGAAAGAAATTCTTTGAGTAAATACTGTAAGTATGCAAAAGGATTGAATATTCTTACCTCAGAATATGTTAAGCTCCACCTGAAACATGACGTATGAGCATTTGTAAACTTCGGTGCAAATCCTCCGTATTCGTAAAGAAGAGTAGATATATAGATGCATCTAGCGGCCCTTTCATACGAAGATTCCAGGGAAACTGTCCCGCAGGATGCAAGCTGAAATCATCATAGAAAGAGCAAGATTGACCTTTTGGTGAAGCAGAACGTACTAGTTAGGCAGACTAACTAACAGCTCAAAATACAAGGACAGGCCAATAAATTCCAATCAAAAGATATAAAGTCCTAGTAGTAGCCAGGCTTATGTTTAGCATGGAATGGCTAGCTCTACTTTGCAAACTAGTTACTGCATCTGCATTATTCTCCAGACTAAAAGCCATTCGTGAAGAAAAACCATTGCCAATCTCCGTTCTACTAACATCTACATTGAATTCCAGTACAGTTGAATCCATAAACAACACCATCTTCCAAGTAGAATTCAGAGTTGGGAAGAAATTGCTAAAGCGAAAAGCTATTCACCAAGACCTTACAAAACAATAATTAAAGAAAAAGAATCAAAATTTTTTTGAATTACCCCAGTGATCTTGACAAGCTGACCCTCACGTGCCGCACTAAGATCAGAGTCAGGGAAGGAGTGAAGGAAGCACAAAACAGCAACTTTGTGTCTCCAATTAGATGCGTTCCAAGCTATGAAAGAGATAACCAGAGCAGAAATCAAGAGGAAAGAAAGAAATATGGAGACCTTGTGGACCACGACGAGAATAAAAATGGAGACACAGAGTCCAGTGAAGAAGAGACACGCTAAAATGTAGATGGCTATACTTGGTATTGGCCGCTTCCAAGCTTGGCTACTGTGTTCTCTGCGTACCTCACTGGAAAGGTCGTTCATCGCTCGCTCGCTTACAGCGTCAGCGAGCAGTCACTTTACCAAAACCAAAAGCACAGCGACGAAGCGGCACAAATGCAAACGTTGTGCAGTTTTGTGTGAGGTATTGCTTGCGAAAACGACACCTCGTTTGTTCGCGTCAAAGGCTGTTTAAACGGTGATTTTTACTATTTATTAGTATCATTATTATTTTATTTTTTTTTACTGTAGATGAAAGTTAAAGGATTTTAAACAGTAGAAGACGGTAGGACCACAATCTCTAAGCAAAACTCCAAACACTGTCTCATAAAAAACAAAACATAGTGGGACCCACTCATTAAAGGAGGGACTTCCCGATATTTCAAGAACTCCATTACATGGCATTGGAATGGTTGAAGCGTGGATCCCAGTTACTAAAAACAAAATAATAATAATAATAAAATTTTCGATTTTTTTTAATCAAGAATTAACAAATCTGTGAGGAAGATAATAAAATATTTAATAAATTATAAAAATATCTAATGATGTCTAATTTTGCATTTATTTGTGTTTTTATTATAACATTCAATAATTTTAAACAAAAAGAAAATTAAAATATTCAAGCTGAAGCTTATAGGCATGAGCCACCCCATGTGTTTCCGATAAGAAACCTAAGCAGCTAGATTCCCTCTATTCCCCAGGTCCACGAGGCGGTCTGTTTTTGGATATTATTCCACATTTTTTAAGAAGAAAATAGCAGGCAGGTTCGGGTCCCAGGGTTGAAAGATGGCGTCTTCCAAGTTTCAAGCCTTCACGGTTCGTTTTCCCACTTGCGTCTGGCAACTTCTTATATAGTTTCAATATCTCTCATCAGTGCCGAACTGCAATACAGTATCTCGAAGAGGTATTCATGTAGAATTTAGGTAACCATGACAGCTTTTGCTAGCAACATAAGATTAGAGCATTTGAGTTTGATACAGCATCGAGCCATTGTGAACTTGTTGGTACAAATTCACTTTCTTTTTTTTTTTTCGTTTTTTGTAGGCTTAGCCTGTTGGACCACATTCAATTTTTCAGCTTTCTCCAATAGTTTCGGTGTGCACGTTCGCGTGAGTCAGGAGGAAGGAAAAGGAAAAACTCGTGCAAGGGCTTGATCTTTTTTTTTTTGGGGAGGGGGGCGGATGGTACAAAGGCTTTATCTTACATGTACCATATTTGGAGAATAGAATGCCAAAGTGAGTGGTGTATTTAGTTGGAGTTCATGGAAGACTGCTATAAGGAACAAGAATGTTGTCAATGTCCAGTGCTAGTAATAGTCTGCATTTGAGAACCATCTGCCGTTTTGGTAGTGTTTATCACTTGATCTGCTTTCTGAAACCATCAACTCCGAGTTAACTTTTGCGCTAGGATTACCAGTTTACCTTGATTTTTTCCCCGTTCTCTAACAAATAATGGTCCTGGGGATGATGAGAAATAGCTGTTGATTGTGGATTAATTGTCTTTGCATTGTCAAGGCCGATAGGAAAGTATGCTTTGAAAGGGGGAAGGGAAGTGCCAATTTTATTGTTCTCGAACTACAGAGTCCAGTGTCATCGACATTTTTTTTGTATCTTTTGAACTTGAATGGATCACCAAAAAACTTTGACGCAACCTTCTAATATCGTCTAATCAAAATTGGTGGCATTCCAATTTTTTTAACATTGCTCAAACATCAAGATCTGGGTCTTTTTGGTCATGTGCATTACAAACTCCTCTGCAAAAGCATAAAACATATACATATATCAGATAGCAAATACCAATTCCTTCGAAATTTTCACTGCAGGACTACATGTTTCTGCTATAGTGGATCAACTTTTATCTTCCTACTCCCCCGGCTGGCTCTAATTTTGTGTTTCCTACCGAGCTCCCCGCATTGTCTCTGCTTCCCAAATTGCTAGTGACTGCAACTGGAAGGCAGAAGTGGCAGAGTAAGATCAAGATCACGGATTGAATTCCTACGTGTATGTGAACCAAGAATCCTAATTTGTTGCAGCAGGCGATGACGTTCACCGAGTTCTTCCCTCGTGGTTCACAAGATTTGTTGTGCCCTTTTTTCTTTTCTTTTCTTTTTTTTTTCAATTAAGCCCAGAAATCCCACCACTGGCAACCACTGCTCGATTGATTGAAGAGTCCATCGGAGTCTAAATTCCCCCATTCTTCTTGTGATGTCAATGATTCGGCAGGTTCTACTATGCTCATGAGATTGGGTTCGTCGTCTAGTCCAAAATATTCAGCTTTTATACTGCTATCTTCATCAGAAAGGATTCCGAGTCCATGTTCTGATCTTTCGAGTGACACTCTGGGTTTCACTTCTGTTTCATACTTGAGGGTGTCCCCATTGTCTGATTCAGCCTCGCTGTTGTTCGGCCCTGCATCCTGTCCACAACATTGACCTTCATCTCTTGGCTTCTGCATCAGACCATTCAGCTTCTGTAGCTGTCAAATTTATGCATGTACAACCTCCGTTAGCTTGCACTCGAAAATCTTCACGCTAAAGTTGAATTGTTATCAGGGAAAAAAAAAAAAGAAAAGAAAAAAAACACATGCATACTCAATTACCTGTATTACCAACGCCTGCTTCTCCTTCTTCAGAGTCTCAAACCGAGACGCCAAGCTATTGTAATTGGCTCGCAGTATGCTGCAGTCTTTCTCTAGCTGCTTGGACTTCCATCTAGCTCTCTTGTTCTGAAACCAGATCGCAACCTGTCGCGGCTGCAGTCCAAGCTCTTTTGCCACCTGCAGCTTCTTCCGAGGCTCAAGCCTTGTTTCAGACTCAAACATGTTTTCCAGTGATCTAATCTGCTCATCACTGAATCTCCTCCTGTTCTTGCTCTTCTTCTTTCTTGTGCCTGCTACTGTGCTGATGCAGCTTGCCGGCTCAGCTGCTGAAGGAGAATATTCCCTTTCACCTAACATCTCGTTGGGATCTACACGGCCTGCAGAAGCTTTTAGTCCTTCCAATAAGCTACTGATGAGAGCACTGACAAGTGAATGTTGTGAGGCTGTGGCTTGTGCTTCTGTTTATTCGCCTATCATTTAGAAATGTTTACATATATTGTAATGGATTTATAGTGCATGTAGTCAGTACTTCCGGGTCTAACCAGAATGATCTAATTGTGTCGCTTTATATGGAGTCTGTGGAAAAGTCTGTGGGATTGGTATCTGATAAGTGATGACGTACAGTGCTTTTCTTTCCTATACTTGTGACACTTGTACACAATCATGTCCATTGCAGAATTTTTTATTTTTTTATTTTTTTTGTTAAAATTTTCCTTTCAATTTTTTTTTTAGTTTTTAAATTTAAAAAAAAAATTGTGAGTAAACACAAAAATAGTGAATTCAAGTGTATATAAAAAAAAATTATATTATTATATAATATACAAAAAAATAAATCATTTATTGACTTAAAATTTATTACTCTTGTATTTATGTAGTCGGATTCTTTTGGATAAGCTCTACAATGATGGAAACTTCCTACCCAATTTGAGCCCGCTCGTTTATCGTCTTTTATGGCTTCATTACTATCTTGTACAATATCATTATAGCTATTGTATTATATAATCAATTAAAAAAATATATGATGACATTGCAGCATATCTTTGGGTATGATATTATGCTGCATAATATACTTTGCAATTCAATTTTAAAAGTCGTAAGGGTCATCATCAACCTCTCCCTATTATTGTCCGGAAGCATTTAGTGTCGGCTATATGAATCACGTTGAGCCACTCGTTTTTTTCTTTTTTCTTTTTTTTTTTTTAACTCTCTGTTTTTTAAAGTTAGAATTATAATTGTAAACAATAATCCCTTCACATGTAAAATCCAGCAGAGTTTAGTTCGAGGGTTTCGCTGGTGTAATCTCCAGATTTGTTGGAAGCATCCTTGGATCGATGGTGGCGCCACCTTCGCAATATATAAACTTCACGGTGGGGGGAGTACAATTGCCGGCCCAAAATACTTAGGAGGACCACAGCAGATGTCCTCAGATACGCCCATTGTTTTATCAATTTTTTTGTCAACGCCGACGGTTGTTTTAAGCTGGACACTTCTTAAATCTGCCATAAATGAGAGCTTAAGTTTCACTGTACTGGACTTATGAACCTCTAGTGGACTGTCACATGGGCCTTTTGTGTGGTTCTATTTTACATTTTGTTTGGCAAAAGCTGACACAATCTAATTACTGGCAGATATTTACCTTCTATAATGTAGTTGCAATCGACCTCCCTCCACGTACAAACCCACACGGCTTCCATGTGCAATAGACTGAGCCAGAGAGCAAGCCGATGCCGATCCATGGCTTGGGTCACTGTCACCAGTAGAGTCTCGACGTGTCCGACTTTGTTTCTTCTCCTCCAAATAACATTTTTTTATTATAAAGAAAAATCTATTTTATCGCCAGTCGACAAACGTTGCTAAAGTAAATAAAAAAAAATTGATAACACTATTTAAGAAATAATATAATAACTACAAAAAAAATTATAAATTAATTATATTCTTCATAATTTTTTTTATTTATATTTTTATTAGTACCGTATTGCGTTTTATATGCTGCTAGGTAGCGGTTTGGATGATATTTTCAGCCAATAAGATTGGTTGCCCAGGGAACAAGACCTTTCAACCTGTCATAAGCCGTCCAAAAAACATTAGCCATCATCTGATATTACACCTTATTTCGTCGTCATCTTGTTTTGTCGTTTTTGGAAGTCGCTTTGAGGACGTGGTCAAGCCTTTATGGTTCAACGCAGAAATCTTTTGCCTTGCTTAAAAAAAAAAACAAAATCAAAATCAAAACAAAACAAAACAAACTTCGAAAGCTTTTGCCCATATTTAACGATGACACGCTCCCATCAGAGTCTCGGCATCGTAGCCATGAATGAGTCGTCGGGTGGGGACACAAGCTTTGAATTTTCAAGTATCTGACTCATAAAAACGCTTTTGGGTAAGTACTGTCTGATTGCCACGTGGTGTGGCAGCCTTCGTCTTCTAGTCTTTTGAGCAGCTCTACAGGGGTCTTTAATATGAATTTCAGTGACAAATTGTTCCTCCTTTTACACCTTTAATTTGAATCCACAATGATTTTTTATTTTAGCCTTATTTAAAATCTTATTACTAAGCTTGGTGAGTGTAGCTGATGAAAGAAAAAACCACAACTCCCCGAGACTTTTGTATGGTCCTCCAAGATTTTATTTTTTCCGATTCGTTTGCTCAAAACTCAGTAAATTTCATACTAAAATTGATACGATTCTATTATTATTATTATTATTATTATTATTATTATTATTATTATTATTATTATTATTATTATTATTATTATTATTATTATTATTATTATTATTATTATTATTATTATTATTAATCTTATATATGAGTTCTACCACTTAACATAACAATCATTTGGATTACACATGTCGCATTATTTAATAAAATTTAGTATCACTACTGTCACTTTTAAATTCCATGTTTTGAGACCGATGTGTCCCGGATCTTGCTATTAACAGATTCGGGTACAGGAAGACAGAGAGCTAAAGAGCTTCATTCCATAGTTTGTAATAATTAGGAATTAAGTTAAAGATAGAAAGGCAGACATGCATAAATGCGTGGAAGACCGTCCAACGACAATGACTAGAAATTTTCGTTTGTGTTAGGCGCGGATATCATTAGCATTTCTTCCGTATGGGGTAAGCTTGGAATAAAACAAACGGACCAATTGGCCCTAAACTCGCACGGTGGCAGGCCAAGCGTGTCTGAATTATATAGTTCATTGCCAAGGGGGATGATTGATTAACATAGTGGCAAGTGGGCGCTTTACGGCGCCTTAACAACGAGAAATATCTAACACAAGCAACAAAGTACAGAACGGAGTGCCTTCACGTACATAATAAGAGAATGAACGTGGCACCGAAAATTTTGATCTAATAGGTGGTGGATTTGACGGGTAATGAGGGGTTCAATGGCCTGTTGGATTTGGGGAAAGGAAAGTGAGGGGATCAGATTGAAGTCACATTCAGAATTTCTGTCGCTTTTTACTAACCCGCAAATTTTTAGGGTTTTGAGAGGGAGATAAGAGTCGAATTTCTGTCTCTTTCAACCAGCAAAGCTCCTTTTGCCAGTTGCACTAGGCAATCGTTTAAAATTTTTGTCACCTTTCGAGGTCAGGGTTTGATTTGTAGCTTAAAAGATACTATGCCAATTGGGTTTCTTTCGGCCTTTCGGTCTCGTACCTCTCTCCAAGTTGAATTTTTTCTGATGGCCCAAACTTTGACAAGTTTTTTGTTTGCAGCTATCTAACTCAGCCCAATGTGATTCTATATCGGCTCTATTACGTTCCTTACTGGCACTCCGTTTTCTAGCCAGATGTTGGAAAACAGCCGAAAACAGGCATTGCGCAGCTTTTGGACTTTTTAATATTGGAAAAGATACAGTCCCATGGACGGCCCGTGCACTTTTTATTTTTTAAATATAAGATGTACAACAACGCAAGATAAACATGCAATGGAGATAATAAAATGTTCAAACAACGATAAAAAAATTCATAATTGCATATTATATGATATTTATTATATATTATTATTAATAACCTATTGCACATCAGATGTTTTATTTTTTCAAAAAAGAAAAAAAGAAAAAAAAAATCAAAAGCAGTGGGATGGTGCAAGTCCCACGTCCACTACGTCAGCCAGTTAAGAGTCCTGACCATAGATCCCAATTACTATAGGTGCTTGTGTTCTCCTACGCTTCATTATGTCAGACATGCATCTCTCTCTGACTGACCACAACAACGCAAAATTCCAGCCGGAGCAGTGTGCAGAGAATTCAAAATCTAAGGCGACGCTATGGCAGTGAGAACAGTGTAGCTAAAAGCGCAGAAGAGTGGCGCTTTGACTCTATTATATAAAGTAAAGGTCAAATTAGTAACGAGCAATTCCAAGCATAAATTAAAAAAGGAAAACCTTTGACAAATATAAACCTTACTCAGCTGATCAATAATTTAGTGTATTTTTGTTGTATTTATTTGAATTAAAATTTTTTCACTATCATTTGCTTTTAAATACAACATAAAGATTTATATTGAGTATATAATGTTAAGTTCTATATTTGTTAATATTAAAATTAAGTATAAAAAAGTCTACTTAAATTTAATGATATTTGAATAGTAAATATTTTTTTATGAAAAAATTGAATGAAAATAAAAATAAATAACTTTAATTTCAATGTATGGATGTAATTACTGATATACTTGTAAAATACTCTTTTATTTATATATATATATATATAAACAGCTACTGTGTGCAGGCTGAAAGCCAGCTATATAGGAGGGGTGACAAAGCGCAGAAATTAGAATTCAGAAGGCATGACTTGACTCTCTTTAAAGCTGAGGAGGCATTGAATGCAAACGCATAAACAAACAAAGAGAGTCTTACATGTACTTGCTAATCTTCACTAATTACAATGCTACAGCCTATAATGAACAAAACAATTTGGTGCTAAAAGGTCTTCTTCCCCAGTTCAAAGTGTTTCGTAATCACCAGATTAAATTAAATCTAACGTTCGTAAAAAATATTGGGGAGCGCGTTAGCCAGAATCACAGACTCTTGGATTGAAAAAATGATTACTAAAACGGTAAATTAACTTGACGAATCCCTGCAATCTCACTATTATTCGGATTTTAGTAGTGTATTTTATTTTTTTTTATTGTATAATAATAATCAACGATAAAAATTATAACGACGGTGTGAACAAAATTACAACCAAAAATTAACGACACCACCCAGGTGAGATTTTATATGCTTCGTTCTGCTTTACAAGCCGGTAATCCGTATCTCTTCTTTCTCGATCCAGACACCATATTGACTTGGAGTATCAAAAGGGCTGCTCAAAATGAAAGTTGGTCGAATATTTCTCTTTTTATGAACCCCTCCTCAAATGGTTCGACTCACAGAGAGGGACAGACATGGAAGGGGAGGGATGACGCGTGACTATGCATTAGGAAGGCAGTGAACATTTGTATCCAGGTAGAAGTTTACTGTGCTCTGTGTCCTGAATGTTTGTAGTCCATAGGTTTAAAAAAAAATGAAGAAAAAAGATATTGGTTGTTGCGGAAAAAATGGGTTATTGGATGCTAATTATTAATTATAATCAACTTATTGACAAATGATAGGAAATGAATACACTTTTTAATTAATAATATATATGGGCATGTATTTACGTAATAAAACTTTTTTTTTAATACTATACTGTTCTATACAGATTCATTCTGAACTGCTGGTGTATTAAGATTATGTATAACAAAAAAAAATGATGATTATATATTAAAAAAATAATAGTAATGATAAAAAATTGGGAAGGTGTCGACAACCAGAGTTGGAGATGCAGGATTTGACATTTACGTGTTGTTTCCATCCCACTTTTTCCTCTCCCTTTCTCTATCTGCTTAGATATGGAAACACAATTTTCAAGACTGTAAAAGCGTTGAAATATGGAGCTAGTATCGTCCTCTCCATTTGTCACTCTGATGCCTACGGAGAGAGAGAGAGAGAGAGAGAGGGGATGGTGGAGCCATGGGCGGCAAAGTGATAGCTACACTGGCAGCACATCTTGCGGGCACCAACCTCACTTGAAAACAAAAGCGTCCTCGTTTTCCATCCACTACAGTGAGGCTGCCTGCACTACTAGTTATTATTTCTCTATAATTACCTACTGATCCAGATTATTGAAGTTGCTAGTCAGGGTTATCATGAAAATTTGTGCAAAATAAAAAAATGGTGACAAACTAGTCTATTAATAAGCCTATTAAGGTTTGAAATTAAAACCCTTTGGCCCTGTAACTTATAGGCCACCGGTTAATTTCTGTCATTATTAATTTTTTTCTTTTCCTTTTCTTTTCAAGTAGCCTGGCTATCATTGAACAAAGAACTATTCTTGATACAATAATTTCATATGTTAAAGTTTTCTGCATAGAACATGGTATGATTTGTGAGTAATTGATGGAGACAATTTTTGTGTTCGATTCCACCTTCTTACGATGGAAACAATAACCATATGGTTTCTCCTTGATTAACAGTCCCCACATGAAATCGCAATTTTCAAGGCAATGCAAGCAAAATATCCAATGTTTCATCAAATGGTGCTGTTACGCTGCATTCAATGTCCTTCGTTGGCTGCAAAGTAATAAATAACCAAAACCTAACTTCATTCTCGTATGCATCTCTATACTCCATACTTTAAGATCCTGGACAAATTGAAATCTTCCATTACACATGTACAATATATATATATATATATATAATTTTATTTTTCTTTTTGCCAAGAGGGAAGAGAGGCCTATCACGAGACAGAAACAGTGAAAAGAAATGGACCCATTAGACTTAATGAGGCGATATGTATGGGAAGATGGCGGTGCCATGTCTCTATCTTGACACCAAGATGGTACGGAGCAGTTATTAATTAGCACAAAGGAAAGATAAAATTCCCTCAACTCTCAGCCACATGACCTTATTCTTTGTTTCAACAATAATTAGATCTAGCCAACTAATTGACACCTTTTTTCTTTTCTTTTCTTTTTTTGCTTCCTGCAATTTTTCCTCGAAGGGCAGGCCAAATAATCAAACATGGATATAGCTAATAAGCGTGAGAATAACTTAGGTGATAAAAAATCAGAGGATTGATAATAAATAAGAAACATTCTTTGTCCTCCTTTAAAAAGTTTTCACATTGAGAAATTATTAAAAAAATAAAAATTAAACAACCAATTACCATAGTACATAGCTTGTTTTCCTTTTTAATCAGTATCTTCGTTTTTATTTTCTTTTTTTTTTTTTTGTTTAGAGAGTAATATGAACGCACGTTTAATTCCTGGAAACGTCAACGTTTCATCTGCAATGGCAGTTTCAGGACCATTCCATGTCATCCACTTGCATTTATAAACCCTACAGTATTAAAAGCACTGCATGGAATCTATACCATCATTTATGAAGTCCCAACAGAAAACCTGAAATCATGTGCTGTTCCGCACAATAAATAGGTAGGGAGAAAGAGAAGAAAGGAGAAAACAATGAACAGAAATTGAAAACAACAAAAACCATTGTTCATCACAATTCCCCCGTTTCCTTGTGCTTTTAAATAAACAAATATCTATATATATAATTAAAATCTCGCTCTAAATTTTGTGGAGGTAGAAAAGGAAAATGGAAAGTCAATTTGACGGCAAGAGATGTAAAGAAGAGTCGCCCAGGAATTGGGATGAGGAGGTAAAAAAGGATGAAAAAGAAAAGGACAGCGTGGACCCCTGACCTTGCCTGTCGGTCGTCGCCTCGAATTCCTCGCCCTGCCAAAAAGTGACACGGCAGACGAGGGTCCATTCTTTCATACATTACAAATATATAAAAAAAAAAGTAAAATTAAAACTAAGTGTTTGACAACGTTGCAACTTACTAGGAGATAAGCGAAAGAAATATATTTAATAATTTATTTGTAGTATTATTATTTTTTAAAATTTATAAATTTTTTATCAGATCATGTTTGTGTTACTTTTACCGTATTGTTACTAAACTTTTCTATAAAAGTTAATGAATAATTAACCCTCGTTTTTAATTACATAATTCCAAAATTTGAAGTTCAAAAAGGTGATGGCATATTAAATGGGGTTTCTGTTATCGGGCAGCTAAACAACTCAACCACTCCTCTGACTCAATTCTTGGCCTTCTTTACTTTTGATTCCTTTTCGATTCAATTATCTATATTATCATGAGCAAACAATTTTATTTTATTTTATTTAAATAATCTTACATTTTTAAGTGACCTTGTATATTCCGTATCTCACAAATATATACACAATTTTTAAAAGTCATGAAACAGCTTTTCTATCATGGGATGGTCTCAGTATCCTATGGTCCATAATGGGTCTTGATTTCTTTTGTTACATGGTACAGAGACAGCACTGTTACAAGCAGTTCATGTTTGATGACACCATCAACCATCATACCTAAAATCTAAAAGGGTGGATTTCGCTCTTGTACAGAACCAATCTTGGTACCGGTGCTGTCCAATGAAAGTCATCCGGGACATCCAACGGTGGATATGGAGTTTAAATGAAACAGGCATATGCATAAACATTGTCGTGTGTGTGTGTGTGTGTGTGTGTGTGTGTGTGTGTGTGTTTGAGTGAGGGAGAACGAGGTGCATGGGGGCGTGGTCATTTCTGGAACTGAGAAACCAGCTGGTAGGTCCTAGTCTGCACCTATCTTTTGTCCTTTTTTCTTTTTTTTTTCTTTTTCTAAACGTTGGCTTTCCACTCGTTTTACACTTCTTATAACTCTCCCCGTAGCATATCATTCTCTTCATCATCTCATTCATGATCGCCACTATCTCTTTTTCTCTCTCTCTCCCACATCCCCCTTGAAGATAGGCGAAACTCTTGGGGGATAAAGAGATAAGATACAGGCTAGAGATGCACAAATACACACACGCACGACCAAATTCCTCTCTTTCTCTCTCTCTTCCTCTTTCAGAAGAATTGACGAAGATTTGCAAAGGAAGCTTCTCTTTTGAGGGGAATGTTGTCTGGCTCGAGGACACCTTTTTTGACGGACACTTTCAATTTCGTCAATTATCTGGTGTACATGATAGATCTAATATACCTTAGAAAATGACTAGATTGATTGTCGATCATAAGCCAGTGTTGTCGGACCAGGCTTCATTCCCCCCAATTACTGCTTCGATGGAAATTTTTCAAGGGCACCATTCGCCTTGGCTACATTTCAACATGCAAAGGTTTTTTTTTTTTTCCATAGCCCACCTTTTTTTTTCTTCTTCTTCTTCATTCCAATTGAATTTGATCTTTCTCTCTCTCTCTCTCTCTCTCTTTTTTTTTCCCGCTTTTGGGAAACAATTTTGGCAGTTTTAGATCTTGGGTTTTTATTTTTGACTAATTAAGGTTGTTAGTTGTGCAGATTGGTGTAATGATGAAGTCTTTGACCAACTCTAGCAGAAAGTTTCATCATTACTTCATTTTTATTTTATTTTTTCAGATCATGTGATGATTTGCCTTTTTCTTTGTCAGCCTAAAAGCCCTTTGCGGTTCATCATTAGGTAGATTTCTCTCATGATGGCTTCCAGTATCTGATCTGTCTGTTTCTGCTAGTTTTAGATCTTAGCTTTGAACTTCGGCCAGCACTGTACTTCTTCTTCTTCTTCTTCTTCTTCTGATTTCTAGGGTTTGTTGCTGCTCTTTTTTTAAGTCATTTATATATTTGGCTTTTCAATATTGGCTCTGATCTCAAGAACAAATCTTTTCGAAAGGGCACAGGTTTTACAGAGACGTATAGCCAAGAAAAGTGATGTCCTGTCATTTTGAAAAGTCTCGCGTGTGGCCGTGGAAATAGAAGGTCTGTGACAGAAATTCAGGCCTATTGTGCTGACATTTTTATATTTTGAATGTACATTTTGTGCATGTGAAGCGTGTAGCCTTGCGCTTCTTATCAGTATTTTTTTTCCTTTAATCTCGTTACTTAGGCTGTTAATCAGATTGCTTATGCATTATACCTGAAATCCAATGCTTTTCCCGGATGCCCATTGCTTTTCGCAAGTGATATGGAATGTACCTGCATCACTTTAGGGCTTTGTGTTTGTAAGATCAAATCATATTATCTTGCAAAACTCAAATTCTAGTGTGATTATAGTTCCCTTTCGAAAGTGATATATGTCTTAAGATTGGAGGACAGGGCACTGAAGATATTTTAAAGGATGGCCTCTGTGTCTGCGCTTGATTGTATTGGTCTTGTGGGGTTGTCTCAGAGAATTGGGGGTTGTGTATTCAATTCACAGAGACCCACCAATCTTATCTTTCATTTGTATGGCTTTAAACCCTAATTTTTTTGCTGTATAGCAAAAAATTTTTCCATTTCCATCGTTCATGATTACTACTTATACCAACAGTCTTTTGTTGATTTCTCCCCACGACCCTTTTTTTTTTTTAATTTCTTTTTCTTTCGGTTAATTTCATGGAAAGATGGATTCATATAAGAACTATGAGAAATCCATACTTGTACAACTAAACCTTGTCCGGTTACTACTTGAAACAGCTGGTATGTTGGGATTAGTTTATAACACCATAGCTTGATCACTTTCACAGGAACAGTGAACATCACCTACTCCCTTGCTTTCTTTGTAGGGACTAAATGATTTCGAACTTTAATCATAAGTACACTTAGTGCCCATTATTGGTCTTGCTTTCCTCCTGAAGGTTGACTAGTTGACCCTAGTGAGTGTAAAGAAAAGGGTAATTTTGAAAGATGATTAAAAGAGTCATCGCCTATGATGCTACCAACTAGGCTTAATGTATGCTAGCTGTAGATATGCTATTTCATACACAGACAAACACACACTAAACCGCTTAGGCAAAAAACATCCAAGAGTATAAACCAAGTTTCTCTCTTTCTTCATTTATTCAGGCGTAACTTAAATTATATGTGCCGTTTTACCAGTGCAAAGAGAAACTTCAGATGTCAAACCTGTTTTGGGATCTAGGAAGCAGATGTTATCTCATTGTTGATGTTTTGTATGCCTAAGTGGTAGAGCTCAACCAAACTGCAACAAATTTTTCTGGTTATTAGACAGGATTACGTATGCTGACTATCTTGTTTCCCTTATTTCCTGTTCTTGCTCTATTTTTTTGAAAAATTCGATCTTTTTACTCGAGCTGTTCTTGAGTGGGATTTTGTCAAATGCTTGCCACGTAAAGAACTGTCTTTTAGGAAATTGAATCTTTTTGACCTTTCGCAAACATAAAGTAAACCCCTTTCTGACTTTGCTCTTATTCATGATTTTTTTTTTTTTACTTTACTCCCAATTTTCTAGAGATACAGGGAGGTATTTGGCCCACGTTTGACGAATTCCCTTCATAAAAAACAAAAAACAAAAGAAAAGGGAGACCTATAAAATATAGACAGGATTCGACACGAATCTATTATAGCTGTTAATTGTATTTGGTTATTACGCATTAAAAAAAATGTACCAAGTGCTGCTGTTAGGGGGTTTAGGGTGTCCAATTCTCCGTCCATTTTCTGTTTTGCCATAAAAAGCTTTATGAGCACAACTTTCGCTAAATGATTTGTATGTGGACAACTTGACCGCAAGTCTTATGGGCTATTGGGTGCCGAAGACTTCCAATAAAGCTAGCTAGGCCTTGACTATTTGATGATGGGGGGGGGGGATCCAAACGATGCAATTGTGTTGATTTGGCTAATTATAAAACCAACATTATTTCATCCATTATTAGTGTGCAATGCACGTGTTGCTTCCTTCTCCAACAGGACTGTACCTTTTCCCTATCTTGTTCTCAGATTTTATCTTTCAATTAGATCCATTGATCAAGCTCACAGTACGAGGCCTTGAACAGCGGCTTGTTCATAGAAGTTGAAATCAATCCATATTTGAAACCTTGTTCACAGCTACTTCGATGTTACAGCCATTAAGGCTGATGATTGCGATAGAGGATAGTATTCCAAAATTCTCCTGATGTGATGACAAGAAAGATTTTTCCTTTTTTTACGTTTGCTTGAAAGTTAGGGGTGATGGGAAGGGGGAAGCGGACTCGAGTTAACTAACATACAATTATAACACATCATTGGATAGTGAAATGCATAGAAAAAACTCACCCACTTGCACATCTAAGAAGATGGCACAATACCAATAGTAACAATATACCAATCACAGTGCAAGGTGAATCAAATCAAATCAATCACATACAAATGAATACAATGATTTCTATGCAAAAAGAGAAAAAAAAAAGAAAAAAAAACCCTCAAAATAATAAGTGACAATCATGAGAGTCTAAGGTCCATCAAATCAATTTCAACATGATCATTGAACAATTACACTGAATTCGGTCCAAGATTCACCGAAGGTATACTATCTCACTTGCATCGATCAAATTAAACAATATTAATTTATATCAGAAGAGAACAGGCATGGACACTTTACTTTGTAACTAATAATCAAACCTAAAATCCTTCAGATCAAACCACCCAAACTAAACTTCTAGATATCCTTTACCATTCAGTTTAGTTGGACCACGGATGAAAGTCAAACCATACAATTAATGAAAACAGCTACTGAAAAGAAAATGAAATGTTACCAAAAATAATGAGTTCTAACATAAAATTCACACTTGCTTAGATCTAAATCAACCATACATAATGAAAATATGAAATGCCCTCAACTAGCTGACCAACAATTTATTCGATCGTATTTATATTGCTTTAATGAAAATTTAGGATTAAATCAAGAACTTTAGGACTTCGGGGACTAAATTCAGGGGGCCAAATGTATGTTTTTAGCCTATGAAATTGGCGACCAAGCAAATAGTTTTCGTGAACAAAGTTTATACAAGGATGATAGGTCAGGTCTTTACAAAATTTGGCCCTGTGACAATAATATTGCACTGCTCGCAACAATTTGGGCCTATGATAGTGCTGCTTGCAACAAAGTCCAAAAATTCAATCTTTGAGATTGGCCCACTTTTGGTCCAACTCACGAGTAATTTCTGCAATAGATATTATGGGCCGAGAAGTGTGTTGGGCTCACTTGCAATCGTTAAATTATTATCCATATGTACACCTGTGCTTTAGAATTTCATTGAACTCATGAGGATTTTCATGGAGCAGAATGTTCCAAAGGTGATTATTATTGAAGAGTGAAAAGAATGGACAGGCAAAGATCCGATTCTCAAGTCACTTAACCAGGTTGGCATTAATTGAACCAGTATTGTCTACTATTTTTTGTGGTATTCTTTTTTTTTTCCTTTTCCTTTTTTTTTTTTTTTTTGTGTTTCCACTTAACCTACAATAATTTACAAATGTAACCGACAATAACATCTTTATCTTACAACAAGCGCATTTGATATATGAAAAAGTCAAAAATTCTGTATATATGTATGCATCTGGAGAGAAACATTAATGTTATTAAGATAAATAATTTCACTAGCAACTATGTTTTTGTTTTTTTTTTTCCTTCAATGGAAAAATCCCAGCTTCACTCTCCCTTTCTCAAATTCAGAAAATTAAAAATGCTAATTATCACATAAGTTATGTTAGAAGAGACAACAACAATCCATCCTGAACCCACAACATGTGCTACGTACTAACTGCAAAGTTAGGACAAAACTTGTCCAAGCGAATCTTTGGCTAGAGGTGTTAATTCTTTGTGCCTTCGTTTTCATGGAAACTTGGCAGCAAAGGCCTCTTTCATCTTATCTCATGCAATTTTAGCTGTCTTCTAATGCTTTTGCTTCTCACAAAAGCTCCAAGATCAGTTTGGCCAAAAAAGAATCCGATACCCTTTTTGAAGTTTGGACTTTGAAGATTTGGACGGTAGATGGGATAAGAATGTCAAAAACAAAATATCGGCAAGTTAATAGTGTACATGTAAAATGCCATTCTTATTCTCCCCCCCCCCACAACTTTTTTTTTTTTTTGGTACGTCGGTGTCTATCTTATACCATTTCTGCTTGTATCGATTTTTTTATTTTTTATTTTTGGCTCTCAACTCCAAAATTGTTGTGGTCTTAGAGAGCGTAAATTAGAACATTAAATCCGGTTTAACTGGAATTGGTTCAAATAGGACGACACAATCTCATAGGATTAAGACAAAAAATACACAGCCTAAGATAAATGGTGAAACATTCGTCAAGTGTTCAATTCCGATATCTTAAGTTAGAGTCACATGTTTGAGATTCAACTTGCCATTTGAATCATTCTTAAGTTGGCAGAGTTCTCAAAGTGTGGGATTAACCCGTTACAAACAATGTTCCTCATCATCAAAAGTGAGGAAGAAAAAAATAAAAATAAAAATCAATGATGATTGTCATGGTACAACTGGGTCAGTTTTATGCATGCACTTGAAGGAAATTGAGCGGAAGACCTATAATTCAACAAGCAAAGACCAATCATACCACCAAAGAACCCCACCATATATCCCCCCCACCCAAGCAAAATCCAAAAGCCATTCATTCCCTAAAAACAAAAGGTGCAGGGAAAATACTATCGAGAACATCTTAAAAAAAAACTATTGTCACCGCCCCACTTTCCGTGGTTTTTCCTTTCCGCACTTCTCCCAACTTTGCATCTTTTTCTCCACCACGACATTTTAATGCGGTGCCCTCCATATATTCATTTTAGCCAAAATTAAATTGCACTTATAATGAACCTAATCTAGCAGATTGTTCAAAAATATTGTTATTCTTTCTTTTGTTTCTTCGTGTATATATATATATATATATATATATATATATATAGTGGTAGCTTCAGAGTGACATGTCTACTAAGAATATATGTTAGCTTACAAATACGAGCTGAAAAAAAAAAAACAAAAGTACAGTCCCGTGTACTTTATTCGCACTTAAGTTCAATAGTATGAGGAACCAAAAAAAGGGAATTAAAAGAGAAGTGATGATCAAACATAACACATTCTTCATAGATATTCTATTCAACAAGACTTTAAATAACATGTGCTAAACGTTCAGGTCATAAAGGAGGAGAAGAACTTTGTCCACACCTTATTTTTTCAGCCGAAACCATATCTTGATTCATGGCATTGATTGCAGTAGAGACTATAGTTGATTCTTTCCTTGACTCCATCGCAAACATCACTTTAAAATTGTTATTAAAAAAATAAAAAATAAAAAAGTAAGAATCAAGTACACTTTGTATCGCAATTAATCATTACTTTTAACGTGATGTCCGTCCCTCATCCGCAGGGTTTATAACAAATCACTCCAAGATTTACAAAGCCTAAACCTAGGGTTTATTGGTGGCAATTCATCTAAACCTATTGTAAGAATGTCTCTAAGTGTAGGAAGAAATGAACTGTCAAAGATACTTCAATAATGAATTGCAATAGAAATGAAATGGACATCCTCTTTGTAAATTTGAATAGTTGTATATAAAAGATTCACAACTCTGTCACTAAAAAATCACAACTTTACGCAATTGAAGGGTAACAATTCTAGATAATTAAAAAATTATATCTTTATGATTAATAAATTATATTTTAGAGATACATTTTTGTAATTAAAATGATAATTTATTTATATAGAAAGTTGTATCTTTAGAATTTAAAAATTATTTTTTTTTTCAAAAAATAACTTTTAAGAGTTTTTACTTTTAAGAAAAATAATTTTTTCGAATATACACAATTTTTTTTATACATACATAACTTTTAAATCAATAAAACTCTTAAATAAGATCACAACTTTTCATTTGTAACGTGTGACTTAGTATATATATTCCAACACACATGTATAGTCTACACGTTAGTTTAGCATGCCATTTGACGAGCAAATTCAATGCGGTTGAAAATTTGAAATACAAGTGCATAAAATATTTTATGTTGTAATTTCTATTGAATCATAAAATAAGAGTCAATGCAACTTAGAATTCTTCGCCACAAGGTTGAAAATTTTCTTAAACTATATTTGAAATTGTCATATCAAAAAAAGAAATTAGGGAGCATTTGATTAAGTGTAGTTTACTAAAAAATTAAAATGATAATGGAATTTTCCTATTTTTAGTGTTTGACAAAAAAAAAAATCTCATTTTCATTTCCCTATTTATAAGGATAAGATTCTTTTATATATGAAAATTATCATTCTCCTAAGTCCCATTATTAATTTCATTCTCACTTTCTCTTTTGTTTCTCAACAAAATAGATAAAATATTAATATAATATATTTATATAAAATAAATACCATAA
Source organism: Kandelia obovata (assembly GCA_021464305.1). Lineage (NCBI taxonomy): Eukaryota > Viridiplantae > Streptophyta > Magnoliopsida > Malpighiales > Rhizophoraceae > Kandelia > Kandelia obovata. Next base: position 6,346,512 of record CM038482.1, on the reverse strand, counting down.
ATAAATATTATAAATGAAATTATTGTTATTATTATATTAAATATTTTAAAATTATGATGATAATTAAATTATTAATAATATTTATATATATATTAATGAAAATGTTTATGTATATTATGATTATGATTATGATTATTATTATTACTATAATGAGAAAAAATTTGTTGAGATTATGAAATATTTAAATTTTTAATTAATAAATTATTTTTATTAAAAATTGTTATGCTAGTATACTTATTTTAAATTTTTATATTTATGACAATGAATTTGACTTATTGTTGATATAAATATTGTTATTACTATAAAATTTTATTAATATAATATTTATTTATATTTTTATTGTAATTAAATATGTTATAATAATTTATTAATTTGAACTATTATTATTACAAATATCATCATTATTAGGTAAATTTTAAAATAAAAAATATAATTTTATTTTTATAGCAATTAAATATATTGAAATTATATGATTATTTACCTTTTAAATATAATACTTTTTCTATTCTAATTTTGATTTCAAATTTAACTAAAAGATTACAATGAGAATTTAATTTTTATTTTAGAATAAACCAAAAACTTTATAAAATTTATTTATTTTCATTCTGATTCCTATCACAAACTATGAACTAAACAAAATCAAAAAATTAAACAATTGTAATATTACCTAATAACACTTATTGTGCAACACAGTGAATATAAGAGAATAATAGTAATTTTTCCCATATTTAATTTTACTTATTTATCAAATTAAGAAAATTTACTATTATTGATATCAAATCAAGTTATTTTTTTATTGATATTTACTTTTTAATAAAAGAAAATTTATATTAAAAAAATGTAGCATTAAACCAAGCAAAGCCAGACCTATTTGGCTTAATAGTGATTAGATAGTAACTTTTTTTTATGAAAAAAATTAAATAAAAATATTTATAAGTAACTCCTAATCTCAGCTCACAAATTTGATGACAAATATTCTTAAGTTACACTATTTTTGACATTAATTAAAAAAAAAAAAAAAAAAGAAGATAAAGACATACCCATGTGACTGTCTAATTGCTTTATCTACCTACCATACTCATTAGTTTCAAGGTCATCGGAGGGCTGGTGACCCTAGAAAAGGGTCATTGGAGGGCATGTATCAAACTCTTCCGTGCCCATAGAGATTATTGAATCATATATTACGCAAAAAGAGTGGCCATGTCCTATGTATCAGTGTCGTGCCACTATTCTGCAAGAAAACGATTCTTCAGCTTTGCTATACATGAGGGGGTTTACTTTAAACAAAATATAAAAAAAAAATGTTTGTTTCGAGTTTTAACTGGGAGTTTAAATCTTAATTTTCTGCCTTGTGGACTTTTCAAAAGAGCTCTAAAGTCTAACAAGCTGCATATACACTCAAAAAGAAAAGTCTAAAAGCTCACAGTAAGGTGCATTTAATTCACCTTTTTCAAGTTGAAAACAGAATCAATTAAATGATTGATAATCACTTGTACAAATGGCAATATATTGTTTGTTCCAAGAAAATTTGTTTGTAGTTTTTTCTTTTTTGTGATTTTTCTATATAAGATATCTGTAAATTCATGGGAAATTAAATTCACGTTAATAACGTGCACATAATTGGAAAATAGGAGGGACAAAAAATTAATTCTTGGACTTTTGGGAAATTTCTCATTTATTACATTGAAATATTATATATGAAAAATAAGCATATAATTATCAAAATCCATAACCAAATCTTCCCACCAAATTGAGTAATTGACATATTACTAATAAAAGGAAGATGTTAGAGCTGTTTCTTTTGGGTTGAGAGACCCTCTTCTTTTTTTTTTTTTAATCCTAATAATTCAGATATTAACTCTGATCGTGGGTCCCATATAATTGGTAGCCGAAGGAAAAGGAAAGGGACACTCTCCTCATTCTGTGGCCGATTTTATTCTTTTTTCGTGCAAATGTTTGGGACTTATTCCTGTGAATCAGTTCGCACAGAGTGCCTGCTCCCATGGACCCCTACCCACCATACGATTTCGCCAACCCGCTCTCACAAGCATCCAACGGAGAATAATTAAAGTTCGTGCTGAAAAATATTATGGTGTAGACATGTTGGAAACCTGCTAATTCGCTTGTCAGCATGATAGAAGACACCTCATTGTCGGCTATGCCAATGATTCCCAGTCTCAGCTTGCCACGCACTGTGCCCTCTTCCCTACCACTTTGAGAATCCATATGAGTCGTGGCCGCCACTAATTAGTTTAGTAGGACAGCCCCACCGGCCCCAAGTAGGCAAGAAGTCCGTTGCAAATAGGGATTGAGATGCTGGATAAATTAGCATTATCATCATCATTGTCTTCGTCATGGTTCTTCGTTGCTTTTTCCCAAATAATGATAATAATAATAATAATAATGTTGACTAAATATTAAATTCTTAAAATAATGCAATTTTCAAAAGAATTTATCAATATGATGTAGATGATATATGAAATTTACCTGCCCCTGTCGCTTGTCAAAACTTAAAACAATGCACATTCAGGTATTGAAAAAGCTTGATGATCTTAGCAATTCATATTCCACCATCAAAGAAATCAAAAAAATAATTAAAAAAAAAAATGAAGGCAGCATGGCCACTGGATTGAGTTTCTTTCTATTGATTACTTCACTACAATTGTAAATTGTTTGCACAGGACTTTAATTCGAGAATTTATTAATTAACATAATTTTTGAAAAATGAAGCCCATCTTCGTCCAAGTAATGGGCCCTCCTCCAATCAGGCGGCTAGAAACCGCTTTGTGTTACAGAAAATAAAATTACAGTTAGTTGCACCTTATGGGAACCGACTGGGGCTTAACCTAGCGATTCCTGTACTCTCTCTCTATATATCTTCTGGTTGGTATGAGATGTCTTGCTTGGTGTTTTTTTTTTTTTTTTTCAAGTCATGACCAACCTGAAGCCAGGGCCACTAGGGTACCCTCTCCTAGCCCTCTTCAACCAAGCCACAGCAGCCAACCTTAGAACCTTTTGCCATTTTTTTCTTGTAATACTCAATTTTCTCGGGAAAATCTGGTCCAAGAAAGAACATTAGGGTTTGTCTTCCATTTAGATTCTTGGGTTTTATTGATAAAATTATTATGGGTAGTGGAGAGAAGAGTCAAAGGAATTTTCACCTACACCTGCCTCATCTTCACAATCACCACCCCCACCACGGAAATAGCAATAAGAAGCAGGTGATCAGAGATGTCCCAAAAGGGTGTTTGGCGATCAAGGTGGGCCAAGGAGAGGAGCAGCAGAGGTTTGTAGTGCCCGTGATGTACTTCAATCACCCGTTGTTCATGCAGCTATTGAAGGAAGCCGAAGAAGAATATGGGTTCGATCAGAAGGGGACAATCACCATCCCTTGCCATGTGGAGGAGTTTAGGTACGTTCAAGGCATGATTGATCGAGAAAGGTCCCTTCATCACCACTATCATTCATGTTTTATGTTTTAGCTGATCGTCACAAGATTTGTGGAGGTTCCCTGGTGCCAAACAAGGCCTAATTAACCTCCATGAAATAGGCTAATTTTTCTGTTCAATCCTTGTGGGATGTGTAAATTTGGAGTCTTTTTTTCTTTTTTCTTTTAAAGATTTCTTTTTTCTCTTTCTTTCTGGTTCTTCTCGGTGGCTCTTTCATGGTTGGGCGATGGGGAAGGTGATGATGACGATAAAGATGATGCAGTAATGTAGACAAAAAACAAGTTGCTTGCAACTTGGAATTATATCAATTTTGTTTTATTTTGCTACGAGCCGAACTGGGAATAGAGAGAAAGTCATTGCTTTTCCTTTCCTTCTCTCTTCATTGATATTCTACTCCATTCCCTTTTCTTTTTCTTTTTCTTTTACTTTTCCTTTCTTCAAAGGTCAATTTTGGGGAACTTTAATGTTAAAGGAAAGAATAGACTGAATGCCCAACTGGTGGGCAGGGTACGTAGGACCATAGCAAGTGCTCTCAACCTTTAAATTTGCTTCGGTCAATAATCAATATCACAATTTGGAGAAGAGATAAAGCACTCAGTGATACCAACGCAATTGGTAACAGGGCAGATTGACAGGGAATTGAAAATTAGTGGAGAATTCGAGTTAATCTAATTAAAATGGAGAAAGCGATGTACGTGTGAGAGAGAAAAAAAATCAAAAATAATAATAACAAGAGTGTGAATTTCGTCGAAACAATATAATTCAAAATGGGTGCACAGAATTTACACCATCAATTTTAGAGTTCTAAACATGAATTCATAGGCACAAATTAAACGCCTGTCTGGAAATTGAAACTAACAATTCCCACTGAAATTCTTGCCCTCAAGGGTCAAATGAATGGTAAATGGCCAACACAACTTAGGTTGCAGTCAACACCGACCGGAAAAAGAGAGTTCTTGCAATGATTGCTAGCCACGAAGGACAATCTTGAATGGGCAAGCAGAATGGGGTACGTATAGTAAAGGATTGAGTAAATTGCGCCACAATTTCAATCACCTGAGGAGCCGGCTAAACAAAGTGAGTGCCTTGTGCATAGGTTTTTTTTTTGAGGAAAAGCGAATTTGTTCAACTAGAAAGGTTCAATACATCATTAATCAATAAATCAAAGACATAGAGGCAAATTATTCCTGTCCCAAATGGCTTCTTCAATAGCTGTTAAAGCTTTTCTCGCCAACGAATGTGCTAGTCTATTTTCGGTCCTCGGAACATGTGAAATACTCCACTTGTGAAAATGAGAGATAAGCACCTTAATCTCCTCCACAAGAAGCCATATGTTGAAAGAGATGGGGTTTGCTTGAGGCAATCTTGTACAGCTGCCAAACTGTCAGATTCAAGGTAAATATTGGCCTGACCTTGATCATGTGACTTGTAAAGATTGCAAGTAGCTCCATGATAGTTGCGAGTTGGTGCCTATAATATATTTTGAGAACATAAACAATGGTTCTCCCTAGCTCCCATGGAAAACCACCCTGAACCCAGCACCACCCACCTCTCCAGAGGCAGCATCAGTATTAATTTGAACTAAACCAACTTCTGGAGTGGACCATTGGGTCTGACGGCTTCGCCCCCCGGTCGTTCGCCCCTGGTTTAAAGTTGCTTCCTTGAAGTCCCTGCGTAACTGCAAGGCTATGCTTGTAATCTAACTCGACTGAAGTTGCTTATTCTCCCTCCGTAAAAGATTCCTTCCTTTCCAAATCGACCAAGCAACCATCAGCATCAGTGCACATGGTTGAATGAACCGAAGAATGAAAAACAACCGCTGTAACAGCTACACAACCAGTAGGAGAATTTGTGGACCCCAACTTCGCCGTGGTCTTTCTATGACCATGAAACACAAGACCAGAATTGGCATGCACTAACTTCGAAAGATTTGTATCTCCATGCTTGTTTGCATCCACACTCACTGTATCCGATATGCTTCAATGTAATTGTCAAGTAGTAAAATACACTTTTACTTCCATATAACTCCTACGGATAGAAAGAATTGGTTCGCTGGCGGAACAAATTAAAATTATAGTAAATGATTTGCCCATGGATTTATATCTAAGATTGGACGGCCATTCAAAAACTGCAACCGGCTAAATCCAGTGGAATTTCTCTTCTGAGCAGTAGAACATGTCTGGTATGCCACTAACCATAATGTTTGACGATGGAGTCAACTGAATTTTTAGTTTTAAATTTAAGACGCCTACAAATCAAAAACAAAAAAAGAAAAAAAACAAAAGAACATGTCTGGCATTCCATCCTAAATTGTTCAACTTCGTCCCTTTCTTCACTGTAAGGTTGCGTCCAAATCTATGTCACTTTCGCATTTAGGTGGCTGTTCGGTCTGGTCGACGGACCACTCATGAAGAACAAAATCGGAATACGTGACAATGAAAGGAAAGGGAAGCACATTTAATTAATTAGTAATTAGCTACGTAATGTGACTATCCAACTTTTTACATTCATAGCGAAAATTTTGGATTCATATCGTTGCCCAGGAAGTCCATCCCACTTGGACATGGTGGCTTACAGAACAGAGGGAATAACCTAGCGCCCATGGCATGAACTCTTTGAATTTCTTTAATACGGACAACATGCACATAGAAAAAGAATCGACTACCTTGACATGGGCAGTGAAACAAAAAAAAATAAAAGAATTAATCATATAATTTTTTTTATCAAAAACAAAAATATAATTAACAATAAATATATATTTTTAAATTTGTCTTTGTTACTTCATACTATACCACATCACTTTGTGATGTGGATACCTGCAATCTAGTAGGTCCAGCTATATTTTTCTTATAATAATAATAATAATAAAAAAAAAAACTATAGTTCATAGAATACAAGAAAATCTTGAGATACTGTATTCAACCAAAGTATGTGGACCATTCGTAGGCATATGAAAATCTTGGGTCGTATGCAACCAAATGTTGTACTTTTCTTCATGTCCCCTACAAGTAATTTCATGGACTTAGATATTGGCTTGGACCAGCAAATCTGTGCCTCTAATATTTCTGAGGGACTCAAAGACGACTTCATCATGGGAACAAAATTTTCCATCTTAATTTGGTGGGTATTGATGACATATTGCAAACAAATTTATGCATATTGATTCAAGTTCAGACTCAGAAATTCATGTGAAATTGTCTTCCAGTACTTTGACACCATAAATTGAACTTTTGGTTAATGTTTAACAATGCAGAATGGATATGCTTCATGCTGCCAACTATTCAACACTTGAGATTTCAAGTATTAATTGAAATCGATCGAGCTGACATTTTAACTTCTCCTGAGGTTGTAACGGAAGACGTCAAAGCTTATAGATTGGCTGAAATCTAATGTTCCAACTTCCATGTCTAACTCCTAAAAGTCACGTCGGTTTTAGTTGAGCTGCCTTCTTGACTGCGGAAAATTTCCATTAAATTATCAGTTGCTGAATTGGGTTGTCGACAAAAGCTCAATTCTTCATTCATAAACTAAAGTAAGTCGTTTTCTTTCTTTTTTTTTTTTTTTGCTTCCATTTTTTAATATTTATTTTTAAGATTCTGCTAAAAATCCCTCAAGTTGGCACGTAAATTTAGAGACTGGGAACAAAGCCAAAGCAATTAAAGGGCAATTCGGTAGCAATGCATAGACATCGTATTTTTTTCTTATTTTTCAGTTTGTATTTCTGTATTTTATTGATTAGTCAAACTCAACAATTGTTTTTCTAATATACAAAAAAAAAAAAAAAAAAAAAAAAACGGAGAAGCGGATATGTCCGAGGCGAATAAAGCTCTAGATCGGCCAATTTTCTAAATAGTTAAGAAGGAGCAGGTCAACTTATAGCCTAAGAAAGTGCGATACAGTAGCTAGATTTATCGCTGACCTTCAGATTAGCAGCCGAAAATTGTCAAATTGCTGAGGGAGGAGCCGAGTTGGAACGCAATATAATGACAGGTCTAGACTGTTTGAATAATCCACAAAGCTAATTTGTGAAGTGAAAGGAATTTTCCAAAAGGATTAAAGAGTATTTAGAAAAATGAACGCTGTTAATTAGGGAAGGTGGGAAGGTATTGAATATCAGACCTAATTCTTTCAAATCTGCCATAGAATTCTAACTAAAGTTTAAGCTTCACAATAAAGTATTTTAACAAAATATATATAACAAAATTTTCGGGAAAAAGTCTGAGGGCTTTTGTTTTCAAAGTTGATAACTGAGTGAGAAATGTCTGACTAGAAAAGGCGATAGGTGTAAAATGGCAGTTAATTCCAGGTATATGCCTTCCATCCACTTAACAAAAAAATTATTATTATTTTTTTTAAAAAAAAAAATTGTTTTCAGTCAACGGGGGGGGGATTGCTCCAACCACAATTCTGCATCCGCTTCCATAAAGTGGTCAACTCGAGCTGCCGCCTTGTCGGTCCAACAATTCTTAAGTAATTACCGTATTGTTCTATGTAGTCGTTCTTTGTAATGGTACCCTAAAAGGAAAGCCCAGAACTTCGGTTTTGCATTAGACAGGCATAATCCTCTATTAAAAGACAACATTTATTGAGTCTCAGGACAGGAGAGAATTGGATAGGGTAAAATAATAATAATAATAATAACGATAATGATAATAATAACGATAATAATAAATTATCAAAATGAATTGCGTGATCTACGCATCAAATTAATTGTCAATTTAAATCTGTTTATTATTTTTCTCATTTCTATCCATGGGTGTGTGTACAATTCATTTGCCTACAAAACTCTTCCCAAGCTAATTATGAATTTATTGACCAAAAAAGAGGAAAACTAAAGTTGCATTCTAGCATAGCGTGTTTTGTAATTATAAAGAGATTTAGCATACCTGATTGGAAATTGAGGCACAAAGATAGTATTTTTAAAATTGATATTTAGACTTATGCTATAATAATTTTACAGAACCGATATACTATAATAACAATTTTCCAGGAAAAACTGCTTACATTCCATATAGTCTATATTTTCATTTGGGCGCATGCGCTTCCCAGATTGAAGTACTAGAAATCCTGTTCTGTTAGGCGAACATATCTCCAGTTGGATATGGAAAATTGGAAATACATTTACCTCCTTTATTAACACAATTCATGTGATTAAACTTTAAACATGCTGGACTAGATTTGTAAGACCTACTGGTGGATCAAAGACTAGACGAAAAGATTTTGTTTATGTTATTGTGATAAACTGTCTTGAGAACCTCAATGATCTAACAATTTGAACACCCTAATGTCAAGGTCTCGTACTCCGCGGTGGGGTGTTTGCAGAACGCGCCCCTGATCGAGTGTTAAGAGTGGATCCTATGGTTTATGGCTCATATTTGCTGTGCACAGACCTTGATTCTCAAGGTAACCAAGTTAACTACCTGCCATTGAAGCTTTAGAGAGTGGACCAACATGCAGGTTTTATGGCATAGGGGACCCAAAATATAGGTGGTCCGCTGGCATGCGTAGGGGAGCCCCACGCCAAAAGCTGGTGGATTTCAGAGGCATTTGAAGCACATTGAAACCAGTTCCAAAATTCCAATCTTCTCCACCGTGATATTATAAAAATAAAAATAAAAACCGGGAATTAGCAAAGAAAGATTATTCAATAAAAAATTTGCCCGAAGAGTCTCAGGATTTGCTTGCTATCATGTCATATATGCACAATTTCCTCTACCCCCCATTCCTGAAGAAAAACAAGCCCTCCACATCCTCCAGTTGCCAGAAATTTCTTTTAAAGAAGAGAAAAAAAATCAAAATAAAACTAAAAACCTATACGTCGGGCTAAAAAAAATTAATGGTGTCTTGTGTTTGAGCTCCGAAGCGTCACACCATGTAAAAATTTTGTGTATCCAAGTAAACTAAGCCTTCCATCTGAGTTTCTGATCCACTCTTTGATAAATGAATAAGCTGAAGGGCCAACATTCAGCTCCTGCAGCAATGAGAGGCCTAAAATGATGATTGAATGGAAACGAGAGTAAAGACAAAACAAAGCGACAACACTAGCTAGTACATACCCGTGCCAATTCTTCAACTGAGATAGTTCGGTTACCCTCCCGTTCAAAATGTTCGAAAGCAGTTGAGGCAATTTGTTCCCATCCCTCTAGAGCCTCCAACTGATATGTGCTAATGGCGGCTGCACAAAACTCTTCAAAATACATCTTCCTATACGCAAGGGGCTCCATCTGAAAATACGAAAATGATTATAAGAGGGAAAAGAAAACATAGAGAGAGAGAGAAAGAGAGAAAGTCAAACCAACCATTTTATGGAGGAAAAAGGCAGCCAAAAAGTGTTTTGTGGAGGAAAGACAGAAAATGATAATAAGAGAATAAAAAAGAAAGAGAGAAAGTGAAAGTAACTATTTTATGGAGGAAAAAGGCAGCCAAAAGTGTTTTTGTTATGTGTAGATAGAAGAAAAATTGCAAAAGGAAGGTCTTAATGAAGTTAATTCCTTTGACAGATATAAACCATTGCAATGTTGCTCCCTCAAATTTGTTGGCAAGTTAGTATGAAATTGCTGACGTCTTACCAAATTAAGAATGCTTGGAACTCTTGACTCCCTCATCCCATCAGTTGCATTACGCATTAGAGCCTAAAAATTGCATTAAATTGCCATCTCAGACAAAATTAACCCAAAAAATACTATTGACTTAAAATTAATAGAAATTGGCACAGTTATTAACCGCTCTGAAATTATCCAGCGACACACTGCCATCTCTGTTTGGTTCCAACAGGTTGAATTGAGCTCTTAAATAAACAAGCTCATCCTCAGTCAAAGATTTGGAAAGAGCCTACACATATAAGAGAACAAAAACAGCGATAAATATACTGCAGAACATTACCTCAACTTTAAACTATGCCATATTTAAGCTGATGCATAATTCATATTCTTTGGTAACTTACTTTAAAGTAGTTACACTGAGAAACAAATGAAACTCCACCAATCTTTTAAAAAATCTCCAACAAAATATTCAGCTGTCTGAGGAACTTCACTATTTTATAACTATGACTTCATTCATAAGACTTGTGAATTGAGTCCAACATATAAAATCTACCAGTATGTAACCACTTTTACATGAATTAGCCTTCTGTCTGATGTGCAGGCTAAATTCTCCAGTGGATTATACATCTAATTAGGCACTTTATTAAGAATCCATTCGTGCTAGCATATGGTTATACGGTATTGGCAAAGAAGAGTGAGTACCTTCAGTGCTGCACGCTTAAAAGGTGTAGCATGCAGGTATCCCTTTACAAGCTTATAGATCAACATGTCTAGAGGTATTGGATGGCTATCATTCCGCAACCATGGATGAGCTGTCATCATTAAGCGTTCATCAGCTAAAAAGTAAGAATAAGAACAGTCACTTATAAACAGCATGAGGTCAAGAAGTTCAGCATTGTCAACATCTCAAAGGGAAGGCATCTAGATCCTTCCAGAGAGGCACCCACTACAGGGTTCTTTTTCTTAAAATACTTCACTCATCGACCAGTAGTTCTTAGAAGGAAATTAGATTGTCATGGGAAAGAGTGCAATAAGCACGTCTAAGGAATTGATCTGTACACTGATGTCCAGATATTTTTATGAGCAATGCAGGATGCCTAACTTACTTAAAGCTTGGACAGCAGTCATTCTTTTTCTGTAATCCTTATTTAGTAGTCTCTTCACGAAATCTTTGGCCTCTGGAGTAACGGAAGGCCAAGGCAAATCCTCAAAGTTGGGATCAGATCTCAGCACTGAACGAAAAATTCCTGATTCAGTCCTTGCCCAGAAAGGCCGGCTTCCACATAATAAGATATAAGAAATAACACCAATGCTCCATATATCTGCCTCCAGACTGTATGATCTATGCAAGACTTCAGGTGCAACATAGTATGCACTTCCAACAATATCATTAAGTCTTTCATCTGAAAATTATTAAAATAAAAAAAAATTAAACCTAATAAAGATGGTAAGTAATGCTTAAGAACTTTAAAGACTCTGAATAGCAGTGAACCCCAAACTTAGGAATTTACTTTTATTGCATAATTAAACTTGGGAATCCTTATAAGCAAAATTATAGGTACCTGGCCTGATGAAGTCAGAAAGACCAAAGTCAATAAGCTTCATATCAGCATCTTCACCTCCAGAAGAGAAAAGAAAATTCTGCATAAAGAGTCAGAAAAACTGGTATCAGCACTAAGAAACCACACCAGAAAACAATCAACCATATATGAAATTGCCCAGCATACCAACAGTCACCCTGCATGAGAATTAAAATGCTGACTGCAGTGTTTAAGTGAAGCAATAATGTGCCAAGTTTTAAGAAGGAAAAACCTCTGGCTTCAAGTCACGGTGTACAACGCCCTGAAGATGGCAAAATGCAACGATAGACAGGATTTGCACAACTATGGTTTTCGCATCGTCCTCTGAATACCGTCCACCTCTGCAGCAGAGGGGAATATCATGGATGACAACAATACCAAATTACACTTCACTAATGCAATAATCCAGACATACATAGAATTGGGATGCTTTTCTCTTTTCCATATGTGCACAGTAACATCCGCCTTATTTAAGAATCTTTGATATTGTGTGTGCTAAAAAAAACAACAATACCTTGCTAGAATTCTGTCCAAAAGCTCCCCACCCTCGCACAATCTGATATGCAAAGAAAAACAGAACAACAAAACCAAGAGTTCAAAAAAAGAAAAAAGGATTTATAATCCAAAAGAATCAGAATTTAATGATAAGTCAAATGAATTTTTCCAACAAAAACCAATACAAAATTTATAGAGATAAGAGTAGCAAATGAGCAATGTTAAAAAATTTTAACTTTAGTTCCTCACAATAAATTTGAGAGAAGGATAGAAAGGACATACTCCATCACAATGTACACATTATTGGCATCCTCACATGCATCATAAAATTTGACCAGATGCTTGTGTCCCGATAGTGCTTTCAGTATTTTTACCTCCCTGCGAACATCTTCAATTGCGATTGCTGTTGTCATCTGCAGAAGATAACTACTCAAAATACAGACCTTACAGAGTCCAACAGAAATGAAGCTTAATACTTAAGAAAAAGATTCCTAGCTTTCATTCAATAGATCAACGTATTTGAGCAAAGATAAACATAGCTATGAAGGACAAACAACCATGTGCCCTGCTAGAGATTCAAAAAGCATCAGAATTGAAATGGAAAGTTTGGATGGGAAATCAATTATTGACAAAAGACAAGGAATCCAAGTGGATTTGTACTGGTGGATGAACCAGATCGGATAAAAAGAGGGATTCTAATTGTCAAATATCTAATGAAAGTGTTCCTGAAATTGAGTAGATGGGAAATGAATTCTATTCGCAACGCAGTAGGTTAATTATGTGCTTGTCCAATAATGAATATGGAATGTATATTAAGTCAGGAGTCTTTGAGATGACTATTCAAGGAATATAAAGACTAAAAACAGTGTAAAAGAAAGGCAGTTGCATTATTTGTCCTAATCATCATGCCCCTACAAAATGCAAACCTTAAATGCATGCCTTATTGATCTTATTCGTTCACACAAACTACAGCTACATGACAATAAAGAAATGGAAGCATTCATACGTGGTTATAAACAAATGTATTGGGGGTGCAAATGTCTATATTTCTTCACCTATAAGTTATGTCAAGTACAGCAACTACGTGTTTTGTACGGCCCTAAATCTCGACCTTTCATACTTATACCCCGCAAATATGCATGGCAGATTTAGGATTCCTTTCTTATTATTAACTATAGATTTAACCCTCTCTCGCTTATCGCACGTATAGCATGTACATCAAATGCCACCTTATATACGTGTAAATTTCTTCAAATCAAATGGATCTCCCAGTGAATGACTTAAGCTGCAACTTGGTTTGTAACATGATTTATGAGTTAAATGCACCTTGTTTAGCATACCTTTGTCCTAAAAGGAAGCTAGATCCGATTTTAAATATATTGTATAAGAAATAAACCCTTCAAATCTCATTTTGCATTTTCTTCAGAAGGTTCAAAACTGCATTTTGACGAACTTGATGTTAAGGATTCCAAACAACAGAATTGTAATAGAAATGATGTTCAAGAATATCAAGTCAATTTATGTATCTGATGTCATCCATACTTAGAAAATTTTTTTATCACTGAAGAATAATGAGACAATACAATTTACGTAAGGGAAAGAAAACAGCTGGTGGCAGCATATGAGTTGAATAAAACAAAATATTTGTCACATTGTTTTCTGCTGTCTTGCATACTCCACAAATGCTCAAACAATGCCTATGAGTTCAATACAGAGCAGGAACCATAGATGCCCATAGACAAGCACTGTCCTATAACACCCTTCTATTCAGTATTCAGTCATTCACGTCTAGGGGACTAACACAGACAATTACATCAAAGGATGGCGTTTGCATCATCAATTAACATGTGTACTCTGCATGTAAACCATGATAATAACATGTCTACAGCTCCCACGCTCATACCATAGTTCATATACTTGTCAACCACCAACAAGGATGCCATTTTGTTTTCCAAGGATCGATGGTATCCCAACCTTAGGCATCAATAGATTTTACTCACCGTGCACTGGTTTGTACATTGAGCAAATTGGCATATTTGAAATATAACAACAATACTGTGGTTTAACTTCACTGATGGAATCCTGGACATAAGTCAAACAACTCATACTTCACAAGATACTGGTGGCATAGATAGTTAAAAGCACATGGCCACCACCTGATGCTCCTCTATATATTCAAGACATAAAAATTATGAGTTGTGCATCATCTGGTATATAACTGAATCTTGTCCAATGATCATCCTATGCCAGCAACAAAATACAGTCAATTTGCAAACATTGTTTTAAGGTTATGCCACAAATATAGCCCTTCATAAACAAAATATGCTAAGAAAAAAAAAACACTTTTTAAAAAGCAAGTTCGCATGGAGATCTGTGTGTAAAGGACTAGTGCAATGTGGCTTCAGTTTACATTGGGCAAACAGAGAATGGAGAAAGTCAGCTTCCATCGCATTCCTGTTTTGGATACAAGCTGAGCTTGTATGTTATCAGATGCTGTTGACCATATAAGTCTCCTCTCGTTTTATGATGATACAGTCATCAGTATGTTTCTTCCTAATATACAAAAAGCTTCATTTGACAAGGGAACTGATGAAGCCCTGTAAATATCTTTGCAACCAATGGAAGTTTGAGTTCCCAAGACCTGGAGTACCTCACATTCTTGTTGGATTCTCTGCATCTTGTCCTTCCGAGAAGTATGCAATTAGCAGAAACTATTCTCCTACAATTACTTCCATCAATGTGTTTCCTTATCAGCAAGGATGAGGATGACCACTACCACAACAAAACCTAATAGATTCAATACCACTATCCATTCAAAGAAACAAGGACGATCACCAACATCTTAGAGGAGGCATCATCGCTGTTATGGGAGGATTTAACATGTTTCTTGACTGCAAATTTCTAGACCTAAAGTGGGGCAATGTGCAAGAAATTAAAAAAGAAAACATCCATTTTATTACTAACATCCACTTATACTATTCACTAAGTTCTAAATGAATGTACCAATCAATAAACAAGAAGTAAACAATACACTGACTAAAAACCCCGAGGCACTAAAATTAGCCAATTGCAGAGGAAAATTCTGAACCATAAGAAACTTCATTGAAAAGCTGTTCAAGAAACATATTAACCCAAAAAAAAAAAAAAAAACAGAGAGATGAGCAGAAGCGACTAAATTGTAGTATTATACCTTGGCTTTGGAAATGATCTTCACGGCAACCGGCTGATCCTTGAGCTCACCCTTCTTCCCTTTGGCGGAGCATGTATGACCAAAATGCCCCCTCCCTACCTCCTTCCCTAGCTCGTACTTGGCCCCAAAATTCTTGCTGTAGCCGAAGCTTTTGTCCAGCGACTGCTGTTGCTGCTGCTGCTGCTGCTCCGCCTCCAAGCCACCGTGCTCGGGAATCGGCCCCTCCTTGGGCTTCCCTCCACCCAGTCGCTTGGCTAAGGAAGCGGCGATGTGCTTCGCCGGAGACGGCGGAGGGAATGGCCTTCGGAAGAACCTCCTAGGGGTCGACGTCCTCGCCGGAGACGGCGACACTCCTCCCGGAAGCGGACTCGAGGAAACGCCATGCGGATACGGGCTGGGCCAGGGGCTGTGGTTGGAAGGCCTAGCGGGAGTGTTCTTCAGCGACGGCGCGCCGTTGCGCGACGGCGTCGACGGCGGTAAGGCCACCCGGTTCTGATGGCCGGTTGAGACGATTGTGGTGGTTGACGCGTCATTTTCATTCGTTTGATTAGTCTTGCCGTAGCACTGCCCCATCTATGTAAACCACTAAAACCTCTTGCCTCCGCCGATGTATTTGATATGCACTCAGTCAAAGTCCACACATCTGACGGTGCAAGAATTTTCTCACAGATCTGACTCTCACCGGAGAGAAAACCCAAACCCAACAAAACAAAACAAAAAAATTAGAGAGAGAAAGAGAGATCTAAGTTAAGAAAACGATAAAAGAAGAGAATGAAAGAGAGAATTGAGTCAGAGAGAGAGAGAGAGAGAGAGAGAGAGAGAGAGAGCGCAGGGAACAGACAGGAAACAAAAACGAATACTGAATGTGACAACAGGTATCGATAGAGAGAGAGAGAGAGAGAGAGAGAGAGAGAGAGAGAGAGAGTACAATATAAGAGAACAAAAACAACGTAAACTATATCTGCAAGAAACATTACCCTCAACTTTAAACTATGCAGCTATTTAAGGCTGCATGCATAATTCATATTTTTGTAACTTACTTAAAGTAGATTACACTGAGAAACAATGAAACTCCACCAATCATTTTAAAAATCTCCAACAAAATATTCAGCTTTGAGGAACTTCACATATTTTAAACTATGACTTCATTCATAAGACTGTGAATTGAGTCCAACATATAAATCTACTAGTCATGTAACCACTTTTTACATGAATTAGCCTTCTGTCTGATAGTGCAGGCTAAATTCTCCATGGATTATACATCTAATTAGGCACTTTATTAAGAATCCATTCGTGCTTAGCATATGGTTATAATCGGTAATTGGCAAAGAAGAGTGAGTACCTTCAGTGCTGCACGCTTAAAAGTGTAAGGCATGCAGGCTATCCCTTTACAAGCTTATAGCTATCAACATGTCTAGAGGTATTGATGGCTATATTCCCGCAACGCATGATGAGCTGTCATCACATAAGCGTTCATACAGCTAAAAAGTAAGATAAAGAACAGTCACTTTATAAACAGCAATGAGGCCAGAACATTCAGCATTGTCAACATCTCAAAGCGAAGGATCTAGATCTTCCAGAAGAGGCAACCCACTACAGGGTTCTTTTTCTTAAATACTTCACTCAATCGCCGATAGTTTCTTAGAAGGAAATTAGATTGTCATGGAAAGAGTGGCATAAGCACGTCTAAGGAAATTGATCTGTACACTGATGTCGGCAGATATTTTTTTATGAGCAATGGCAGGATTGCCTAAACTTACTTAAAGCTTGGGACAGCAGGTCATTCTATTTTCTGTTAATCTTATTTAGTATCTCTTCACGGAAATCTTTTGCCTCGAGTAACGTGAAGGCCAGGCCAATCTCAAAGTTGGGGATCAGATTTCTCAGCCTTTGAACGAAAAAATTCTGTTCAGTCCTTGCCCCAGAAAAGGCCGGCTCCACATATAAGATATAAAGAAATAACACCAATGCTCCATATATCTGCCTCCAGACTGTATGATTCTTGCAAGACTTTCAGGTGCAACTAGTAATGCACTTCCAATCAATATCATTAGTCTTCATCTGAAAAATTATTAAAAAAAAAAAATTAACCTAATTAAAGAATGGTAACGTAATGCTTAAGAACTTAAAGACTCTGCCCCAATAGCAGAGAACCCCAAACTTAGGATTTACTTTTTTGCATTGAATTAACTTTGGAATCCTTATAAAGCAAAATTTATAGGTACCTGGCCTGAATGAAGTCAGAAAGACAAAGTCAATAAGCTCATATCAGCATCTTCACCTCCAGAAGAGAAAAGAAAATTTCTGCATAAAGAGTCAGAAAAACTGGTCTATCAGCAACTAAGAAACCACACCAGAAACAATTCAACCATATATGAATGCCCAGCATACCAACAGTCACCCTGCAATGAAGAATCTAAAATGCTGACTGCAGTGTTTAAGTGAAGCAAATAAAAGTGGGCCCCCAAAAGGGGGTATTTAAGAAAAAAAAGGAAAAAAAAACCCTCTGGCTTCAAAGTCCGGTTGTACAAACGCCCTGAAGATGGCAAAATGCAATACGATAGAAGGATTTGCACAACTATGGTTTTGTCGGATCGTCCTCTGAATACCGTCCCACCTCTTGCGCAGCAGGGGAATATACATGGATGACAACATACCAATTACCACTTCACTATGCAATAATCCAGACATACATAGAGATTGGGTGCTTTTCTCTTTTCCATATGTGCACCAGTAACCATCCGCCTTATTTTAAGAATCTTTGATATTGTGGTGTAGCTAAACAAAAAAACAACAATACCCTTGCTAGAATTCTGTCCAAAAGCTCCACCCTCGCACATAATCGAATATGCAAAGAAAAACAGAACAAAAAAACCAAAGAGTTCAAAAAAGAAAAAAGGATTTTAATCCAAAAGAATCAGAATTTAAATGATAAGTCAAATGAATTTTTCCAACAAAAACCAATACAAAATTATATGAGATAAGAGTACACAATGAGCAATGTTAAAAACTTAACTTTAGTTCCTCACAATAAATTTGAGAGAAGGATAGAAAGGACATACTCCAATCACAATGTACACATTACTTGGCATCCTCACATGCATCATCAAAATTTGACCAGATGCTTGTGTCCCGATAGTGCTTTCAGTAATTTTTACCTCCCTGCGAACAATCTTTCAATTGCGGATTGTGCTGTTGTCATCTGCAGAAGATAACTACTCAAAATACAGACCTTACAGAGTCCAACAGAAAATGAAGCCTTAATACTTAAGAAAAGAATTCGCTAGCTTTCATTCAATAGAATCAACGGTATTTGAGCAAAGATAAACATAAGCTATGAAGGACAAACAACCATGGCCTGCTAGAGATTCAAAAAGCATCAGAATTTGAAATGGAAAGTTTGGATGGAGAAATCATATATTGACAAAAGACAAGAATCCCAAGTAGGATTTGTACTGGTGATGAACCAGATCGGGATAAAAAGAGAATTCTAATTGTCAAATATTCTAATGAAAGTGTTCCTGAAATTGAGTAGATGGGAAATGAATTCTATTCGCAACGCAGTAGGCGTTAATTATGTGCTTGTCCAATGAATGAATTGGAATGTATATTAAGTCAGGAGCTTGTGAGATGACTATTCAAGGAATATATAAGAAACTAAAAACAGTGTAAAAGAAACGGCAGTTGCATTATTGTCCTAATCATCATGCCCCTACAAAATGCAAACCTTAAATGCATGCCTTATTGAATCTTGATTCGTTCACACAAACTACAGCTACATGACAATAAAGAATGGAAGCTTACATACGTGGTTATAAACAAATGTATTTGGGGTGCAAATGTCTATATTTCTTCACCTATAAGTTATGTCAAGTACAGCAACTACGTGTTTGTACGGCCTAAATCTCGACCTTTCATACTTATACCCCGCAAATATGCATGGCAGATTTAGGATTCCTTTCTTATTATAACTATATGATTTAACCCTCTCTCGCTTATCGCAGACGTATAGCATGTACATCAATGCCACCTTATATACGTGTAAATTTCTTCAAATCAAATGGATCTCCCAGTGATGACTTAAGCGCAACTTGGTTTGTAACATGATTTAATGAGTTAAATGCACCTTGTTTAGCATACCTTTGTCCTAAAAGGAAGCTAGATCCGATTTTAAATAAATATTGTATAAGAATAAACCCTTCAAATCTCATTTTGCATTTCTTCAGAAGGTTCAAAACTGCATTTTGACGAACTTGATGTTAAGGATTCCAAACAACAGAATTGTAATAGAAATGATGTTCAAGAATATCAAGTCAATATTTGTATCTGATGTCATCCAACTTAGCAAAATTTTTTTATCACTGAAGAATAATGAGACAATACAATTTACGTAAGGAAAGAAAACAGCTGGTGGCAGCTATGAGTTGATAGGGGGGGGGATTGCTCCAACCACAATTCTGCATCCGCTTCCATAAAGTGGTCAACTCGAGCTGCCGCCTTGTCGGTCCAACAATTCTTAAGTAATTACCGTATTGTTCTATGTAGTCGTTCTTTGTAATGGTACCCTAAAAGGAAAGCCCAGAACTTCGGTTTTGCATTAGACAGGCATAATCCTCTATTAAAAGACAACATTTATTGAGTCTCAGGACAGGAGAGAATTGGATAGGGTAAAATAATAATAATAATAATAATAACGATAATGATAATAATAACGATAATAATAAATTATCAAAATGAATTGCGTGATCTACGCATCAAATTAATTGTCAATTTAAATCTGTTTATTATTTTTCTCATTTCTATCCATGGGTGTGTGTACAATTCATTTGCCTACAAAACTCTTCCCAAGCTAATTATGAATTTATTGACCAAAAAAGAGGAAAACTAAAGTTGCATTCTAGCATAGCGTGTTTTGTAATTATAAAGAGATTTAGCATACCTGATTGGAAATTGAGGCACAAAGATAGTATTTTTAAAATTGATATTTAGACTTATGCTATAATAATTTTACAGAACCGATATACTATAATAACAATTTTCCAGGAAAAACTGCTTACATTCCATATAGTCTATATTTTCATTTGGGCGCATGCGCTTCCCAGATTGAAGTACTAGAAATCCTGTTCTGTTAGGCGAACATATCTCCAGTTGGATATGGAAAATTGGAAATACATTTACCTCCTTTATTAACACAATTCATGTGATTAAACTTTAAACATGCTGGACTAGATTTGTAAGACCTACTGGTGGATCAAAGACTAGACGAAAAGATTTTGTTTATGTTATTGTGATAAACTGTCTTGAGAACCTCAATGATCTAACAATTTGAACACCCTAATGTCAAGGTCTCGTACTCCGCGGTGGGGTGTTTGCAGAACGCGCCCCTGATCGAGTGTTAAGAGTGGATCCTATGGTTTATGGCTCATATTTGCTGTGCACAGACCTTGATTCTCAAGGTAACCAAGTTAACTACCTGCCATTGAAGCTTTAGAGAGTGGACCAACATGCAGGTTTTATGGCATAGGGGACCCAAAATATAGGTGGTCCGCTGGCATGCGTAGGGGAGCCCCACGCCAAAAGCTGGTGGATTTCAGAGGCATTTGAAGCACATTGAAACCAGTTCCAAAATTCCAATCTTCTCCACCGTGATATTATAAAAATAAAAATAAAAACCGGGAATTAGCAAAGAAAGATTATTCAATAAAAAATTTGCCCGAAGAGTCTCAGGATTTGCTTGCTATCATGTCATATATGCACAATTTCCTCTACCCCCCATTCCTGAAGAAAAACAAGCCCTCCACATCCTCCAGTTGCCAGAAATTTCTTTTAAAGAAGAGAAAAAAAATCAAAATAAAACTAAAAACCTATACGTCGGGCTAAAAAAAATTAATGGTGTCTTGTGTTTGAGCTCCGAAGCGTCACACCATGTAAAAATTTTGTGTATCCAAGTAAACTAAGCCTTCCATCTGAGTTTCTGATCCACTCTTTGATAAATGAATAAGCTGAAGGGCCAACATTCAGCTCCTGCAGCAATGAGAGGCCTAAAATGATGATTGAATGGAAACGAGAGTAAAGACAAAACAAAGCGACAACACTAGCTAGTACATACCCGTGCCAATTCTTCAACTGAGATAGTTCGGTTACCCTCCCGTTCAAAATGTTCGAAAGCAGTTGAGGCAATTTGTTCCCATCCCTCTAGAGCCTCCAACTGATATGTGCTAATGGCGGCTGCACAAAACTCTTCAAAATACATCTTCCTATACGCAAGGGGCTCCATCTGAAAATACGAAAATGATTATAAGAGGGAAAAGAAAACATAGAGAGAGAGAGAAAGAGAGAAAGTCAAACCAACCATTTTATGGAGGAAAAAGGCAGCCAAAAAGTGTTTTGTGGAGGAAAGACAGAAAATGATAATAAGAGAATAAAAAAGAAAGAGAGAAAGTGAAAGTAACTATTTTATGGAGGAAAAAGGCAGCCAAAAGTGTTTTTGTTATGTGTAGATAGAAGAAAAATTGCAAAAGGAAGGTCTTAATGAAGTTAATTCCTTTGACAGATATAAACCATTGCAATGTTGCTCCCTCAAATTTGTTGGCAAGTTAGTATGAAATTGCTGACGTCTTACCAAATTAAGAATGCTTGGAACTCTTGACTCCCTCATCCCATCAGTTGCATTACGCATTAGAGCCTAAAAATTGCATTAAATTGCCATCTCAGACAAAATTAACCCAAAAAATACTATTGACTTAAAATTAATAGAAATTGGCACAGTTATTAACCGCTCTGAAATTATCCAGCGACACACTGCCATCTCTGTTTGGTTCCAACAGGTTGAATTGAGCTCTTAAATAAACAAGCTCATCCTCAGTCAAAGATTTGGAAAGAGCCTACACATATAAGAGAACAAAAACAGCGATAAATATACTGCAGAACATTACCTCAACTTTAAACTATGCCATATTTAAGCTGATGCATAATTCATATTCTTTGGTAACTTACTTTAAAGTAGTTACACTGAGAAACAAATGAAACTCCACCAATCTTTTAAAAAATCTCCAACAAAATATTCAGCTGTCTGAGGAACTTCACTATTTTATAACTATGACTTCATTCATAAGACTTGTGAATTGAGTCCAACATATAAAATCTACCAGTATGTAACCACTTTTACATGAATTAGCCTTCTGTCTGATGTGCAGGCTAAATTCTCCAGTGGATTATACATCTAATTAGGCACTTTATTAAGAATCCATTCGTGCTAGCATATGGTTATACGGTATTGGCAAAGAAGAGTGAGTACCTTCAGTGCTGCACGCTTAAAAGGTGTAGCATGCAGGTATCCCTTTACAAGCTTATAGATCAACATGTCTAGAGGTATTGGATGGCTATCATTCCGCAACCATGGATGAGCTGTCATCATTAAGCGTTCATCAGCTAAAAAGTAAGAATAAGAACAGTCACTTATAAACAGCATGAGGTCAAGAAGTTCAGCATTGTCAACATCTCAAAGGGAAGGCATCTAGATCCTTCCAGAGAGGCACCCACTACAGGGTTCTTTTTCTTAAAATACTTCACTCATCGACCAGTAGTTCTTAGAAGGAAATTAGATTGTCATGGGAAAGAGTGCAATAAGCACGTCTAAGGAATTGATCTGTACACTGATGTCCAGATATTTTTATGAGCAATGCAGGATGCCTAACTTACTTAAAGCTTGGACAGCAGTCATTCTTTTTCTGTAATCCTTATTTAGTAGTCTCTTCACGAAATCTTTGGCCTCTGGAGTAACGGAAGGCCAAGGCAAATCCTCAAAGTTGGGATCAGATCTCAGCACTGAACGAAAAATTCCTGATTCAGTCCTTGCCCAGAAAGGCCGGCTTCCACATAATAAGATATAAGAAATAACACCAATGCTCCATATATCTGCCTCCAGACTGTATGATCTATGCAAGACTTCAGGTGCAACATAGTATGCACTTCCAACAATATCATTAAGTCTTTCATCTGAAAATTATTAAAATAAAAAAAAATTAAACCTAATAAAGATGGTAAGTAATGCTTAAGAACTTTAAAGACTCTGAATAGCAGTGAACCCCAAACTTAGGAATTTACTTTTATTGCATAATTAAACTTGGGAATCCTTATAAGCAAAATTATAGGTACCTGGCCTGATGAAGTCAGAAAGACCAAAGTCAATAAGCTTCATATCAGCATCTTCACCTCCAGAAGAGAAAAGAAAATTCTGCATAAAGAGTCAGAAAAACTGGTATCAGCACTAAGAAACCACACCAGAAAACAATCAACCATATATGAAATTGCCCAGCATACCAACAGTCACCCTGCATGAGAATTAAAATGCTGACTGCAGTGTTTAAGTGAAGCAATAATGTGCCAAGTTTTAAGAAGGAAAAACCTCTGGCTTCAAGTCACGGTGTACAACGCCCTGAAGATGGCAAAATGCAACGATAGACAGGATTTGCACAACTATGGTTTTCGCATCGTCCTCTGAATACCGTCCACCTCTGCAGCAGAGGGGAATATCATGGATGACAACAATACCAAATTACACTTCACTAATGCAATAATCCAGACATACATAGAATTGGGATGCTTTTCTCTTTTCCATATGTGCACAGTAACATCCGCCTTATTTAAGAATCTTTGATATTGTGTGTGCTAAAAAAAACAACAATACCTTGCTAGAATTCTGTCCAAAAGCTCCCCACCCTCGCACAATCTGATATGCAAAGAAAAACAGAACAACAAAACCAAGAGTTCAAAAAAAGAAAAAAGGATTTATAATCCAAAAGAATCAGAATTTAATGATAAGTCAAATGAATTTTTCCAACAAAAACCAATACAAAATTTATAGAGATAAGAGTAGCAAATGAGCAATGTTAAAAAATTTTAACTTTAGTTCCTCACAATAAATTTGAGAGAAGGATAGAAAGGACATACTCCATCACAATGTACACATTATTGGCATCCTCACATGCATCATAAAATTTGACCAGATGCTTGTGTCCCGATAGTGCTTTCAGTATTTTTACCTCCCTGCGAACATCTTCAATTGCGATTGCTGTTGTCATCTGCAGAAGATAACTACTCAAAATACAGACCTTACAGAGTCCAACAGAAATGAAGCTTAATACTTAAGAAAAAGATTCCTAGCTTTCATTCAATAGATCAACGTATTTGAGCAAAGATAAACATAGCTATGAAGGACAAACAACCATGTGCCCTGCTAGAGATTCAAAAAGCATCAGAATTGAAATGGAAAGTTTGGATGGGAAATCAATTATTGACAAAAGACAAGGAATCCAAGTGGATTTGTACTGGTGGATGAACCAGATCGGATAAAAAGAGGGATTCTAATTGTCAAATATCTAATGAAAGTGTTCCTGAAATTGAGTAGATGGGAAATGAATTCTATTCGCAACGCAGTAGGTTAATTATGTGCTTGTCCAATAATGAATATGGAATGTATATTAAGTCAGGAGTCTTTGAGATGACTATTCAAGGAATATAAAGACTAAAAACAGTGTAAAAGAAAGGCAGTTGCATTATTTGTCCTAATCATCATGCCCCTACAAAATGCAAACCTTAAATGCATGCCTTATTGATCTTATTCGTTCACACAAACTACAGCTACATGACAATAAAGAAATGGAAGCATTCATACGTGGTTATAAACAAATGTATTGGGGGTGCAAATGTCTATATTTCTTCACCTATAAGTTATGTCAAGTACAGCAACTACGTGTTTTGTACGGCCCTAAATCTCGACCTTTCATACTTATACCCCGCAAATATGCATGGCAGATTTAGGATTCCTTTCTTATTATTAACTATAGATTTAACCCTCTCTCGCTTATCGCACGTATAGCATGTACATCAAATGCCACCTTATATACGTGTAAATTTCTTCAAATCAAATGGATCTCCCAGTGAATGACTTAAGCTGCAACTTGGTTTGTAACATGATTTATGAGTTAAATGCACCTTGTTTAGCATACCTTTGTCCTAAAAGGAAGCTAGATCCGATTTTAAATATATTGTATAAGAAATAAACCCTTCAAATCTCATTTTGCATTTTCTTCAGAAGGTTCAAAACTGCATTTTGACGAACTTGATGTTAAGGATTCCAAACAACAGAATTGTAATAGAAATGATGTTCAAGAATATCAAGTCAATTTATGTATCTGATGTCATCCATACTTAGAAAATTTTTTTATCACTGAAGAATAATGAGACAATACAATTTACGTAAGGGAAAGAAAACAGCTGGTGGCAGCATATGAGTTGAATAAAACAAAATATTTGTCACATTGTTTTCTGCTGTCTTGCATACTCCACAAATGCTCAAACAATGCCTATGAGTTCAATACAGAGCAGGAACCATAGATGCCCATAGACAAGCACTGTCCTATAACACCCTTCTATTCAGTATTCAGTCATTCACGTCTAGGGGACTAACACAGACAATTACATCAAAGGATGGCGTTTGCATCATCAATTAACATGTGTACTCTGCATGTAAACCATGATAATAACATGTCTACAGCTCCCACGCTCATACCATAGTTCATATACTTGTCAACCACCAACAAGGATGCCATTTTGTTTTCCAAGGATCGATGGTATCCCAACCTTAGGCATCAATAGATTTTACTCACCGTGCACTGGTTTGTACATTGAGCAAATTGGCATATTTGAAATATAACAACAATACTGTGGTTTAACTTCACTGATGGAATCCTGGACATAAGTCAAACAACTCATACTTCACAAGATACTGGTGGCATAGATAGTTAAAAGCACATGGCCACCACCTGATGCTCCTCTATATATTCAAGACATAAAAATTATGAGTTGTGCATCATCTGGTATATAACTGAATCTTGTCCAATGATCATCCTATGCCAGCAACAAAATACAGTCAATTTGCAAACATTGTTTTAAGGTTATGCCACAAATATAGCCCTTCATAAACAAAATATGCTAAGAAAAAAAAAACACTTTTTAAAAAGCAAGTTCGCATGGAGATCTGTGTGTAAAGGACTAGTGCAATGTGGCTTCAGTTTACATTGGGCAAACAGAGAATGGAGAAAGTCAGCTTCCATCGCATTCCTGTTTTGGATACAAGCTGAGCTTGTATGTTATCAGATGCTGTTGACCATATAAGTCTCCTCTCGTTTTATGATGATACAGTCATCAGTATGTTTCTTCCTAATATACAAAAAGCTTCATTTGACAAGGGAACTGATGAAGCCCTGTAAATATCTTTGCAACCAATGGAAGTTTGAGTTCCCAAGACCTGGAGTACCTCACATTCTTGTTGGATTCTCTGCATCTTGTCCT
Source organism: Kandelia obovata (assembly GCA_021464305.1). NCBI lineage: Eukaryota > Viridiplantae > Streptophyta > Magnoliopsida > Malpighiales > Rhizophoraceae > Kandelia > Kandelia obovata. Next base: position 6,319,901 of record CM038482.1, on the reverse strand, counting down.
TCCGAGAAGTATGCAATTAGCAGAAACTATTCTCCTACAATTACTTCCATCAATGTGTTTCCTTATCAGCAAGGATGAGGATGACCACTACCACAACAAAACCTAATAGATTCAATACCACTATCCATTCAAAGAAACAAGGACGATCACCAACATCTTAGAGGAGGCATCATCGCTGTTATGGGAGGATTTAACATGTTTCTTGACTGCAAATTTCTAGACCTAAAGTGGGGCAATGTGCAAGAAATTAAAAAAGAAAACATCCATTTTATTACTAACATCCACTTATACTATTCACTAAGTTCTAAATGAATGTACCAATCAATAAACAAGAAGTAAACAATACACTGACTAAAAACCCCGAGGCACTAAAATTAGCCAATTGCAGAGGAAAATTCTGAACCATAAGAAACTTCATTGAAAAGCTGTTCAAGAAACATATTAACCCAAAAAAAAAAAAAAAAACAGAGAGATGAGCAGAAGCGACTAAATTGTAGTATTATACCTTGGCTTTGGAAATGATCTTCACGGCAACCGGCTGATCCTTGAGCTCACCCTTCTTCCCTTTGGCGGAGCATGTATGACCAAAATGCCCCCTCCCTACCTCCTTCCCTAGCTCGTACTTGGCCCCAAAATTCTTGCTGTAGCCGAAGCTTTTGTCCAGCGACTGCTGTTGCTGCTGCTGCTGCTGCTCCGCCTCCAAGCCACCGTGCTCGGGAATCGGCCCCTCCTTGGGCTTCCCTCCACCCAGTCGCTTGGCTAAGGAAGCGGCGATGTGCTTCGCCGGAGACGGCGGAGGGAATGGCCTTCGGAAGAACCTCCTAGGGGTCGACGTCCTCGCCGGAGACGGCGACACTCCTCCCGGAAGCGGACTCGAGGAAACGCCATGCGGATACGGGCTGGGCCAGGGGCTGTGGTTGGAAGGCCTAGCGGGAGTGTTCTTCAGCGACGGCGCGCCGTTGCGCGACGGCGTCGACGGCGGTAAGGCCACCCGGTTCTGATGGCCGGTTGAGACGATTGTGGTGGTTGACGCGTCATTTTCATTCGTTTGATTAGTCTTGCCGTAGCACTGCCCCATCTATGTAAACCACTAAAACCTCTTGCCTCCGCCGATGTATTTGATATGCACTCAGTCAAAGTCCACACATCTGACGGTGCAAGAATTTTCTCACAGATCTGACTCTCACCGGAGAGAAAACCCAAACCCAACAAAACAAAACAAAAAAATTAGAGAGAGAAAGAGAGATCTAAGTTAAGAAAACGATAAAAGAAGAGAATGAAAGAGAGAATTGAGTCAGAGAGAGAGAGAGAGAGAGAGAGAGAGAGAGAGAGCAGGGAACAGACAGGAAACAAAAACGAATACTGAATGAAAAAACAGGTATCGATAGAGAGAGAGAGAGAGAGAGAGAGAGCGCGGGGGAGAGAGAGGAAACAAAAAAGAATACTGAATGTGACAACAGGGATAGATAGAGAGAGAGAGAGAGAGAGAGAGCAGGGAACAGACAGGAAACAAAAACGAATACAGAATGTGACAACAGGTATCGATAGAGAGAGAGAGAGAGAGAGAGAGCGAGAGAGAGAGAGAGAGAGAGAGAGAGAGAGAGAGAGAGAGAGAGAGAGAGAGGTGAGAAATTGAGAAATTCTATAGTTTTTCTAATTCACAATTATCGTCTATGAAATCGAAGATATAACCGTTGGATTTGCACCTCACAATCGCAGATGAAAGCCACTATATAATTACAAAGGTTCCCTGGTTCTGATCGCAGGGCTTTTTGTTTCCCCAATTCAGTCGAGACGATGGTTAAAAAAAAAAAAGGAAAAATCAAAAAAAAAAAAAAAAGAAAAAAAAAAGACAAAAAGGGTTGCGTAAAGCATACCATTGAACACATGAGTGTAGACTAGTCTTCTAACCTCTATTTATGTCAAGGCTCCTTTTCGTTTGTTTTTTTCACCTAATTTTCTTATTCTTTAATGCCAAAGCCAACTCTTCCACTATTTACTATTGTAGTTGAAACTCCCTCCCCCCTCTCCCAAAAAAAATAAAAATTAAAAAAATATATTAAATTGTTCAAACCTAATGCCCCACATCAATGTTCCTTGGAACTATTGTCACGTTTGGAAGCACGCAAGCACTCCAGGGAACACGTTTCCGGTCCAAAATGAAATACGCAATGCAAAAACGTAGGCAAATTGAAAAAGATAGCTGGAGGTTGTTTCATGAAGATGCCTATTATAAATATTAAAGTGTTTATTTAGTATTAAATTAATTTTAAATGAACTCTCCTTTATTCTCAATTTCAATTAAATTTTTATGTTAATTTTCTAATTTTAAGGTGCTGATGTCACCCTTACGATCGGACGTGTAGAATTGTTTGTTTGTGGGAGAAAATATTTTGACGAAAAATAACGATGCGAACAGCAACGCTTTGTCCAAACCGAAGCTTCGGCGAGAATTCAGAGATAGTCTCACGACAATACGTGGAGTTAATCAGCCGTGGCACTATCCTCGCCGTCCATATTTCGACCAACTCAAAACAAATATTTTTCATTTTTTTTCCTTTCTTTCTTTTTTTTTTTTTTTAAGGTAACGAACATATGGGCTCTTATATATAGAAAGTGTCTACAGTAATACATCTAAAGACTCATTTCTTTTTTTTTAAAAAAAATAGAAGAATAGAAATAATATCTACACAAAATCTTTAAATACATTAATTTTAAATATCAAATGACTTTCATTCAATTTAATTTTAATTTTAATTTTGAAACTAATAATTTTGGTTCTATAATCAACAAGAGTCGAAAGTGAACCCTTTAGACATGGTTTACTTCTAATTTTAGTATGGGGTCGATTCTTGTTCTGGTCTAATTTATATCATTTGTTCTTACTATTCTGTTTGAAACTTCAACGTAGGGCTTGTAAGAACTCATCTCCTAGTAGTACCCACGGAGCATGCTCATTGAACTACACATGTGACGCCATTAACTTTAGCTTTCCGTGCAGACCGCAGCCCCCCAAGGATCTTCGTACAGCCAATGCCCACACTCTCATTTTTGCTGATAAAGAAAAAATTATAAAAATTCTACAAATTATGAAAGAGCACATTAATTATTACACCAACTAAAATTACAAAAAAAAAATGTCAAAAGATTAGAGATTTTTCAAAAATTATAAAGATGGTATGTTAAGTCAATACTCTGGGTGCCATCCGAAGTTAGTTGATCGCATTCTAGCAAAATGACTTTGTCCACTCCTTTTCGATTTCAAAGTGAAACTTCTGACTTGCCCACTCCTTTCGATGGTAAGGTGAAACTTCTGACTCTCGTAGAAGTTGTTCCAACGTCCCTTTTCTATTTGGGTGCTCGTATTCCTTCCCGGGTCCAAACTCTCCAATTAGTGTTGAACCTTTCTTACTGTTTTTTTTTTAATTTAATTATTTACTTATATAATTAAATCCGAGGAGAAAATGCATCATCTTGTCCGTCGTATATCATAAGGGTGACAACCAAGGAGATGATACTAACGATGATGCAACTTTTGTTTTTCCGGATAAATGATGATGATGCAACACACACAAGAAAGGGAGTTAAAAAAAAACGACTGTTAAGATTAGGTGAGATAAATTTTTTCAAGGCAACATTGTAATTAGGTTTGCTCGCGCATGCATTTTGTCACGCTCCGGAAGATGACTGAATACTGATTGATTAATAATAATAATAATAATAATAAAAGCTGTCTGAGTAAACCGTGAGATTAACGTCGAACAACTGAGTGCGTAATTGCCAACTTTTTTTTTTTTTTTGACCCTTTATTCTAATGATCACAAAACACAACTCAGCTCGTAATTTTCAAAGTCTAACCTATTATTTTATCAGTTGCGAACTATAATAGAGCGATTGCATGCCGGAATCAGAAATTCAATTACCTAAATCGGGAACAGAACAAAAACAGGACAACGTAAGAGCAGAGCCTGCCCCTTTTGGCTGCATTGTGCTAATTAGTAGATATATATATATATATATATATATATATATATAAAGCATGTTGATGATTGCTAGCTATGTTGCGTCCCAATAAAATAGGAGTCTAAATAGTGTGTAACCCTCGACAGGGACGAATGGCAACTGCCCCCTGGCCCCCTAAAATATGTGTTTATTTACTTTAGTGTTGCAAAGTTGCCCCTTTCCTCATATTCTTTGCCCTGTTCGGTTGTCCCGTTTGTCCAACTATCTTTTTTAGAAATGTTGTGATCGTTGTTGTCATTTTTTTGACATCCCAGTTTGTCATAAGAAGATTTTCCAACTAATTTTCAGACCATTCCTTACGGAGAAAAGAAAAACAACCCAAGTAAATTTTACATAAGAAGTACCGTCAGGTTGTCTAATTATACCACCAAACTCATCATATCAGTATAATGGTATAATTGCATGTAATAATAAGTCCAGTATTATTATTGGTAATTATGAGTAGGTACAAATCCTTTTAGAGGGCAAACTAGTTTGGAGATTCAGGCCATTAATCGATGAAATGGACCTTTTTCTTCGTAAAGTTAATGAATTTCTTTTCTTTTCTTTTTATTTTATCACGCTAATTCAATTTGATTAAGGAAAATTTTCAAACATCTTTTATTTATTTATTTTCAATTAGTTCACCCCATCATTCGTCTTCCCTGAATTAATTTTTTGGATGCACCATCGACCCGCATAACCCAGCAGAGAATTATGTTCCATTCTGGCACGCTTTTTATTTGTCAGTTCTTATCAATATTTCGGTCCTTTTTATTTGTTGTTTCCTTCCCTTGTCGATATCATCCAAAGAGACGAAGCATGTTAGTCTTTAGATGAATCCCACAAGCCATGCTACAAGGGGGATAGATCCAAGTCTAAACAGGACATCTATAATATCAATTTCATTACTATGTTTGTCGTGCGGATTAAGTTTAGGGGCTTAATTCAACAGCGAGAGACATCAAAGTGGCGAGAAACGGCAAGTGGAGAAGGCCAATAGCTCCGTATTATTATGGCAACCCACCGCAAAATGGGCACGGCTTTAGGAACCAATACCAATGAGGCCCCCCTCCCACATTTTGTTCTCAAATGTCAATGCATGCCCGGGCACAGGCAACTTGATGTTGTAAATGGAGGAAGATTAAGGCTGCAATGCAGCCCGCCTATCGCATCAGCCTCTAAAAATGAATGACGCCAACCCCATTCGATGTGGATGTGGTAGTACCAACTGCTGCCTCTAATTGGACATTGTGGCCTTCAAAGCAATGGAACTCACTGGGCCGTGGAAGAAGCGACCATCAAACCGAGGGAATCTGGTCATCCAGATTGCATGGCCCAATAAAATGTGAGAGCTAGCCTTTCCACAGGGGATCCCTCTTGGGCTTAGATTTGACCTTTACTATTCCAATTGCTGTGACTATTGAACGACGTTTCGATTTGGATTTGGATTTGGATCTGGACTCAGTCAATCCAGCCCAATTCAATGGCTTGACGCAGCAGCTCTTTTAGCTTTGGGCCCCCAATGATAGACTCACATTTTCTGGTTTAATAAAATATTTTAATAAAAGGGAAAATAAATAAATTAGAATACCCTATGCAAATCATAGACCCATTAATGCAGGATCTTGGAAATGTAAAAATGGAATTTTTTTTAAATTTTTTAAAATTAAAAAAATTTCATAAAGAGATTTGTAAAATGGAAAGTGAATTTGCAATATGAACAACTTCACAATTTTTTCCTATTGAAAATTTCTGTTTTCGATAAACAGAATGAAAAATTAACTGATTAAACTATTGAACTAAGATTTACGCTAGTATTCTATCAGCCAAAAAAAAAAAAAAAGAAGAGATTTATACAAAACACAGAAGAAATATATATTTTGCAGATTGTTCATATTTTTATTTTTATTTGAATCAATTAAAAAAAATTCTTTTTCGTCTGAAAATAATTAGTGTATTATTCCATCATTCTTAAGTTCCTAAGGAATTGAAATCCAGTTCTTCTGATAATTAACTCGACAAAGTAAGTTGTAGCAGCTCGTAATAACCAACCCCTTTAATGGCAGTGATTTTTTTTATTTTCTTTTTAAATATTTACTAACTTTTTATTCCCTTTGTGCCTTTTGTGAAGAAATAAAATAAAATAACTAAATAAAAATACCCATTAGTCTCGTTTGTTTAATATTAACGTCTTTTTAAACCCCTTTATTCAGAGTAAGAATCATTTTTTTTTTTTGGAACATCGCATAATACGGCGTTAAATACGTGGACTACACCGGCTGCTTGGAAAAAATTGACAAAGTGGTTCCCACCAGCAACGACACTTGAACTTAATTGGTAAATGGTCCCCATCCATCAATAGCTTTGTAGTTGTACTACTTTTTCATGTCTATTTGTTAAATTAATAAAATTATTAATATTTATATAATTATTTGATAATAATATTTAAATAATCAAAATTTAACAGTAAGCTGGCTCTAGAAGTCTTCGGTTGACAATTGGCAGTATCTGCAATTTATATTTATATATATATATATATATATACACACACATAATTAAAAATCTCAAAATGTTCAATATATTGAATTTAATTTTTGGTACCCAAAAAATATCACCAGCCTCTGCCAATGTCAATTTCTTGGGGATGCAACGAGAGGCAATTGGCTGCGGTAGGCTTGAGACGTGGGCAGCCAAAACTACACGGTACAGAGAAAGACCGAAAGAGATCGACTTAAATATGGGCAAAGAAAGCATTTATCACGTGTTGATTCCAGCCAAGGGACTGTTAATAGGGCAGACAATTTCAGTGCAACAGTGAAAAATAAACAAAAAAAGTCAATACGTAAGACTACAAAATCAGCTGAACCTATAACTGGTAGATTGATTTCGTCCACATTTAGATAACTGGTTTAATTCTTTATGAAGCAACATTATTCAACATCAAATCCCATCGTACTGAACAATTATGTTCTTTAATGATTATATATATATATATATATATATATTTATACTATTAATATTTTTTTTTGGTAAAAAATCTCACTAATCTTCTCATTTATATAATATTTATTATTTTTTATATATAAAAATTTTCAATAATCTCTTTTGTAAATTTATACTATGTCGGATTTACTTTCCTTGAATGCACTAACTAAGAGGCATTCCACTAAATCCACGTGGTTCACTATTCCATGAGCTTTAATTTAAAGATGTGTCTGTTAAGTTTTGATATTATTTATTAGAGAGATGAGAGAATTCATGATGTTGAGAAAATTTCTAAATAAAATGTGAATGAACAATAAATTCATATAATTAACACTTAGTTTCAATTCAAAAATTTTAAGTTTTTTTTCCTTTATGGGGGTGTTTTTTACTTATATAATACTTGCTTTTTATTAATTTTATATGAAATTTGTTAATTATATAATTTACCCTATAAATTCTAAATAAAAGTATGAAATGTAACGTATTATTGACGTGATGCTTGTAGCTCTGTAGCACCATGGTTTTAAATATCGTTTTGTGCTCGGAAACGATTGGCTCAGCCTTTTTCATGAAAATGTGAAGCCACGTTATTGTGACAAGTACAAAGATTCAAGTGCCTTAATGTCAATTATGAGAAATTCATCTCTTTTTTTTTTTTTTTTTTTGAGGATATTTATTAGTGTAACTTTCATGCTTCCAATAAGGCAATGGGGACTAATTTCATTACACCCAACAAATTTCTTGCAAGTTCCTCTCTTAACCCTTTCTATATTCTAAAAGGAATTAATGTTTGGACAGATCGGTATATAATTTCTTTTCATGTCTCCTGGTGGTTGAATAGGAGAAATCAAAGTTTCTTTCAGATCGGGAAGGCAATGCCTACTCGTCCAGTTTGATGAATGTTTGTTTTAACAATACATAAAATATTTCCAATATCTCTCAGTCCACGTCAAGTCAAACTACAAGAAAAACAAGAGAATATATGTATGCATTGTTAGAAATATATAGAAATAGGCATAACATCTATGTAAAAGAATTTAAATTTAATAAGATTTATATAAAATTTTTAAGGTGTATTTAGTATTATCCACAATGATAGTTTTTATTTTTCATAAGAAAGTATCTAATTACAAAAAAAATTATAGTAGTTATTTTTTTAGGTATTTTTAATATGTAATATATAAAATAAATATTATAATATAATTAAATATAATAAATTTTTTAAATTTTTAACTTAAAATATAATTTTTTTTAAATATATTTATTTTTGAACACTTATGATCATGTGATTTTACATAAATTTGATTGCAACAAAGGCTTAGAACATAGATATGAACCGGGACGTGGAAGTCTAATTGGCCGTACCATACGTAAGCATCATATAGATATAGATATAGAGGTTATGACCTTAATATGTTTCAATCCTCCAAACACTTTTTTTGTTTTTTTTCTAACATAATCTATCAAAAATGGCCACGTTTATTATTGTTTAAGGAATAATGAACTGTGAGCCTATGACAGTCAGCATGCATTGAACTCACAACTGCAGCAAGAACCAGCGAGGCCTTTTCGCTGGCAAAACCACCATAAATTCTTTGGGCCCTGCGGCCCAGAACTCACCATCAATGATCAAGGTGAAAAAAAAAACGAGAACAAGAAATGCAGTAGCTATGGTTCCCCCGCCCCCCATTGTCATCTCTGGCAAATGCAAGAAATTATTGCGCTTCATATTTTTCCTCAGAAGATGTTTGGTTTGAAAACACACATACATTTGTAAATAATTGATAATTATATTATTGATTATTCAAAGAAATCTAAAAATGTATAATTAGAATTTAAAAATAATAAAAATCAATAATATAATATTTATCATAAGTGTTAAAATTAGTAAGAGTAATAAATATAAAAAAATAGAATAAATATTTCTTTACTCATAATAATTTATTCATATACTACGCTATTGAATGTTATTTTAAAAATAAAAAAAATTAATATTAAATTAATAAATTTAAAATTAACTAATAACTGTTTAATATAAATAAATTAATATTAAAGAATTTTTTTAAAAAAGGTAAATCAATTGTGTTTAGATGATTATGTAATTTATTTGTTAAAGTACAAATTTTAATATTAAAATCAACAAAAGTTACTTTCATATTTTCTAGAAAATATTTAATAAAAATAATTATAACTTTAGAAAAATTGTATATGATGTATGTGAAATTTTTTTTTCTTAATAAAATATTTAAAGAAAAAAAATTAACATAATTAACTTGAAGATGTATTTCATAAAAAGTAAATATCAAATAATGTATAAACTAAAAAAAATTAATATATAGATTAAAATAATTTTTTTATAATAATATATTAAATTTAACAATATTATGACATCTCTTAAATTTTAAAAAAGAACACTATAATTATTAATGTTTTAAATATATTGTGTAAAATTAAAAAAAATTTCACACAACCCACCCAAAATTATGCAATGGGCAATGATTACCTTTTCCCCCTGTTTTTGTTTTGTTTTTTTCTTGGACCATCGACGAATGGTTTCGCACGAGTAATAATTTCGATTAGAGTAACAGCCATGAGAGCCAGTCCACGTACAAGAATCTCTGTACAATGTCCGCTGAAATGTCACTGTGCTACCCGTTAGCAGGGCCACCTACACCACAAGGGCTCTCCCTTTCCCTTCCTGTGCTAGTTGTGCCACCCACTAATATGCAACTCACGTCTATTAATAATTTTTTTTAAAAAATATGAATTTATATTATTTAATTATAATTATTAATTATTATATATACAATATATATTAATTATAATTATTAAATATAAATATACAATTATAAATCTATGTCCACCTAATTTTATTTATTTATATTTTTTTATTTTTAAGTAATAAATTAAAAGTTAGTTAATTTAAAAAAATTTAATTTAATTCTGACTAGAAACATAGAGATAATAGTTAAAAAGTTCTTATGTAGCAATGATAGTTGGAAGGTTACAATGAATGTAAAAAATTTAATAATATAAGTTAGAGTTTTAGTGTATGAAAGAGTTTCATTTCACAGAAGGCCCAATAACACGGGTTAGAGCCAAAATAATTAAAAAAATACTAAATGCGCTGATTGATGAACCGTAATAAGTAATAACAGTTTATTTTCTCTTGTGAAAATTTTTTATTGTTAGAAATTTCTCCAAATAAATATTTGTAAATTTGTAACTCTTTAGAATTACTATTTTAACCTATAAATAGATATTTTTGTAAGTTTTGAAAAATATACAACTTTAAGTAAAATAAAAAGTAAATTTTTTTTTTCTCAATTCTTTTAATAACTAAAGAACTTATCAAGAGTTATTTCTTTTTATGAAAATTTCTTTGTATTCATTCAAATGTTAAGTTTAAAATTTATGTTAATTAACTCTGTTTTAGTTTTTCTAATTTATCTTTAATTCTTTGTGTGCATTTGATATTTAAGGCACAACTTTTTGAAATTTTTAGCATCAGATTCTCTTAAAAAATAACTTAAATTAGTATTATATATATAAAATAAAAATTTTAAATGAAATTTAATTCAAATAAAAAAATTATATAAATCAAAATAATAAATTCATGTCCCAGGCCAAAGCACCCCAAACCTCCCATAGCATCTCTCCCCTCTCTTTTTCTCTCTCCCTTGTGAAGTTTGGTAATTTTATTGATGGCAATTTGATTTTCTGTCTGGCTCTCTGTCTCCTCCGTCCCTTGGTTTCTAGTCGCATTGGTTCTTGGAACTTGGAACTCTCTACTCGCCTGTCCGCACGAGAATTGAAACTTTGTCCATTGCCCTCAGGATTCTGGTTATACACGCATGTGTTTATTCAATTTTCCGCTGGCACAGTGTTGGCCGGGGGCCCCTCTGTTGTTCCCTAATTCAATTTTCTTAGGTTGTCCTCCGCTCCCTAGTCCCTACCCAGCTTTTTGCCGTATCCGCTCTACAAAGAAGTTTAATTTCTAATTTTTTATAGTAAAAAAAAAAGGTCTTTGAAATTTATCTTCCATTGTTGGATTACTTGGCTCAGTATTTGTTAACTTTTTGGGAAGTCTCTTCTTCTATTTGTGTGTAATAAGATTAGATCCTCCCTCTCCCCGCCCCATTCCCTCTTTCTGATTCCCGCAAACTACTCTTCTGAGCACTCCACTCCTGCGCCTTCCCCGACAAAATTCAAAGCCATGGAAGAATTAATGATCTCACCATCTTCATCTTCAACTTTAGTTTCTTTATCTCGAGAGACCCAGCTAACGCTCCAGCAAAGGCTGCAATTCATGGTCCAAAGTCAACCAGACTGGTGGGCTTATGCCATTTACTGGCAAACATCTACAGATGACAATGGATGTCTGTACTTATCTTGGGGAGATGGCCATTTTCAGGGCACCAAAGAGACGTTTACAAAAGTAAGCATCCTGAAAAATCACCATCATTATCATCACCGCTTGCCAGCACTGAACCCAGATAGAAAAAGGGTTGTGAAAGGAATCCAAGCCCTTGTAAGCGAGAACCACGAAATGGACGTGTCCATGATGGATGGCGGCCATATCACCGACGCCGAGTGGTTTTATGTGATGTCCCTGACCCGATCCTTTTCATCTGGAAACGGTATTCCCGGGCAAGTGCTTAGCACCGGCTCTTTGGTGTGGTTAACCGGTGGCCAGGAACTTCAGTTCCATAACTGTGAGAGGGCCAAAGAGGCTCAAATGCACGGCTTTGAAACTCTGGTTTGCATACCTACCTACAGTGGGGTTCTTGAATTAGGATCGTTTGATATCATTAGAGCAAATTCTGGTCTTGTCCAACAAGCTAAGTCCCTTTTTGGGTCAGATCTCATTGGTTTGGTCCCTGAAAATATCAACTCGTCAAGTGCAGCACCAGTTCAGTTTCCGGTCAGGAACATTTCTTTTGCTGATATAGGCATGATTGAAGGAATACAAGAAGAAGAAGCTACTAAAGGCGAGAAACCACCGAAAAAAGAATCAAAGAAAGACAGTAGTACTGCTACCAAAGAAGGCCGACCCTATTTGGATTCAGAGTATTCAGACTCAGATTGTCCTTTGAACATAGAGATGGTAAACCCCAAAAAAAGAGGGAGGAGACCCGGGCTCACCCGAGACACGCCACTGAACCACGTGGAGGCCGAGCGGCAGCGGCGGGAGAAGATGAACCACCGGTTCTACGCGCTGCGAGCCGTGGTTCCAAACGTTTCCAGGATGGACAAAGCATCACTTCTCTCCGATGCCGTGACTTACATCAACAAGCTAAAGGGCAAGATCGACGAATTGGAGTCTCAGATACAAAGAGAGCCCGAAAGGGTAAAACTGGAAGTGACAGATAACACTGATAATCAGAGCACCACCACATCGGTGGACCAAGCCAGGCTTAACATTAATTCCAATGGCACTGCCGTTGCACTCCAAGTTGAGGTTAAGATCTTGGGTAGCGATGCAATTATCAGGGTTCAATCTGAAAATGCGAATTACCCAGCTGCCAGACTGTTGGGTGCCTTGCGTGACCTGGAATTTCAAGTGCACCATGCTAGCATTTCCAGCGTTAACGAGCTCCTGCTTCAAGATGTGGTCGTCAGGGTTCCTGAAGAATTGAGAACTGAAGCGGGATTGAAATCTGCCATTCTCACCGTACTTGATTCGTAATTAATTGTTACGGTTGCTATCAATATTTAATTATTAACCGTCTAAATAATCTAATTCCGAACCATTTGCTGCTTTTCTTAGTTTGCTCTTCATTTTCGGTTGCTTTAGTTATTTTCTGGTTTTTTTGTTTCCACCTTAACTATTTACTATGTGGCTCTGATCTGGACTCCAACCTCGACGTTTCTCCCAGTTTATGGCAACCCTTATGACTTTGAGAAGAAACCAAAAGTAAACCAGCAATGAATGCGTTTATGAGCCAAAATAAAATAAAATAAAATAAAATCAATGATGATCGTTGATCGTTGATGTACAGAATATTCACGCACCTTTATATTTGCGTAGCCTATTTAATTTACTGCGTGAACCCATGCACTATTTATGGAGTGGACATATGCGAATATCATGTGTACTATGATGCATCCTCTGTGACGCAAAGCCATAAATAAGGGCTTTTACTTGCCTGACCTGAAATATCAGTTTTTGTCGCTTCCTTTGGGGACGATGTAAATTGCTCATATAAGATGGCAATGAAAATGACCCCAGCCGTGATTCCAAGGCAATTAACAAAAAAAAATAAAAAAATAATAATAATTACGGCTAACCTATTATTTAATTTTTAGTTTTGACATGCAGGGTTAAAGTCTAGAAGAGTCTGGTTCAAAAATTATTAATATTTGAGTCATAAATTTTTATAATAATAATAATTTTTTTAGTATGAATTTACTTAAATAATAATTACTATCTCTATAATTTTCTTTTTATTAAAAAAAAAAAAAAAAAACCAGCAACGACTATCCCAGCGCCCTTTGACGGACGGAGGACGGAGTTAAGTGGAAGGAAACGTATAAGAGGAAATCAAGAAAAACTTGAATGACAAAGTTACCGGGAAACAATAATTCAAATATAAATTAATTGCGAGTATAATATTATATTATCGTAATAATTAATTATATATTTTAAATATATAATTATAAATAAATATTAAATAATTATGATAATATAAATTTAAATGTTTATTGAAAATGATATTTATAACCCTGTCCCTAAACCCGACCCGCAATCTGATTCATTGAATTATCATTTTATTCTTCGAATGCATAAAATTATACGTTGTTTTGAGAGGGAAATTTGGAAATTACAGTTCTTAAATTACTCAGCCTTGATCTTGTTTCTTTCTCACTGTCTCTTTCCCTGTCTGCATCGTCTTTGCCTCTCAATCATTCTAACCCCACTTCTAGTTTTGATTTGATATCAGAACTACTCAAGAATCGATTCCGCCCCGAATCAAATCGGAACCGAAATTGGGAGAGATGCGGTCTGGCTACTATTTGCCCCTCTCACAGGACTCTTCTAGTTGTGCAATCAATTAAAGAACAGTATGTTTTAGTACTATGTGTCCATGTCAGGCTAAAATAAAATTGGTATAGTCTAAGTTACGTTACTTAAGCTTCATGTCATCAAATACACATGGACGTGGAAAACCCTAACGGACCAACACACACAAGAAATCAAAGATGAATTAAAAAAGGATATGAACACACACTCCATAACAAAAAGTAATTGAAAATAATGAGTCGATTCGAATGTCACAAGAAGAAATACCTCTTGATAAATTTTTTAGTTTTCAAAAGAACTGAGAGAGAAAACTCTTACTTTTTATTTCACTTAAAGTTGTATATCATTCAGAGTTTAGAAGGGATGTCTATTTATAGGCAAAGATAGCAATCCTAAAGAGACATAAATTCTTACTTAGGACAAATCTTTATTTTGAGAAATTTCTAACAATGTAAAAAATTTTGATACACTCATATTTAGGAGTGAGTGTTATTACTTATTACGAGTCATTAAGTACTCCAATGATATTAATTAGTCCTCTACTCTTTGTCAAACTTAAATTCGCATCATTTGAAATCTGGTTAGCCTGAATGTTCTTAATCAATCAATTTAGTATTTCTTTAATTGTTTTGATTCTATCTCGTGTTATTGGAATTTCTGAAATATGAAATAGATCTTTTACATCGATTGAAGTCTTTCAGTCATTATCTCTATGATTCACATCATTAGCTTGTATTATTGGATTTTTTATATCCATTGAAATTATCATCGTTATAGTTCTCATCACACATTCATTATACTATTTATTTGATATTTCTTTTAAGAGTTATATAGTATATAATGAACACACATTAAAAGATGCAATAATAAATTATAATTAAATGAACAAATACATTTAATTTAATATTATTATTAATAATATGTAAATTTAAGGAATGTTTCAATCTCCTCAACCCATCAAACTTTTTCCTTGATTAGGATGATTTGTTAGGTCACACGAACGCAATTATTGGGATTGAGCACGGAGGCCCAAAACTAATAAACTAATGAACTTCCTTATTATTAGTCTCACTTCATAATTACAAAGGACAGGGGAAGTTAATGCCGGTACATGGCATGGACCCTCAGTGAATTATTGGCTTGGTAGCACAGTAGACGCTGATTGACTTATGCGTAGTTGAAGTAATAACGACAACACAAGGATAGCCGAACTTCTTGTAGGTCCTCTAAACCATAAACACAAAGAAAAAGGGTTAAAAGGGAAAGAAGAAAATGCATCCATCAACCCAATGAGACCAAGGAGCAAATAGTTCCGGTACATAGCAATAGTTTAATGCAATAACTTATAGTTACTGCAGATTCATTTTTCTTTCTTTTTTGTTTTTTTTAGGGGGGGGGGGGTTATCAGCGAAATTTCATTTATAAAACAGCATAAAAAAATACAAGGCAGTCTAGACTCACAGCAAGCAAGCACCTCGAAAAGATGCCAAGGTAAAAGATGCATATGGCTTTAGCACTCGCATTCATAGTGTAATCAAGAAATTGAAAACGCTCTCATTTGCATTTATTTGCCTATTTCTTTCGAATTCCCCATTGCAACAAAACTTCAGGGACAATGGAGACCACCAAAGAAGAAAACTAAAACGCGAAATGTAATCGTGTTAATTATGCAAATATCAAGAGCACCAAAATTTTGAAACTAGAAGAAATTACTCATAAAGAAGTCATTAATATGATCCCAAAATCCCACCTGGAGATGGGTTCCGATGCACAATGTTCTAAACGAGTGTTTTCAAATATTCTTCACTTTTTAGTGTGGGGTATAAATGGCACCTATGTATATGTCGTGGGTAAAACTTAAAAAGGTTTTTTGGATCATGAATTTTCAATTATCAAGAGTAAAATTTGGACCCGTCACATATTTTCAGGTTACGTTACGTTACGTTACGTTAGGTTGACGCTGAAAGATAAAAAGGATGAAGCCAAAAGAGGTTTGTGTTATTGGAGACAGAATTTCAAGCACATGTATGTTGTGGGCTGACAATTTGTAAAGCGATACACGAGATGATGCACTAGGGAGATTCCTTTTACGGATTCAGGAACCTTCTCCAATCCAAAATAAAAACGTGAAGAAATGTGATAAACACCTCTTCAATCCTAAATATTTATGATTTTGTATAATTAGATCATATATTTTTTTAATTTAAGTTATATATCTTTATAATTCTTTACAAATCTGTCTTTTTATCTATGAAAATTGATCAAGTGGTTAAAAACGGATTTTGACAAAAACCAGAAATAATGAAAAGAAAAAAAAAGGAAAATCATTAAAAAAATCCCTAATACAAAAAAAAAATCATTAATAATAATAATAATAATAATAATAATAAAATAAAAAGCAAAATACCCTTCCTTCCTCTTCTCCTCCTCCTCCTACTCCTCTCCTTTTTTTCATGAGATGCAGCCTTTTTTTTTTTTGAATTATTTGTTTAGAAGAAATATTTATTTTTATCTTAAGAGAAAAATATATACATATTTATATATTTTTTAATATTTTTATTTGATCAATGTATGATTTGTAATTGTTTGATTAATTTCTGTCAATAAAAATATATATTTATAAAAATTTTAAATGTTTAAAATTCAAATAAAAAATAAAAATTAATTTTAAAAATTTAGGATAAAAAATTTGTACATGCGGTGAAGAAATAGAGGTAGAATAGAATTACCCTTCAAACACGACAAGAGAGTTGACTATGGACTCTGGTCGAGGGTTTTTAATCACGTGCACTTAGCCACGTAGGTCTGCCGGGTGGGTGGGGTTGGACCGCTATATGAAAAGACGAAACATCTAGATCAGATTTTTAAGATCTAGGGGATTGGGAAAGCAGTCTGTCTACATTGCCAATTAGAGGAGTATTTGGGCCACTTGCTCTGGACCTACTTCAAGCGGATCAAAAGTCTGGCCACTTTAACTGGCGTTGCAAGAGTAGTTTGAAAAGGGTTGCCCACAATAGAATCGCACAACGAGAACTTGACGTTTGACTTTCATGTAGCCTCAATGGCCATAAGGGTATGGGACTTCCCTATGTTTTTAACTCAGTGATTGTAGCTTTTGACTCGTAAATATATATATTTTATTTAGCAAAATGAAGAGTAAAATCGTGTATATTTAACATTTTTGTAGACTCCACAAATATTAGAAACTTGTACATTGGAATTTTGCTAGACCCTCCTAGTAAAACGTTTTTGATGAGGGACTTAAAAACGAGTCCCAATGGCGTAATGAAGATTGCTGCCCCATAGGCTTTTATGACTGTCTTTTGTATGATGAGCATACGGGAGACCAAAAATATGTCGTCGTTTTGAAAGTATTAATCCATCGAACTGTTGATTCAGTCTCGCATTAGTCTACGTTATGATGTTTGAAGTGAAAATAAAAATAAAAATTAAAAAATTCTCAGTATCTTTATTACATGAAATGTTGTAATCTTACAGCAAGAAATGTCACGATCCCATATTGTTGCCATGGAAAAAGGTGAAATAAAATTTTGGGAAAACTTCTACTATAAATAGATTCTTTAGTGAGCTTTTTGTCACCCATGTACACACGTTTCTACTCTCCCAATCATGTGACATTTAGATCTTTTTTTTATGCCTTCCGTAAACGATAAGTCAGTCTTCCTCTTGGATGTTGAAGAGAGAGTGGAGCACAATAGAAAATAATGATTAGAAAAAAAAATCATTATATTATATTTTTTTAAAAAATATGAGTATTTTAAATATCTTCCACCTGATTAATTTCCTTTATATATAGTTATACCTCTAAATGAATGATAAAACTAATCTAATCCAACAATTATAAAAAATTTTAAAAAACTCTTTCCAATTTTATAAAATCAAGTAAATTATAAAATAATATAAAATATTCTAAAATCTTAATAATCTCTTTATCCTTCAAAATTTTACCATAAAATAATATAAAATATTTTAAACTCTTAATAACCTCTATTTTACCATAACCTTCAAAAACCTTTTAGGACGTTTCATTTTGCTCAGATACTTGGCTCTGCTTGCCTCAGCATTTCTGTCACGTTGCAAATGAATGCCAGGAATGTAATTTTGGCAGTCCGAAATTTCAACTTCCGTTACCATAAAGGATCAAGATGGAAAAGCTGCTAAATGTTTATTTTGGTCTTGTAACTCTACCCTCCGGAGAGGTCGCCATCGGAAGTGAAGGGCAAGGGCAAAAATAGGTAAAAGAACGTAAATTCCAACCTTCCAGGTGATCCATGCGACACCCCTCACGGTCAGCTGCCCGTCTTTCCGTCATCTTTTGGTTCCGAACTGACATTCTCAACATTATGCAAATTTATACAGGCTCCTAGTTGCCCTCCCCACAAGGACGAAAAAAACGATGGATTTACAGACACTAATCACTAGTAATCAAGGCTGACTCGCGAGACTAAATCCCTAGAATAACTTGTCTGACAATAAAACGCCAACCAACGGGCAACTTATGCCGTTTCAAGATACACACTGAAATACAACCAGAGAAGTGGGGCTGCCAACTCCTACAAACTACAACCAGCCATCTCACTACCAATTCACTTTGATTTGGTTTGGATATCAAAACTAAAAACTACCTAATCTGTTGAACCTAAATTAAACAAGAAAAGCCCGATTCTTTGCTCAACCTGTCAATGAAAGAGGTACCTACTATCAACAGTCAAAGATATTTAAAAGGGGAATCACTCATAAACCTACATCATTTTGCATCCTCAGAGCCATTGCCACCACTGTGCCCGGCACCTGAGGTACCCTGGCCATCAGCACCAGTTGCCACAGCCTGAGAGGCATCTTGCTTGCTTCCCCCACGAGCATCTTTTGAACCTGCTGTTGCCGAGGTGACTGTGCTTCCGAGAACAGTCTCAGTATGCATGGGATGCATGCCATTGTTGGGCCCTATGGGTCTCATTCCCATTTGCCCTTGGATGGCTGCCTGGTGCAGCTGCTGAGGATCTGGTATTTGATGTGGATTATTGAACTGTAATGGCATCTTTGGCGGGAAAATACCTGATTGCTGAGCCATTGCTGCTACCTGAGGATGTTGCATATAATATGCTCCTTGTTGCAATGCAGGATGAGGAGCCATCTGAAAGTTATGGTACAGATAAGCGGAAGTACTAGAGTCAATGAATTCACAAAGAATTTGCAAAGATCAGTCATGTTTACTACTCACCTGTGGGGGCATTGTGGGTGCCTGTGGCTGAGAATCAGCAATTGCGGCCAAATACATCAAATTCTTTTGTAATTGGGCTTGATACCTTGATCATCAAGATAGTATATTTATACATCATAAATGTCAGACAAACAAAGCATAAACCTCCCAAAAGAAGTTTGTATGCTTCTACAAGAGTTAAAGAATAAAATGAAAATGCAATACAGATCTGTTTCATATAGCTGAACATAAAAGTTATATGCAAAATAACCTCTGTTCTGGCAATTAGTATTCAAAATCCCAATCTGAACTTCATAATGAACCCTTATCCACTTCACCTGGACCACCAGATGTCCACAAGTTTGTTGCATGATTAAGAACCAACTTGGCATACTAACACAAAAGTGCACGGCCATGGAAATTTCTATTAAACCATCTAAGATATCCATGGAGAAGTATTATTCCAATCATAGAGAACCAACAAAAGAATAATTGACATCCAATGCTTCTAGGAAAGCACATTCCAAATTTCCATAACTTCAACTCAGATATATTCATCCTCATATGAGCAGTAACACCAAAACAATAGTACAGGTGACACTTGATGATATGGAGCAAACACAGCAATCACCAAGTTAATGTCATGGCACATAAGAAACAAGGAGGAAAAAAGCCAAACGACTTCCTTGGCTCCACTATCAGTACTAGTCATCCAAAGATCACCAAAAGTCACAAATTCCTGTAGAAGTTCACAACTTCAGTACCTAACACTAAAAACACAATGCACTGGCCCAAACTTGCCATTCAAACAGTAAGCATACATTGCAATTGTGAAATCTCTCTTGCACCAGAGGATTCTAATAACAAATATGATCTCTAGCTTCCAACTCTATATAATGATACAACAATTTCACAATCATTCAAAATGCTAATGGGATGCCTTAGACAGAGAAATGTCTATGCATCTTTATTCTGAAAGACTCAAACATGCCATAGTTAGAAATAATCCAAGTCCAAAAAACATAACACAAAAGCAAGAAAATGAAATTGCATATGCACATGCAAAGACAACAGATCACTTACTGTGCACATTCAGCAAGTTTTCCAAGGTTTTGATTGTCCAATATTGCCAGAATAAGCTTTTTGTTTTCATCAAGGTACTGCAGCAGGTGTTAAAAGAGTTCACTTAGACAACAAATATCCACATCGGTGTCTGATATATTTTCAATTTCTAATATCAAAAGGTGACAAATAAGTCAAGTTAAAGACCATACATAACAAAAGCATCGGTGAATTGATTCTATAATTGCACATGAGTGTCAAAATAGTATAAAGGGGGCATTGGAATACTGTAAGTATTAGCCCGGCAGACCATTTGCAATATTATTGAACACTTCATTTGCAGGTGAACCATAATTAAGCATTGTCAATTATATGAAGCACTTAACCATTGGTCTAACTGGAAGCCATGTCATTGACAGATGACACCAAACATAGGATTTATTATTCACTTAACCTCCATTACAGGAACCTTGCCTCATGGAAATGATGTGAATGTCCACTCACTACAACAGAAAAGTTATTAAAAGGCTATATTGTAGTATTGTACCAAACCACGCGATAAAATAATCACTGCCTTTGGGTTCACATGTTTACACAGAATTTAAATTAACATGAATAAAATGAGAACCAGTGTAATGCAAGATTAATTGATCTCAATAAAATAGTCATAATGGCACTTATATCATTGCATGAATGGAGAATAATTAAATAAATGTTCAGGAATTCATCGAAAGGGTTCAACAGATGCAACATGCATCCGTGTCAAACACCTAGGCTCAGTGTGACAGAATATTCAGCTAATCAACCTCAACAAATTATGATAAATTAAACTTTCAGGCTCAAAATCCGGTCTAGTATACCATCTAAGTGCTGATTTCTGAAGTTGACTTATAATACCAGCAGTTCAACAACGTCCTGTTTTTACTTACTCACTTAAGGGAGAGAAAGGGAAACAGAGCTAAAACGTGAAGGCTAAAAATCTCTAACAGTTCCTGATAACCAGCGGATTCTGTAAAGTATAAGGACAACAGAGGAAAAAAAAAATGACGAGCCATAATAATAGATGTCGCCAAAAACGTATTAGTACTGGTTTGCGCATAGAACAAAAACCAGTCTCTCGAATTGGAAAGAAACTAAGAACCAATAATTGATTTACCACTGGATGCCACTTCCATTTGCATTTGTTATTACCTTAATCGATTACAATAGCTTGCCAAAAAAATTTTTTTTTTAAAAAAACAGGGTAAAACTAGATAAATCCATATCCGACACAACTCTGCCAAAAATCGAAGAGATTCCTTCCTTAAAAGACCAATCACCAAACAGCTTCAAGTCTTTATAACATTTACTAAATTACCCAAAAAATAAAATAAAAACCTTTTGGATCTGCTCAGTGGTGATGTTAGTAGGTGGAAATGAAGCCATCATAGGAATCATCGGCTGTGGCTGCTGCATCTGGTTGTATATGCTCTCTGCTTGCCCTCCACAAAACCCTAATCCTTATCTCCCCCCTCCCTCCGCAGAAAAAAAAAATCCCCAAATCGATAAACCCTAGACCAAATATAAGGAAGCAAAGAGGTATACGATAGGCAGGCAGACAAAGAGAGCGAGATAGAGAGAGAGAGGCTGAACCGTTGAGTGGGAATATGTTTTAAAGAGTGGCACCAGGAGAGATATTTACGTCGACGAGGTTTCTGGAATCTAAGACAAGACAAAGCTGTTTTAAAAAAGTTTTTTTTTTTTTTTTCTTTTTCCTCAGGAAAGAGAAATGGAAGCAGAGAGGCGGCAATAGCTTCGGTCTGTCGTTTTAAGACAAAAGCTTTTGCACTATTTTCCGGAGCCTTCCCCCGCGGGGTTGTTGCTTGCGTTGGTCTGCTTCGTTGTTAAGCTGTTAGATCGGACCAAGTAACGATAGTGCGCTCTGACACCATAATCTTATTTAAAATTAGATTTATTTTTTTTCCCTTATATGTTGCTTTCCCCCCCCCCTATTTTTAATGTAGAATATTAATTTCAACCCAATACCTGTATTGTTAGATGGGGCTCCGGCTTTTGTCTGCCTGATTGAACTGAGCTCTCACAGTACATCTTGCCTCAAATTGTTGTTTGTTTTTTTTTTTTTTTTAATTTTTTCGTACGATATTAATTTTAAGCCAACACTTATTTTAATACTCCGTTCAAAACGTGAGTCTTTACATGTTAAACTTTTTATTTTCTTTGAATACGTTAGGTGCTATTATATCTTGTCTCTGCCTAGGCTTGCCGAAAAAAAAACAGAGAGAGGATACAAAAGTACAACCTACTTGCCATATACTCCTTATATTTGCTTTTTTTTTTTCTTAAATTTTTTTTAAAAATATTATAAAAATATTAGACATTATTGTTGACACATTGTTTAATTTTTTTTATAAGAAAAACTTATTACTTGTAATTACTTAAAAAAAGGTTTTTTTTTACATCAAACTATCACATATTAAATTTAAAAGTCATTAATACTCTGACCATAAATTTTTTTTAATTCTTTTTAAAATAGATGAACATTATTGAAAGTACTCAAATTTAATTTAATAAAAAAAGAAGATAAGCCTAATTATCATCAAATTGTACTTATTTATCAATTAAATTATTTTTTAAATTAAATTAATTCAATGTTGATATTGAAAAATTTAAGAGTAATACAAAGAATTACAATCACATAAAAATTAATAATGTACATCAAGTATATATAATTTTAAAAAAATATTTAGTCTTTCATTGATATTGTGTAAGATTAAATACAAATATAGATAGAAAATTTTGTAAATTTCTTCAAACTGAGTTATAAATTTTCAATTTAATCAGTATAAATCATTGATTCTTTAATATAATAAAAAATAAGATTGTTCTATCATATTACACACAAGAGTTGTTTATGTGTAAAAATGACAAACACCATTAAGAAAAATTTAATAAATTATCCATTTTGTGTTTTTTTCCTCCTTTCTCTAACCATGCGCAAAGGAACTTGAAAGACAGACTGATACTTTGGTTGTTTTCATTAAGAAAAAATGTGAGAAAGCTTTGATTTACAAATACATGGCTGAAAGACGGAGTAAAGATAGCTCTCAAGAGACTGGCAGAAAAGGCAAACCATTTGCAGAGGCAGGTAATGTTACAAGGGGAGAGGAAGCTGCTCGTCTTTTCCCCATATCAGTTGTTAAATGACTGTCCGCCAAAATTTTCTCTCATTTCTTTCTTGGAGCTCTTTGCTTTTTGGATACAATAATGGATATTAATATTACTCTAGTGCTGTTGCCTAGTATTTTTAAGTTTTTAACAAGGTAAGGAATCACTCTTTCTCTCTTCACAATCTAGCAGTCATTTCTATGACTTTTGGTAAAACTTACAAACTTGTTGGAATTGTTTTGACTTGTTTTGCTACTTCATCATTTCTTATCATTCCTCGGTATCTTATAGTTTGTGCACCTTAATGAAAATTCAGGGTCCAATGTTCTAAATGAAAATATACCTACACTTCCGTGGAATAGACTTTTCAACATTCTTTAATGTTGAAACTTGATGTTTGGTGAATTTCCCATTCCTTCAAATTCTATCTCCTGGGGGTTATAGGGATGTATCATAACATATTCTCTTTCAATGATTCAAAACATAGGTTTTTTTTTGTTCTTCCCCCCCCCCTTTCTATTTCATAGTAAAATGCCCGAGATTAAGGTCAATAAATATGTTTGCTTGTACAACAGGAATTAGTTCTAGTCTATTTTAAGTCTCTTAGAGTGGTGGCCAAAGGTCACACTCTGTCCTAGCATTGGAAGTCAACATATAGCTCATTTAGCACTTGCTTAAGGGGCCAGTCAGATCATAGCATATGTGTCCCCTTGCACGACCTTCAATGGGCCCGGGGCTCTTGATAAACCTGATCAAATCTTCGGTGTAAATTATTTGGATTCAAATTTTAAGATCAAATTATGACAAAGTGATATATATTAAAAATTCTTTGGTTTAAACTTAAATGACTTATTTTTTCATCAAAGTGAGTGAATGGGCTTTCCTTTGCTTTTTTACAGGGAAAAGTTCACTTTGATACCCCCTTAGTTTGACAAAAAATCATTGAGGGGCTAGTTTTTGTGTATCATTTTGGTACCATAAGGTTCCAACATTAATGAATTAAGAGCTTATTGATAAAAGTCCATCAAAGATGAATACATCACACACGTGTCACAAGTTGGTAAACTACATTTTACTAAAAAACAAAAAAGGGAAGAAAATTTTCCCAAATCATGCCTTGATGATTAAGTATACTAACTAATAGGAAGTTTCTACACTATAGGGTATCATTAGAATATATGATAAAAGTCGATACTTGTGTAAGTTGTTGATAGATTTGAGAAGAAAAACTGTTCGCTTTTTGCAGTAAATTTTGGTTTGCCACATGTGCATTATGAGTTCATTTAAGGGTAAATCTTTAATCGAACAACATAAAAGTACTTTCAAAGGAATGTCGTTTCATGGAACTGCAATACAATTTATCAAACATTTGCTTAATATTTTTGTAATATATAGTCACAAGGACATAATCAAATTCTCAACTTGTATAGCAGCAATAAACTCGTTTCATCCATGATATCCATATCGCTTGGAATCTGCAATTGCGCAACCTTTAAATATAGAAGAACAAATTCAAAACATGCATACATCCAGTAAAAGAAAACAATAAAATCCCAAATAATTCCTTTTTTTTCTTCATTTAATTACTTAATTTATTTTTTTTAAAAAATAATTAATAACAAATAATAAAAATAAATAATATAATTAAAAATAAAAAGACAAAAAAAAAACTTGTATTATATTTATAGTTATTTAGATCAAACCAAAAACCTATATTTACTACTCAAGGTATAGCTTTTGAAAATTTAATTTAATTAATTTTTTTTTTACAAAGTGAAAATAATTATTTATATTATATCACTTTGACTTTAATTATAACAAAATTTTTGTAAAATTTTTGTAATATAATAATTCTTTAACACTTAAAAATTTACATTATAGTAGTTTTACGCTTTTCATTAGAGTATTTTTGTTTTTTTCTCAATTTCAATTTTTCATTCTTAGAGTTCTTATTCTTGATTTTTCATTTTTTATCACCTTTTTCTTTTGATTTTTCAATAAAATTAGTAAAATGTCTCTAGATTTTTTCCTTATATCATACAAAAAAGTTATATAATCCTTTTACAGGTAAAGGTAAAAAATTAGCCATTAGACTTTGATATATTTTCATAAAAAATATTAATTCCACAATCATAAAACTTTCACACTTAGATTAGTTAATTGACTCAAAATCTTTATAATTTTTTTAACTTTTACACTTTCAATTATTTAGACTCTCATTTATCAATTACAATAATTGATTAAGTCAACCAATTTAAATTCTTTATAACTTTTGCAGTATTGAAAATTTCAACTTATCAATTATGTCAAATTGACTGCAATTACTAGTTACGTTAATGGTTTGAAATCTCTATAACTTTTTTTTCATAGGTTTTTTGGTGTTTGGTTAACCATAAACATTGGTTTAGTCAATTAACTTAAATATTTTGTTTCTTTTCTACTTCTTTTCTTTTCTGCTAGCTAATCAATTAATACTATAAGTTGATTGATCCAAATTTTTTATTTTTTTGTTTCTTTTTTTTTTCTCAAGTTATTTGGTTGATGACATAAGTTGATCAATTCCAAATTTTTTCCAACTTTAAATCTTTATGATTCTTTTTATCTTTATATGAAATTATTCATAATTTCACTTAATATATTTTTTATAAATAAAGATTTTGATAAAAAATAAGATCTTTACATATTTGTTAACTCAATTTAAATTTCAAAATTAATGATATTTTTATAGTATAAGTAAAGCAAGTAAATACTATCTAAATAAAGATAATAGGTGTCTCATAAGTAATAGACACATAATCCTAGTAAACTTATCATGTCTAATATTAATCAAGCATAAGGGAAACATCAAAACATAGAATAATAAAAAATAAAACACGCTCTCAGTGAACTTAAATAATATCTCTATTAATTACAACAATCTTAATATGAAAAAAAATTAAAACGTCATTTCCCATTTATAAAAATTTAAGGACAACATTTTCCATATGAAATTTATTATTAAATGTGAAATACATCAGCAAAGTTTATTTCATAGTTTAGGATCTTAAAGTTGAATCATTAATTTTCATAGAATCATGAATAACATGCTGTTAAAGAAAAACCACATTGAAAATCATTTTTTATCCTAACTCAAGTAGCATAAGGTGTGAAAATTAATTACCTTATCATGGGTTTATACTCAAATCTATAAACCATTATACACAAATGCACACCAAAAAATGCATATATTGACAATGACTTCCATAAATGATACAATAATATAGTAATAATAATAATTGTGCAGGAAAATAGTTATAATGTACCAAAATCAATGAGACTAATGAGTAGACTTAAAACCACTATGAAATTAAGTCAACTTAAAAGGTACTAAAGTGAATTTTTTATCTTTTTCTTTTCAATGGAAGATTAAAGTGGTAAACATGTCATGCCTATTGAATTACTAAAATTTGGGCGTTTAATAACCCAAGGGCATATTGAGCTACTCAATTTTTTTTGTATATAGTTTACATTTTAGAGCCTTAACCAATTGTATTTTAGTGCACCTAGATGATGTGTGTTTTCATATCTTTTAATTGTTTGATAAATAACAAAGTGACATTAGTGAAGGATGAGATCTACACTTGCTTGTCCTTTTATATGTTTTACTAGTGAAAATGTTAACTAAAGTTGCTTTTAAAGTAAATGTAGAAGGATTTGATTGATCCTTACTAGTTTCAGGATTAGCTTGTAATGGAGTTTTTTTCTTTAAGAAATGCTATTTGTTGATCTTTATACTATAAAGTCTTAGTCAGCAAAGTAATTTTGTTTTCTAATTCAAGCATCTTGTCTTCTTTGCTAGTTATATTGGTCATCATGACTACAATGAAGTTAGTGTGAGTAAATGATGCTTATGGAAGACTAAGGTACACTACATCATAAAACACTTATAACAACAATTAAAAATTATTGATTAAAAAGTTCTATACCACTACTCAATATCTAAGAAATCAATTTTCGGAATGTTACTTTTGATAAATGTTACAATAGCTTTTATGCAAAAATTTTAAAGGTTATTGTCATAAAGAAAAAATTGCTACTTTAAGGGCTTAACTTAGCAGTTTGTACATCCATATCAACATTTTTTGATAATTAAACATAATGTTTCATATATGTATATAAAAAAATTTGCTAGCCAATAAAGATAATTTTTAAGATACAATTGTATCAATTTTAGGTACTTAAAGCAATGACATCATTGCCAAAAGGTAGCATTTTTGACACAAAATGGTAACATTTTTTATATTTAAAGGCAGTAGTTTTAAGATGTAAATGCAACGGTTTTAAGTAAGAAAGATAACAGATTTGAAAATAAGGAAGTGATAAAAAAGAATAAATGTAGCATTTTTGGAAAATAAAAGTAATGGTTTGGGAAAACATTTGCAGTGGTTTTTAGTAATAAAGGTAGTAGTTTTGGAAACTACATCCAACAATTTTGGAACATAAAAGGAATTGTTCTAACAGATAGTAGTAATAGTTTTTGATAGATAATGATAGTGATTTTGATATGTAATGACAATGAATTTGCTTAATATCTAAGACAATGGTTTTCACATTCAAAGATAATAATTCTAAGACCTAAAAGTAATGTTTTTAATCCTAAAGATAGTGATTTTTACAAGAAAATGCATCAATTTTCAATTGCTTATTTTAATTTCTTTCTTCACTTATTTATAAATTTATAACAATTTTCAAAATTACAAATACTTTGTTCATTCAACAATTATCCTGAAAAATAAAAAAATCTATAAATATAAAATCTCTAAAAACAATATCATGTGCATATACTCAATGTAATCTTAAAAAATGGCTAATAAAACAAAGAAAAGTCTTAGTCCACAACATATCTGCTTAAGAAATATTATTATCACCAACATTGTCATCATCCTATAAAATAAAAAATAATTAAGTAACTATATTGAACATATGAACCTGTTAAAGATGAAAGATATGAGTTCTAGCAATTAAAGAGTCATCCAACCAAATAAAATTGATTATGTAAGATTCACAAATCAAGTAAATAGATAACAAATGTCTTTAGATATACTTGGTTATATATATTATAAGCTTTGATTGAAGATTAATGATTCCTTGGTTGGTTCTACAAACATAAAGCATTGAAAGAGTTACTAGGCAAACCAAAAATTAGTTATACAAATAGCATTAGCATATTCAATATGGCCTTTAACTTCTCCATCTTTATAGATAAACAACATATATCTATATGCTTGTTCCAAAAAAAAAAAAAAAGAATGTCCAAAGTTAATGTCTTGTTTTTTTTTTTTTCGCTTTTACCTTATATTGCATAACCTTTAAAAGAAAAAAATGGTTTCTTGTAAATGGAGTCATAACCACGTCATGTATGTATCTTGACCAAAATACTAAGTACTCTTCAGCCAAATACACATATGTCATTAAACCTTAGGGATAACTTCTATTTTATACATATGCTTTTATTTTGCATAAGTATCTTTCAATACCAAATATTTAACAATAATACACAGACTTACCAAGTCTAATTTAATTCCTAAGATAAAGATGTAAGTGAACGATTACATAAAAAAAAATTGGGAGGAAAGACCACATTTAATTAGCACACTGTTTCACTAATTTTTTTTTTCTAAATGATCAAAATTTTATGCATTCATATCTTTGTTGCATATTGCTTGAAAGAATGATCCTAATCTTGTTAAGGCCATAACTATATGCTTTAAAATTGTTTTCTTAATTGCACCTTGTAGAAGATAATGCATTAGGAAATATGCATCATGACTCTTATATTTAACAATTTTTCTTTCTTTACTGTTCCATATTTAGATATGTTATATACATAACCTTAAGGTAGTTTGACACCTTTTAAAACCTTACAAAAATTATTTTCTTTTCTGGTGACATCGAGAAACATGCTCTTGATAGAAATAAATATTAATCATCATCTGAGATAATAGGTTACAACTTATTTCTTATGCCCATATATTGTAAATCAAATAGAGATTTAACATGATCTTTTATTTTGTTAGGAATGTCTAATAGTGTTTTAAGAATACTATCACAAATATTCTTCTTAATATACATCACAAATATTCTTCTTAAACGAATATAACAAATAAAAGAATATATGTCATTTCTTCTTTAGGTTGTTAAAATTACTCTTTTGCTTCTTTCCAAACTGATTATCAAAGTTAGAAAATTTTGATAAAATTTTAGTTCTAACCAAAGGAGTATAAGCTATTTTCAACTCTATTTTACCATTAAAAGAATTTATATCTCATCTTCAAGTATGGTTTAGATCTAAGAACCTATGATGCCTTATAACATGTTTGCTTTTTTATGATACAAATATTAAGAACAAGTTTCATAATTACAAATAAGACATACTAACTTGCTTCTTGTACTTTATCCCAATAACATTGCATAACTTAGAAAGTCACTCATAGTCTATTAAAGGGTTGTATGCATTTAGAAGGATTGCTTGTTGAATGTATTATAACTTTTATATCCTGATTCCTATAATGTTTTCAATTCTTGAATTAAGGGTTGTAAAAATACATCTATATCCATTTATAGTGAATTAAGACCTAAAATAAGCATAGTTAACGTCATGTATTTTGGCTTCACATATGACTAATATGCCAAATTATAATTAATGAGAACAACTAGCCATATGTCACGACTAATGCTTATGGTTCTACAAGGATTAAACTCATCAATTGTCAAACCTAATCTCATATTGCAATAATCCTTTTCAAATTTTGGGTGCAACAAATCAAAATCTTTCCAAGCTTTGTCATCATTGGAATGCCTAATATATTATCCTTAGGTCAATATTTTGAATGTCATACCATTTCATCAACCATTTCTAGGCATATAAAGATTTGTTAAAGCCTTAATTTTAAAGAAAAATCTCAAAATTTTGGTTAGAACCTTATAACCATTGAAGGACACAAAGTGACATCATTCCTCTCTAAGTCAATAATTATTTTCCATCTAGAAGCCCTACAAACATCGTAAACATTAACCCTCTCATGTTTATCCCAATATATCATACAATCATTATGACATGTATGAATCCCTTACCATGCTTTTAGTTTCATTAAATGATTTAGGTACTTTTACCTAAAGGAAAGATTTTTTTATTAACTTCAAAATATCTTTAAATGTTATATTATTGGGTTTATAGAGATATTTAAGAAGATACAATTTAATTATGAAAAAAAATTTAGAAAACTTCTTACAACTAAGAAATAATTATTATTATTCTTCTTCAACTAATTTGTAAAACTTTCTTACCTCTACATTTGACCCTTCCTTAGCATTATCAAACTCTAATTAATCACTTGCATCCTCAAAGGTGTCTTGTAATAGCTTAACAATATCATTGTTCACACTAACATCAACTTCCTTATCATTTGTCCCTCTCAATGTTAGTCTTACACAATGAAAAATCTTGTCCTTATATCCTTTTATAAAACTATCAACAATTAAATGTTCAAAGACACCATTTTTAGATTATTAATACTGGGATTAACATTTCCTATATAGACAAGAGATTTCATCATTAACCGCAATCTTAACAAAAGTCACATTCAAGAACTTTTAACCTCATCCATGTATTCTTTACTTGATCTATCTAAATACATCCAAATTCTATATTTCATATTCAATGACCAAACTTAAATTAACAAAAAAAAAAACACACACATATACACATATATATCAGTTTATGTATAACAAATTCAAGAACATAAAACAAAGATCCCAAATTAAGATAAAGACATACAAATTATAAAACTAAAATAAAAACATTTTGTGAGTAAGGAAATAAGAAATGTTTACCAAATAAAGTTTGAAAATCCTTAAATGAGTTAGATAACAATGGAAAGCCAATTGTCAAAAGCTTTAGTTCCATGCTAAAATTAACTACCTGAAGACCATATGGATCAGTAATTAGTTAATAAGCATATTCTCAAATAATAAAGTCTATTATGATTATAAGAAAAAGTATTTGCTGAAAAGAAAAATATATATAGATAGATATAAAGATAAATAAAGAATAAGAGTGAGAGAAAAGATTATTCCAACATGTAAATACTTGAATACTATTTCTGCAATTAAATATACAACTTTCAAGTCACAATAAAAGAAAAAAGATGAAACAAACAATGCTATAAGTTAAAGAAAGAGAAGTTTCCATTATAAGAGAAACTTGTTACAAAGGAAAGGTTGGTCTATCTAAGGAGCCTTAAATAACATAGTTATTATTCTACAACCATACTATTATGTTATGATTTTTCTTTTCCATTCATTTTTTTTAATGTTGAATAAAAAATTGTCATGATCTAAATATTCTATAAATGTTTAGATATTGATAAGGTTTCCTAATGGTGAAAGAAAAAAGTAGAGCTTTCCAACTTAGATAAGATCCCATCAATCTATAAATACATAGATTTACTAGGCATGCCTTAATTACAAATTAATATTAAGCTTTCCTAAAAGAGATTTTGGTGTCGATATGAAAGGAATGAAACCTAAGGATACATGTTTCTTACCCAAAGTAGCCTTTTTCTTGGAGCTTTTATGATGATAGCAATTTATTGCATGCATGTATCAAGCTTACTATTAGAAACCAATTTAGCTTCTCAACTTATGAAGATCTTTACTACCTCTTTTTAATCCCAACAATATACATTTGCAATTTAGGTTGAGATAAAGTAAAAAAAATTCTAAAAAGACTGAATACTTTGATCATTAAATAATAGAATTTTTTATACATAAGGTCCACCACATTAATGTCTTATGTTATAGTAGAATAAACTCGAGGCTTAAGTTGGCATTTCAAATCGCTAAACTCAATTAAGACCAAACAATCCAATTATACATATGCATATGACCAATCTAGCTTGCTTTTTCTTCTCTGTAATTTTTTTTCTTTTTTTTCTTTCTCAATGTGTTTTTATTTCATTTGTTGAATAAGATTAAATGAAGGAAGGAATGAACAAATAGAGGAGGGATAACAATTAAAAAATCAATGAAACAAATGAAGAAACATAGCCAAAAAAAAAAAGGACCAGAGAAAGGGAAATTTGTTTAGATTCCAAATTAAACCAAATCTCGAAATCAACCAAGGTAACATAGAAATAACGCATACAAATTCATACAATGCTTCTTCTTTTTTTTTTTTTTAATCAAAAACCCATACTTTAAGCAAATGAACACACTCTCTTGAAACAAACCACGAACTGGGATGAGAATCTTTCAGTCGATTGTACTCTTATTGTAGTGCACCTATACTTTTAGTCGACTGTACTTTTATTTTTTCGGCGCCATAAGTGCTGCCAATGATTTTTTTTTTCTTTTTCTATACAAAGGAGAAAAAGATGAGAGGTAGAGACATCCCACTAGGTGTGCCAAAAAATTTATGGTTTGCAAATCTTGCACTTTGAATTATTAGGTACAAAAAACATAACTTACAAATTGCAATCTATAATTTATATTTTGTAAATTTCATCTGAAATTTAAAATGTTTTTAGGAGGTTGATCTCTATGCTTATCTTTTCATTAATTCTCCTTGGTAATTTCGTTATGGGCAATGCAAGTTTAATCTTAAGCGAATGATTTGAGTTTGCTAAGGACTATTAAGACTTGATCCTAGGCAAATGGCTTAACTCCAAAGAGGGTTGTAAGGGCTTGATATCAGCTAGGTGACATGACTAGGATGAGGGCCGTTAAGGTTTGATCTCGGTCAAAGGGAAAACTTCTAAATTTTCAGAGGACTTTTAGTAAGGGGTGTAAAGGCTTAATCTTAGGCAAATGAATTGGCCTCGACGGGGACTATTAAAGCTTGATCTTGATCAAAAAAGGACGTTTCTAAATTTTGAAAGCACTCCAACGAGGGCTGTAAAGGCTTAGTCTTAATCAAAATGGGCTTAACTTTGATGTAGGCCGCAGGGGCCTAATTTTAGTCACCAAGCTTTAAATATCACGGAAATGTGGTTTGATGGATCTATAAGTGGGTTCTTGGTAGTTTTCTTCCTTGCCCTGATGGGTTACGAATGGGAGTCACAAATTCAAGTGAGACTTTTCACAAGTCCTATGGAAAGAATTTTTATTTAAAGATTTATTTTAAGTTTATATATAAACTTAATACTTAGGATTTGTAAGTTAGAAGATTTACCTTAGTGACGTCTAAAGAGTATAATCCCATAACTACTAAATATGTAGGTATAGGAGGGGAGAGAGGAGGAGAGGCTGAGATTGCTCTTGCTTTCTTCTCCTTGGGATGGTCTTGAAAGGGTGCGAGGATATGCTATTTTTAGGCACTTTGGACGTTGCTATGTACAAAAACCGCCGTAATTAGTGATGGCCGTTTACACTGTAATTCAATGAATTGCATTTCTTGACTTTTCTAGCTTCTTGTTTTTCCACTCTGGCTGCTCTCATTTTATATTACTGACAGCCAAAATTGAATCAATCGTTTTCTCATATATGACCCATTGATGCAGACAAAATCCTTCACGTTTGACATATTACATGAGTTGGTTTTTTCAGAAACCAGCTTGGCCCCTTTTCCTCTTCGCCCAATAGCATATTCATGTGGCCCTCATTTCTCCATTTCTTTTCAAATTAAGTTTTTAGATTTTCTACAGTGACACTTAACGATGAAGCCAAAATTAAATTCTCAACATAAATCTCGCGGCCATCAGGCGTAATTGATGAGATAGAAAGATTTGAAATTGTAACTTGCAAGAACCCTTGAAAAAGACTGACGAGCCAAATTAATTACACATGAACGCTTGCTTCGGAGTGTCCCTCCACTTCATTAACTGAGTCATCTACACAGAATCAACAAAGGGTTGTCCCCTTGTCTGAACTTTGTCTACCGTGTCCGACACGAAAACGGCAATCCAAACGAATATCGGAGTAACCAGGAGAATGAGACCAACGGGCACCATCCATTGCTGGCTATTTGTGGGGTGATACTCATATTCCCACCATCCCATTATTAGCCCTCCTGCCATGCTCACAGCAAATGTCAACAAGCAAGCTGCCCATGTCTTCGCAATCTTCTTTGGTTGTTGTTGGTTTCCCTCATTCTTCTCTTTCTTATATGATCCCATCAACCAAAAAAAAACAAACAAAAAAAAAAAAAAAACAAAACAAAACAAAATAGAAACTCTTGGGTTTGTCTTCTAAACCTTCAAGAACACAGTAAAGAAAAACCATGTGGCAACATCTCTATAACTTGTAATAGAAGAACAAAAGCCATATGTAAATGCCAAAATCAATTTAATTTTATAGAAAAACACGTACCTTGATCCTTAGAATTGAAGAATTAGTTGGAGACATATAAAAAGATCGGTGGATACTTGATTAAAAAAATACTAGATGAAGGACGTGGTAAAAGGAGAGACAAAGAGCGGAAATTACAAGGAGGAGGAGGGTCTGGGTGGGCGGCTAATAAGGCGAGAGGAACACAACTAATGGATTAAAATTATGCTTATTGACTGATTGAGCCACGCCTGTCAACGTGCCTTTTTATCAAAGTTCCAACTTGTTATAATAAATTAATATATGCAAAAAATTTACATAATTCAAAATCTAAATGTTTCTACCTCTATGGTTATACTAAAGCTTTTTACTATTTTAAAATTCTTAAACATCACGTAATAAATATCTTATTTTATAAAAATAAAATAAAATAACTCTTATATAAAAACGAATTATATGTCCTGTCTTTCATATAATATTAATAAGTTTTAATCTTACTACAACAGCATCTTAAGTATCATCTCGTGGGGTTATCCTCTTTTGTACTTATGGCAGGGTAATTACCTTTTGATGGGGCAAATCTTACGGCTTAAACAGAAAAGTAAGTAGCAGTAGAGTTTTCTGTCACGTTTTTGCATAAGGCTGTCCATTAGTGCAAAAAAATTATTTCAGATTTGCGGGGCTGATTTCACATGTCCATCATGGTTTTCAGCTGGCGCTAAGAAATGATAAAGCATATTCTTGACCCAGACCCCCTTACAGTGAGCTCCTGAATCTATCTCTGGAAACATTAAATAATTTACTTGTCTAAGTTTGCTTCTGGTTCTTGTTATTCGAAAGCAAGGTTAAGGACTACGCACATTAAATGCATAATGCATTTCGTTCGTGCCTCGGTGCATGCTTGTTGTAATTAAGATGGAGTTAATTTTCCTACAGTGGATAATCATTCCTGAAATCTTAGAAGATGAGTGGTCCAAGAAAGGATACTTGACACCACAGTTTAAGCAGGAAGAGGATGTAAACCTTGATGATTTTGATGCTGTAATTAATGACTCATATGTAAGATTTTTTCCCCTCTTTAGTTTATTTTAATATATGATGTAAATTTCCCAAACTTTTACGTTGATCCCCTTTGAAATGAAATTTCACGTTGGGGAATACAAAACCTGGTTTGTGGTGTTGCACAGTAGGCTGAAAATAGACTCAGCTTGAAGTGGCAATACATTAAGAGAGACTGGTTCCCATTTGACCTTATTTATTGCAGTGGTAAAAGAAAGGAAGGAAAAACCTGATTCAATGAAAGTTTTTAAGCTCATCTCCAAAACGTAAGGCCTTAGCCTGGAAAATTTCTATGAAAAGCAGGCGGTACATAAATTTGTATTCTGTTTATTGGATTTTTTATTGTTATTATCCAATTTAGCAATTTCCAAGTCATGCCACTTATTTTTAACTGATGTATCATCCTAGAAAAGTATGGAAGACTGGAAACTTTTGTTGCCGTCCATGATAGAGAGACATGATATTGTTGAGGCATCCATTTACTGTTGTTGCTTGTTGGTAAGTCTATTTGCCATAATCTTTGAATTGGTTATTTTTTGAATTCTCTTGGTAGTTTTACAGATGCATTAATTAATAACCTTAGGCTAGCACGAATCTGCCCCTTCCGTTTAAACTAAATGAAACTCTCTACTACTGACTGATTTTCTCTGATCATTTGATATCTGTGCTCCAGGATCTTGTGTACCGAGAAGCCCATTTTACTTCTTATAGTCTAAAATTGAGGAAGCTGCAAAGCCTCTGGGTTTTAGCGTTGACAAGCAGAACTACAAGCTAACGAGTTTTCTTTTCCCTGTTTCTCTTACAGTTGTTGATTTTCTTTGTTTTAACTTCACCATCTTCTATTCTTGGCAGAGCTTATTTGTCCAAAAATATAGCAGGTCTAATAGATGAAGGTCCTACTTCAATTTCTATTAATTTTCATTGATTGTAGATGAAACTGAAAGGTGACAAATCTGGGGAACGGGCCAGCTCTCTGTGTCTACGGAGGTAATGAGTTAATAAACAATGTACCTTGTCTTTCTGCACTATGAAGTGGAAAACAATATTCAAGATAAAGAATTGTTCCTTTTTCTGACTTGATCAACCTTATTAATAGGAGCCCTTTCATCAGAATGTTCAACTTCTGACTGTTTTTCTGTTAGTTATTTAAACTTGTATTGACATGCATGATACTGGGCCATTTCCCCTGTCTAACAGTTTATATGGTAAGCAATTAGAGTTTGCTACTTATGTTCCAAAAGTAATCAGTTCATCTCTTTCAAGCAGCAGGTTTTCCAATTGGCTCCCGTCTTACTTAATGTGGAACGTCGGAAAGGTGCTGGTGATTTCTTACACAAAATTATCAGGAGAGGTGCTTTCGTCCCTTCCTGAATATTTTCGGACATTAGCTGTGATGTTGCAATTCTACCCTGGAAAGGGATAGCAGAATGGGGCATTGTACTAGCAAAACCAAAATGAGATATTGATAATTTGGAATAGCTACTTCGGCCATGTGGTTCCAAACCTGTTTTCTCAAGTTTTGGATCAAATTGTCACTCTGGCGTGTTAAATTAATCTGTTTTCAGGGCTCATTTATCCAATTCCTGTGAATCCTTTCATGCTCAATGCAGAAGTATAGATTCGACAATTGTGCGGTGTAGAGAGTTGGTTGGCGTGGAGATTGCAGGTGACCCTTGACAATAGCGTTAGGAAGATACGAATCATTGTCCCCTTGGTTAATCACCCCCTGCCAGCCACATGCATTCTTCTCTATTTTGAACCAAAACCATGGGATCATTATAACAATTTATGCAATAATATCTCCTTCAAAGAAGTATATTTACGAATAATGCTTGTGATTCTTTAGAGGCCACTTGTAGTCGGCTAGGATATAATTCCTGGAAACTGGAAATCGGCAGGATTTCAAATTCTGAAGGTTGTCAGTGGAGAGATTAAGAAGCGGCAGATCAACATCCAAATTTTATAGACGATCGGAGTAGCATGCTCATTTGTCTTTCAACATGTTTGTTCATTTGTGTTCTAACGTACATGAGTTGTCACTGATACAACAAAGAATGTAACATACGCAAGAGATTGTTTGTCTTTGAGAATCCAAACTTCCGAAGAAGTTCAAATCTTATTTGCCAATATTTTAGGCATAGGAGTGTAAAAAATATCTCTAGGCAAAATAGTTATAATTTTCCTTTCTTGTGTCGTATTCTTGTCTTGTTCTTCGAAGAAACAAAGCACTTATAGATTCTGTAGGAAGACAGGATGCATAGCTGTTAGAAAATGAAATACCATGGAAAAGAATAAAAGTGACAAAAACAAAAATCTGTAAGGTTTAGAATTTTAAAGCTTTTATGTTTACGGTTACACTAAAATTTTATTATTCTAAGAGTTCTAAAATTATATAATAAATATGTTATTTTATACAAAGAAATAAGGTAATTTTTATATTAAAATAAATTATATATTTATTTTATATATATTATTAATTAGGCTCCAATTATATGATAATATCTTACTTGAAGATTAATTATCAAATTAGTAATTATTATAATATAATTAAACTTTCTTGTAATTTATAACTTTAGTGCAACACCTCTTTAACAAAGAATGAAAGCAAATTGAAATTGTGCACAATCTCAACTTTCTTATCATTATCATTTTAGTTAACATGTGAGTTGAATATTTTGTAATACATATATAGAAAATTTCAATTTAGTTAATACATTATTTCTATTGAAAACCTTTTGTAACTAATCTTATCTTGTATTTTTTTTATTATCATATTTTTTTTAATTAAATCCACTTGTTTTAAAGTTTATTTTCATTTTTAAGTAATTGAGTTAGCTTTTATATATGATGTAGTGAATTTATCTCGTCTTTCATGGTTCACTTTCAATTACTTGAATCTTTAACTTATATTATTTCATCAAAGTTTATTGGTCAATGTTAGTTAGTTAATAGTAAATAATACAATAAAGTAAAGAACCATTGTGAGACTTAGATATTTTACCAAAATTTTTTACTTGAAAAACTTTGAGTATATTAAGATGTTTTTAAGATTTCTTTGGCACTGTTTTACTCATATACTTTCTTAGATTGTTAAATTTTATAATATATAATTTTTTATAAATAATATTTTCATTTTTACTTCTAATTATTTTTTTATTTTGATTATCTCATATATGATATCTAAATTTATTAATTTCATACCTAATAAAAAAATACTTGTGAAATACCTAATAAAAAAATACTTATAAAATCTAGAAATTAATTTATTTCTTTATTAGAATTCACTTGCATATAAAAAACAAAACTAAAGATTTTCAAGTGTGAAATTTACCTTTTTACTTGTCTAAACCTTCTTTAAAGTTTTTCATCCAACAAAACAAATGATCTTCAATTAATTAAATAGACTATAGTGTTGACATTATTAGATTGGAATGTCTTTGCTAATTTAGCACTTATTAACATATATTTTGATGTCCTTCATTAGTTCATTCAAGATTTTGTTCATATGCTTAACAATACTACTTTGTTGTGGTATTTTTATAACTATTTTTTTTCATCTGAATTTCATTAGTTGCACAAAAATTCTTGAATTTTTTGTTGTTATACTCATCATCATTATCATATCTCAATTATTTTATTCATGTAACAAATTTGTTCTTTACTTGATTTTTTTTTACTTCTTAAAAGTCATAAATATATCAAATTTATTATAAAACAAAACATAAATTTTGAGGGAAATCATTAATAAAAGTGACATAATGCACAAGTTATAGTTTATGCATCTTAGATATTTTTCCAACTTTGAAGAAACTGATATTTTTCTATTTTATGAGCATATAGTCTTTGCAAAGACTAACACTCACATTTTTTATATCAAATAACTTGTCATTTGTTACAAGTACTTTCATTTCTTTCTCACTCATCTGTCTAAGTTTACAATGTCATATCTTATAATTAGTCCACAACTTAATACCTCCAATTGAATCCTTCATACCTAAGGTCATAGAGAGTATTCTAATCTTATTTATTCTTTCTTTCACCATTACTCTTTGGTGATTTTTTATAACCTACCAATAAAGCTTATAACATATCCTTTTTCATCAAATTGGCTTATAAAGATCTTTTTTTTTTCAATCCTACTATATATCTAATGTTTTTTTTAGCTTATACACATATTCATTTGATGTCTTAATATGAACATCATCATTCTCTACTATATCCAATGGTTTATTATCAATAAGATAAAATTTTTCAAAATTACTAATAATATAATTCTACATATAATTTTTATGTAAGATTAAGTGAAAAGACATTATAAAGTTTAGAATCGAAAACTCACTATTAATGCTTAGAATTAAAGCGTTTGAGATATCTTTAATTATTGGATATGCAAAATTTTTATTTTGATTTTTCTTTTTTAGTTGCTCACAAATCCTTTTTAAACTATCTTTTATGACCACAGTTCTAACATATAACTCTAAATTTTGATATACCTTTATTATCATTACATTGAGTTATTCTTAAGTACTCAAGGTAAAATCAAAGTTGGATGATATACTTAATTCTTTTTTGCAAATGCTTTTGCTTAAAATTTAATTATGAACTATATTGAATTGTATTTGTTACAAACAAGATGAATTGTTTATTGTAGTTACGATGATATTTTAACTTTTATACGACGAGAACAATAAAATTAAAATATTTACTTATTTATTAAAATTTATATTCATTAAATTTAATTTAATTAAAAATTAAATTAAATCAATTTATATGATTGAAATAAAAGTACTTTTTTCAACTTTAGATTAAATAATTTTTTTTTTCAAATATATATTATCGAAAACCAACAATTTCTTTTATGTATGAATCTTGCGGTTGTCTTATTCATTTGGACATTAAAAACAATGATTTGAGTCAACATCAATTAAATGACTTTAAAACTTATCTGTCAGTAATTCTCAATTTTCTTTGTTTATTGATTCTAATTTTTGTTTTCAAAAAATTTGATATAATTTATTTTGATATGGATAATTCTCTATTTTCATATTAAAAAAAAATCAGTATCATTTCACTTTTTCTTTTCTAAATGTCTATTGCTTTCATTGCTCTTTTACTCTCTATTTATTAGCAAAAAAAATATTTAAAAAATTAAATTAAATTATTTAAAATCTAAATATTCTTACGTTCATAATAATATTAGAGTTTTATTATTTCAAAATTTTTAAAATTATATAATAGGTATATTTTTTATTAAAAAAAATGATAATAATTCTTATATAAAAATAAATTATATATTTACTTTATATAATATTAATTAGGTTTCATTTTACAATAATAACTACTAGCTAGCTAGCAATTTTCTATCCATCGGGGCTAAGTAAATGGACTGATTGCAACAAATATTTCGGGGTTGGCAGCCATACCTATCTACAAGTGTGGTTGGAACGGTGACAGACTGGAAGCGAGTAAGGCTGATGTTTGCTACTTGATCTTTATGATTGGGTTGGTTTCCGGTTAGTGGTTTTCAATTTGGACGGTAAAGGTCGTGCTGGTACACAGAAATAATGCACGTCAATTCTGCAGCCTCGGATGACCTGTTCTTTATTGTTAAGCGATGATTAAGGAGAGTTTCCCAACTGCCAGTGCAATTTGCTGGGAGTTGGAAGACTTTATTAATTACAAAAGCCGAAAGCCATCTTTTTCCAAGGCCCAGACCCAAATCCAATCCTTCCCATAGTTCTCCTGTAATGCCTCATTATTACAAATTATTTAGTTTTGCTTATGCTTTTAAGTCACACCTATTTCATTGAATGTAACAAGCATAAATTCATTTGTAAGAATTGTTAAAACGTGCAAAAATGTTTAAAATTGTATTTGCTAAATACTGGTTACACGTTACACGTTACACAACATGAAATGAAATAAGAAAGTGTCATGTTACTTTGTACCTAAGATGATCATTATGTTATGTTAAATGTAGAGACAATAACTTGGAATATATAATAAATATTGAGACAGAAATATTTAGATTGAAATTTAATGTTTGTAATTTATTCAATAATTATATAAAAATAAAAATAATTCTCGTCAATTTAGAACACATTTAATTTACAAAATTTTTCTCCAAAAATATTTTCATGAATTGAATTGAGGTGAGAAGACTTCTTGAACGTATTCTCAAGGCCGCATCCACGAGGCATTAGCAATAACTGTTGGCGGTGCCATGGCATTATTTTTTTTCCTTTTCTGCTTTTATCTTTATTTTAAGTCTAGTGGACGGTGTGTTGGATGTCTACTCGGGAATGAATGAAATGGACACGTCCTCTCCTCTGCCATTATTTGACTGGGAATTGAAAATGAAAACTTTGCTTCCGACGGCCCACTCCTGGTGTTTTCTCCATTTTATAACAAAAAATGCAGTTCACCCTTGTTGAAAAAATAATTAATATTATAGTG
The DNA here is from genome assembly GCA_021464305.1 of Kandelia obovata. Taxonomy (NCBI): domain Eukaryota; kingdom Viridiplantae; phylum Streptophyta; class Magnoliopsida; order Malpighiales; family Rhizophoraceae; genus Kandelia; species Kandelia obovata. The sequence continues at coordinate 6,277,620 of CM038482.1, read as the reverse complement.
AAAATAAATGAATAAAAGTAATTATTTTTAAAGTGCATTGGATAATGTCTTTAAAAATAATTTTTATTTTCATACATAAATTATTACAGTGTAACATATTATAATAATTATTTTTAATAAATAATAAAAAAATATTATTATACATTTTATGCAATGATCTAACAAAATAATTTAATTTTTTAATTAGCCAAACAATAAATCATAAATTTTTTTAATAAGAATAGAAGAAAAAAACTATTTTTTATTAATTATAACTTAATAACTCACAAAATAAAATAATATAAATTATAAAACCCTAATTAACATCTTATGTGGCTACTTTTGCGTTTCATATCTTGCAACGTATAATCTTCTTTCGTATTCTAGTTAGTGGCCTTTCTAATTGTATGCAAGGGTCTTCTTCCAATTTGAGATAGATTGTGATTTACGTATGAATTTGCTTCAAATTCCAAGTATGCTGAGGGGACTATTATGATATCTATGTTATGTGTAAATACTTATGGGTATGTTAGTTATCATATGCACACACGAAGATATAATTCTATACTTTAATAAATTTTGATTTGAACGAGCTTTAGATTTTCGTTACAGGATACCAATTCTTGTTGCTCGTTAGCATTTGTGTCTTCTCTCTACTGGACATCATACATGGCACCGACTCATATATCTAGAGGTGAAGTATGATCTCACAAGGACAACATTGTTTGTGTTTCTCGGAATGGTAACGTTGGAGGTATTAATGCTCTTATTAACACTTAAACTGATTCTTATTTCTATGCAGGGCCCCTGTCCTTAAAAAAAAAAAAAAAAACTATGTTTAAAGGGTTGCTAGCAGTCCGTATCAATGGACTTATTTGACATTTGGTGATCTTGGTTTCTTGATTTGCTTATTGAACCCTAACCAACTCAAACCGTGCTTATAAAATGAGATTTATAACCTTTTCTTGTTTGAAATTTGGACTTTATTTATTTTTCTTATTTGAAAGAAGCATATAGATCGTGCTTTGAAAATTTAATAATTGGTTTCTTTGCTGTGTTGTTTTGGCATTAGACGAATCAATAAAATTGTTCTCAATGTCATATTTCCAATTATGAGAAGAATATGTGTACCGATATTCTTATGGGTACTTATAAATTTAATGATACTTGTTTAGAAGAGTTCTTTAATGCATTGTAGAGAGAGGTTTTACCAAAATTTTGATTTTGATAATATTCCTTGGCCGCTAGCAATTTTTACATTACTTGTATGAATAGACTCCATGTTTGATAGTTTTTAAGCTTTGTAAATAATATTTGTCACATTTTTATACTAATTTTATGAAACACAGACAATATCTCAAAAAAAAAAATTTTGCAACTTAAAAAAAGTAAAAATGAAAAAATATATATCTTTTGTACAATTGCAAAAAATTATAAGTGGATATAACCCAATGTGAGTTACAAGCAAAGAGGCTCAGTGCCAAATATTCATAAATTGTGGTATTGTATTACCATGTTAGAAATATTTGAAAAACATTATAAATTATGTTATATTTTAAATTATTCATTATATTGAATGATAGAGTGATATAACTAAATTATTTTATTTAGAGGAGATATGTTCATTCTTAGAGGTGCATCAATGACTTAGAAGTATATAAAAAAAAATTATTACTTGATCTATTATAAATATCAAATTTAAGGCTTTAGGTATAGCTAATGCTTAGAAAAAATGACTATTTTTTTTAATAAATATTTTGTTATAAGTGAAAATGATATTATAAGTATCCATGTATTATAATAATTAAATTTTTATTACTCTTTTCAAGAGAAAATCACATAATGAAGAGAATAAACATATTTATTTAAAATATAAATTATCAAAAAATAATTAAGTGGTAGAGTGATATCACTTGATTTAGCTGATCTTTTAACTAAATTACTAAGCAAAAAACTAAGACAAACTACATTGAAAGAATAATATTAATTCTAGTAAAAAATAGTCAAAAGTAATGGGAACGTAATCTATAAGATAAACAGTATAATTTTAAAAAATATAACATGAAAGAAAAATTCACTAATACTTATAAAGAAGTTATGGTTAACAAAATTTTTTATTTTACCATATTTTTTAGTGTCAAAATTTATACTTCTAGTTTTTGATTTATAGTTCTAAATATATCAACAATAATATCTTATATTCTTATTAATTAATTTAGCAAAATAAGTCTTTTAAAATAAAAAAATTGTTAACAATTAATATATTTTAAAAAGCTTAATTTACATATTGAATAGAATATTAGTCCTTTTATAATCATTGGAGAAGATATTATATATCTATTACTAGTCATTATATGTTATAATAATACTAGTTTTTTATTATCATTACAACTTAAATTCTATATTATTTCATTTTATAAAGTATTAAACCATAACTAATATACATTATTATATTCCTCTTATTTTTAAAAGACATTATGATCAAAATTTTATAATTTATTATTTAATTAATTAAAATATTAAATTATTTCTATCATCTGATTAGATTACTCTGCTGGATAAAAAAGTATGTTATATATTAAAACAATAGTCGCTATAATTTAAGTACATTGAGACAATTTGCCTATAAAAGTAAAAATTATTTTTAAAAATAATACTTAACATACTTTAAATATATATTTATTTAATTTATTTTTATTACAATATTATATTAACTATTTTTCCAACGCACCGTCATATCTCGTGCCACGTAACCGGTGGTGCTAAAACATTTATGCCGAATCATGAACCTTCTGATCAGTGGGTTAAAAATTAACGAATTAGACTGTAAAGAGTGACAGTAAATTATTAGCAAAAACTAAAAATAAAAATACCAATATTCTAAGGTCACAAAATATAGATTCAAAATGATAAATTATATATTCTTCCTTCGTTGAGCTTCAAACGTATCAAAATAGATTCCTCTCTCAAGTATTAACGTCCGTATGCACTACAAAATAAATAACTAAAGCAGTTACATAATACAAGAAAAATAACTTAAAGATAAAGGATGCGAGGGAAATGAACAATGAATTAAATTTACAATGATAATTTGAAATAAATAAAACATTTTTTTAGTTTGTGTGGATAAAAAATTCAACAATATTAATTAAGAAAAACAATAAAATATAAAATCTATACTTAAACTAACTAAAAGTGTTGAAGGAAAAAAAAAAAGTAGAATTCATAGAGAACCAGCCACCTCTATAACACAAATAGATCATATTCATCAGTGTATATATATTTTATTCATTAATACGGCAATACATATTTGTTCCATACCACGGGCATTGAAAAAGAAGAAATTTTCTTAAAAAGAGTGTAGTCATCTTCCTAATTATCTCCATTTGATTTCTTTTTGGAAATGGGCACTCCTAGCAATTTGTATTTTTCATCAGAAATAGAGACTTAGAGAGCATTACGGCTTATTTAATCATAATTTATACTCAAATCTATTCTCGTGGCTAGGTCATAGCAGGCTATCACCCAAAGCACATTGGAAATGAAAAGAAAAGTTACAATAATTCCTCAAGCCCATGACTATTTCGACACAAAACTCAAATACACAATTAATAAAATAATATACACATTCAATTAATTTAATGCCTACTTTTGTGCTTTCCGTCGTAGAACTTTTTGGCTTTTTAGGGGAGTGCAAATAAATTTTCACGGGAACAAATCAAGAAAAGATAATGTGATTCTGAGTTAAAATATTTGATTTTTTTTTTTTTGGATGTAGTTCTATATTTTAAATCGATGTCAATGTATGTCAATATGGTTACTAAACTTAATTTAATAGCATCCATCTAGCCAATATTTAGATGATCATGTTATCCCTTCTAATTTCTAAATGATCAACTAATACAAAAAAAAAAAATTCCATAACAAGCAAATAAACTACAAAAAGGGATAAAACCCCAATACAACTTAGGAAAATTATATTAAAGAGACAATAAAAAAATAAAAAAGTGCAAACATTTATTATTAAAATGTTTATACTATGTATATTGCTTTTCATGCTAATGTAAGAATTGAGTGAGTTTTTTTCTCTCTCTCTACTTATACATTTATAAAGTTATTCAGCAAGACAAGTACTTATAGTTTTGCATTCGATAATTAGAAATTTTCTCTTTGCAACAATCTGGTTGTCTGGACTTCTTGCATCTGTTAATTTGACTATGTTGTTCCTTTTCTTTTTCTTTTTCTTTTTTCTTATCGATTGGCACAGGGCTTACCTTTTACTCAAAATAGTTTTTCCTTTCCTGGAATTGGGTTTTTAATTCCATCAGACGTGGCAAATAACAATTGATAGAAGTGTCCATTTTTTCGCAATGGAGTTTTAACAGGTTAGCGTCTACCTTATTTGACCCGTCCTGTTACTGTTCTTTCCGGGCGGCCAGTCACCTAAACCGACCTACCTTTTTCTGTATTTCCTTAGTTACCCCTCGAGTTCTCTCACCTCTCACCGTCTTGGCAAATAACATTTGTGTACTCTAACTTCCTTCCATTAATGCTGCAAAAACTTTTTGAAACTCAAACTTGACCAGTGATTATTTTTCTTCTTCGATACATAATTACACTTTTCATTGGAAATAATATAATGCATAGTTAACAAATTAATAAATATTTTTATTTTTATTTTGTTTTTTGTTGAGATTCATGTTTTCAAGCCAAGACTAGAAGTGTGGTGATATTATTATCAGACCACATGGTTGACGGTGAAATAAGGTCTTCTGTATGAACAAGTGCATGCACGATTATGCTTGTACAGTACAATTGCTTCCGTAATAAAAGTAAGTCTACACGCCTAAATAAAACCCATTGTCTGTCACTGTCAGCGGAGGCTAAAAGCATGAGATGAAAAAGGTTGGGGAAGAATTCTTTCATTACTTGAAGGGCTTTGCTTGAAAGCAACCTCAAGATTCCCACATGGCCAAATGGTCAAATTACCTCCATCTCCATCGACAAAACAGTAACTAAAATTTTCATTTCTTTTTTATTTTTTATTTTTCCAAAATTTTGGCACTCAAGAAAGTACTAAAATCCCTCTAAAATATTGTTCCCCATCCATGTTTTTTTCGTGGTAGGTGAGCTATCCATCCTTTCTTGAAACTACTCATCATAAATTCCAGCGCTTTCTTGCAGTTTATATACAATTGATGTACACTTGGACTTTATCGGTATATTAGCTAGTTCCTCATTCTTGAGTTTCCAATATTGGCTCCTTCTTTCTCTCTGCCCCCAGCTATCTTATACCAACCAACTGTTTTTAGTTCAATCCAGCGCGCATTTGTTATTTCGTGGAGGGTGATTTCGGTTCAGCTCCTCGTAGACCTGCCTGTGTTTATAAATTAATAATATCTCAACCCTTCTTATATCATATATAGTTCGAAGAACCAAAAACACTAAAGGAAGCCTCGTGTGTAAAGTAGGGATAGAATACAAGAAACATGGAGAGAGAGAGAGAGGCAGAGAGAGATGCAATGGAGAGTATAGAGATGGAAAAGGAGAGATTGACGGCGGAGATGGCGTTTAAGGACTCCTCCTCCGCGGTCATAAAGATCCGTCAACGTCTGCCTGACTTTCTACAATCTGTGAAGCTCAAGTACGTGAAGTTGGGCTTTGGCTACTCCTGCAAACTGGACACTTTGGTCCCGTTTCTCGTAACTCTGCCCATTTTCACTGCCGTACTGGTTCAATTCACCGGTCTAGAACTGAACCGCTTGTACGATTTATGGACAACCCGCTCGCTTCAATTCCAAGACCTCGACGACCCGAAGAAGATGACCGGTTTAGCCGTATTACTCTGCCTTTTCGGGCTGTACTGGGCCAGGCAGTCCAGACCAGTCTACCTGGTCGACTTTGCGTGTTACAAACCGGAAGATGAACGTAAGATGTCCGTCGATTCATTCTTGAACATGACCGAAGAGAGCGGCACTTTCGAGGACGACAGTGTTCATTTTCAGAGGCGAATTTCGAGCCGCTCAGGTCTGGGCGACGAAACGTATCTTCCCAGAGGAATAACGTCCAGGCCGCCAAATTTGAGCATGAAGGAAGCCCGAGCCGAGGCAGAGTCAGTCATGTTCGGTGCACTCGACGCCCTGTTTGCCAAAACCGGAGTTAAACCGAGCGATGTCGGCATCCTCATCGTGAACTGCAGCCTGTTTAACCCCACCCCGTCGCTCTCCTCCATGATAGTGAATCACTACAAGCTGAGAACCAACATAAAGAGTTATAATCTTGGTGGCATGGGCTGCAGTGCTGGGCTTATCTCAGTCGTCCTGGCTAAAGATCTTCTCAAAGCGAACCCCAACACATATGCCGTCGTAGTAAGCACTGAAAATATCACGCTCAACTGGTATTTTGGAAAAGACAAGTCAATGCTACTCTGCAATTGTATATTCCGGATGGGGGGCGCAGCCGTTCTTCTCTCCAACAAGGCTCGAGACAGGGCCCGGTCAAAGTACCAGCTGGTCCACACAGTTCGAACCCACAAAGGCGCCGATGACCAGAACTACCGGTGCGTTTACCAAAGGGAGGACGAAGTGGGAACAGTTGGGGTCTCATTGGCTCGCGAGTTAATGGCGGTTGCCGGAGAAGCCCTGAAAACGAACATTACTACTTTGGGTCCGCTGGTGTTGCCTTTGAGTGAGCAGTTCATGTTCTGTGTCACGCTTGTGAAAAGAAAGATCTTGAAAGCCAAAGTGAAGCCTTACATACCTGACTTCAAGCTTGCATTTGAGCATTTCTGCATACACGCTGGTGGCAGAGCGGTTCTGGACGAGCTGCAGAAGAATATGCAGCTCAGCGATTGGCACATGGAGCCGTCGAGAATGACTCTTCACAGATTCGGCAATACGTCCAGCAGCTCTCTCTGGTACGAATTGGCTTACACTGAGGCTAAGGGTCGGGTCTCGGGTGGGGATAGGGTCTGGCAGATTGCATTCGGGTCCGGTTTCAAGTGCAACAGTGCCGTTTGGAAAGCCCTCAGGGCGATTCCAGGGTGCGAGACAAGGGGCAACCCGTGGGTTGACTCGATCCACAAGTATCCGGTCAAGGTTCCTGTTGCTTAGCCAGTTTGGCTGCTGACGTGGCAGTTCTTTTGACCGATAGGGTGGCTTTCTTCATGATAGTTTTCATTTTTACTACTTGTAAGTCTGTAAACCTCTTTTCTTTAGTTGGAGCCACTGGCACAGATTTCCGAGAAATTTAATGTAATTAATGTCAAATTTCAAATTAATTGGCAAAATCTGCATGGATACCACTTTGCATTGCTAGGGGTAAAAAGATCATTAAAAATAGATTTTTGAACTTAGTATTGTGTTAAATATACTACAGTTGGCCACTTAGGACACACACACACACACACACACAAAAGGACTTAATATTCAAATGCATAATAGAAGCTCAAGGTATAACGTGAAGATGTGGTGTGTAAAGAAGCCTGGAGGCTCGGGGGAGTTGCAAACCATGCAACGTGGCGGTGCCTTTCACCATATGTATATTATTCAAAGCAGACAAAGTTATTTATATTATCTATATATAGATAAATATAGCTATAAAAGTATTAAAATTATATAGGATAATTATCAAACTCTCACGTTGATAGTTTTAATTTGAAAATTTTAAGAGTTCGATTTTTTTTCAATAATACGAATGCAAATAGATACTAAAAATTAATTGATTTCAACTACGAGGACGATACAGGTGCATGACCTTTCGTTTTAAAGACCAGACTGTCATCTAGCTCTTCCTCCACAGTACCTACTAGCTGGCAACGAATATGACACCTCAAAATCCCCGGGAAGGTTAAAGTATTTCCTTTGGCGTGCATATAAAGGCTTCCTTCCCACGAGTGCAAGCTCAGTTATTGGGGGAATGATGATTGATCATATATGTTCCAGGCGTGGAGAAGCCCCTGAAACGATCTCACGTATTCTCCTTCAGTGTTCATGGGCTGTGGAGATATGGCTCCTGGGTCTCCTGGCTTGCGTACAGCGGACATGACTACAACTGATATTTCCAAGTAATTTGCTTCGATCCCGAGTGACAAGGATAGTGATGCTCTGGAGATCTCAGAAGACTTTCGTGAGTTATGATATAATTATTATTTTGTAATTTATTTAATTATTTTGTAGTATTTAAATATAATTAAAAAATTTAATAAATTATTTGAAAATAATATATGAATTATGTATATATTTTTAAAAAATCTTCATTTAAGTGAAGGTGATATTTCTTAGTTAGTTATATAATTTTAAATTATAAATACATATATAAATATAAAAATTATAAAGATATATACGTTAAAAATTATAAAATTCAATGAATACAATTCTCTCTCGTAAGAATTTAATTTTTTAAAAAAGATTCAATTAATTATTAATTTTTTATTATTAATTTTTAAAAATTTGTTCTACTTCGTATCATCTATTATTTTAGGGCTTCGTGGCTATGATTTCTTGGGTCATTTGGTGGGCACGGAGTACGTTGGTCATCGGAGGGAATCATCTGACCCTCGTTTAACAGTTGATATGGCAGGAGATCCGGCACCTCCGGAACAGTAACAAACGGTTCAGACTAGCTGGGGACTGCCACCTTCTTTGACCCAGTTTAAGACAAATACGGACGCAGCCTTTACTCCTCGAATAGGCTGATTGGATTGGGTAATTCCGTACCACAATAGATATTACTAAACAATTATTTCAGTTTAACATGTTCCTGGCGCGAAGATTGTTGAGCAAAGAGTGTGAATGAAAAATAGATTTACCATTACTGTATAATTTGAATACAAAATTATTTAGTCATAAAATTTTTATTATTGTAGAAATAAATTATTTTATTTAAAAATTTAAATTAAATTAAATTTTATGATAATTTTAGTCTCTTAATTTAAATTAATATTAATATTCATGTAATTTTTATTTGATAACACCTTCAATCTCAGTATTTACTTGAATAATGAGAATTTCAGTGACTTAATTTTTAAATTTTTAATATATTTATTTAATTTTTTTTTATCAATTTGATATCTTAAAAAAATAAAAATGATATCAATATATTTACTGATTTCATATATCACCAATTTTTTAATTAAATTATTTATACAAATATTATCGATAAATATTTTTATAAAACTTTTAACAAAAGTATGAATCTTATTTAATAAATTATACAACCAAATAACTTAACACTTAAAGTTGCAAGTACATATTTTACTTTACAAATTAAAAGTGTAATGATAAATTATTTATTAGATGACAATGAATACACAGTAATTTTAAAGTTAGAACAACATTCAAAAGTATTTAATTTAATCATTGTGAGAATAGCCTATAAGCACAATTTATAAATGAAGAATAAGGTAGGTGGGTGTTTTTATAAGATTGCAATTATGCATTTGAAATTTCTATAATAAGTCATTAAGATACTTTTTTTTTTATAAGTAAAAATTATGCATCATAAAAATTTTACAGTTTTTAATTATTTTAAAATTTTTTCTAGTAAAAATTAAGTTAATAATATATAAATACATTAATAAAATAAGATATAACTTTTCACACATAAAATACATTTAAAAATTTCATTCTAAAAAGTAATTTCATAAAAAAAAAGTAATGAGGTATTTCATATTTTAATTACATGTTTTAGTATATTTAAAATACAAAAAATATATTATATTTTAACATGAAAATTCTCAGCTGAGGTAGTAAAACTTTTGGCCGTTGGCATAGCTTTGTAAAGACCCCCGGCCCCGGAGTCATATAGCCAGATGGCAATCGAAGGCATCCATCAACAACAACATGGTGCCACCATGATTGGTCGAATTGCGGCAGATGTGCAGCTTCTCTCCGCTTCTTTTACGAGTTTTGCCACACAACGTGTTCATAGGGAATGCAATATATTAGCTCATACACTGGCTGGGAAGGCGTTGTTGAGGTTTGGTGAGAATGTTGGGATTGAGTCTAGTTTAATTCAGGGTTTTTTTTTTTTTATTGCTTCTGATGTACGCAATATTTAAGAATGAATAAAGTTTCCATCTATTTACTCGAACCCAGAAAAAAAAAAAAGACAAAAGAAAAAGAAAAAGAAAAAAAGGACCAGACTGTCAGTTATGACTCACAAGACAAAGAACATTTTTTTTCTTCAGCATTGGTTGAACATTTTTTTATTAGAAATTATAAAATTAATATATGCGATCTTCTTTAATAATGCTCGTTATTATATTTATTAATTTTTTTAAATAATACTACATATTATGAAATTTGTTTATCAATTTATTAAAAAATATTACTTTTATTAAAATAAATAATTTTTTTAAATATTTTATTAGGTGATTTTATTGATAAAAATTATTAATCTCAGTAAGACAATATTTTTATGATAGTTTAAGAAATGTTTTTCGTTATATTTAGTTTTTAATTTTTGATTGAACCGTAAACTTATGCAGTAGTTATCCGATTCTTAATTGGGCCGAAAGAAGATATCCGCTCAGGCCCACATGCGACGTCTTAAGACTGGTAACGAGAAGCCTCGACCCTCATGCAAAGTCGTAATTTCGAAATTACCCCGAAACTATGTGGGCTCCGTATTCAGTGCTACCACCACCACGACCATTCTTCCCAGTCAGGACCACCTGCAACGCCGACACCCCACCATTTCCCCTTACCGTCTCAGCCCAATCCCGGCAGCCCCCTTGCGGCAGCCCTTCCTCCATTCCCCAAAACAAGAACCAACCCCAGATAAAGAAAGAAGAACAGGTAGACCCAAAGCGCAAACAACAAACAACAGGGCTAAGTGGATTAGACGTGCTTTGGGCTATGCAAAGGGCAGCTGCCGAGAAAAGCAAAGGCAGCGGTACCAAGAATAAGAAGAAAAAGAGAAGGGAATTATCTTCTGCAGGCGCCCACAGGGAAGACGATGCTGTGGACTACAGTAACGTTAGAACTTTTTCTATAAAGAGCGATTGGGGTGTCAGATTGGAGCAGTTGGAGAAGCGTCTCAAGGATCTTTCTGAGACAAAGTGAAGAGCTTTTTTCCTTTTTTTTATTTTTTATTTTGTCAAAATCAGTTATAGATAAATTTTTTTTTCTATTGTTTATATATATATATATATATATATATATTTTTGTATAAATATTTGGACACAATGGGGGAGATTATTTTTTTTTCTGATAATGTTGTGGTGATGTATGGTTACCTATTTCGGTGCTTTGGGTGAACACCCAAAAAGGGTTGTTCATCAGGCATGGCTGCTCTTGACCTACTTTGTGAATTGTCTAATTGAAACTTTAAAACGTTTAGACACGTTTCTTTGTATATTGACTTGGAAATCAGTCATCTGGTCCAATTATAAAAAGTTTTTAGACTTTAGAGTCGCTAGGCCAGTTCGCTCCCTTCTCCTCTTTGCACAAAGATTTCTGCACTTCCTCGTAGCTAGGCATTAACAATCCACTCAATGCAATACTGAATTGCTGCAGCTGTGGAGTTTAAAGACCAACTTTCCACTTGCATTACTCTTCAGATACTGCAGTGTTTGCCATGTTTTGAAAGATTGACCCTCAATTGGGATGCTATTAGTATCAGGTGATCCTTTGCCGATCGTGGAAAGTGGGGCAAGGGAACCGCCCATTGCAACCCCAATTAAACAAGCTCTAGTGCTAAAAACATTTTCCTCCTGACTGATTGAAATATGGACTGACGCAAGGTGGTGTGGCGGCTAGGAGAGACTCCACAATCACTCATTCATCATACTCATGTCCTCAAATGTTGATTCTGTGGCTGCTGTTAATAACAGCCTGAGCACCTAGTTTCAACTTTCAAAGGATGGACTACCAACCACATTTTGCAACAATAAAGTACCCCACCCACACAGAGACTCCAGTTCGTGCTTTGGCATTAGTCTTGCATCAGAAGGCGGAAATTGGTAATAACCAGCTCTTAATGAGAATGCTATCAGCAATTTAACGAAATAGACAAAAGTTACGGGCTGTTCACAAGTGTGAACATTGGCATGCACAGTAATAGAACAAAGCTTTTGATTCCTGATGGGTGCAATAACATTTCCAATAAAAGAAACAGCAACATTTCCAAATTACTCTACTGCCGACCAAGTTTTTGAGCATAATATTCTTTAGAAACCTCAGTCCTATTTCCAGCGTTTCTTTTTTCTTCCTTTAATAGATAAAACTCTGGTTTTTGGATACAGGGACGCAACAAAAGGGAGGTGGATGAAAGCTTTGTTATTTGGCCCAACATAACAAGTCAATCCCACTACAATGTCTCTTGATTTCCTGAAGAATTACATGTCTCTACAACTCAAGAACTAATAAGGTCGATATCTCCTGCCACGATGACCATCATCTCCACTGCTTCCAGCCCTCCCAGGCCCACTAGTACCATTGGTCCGGTCAACTCTCCTAGGGCGAGGCTGAGGTATCTGTACTCCAGGCTGCTGACTACATGATTCCAAAAGAACAAGAAAGCCAGTGAAAATCCACCCTACACACGACTAATCATACTGAAGAAGTACTAGACTTACAGTACGTAGCCAATCCGACCATCTGGAAGGACCATAGGCACCATATGCATCCCTGCTGGCATTGGGCCCCTACCATATATTACGGGCTGTTCATGCATGCCAAGTTCACAGGATAAACTTAGACCATTAAAAACTGTTTGTCAAACAAGCTAACAAATATCAATTAACATACCTGCTGAAAATTGGCAGCAACACCAAATCCAGTACCCAATGTTCCATATGGATTCCCAGCAAAGCCACCATATGCAGGATAAGGAACATGGCTGGGTTGAACCCCAGTACTGTAAGGATAAGCAACATCAGGTTTTTTATCTGTCTGAGGCTTGGCAAGAACAACCTCCAAGACTTGGCCTGCAATTACAATACATTAAGCATGTTAACTGAGGAGTAACAACATATTTGACATGCAGCATAGCATAAAAGTGAGATTTCAAGTTGGTTGTCTGGCTGTAGACTGAACAGTTGACGCTCTTCATTGCTTCTTCCATCGAAGTCATTCAGAAAACACAGTTTCAAACATGGAAACATCATCATTATACATGAGTTCCAAACTAGAAAAATTAACAAGGAAATGTAGAGGCTAAATCCGCAAGTGCAATGGGCCGGGATCTCCCATTTGTCAAGTGAAATTGGAGGCACTACCCAAAACTCAAGATTTCGTGAAAGCCCTGCCAAAAAGGTATTGATAAATGGTACAATAGATCTCTGAATGTCAAATCCATCTGATTTTGTGCTAGTCATAGCATACCAAGTGATTATTAAATGGATTTGTACCCAATTATTCAGACCATACGTAGAACTAAACCTCTAAGGAACAGATGTAACAGGTGTGCCACCTTTTAACCCTCTGAATAATCAAAACTAATAGCCATGATCAAACCATGAAACAGAATTTATAACCACGAACAATTTCCGTGAAGTAATAGCCATTATCAAACCATGAAACATAATTTATAACTAAGAACAATTTCCAAGGAGAAACTATGACAGCAGCACATTTTTTGCATTAAAAATTATGGCAGGTAGTATTGCATCTACCAGCTATTTCTGGAATAATGATATCCGAAGAAATTTTATGAATGTAAATTCTAACATGCTACACATCCTGTTCCATATGCCTCATGTTGATCAATAGAAATTACCTTCAATTTCATATCTCTCAGTATCTTTAACTGCTTTCAATGCACTTGATCTTTCAGCATAATGGATAAACCCAAAATCCCGTTTTCCTGCTTTTCCAGGAGGCATAACAACTTTTGTCACCTCCCCATGGCGCTGGAATAGTTCCTTCAGTTTCTCAGTGGAAGTATTCTCAGGTATGTTTTTCACATACAAAGCCTTAACCTATATATCCAACAGAATATGTACACTATAAGTATGACTTGTGACTAACAATTACTCTGCAGTCAAGGAAAACAAACTCACATGTTTGGTCAACAAAAGAGGGAGAAGAATTAATTTAATTTCCTCCAATATGTGAATGCTAATGTTTGATTCATCATTCAGTCTCCAGGAAACATAATTGGCAGAAAGATGAATCACTAAATTCCAAGAAAATCAGAAATCAGCAAACTGGAAAAATTCTAAATTCCATCCTAAAGATATAATGTAAGACTTAATGCCTGATATTGAATGACAGAGGCTCAACTAATATAATAAGCTGTCAGAGTGTTGGAAAACTCTCTTTCCCCCTTCATTTTCTTTCTACCTTATGAAATTTTCTAGTGTGCTCGTTTGACATTTTTGAAGGGTAGAATGACTATGGTACTGACAATAGCAGAGAAGAATTAACATAAATTTACATTAAAAAAAAGAAGAAGAAAAGAAAAAAGAGGAGGGCAGAATAGAGAAGGAATTAAATGAATCATTTAGGTATCAGCATTTTACCGCAAACAGATTCCCCCATGAAAATATTGACAAATTTAAAATAAGGAAGCCTCAGGCATTTCAACCGATTTTGCTACATACCTGGGCAGCAGCAGCAGACTGATCAGGAGTGCCCTTAGGGTCAGCCCAGCTGACAGTTGGGGTGTTGCCATCCAACTTAAAGTTTGCACCTAACATCTTTTGCCTTGAATAATCAGCAGAGGCATAATTGTAATACAATATGAAAGCAAAGCCACGATTACGGCTTGGATTTTGAGGATCCTGTAATCCACAGAAGAAATATTGTCACAAGATAAATACATCCCGTTGTCCAGAATGATGAACAAAAAGTCACTATTGAGATCAAAATTTCACCTTTATGAGCTCAATGGTTTCAACCCCAGGACCAACTTCCTCAATAACTTTTCTAAATTCATCTTCTGTCCAACTCTTTGGAACATTACCAATAAATAGCCTGTTTTTAGTTTCAGACATTGAGCACCTTAAGGTTTTCCCCTGCAATAATAGTACAGGTATTTCAAATTCACATACAAAACCACAAATGTAATGGAATCATTAAAAAAAGTTATCATTACCTTGAATTCTTTACTGTGAAGATCTTCAATTGCCTTTTGGGCAGCCTCCTTTGATTTGAATTGTACGAAGGCAAAACCTTTGCTTTCACCAGTGTCCTTATCCTTCACCAACCTTATCTACGGAAAAATGTAACATTAAATAGATGCCAAAAAATAAGAGAAGGGATTGCATTTCAAAAGTTCCAACAGCCATAGATGCCACCTCAAAAATGTCGCCTATTGGTTCACAGAGATCCCTCAGATCATCTTCTGTTGCATCCTTTGGAAGTCCACCAATGAAAACTTCTGATCCATGGGGAGGAAGCGCAAGAAGTTGAGCATGCTTCTCTTTTTTCTCTTCTTTGGCAGAACCAGACAGCTCTTGTTCATCTTCCACAGGTTCATGTTCAGCGTGATTTTGATCCATTTCTGGCGATTTATCATTCTGATTACTGCCTGCCGTTGGGTCATTGTAGTCCTCTTCATCATTTTCTTCACCATGTGCATCGCCAACTTCATCTTCTCCATCCTCATCTAGTTGATCCTCTACATCTTCATCAATCTCTTCCATATAATTATCTTCTTCAAGATCCACCCGATCCTCAACTTCGGTGCCCTCTACCATTCTGATTCACGCCCAGAACTTATCACACAGTAACTGCAATTGAATAGCCCCTAGAGCAACTGCAAGCTTGATTAATCATCATGCAAAATGCACAGAACCTGTATCAATGTGCATTATGCAATAATTTGGACACATGTGGGTAGCACTGAGGAACACAAGGATAGGAGGATGGGCAGAGTTGAGAGAGAACTCTCCACATCCTGGGGAAAGTTATACGATTGTGCAACTAAATAGACTAGCTATGTGATAAGCTTGTTTAAGCATTCCCAGGCAATGTGACACACTCAAGCACAGACCAACTTGCGTTTGTGTTGCCCAAATTGGTTGACGAGGTCATTGAGAAGAAAAGAAGAGACTCAAAAGGCGCTAAACTTTTACATTGTATCAGCTTCTTGGGAGAACAAACGGTGCAAATATGGAGGAGAGCCAGATTACCCAAAATATGGTAGAGTGGAAGGGGCGGAAAAAAAAAATTACCCAAAACCAACTTTTTTGAAATATAAACCAGCTAGAAAATCTTAACCCTTAATCCAGAATGACAAAAAGAGAAAAATTATACACACCCAGGATTTAAATATTACATATCATGTACTAAAATACAAAACCACACATAATATTTAGCAAAAACTGATAAGAAATCATCCAGCTTTCTAACTCCAACAAGCTAATGGTTTCCAAATATCTTTGACAGCCAAAAATGCCCAGTAGAGGACTCCCAATTTACCCATGAAGAAAGAAAACGTGAACCCGAAACCCCTCCCCCCCAAAAAAAAATAAAAAAGCGTGAAATTTTATTTCCAGTAATCTTTAAAATCTTGCTCACTCCCAAATCTAACACCGAAAAGTCCAAAACGGCGAGCGTGTAAATGGAAGCCAAAATCCCACAGAGAACAAGTAAAGACGAAAACGACAGCAAGAGTAACGAGAGCAATGGATCGGAAACCCTAGATGTAGAGAGACAGAGGGACAAAGACAGAGAGAGATGGGCCAGTGAATCTATAGATAGACTATAGCAGTAGCAGGTCTCTAATAAAGCCCATAAAAACCCTAATTTCAGAGTTGAATGAGCTGAAAATTGCTCCCCTCCAAAGCGAGTCCATCACCAGCGAGAGGGAAAAAGATATAGAGCACAGAAAGCCAATTCACATGGCGAAATATCAGAAAATTAAAAGAGAAAAAAAAAAAAATATATATATATATATATATATTATAAAGTGGAAATTTAGCGTACCAGAGAGTGTGTGTGTTTTTTTAAGGTATTTTGTTGGTCTGAGATTTGCTTTCTGTGCGTGTGTTTTCTGTTGTTGTCTCTGGCTCTGTTATCCGACGCTCCGACTAAAGCCTAAACCTTTCCTCAATGAAAAAGAACCTAATCTGTGAAACGTTAATGTTATCCTGCGACAGAATCTAGCTTTAGCATGCGTAGTTGCCCATCGTTACAGCGCCACGTTTGCATACAGTATTTCCCCTTGGAATGTCTAAACTACCCTTGGAACGAAAATCTTCGCATTTCATTCAGCGATGGTTTCTTGATTATGAATTTTTAGTTGAGGACAAGAATTTGACAAGATCATCGCACGTGGTCTCATTTATTCAATTTGTGTGTCGTTGCACAATGGGCCTCCCGCATTTGGTCTCAAAAACAGATTATTCGGGTCTGCTTGGGCTTTGAGCTGCCGTGCCTGAACGAATTGGTAGAGAGCAGGAAGGTGGGGAAGAAAATGAATTGCTGTCTCGTTGATTCAAAGCACGATGCCTGAACACTAGGCATAACAGAAGGGATCCAAGAACTCTGCATCAGATTGTTGTTCATCAACAGAAACCAGGCAGTTTGAGATAGAAATCTCTCACGCAGTCCACTTAACTGTCATCTTTGGTTCGTCGTTCAAGCACCAACACGAGCAACTTCATCATTAAACATGTTTGGTCTAGTGCACTAGGAAGTGCAAGTAGTTGCTAGCATTAGGAGAAGAAATCTTATCACATTTCATTTCAGGTACTTTTAGCACCAGGCAGAAACCAGATGTTGGCTTCGGAATCTACATTAGACAGTAGTTACCAGATCATTATGTCTCAGTTGTAGAGAAAATCCGATTGGCATTCTCTTGCGCGTATTTGGCAGCAAAAATTTTAAGTAAATGGGCACAGTGGCTTTCCTTTCTTTGTAATCTCCCTTCCGCATCAATCTTTTCCTGTTCCGTATTGTGGTTTTGGGCTTTGTTTAAGAAAGCACGAGAAGAAATTGAAAGATATAACATGAGTATAGTTTGTCAAGAGCGATTTAATAACATGCTTTGAAAGAAGAACAATTGCACCTCCAAGTATACTTTGACTTCCCATCACTAACAACAAAAATGCCCTAGTCCAATTCTAGTTGATAAACAATCCTATGGTGAATCCTTTCTAGACCCGATAGGTTGCTGTGATTTTCTTTTTCTCTTTCTTGGTATGCGATATTCTGAAAGGCCCAGAGCCCATTGGCATGGTGGGACGATGGTAATATACTGGGCGGAAGGGATGCGGCAGCAGGCGGAGCATGGTTGGCTTGCTCCAGGGAAGGCAAAGTGGCCTTCCTTACAAATGTGTTGGAGCTCCATACCCTACCTGACGCAAAGAGCCGCTTTTCTTGGAGGTACAATTTTTTATTTGATCATTGGGAATAATGTAACCCATTACATTTCTTCTTTTTTCTTTTCTTTAAGGCTGATACGGACCTTTCCCCTGACCCAAGCTGTGTGAAAACCTTGTGTACTCGGTACGCCCTTTTGTCTTTTCATTAAGGTCCATGATACAGCTTCTCCCTTTTGTCTCCACATGCCATTGCAGAGCAATAAGAGTCCAAAGGAATTTGCAGAGCAACTGTTGAAGGTGGCACATCAGTACAACGGGTATAACCTGATCTTGGTCGACATTCCATCCAAAAGCATGGTCTATATCTCCAACAGGCCGAGAGGTTCCTCCTGGCATTCACGTGCTTTCAAATGCAAAGCTCGACTCTCCCTGGCACAAGGCAAAATTAGTAGTTCACTACATCATGTTTGTTTACTCTTCCAATCTTCCTTAAAACCACTCCATTCCCCAAATGTTCAATGATGCCTTTTTCTTGTGTAGACACGGCGCTTAAGACTGAAGTTTAAGAAACTGCTTGATCAATATGGTGACGGGGAAGTGTCTGCCAGAGAGATGCTAAAAAATCTAATGACAAACACAATTAAAGCTGACAAAAGCACAATGCCTGGGATTTGCTCTCTTGACTGGAAATACAATCTCAGCTCCATATTCGTTGGAGTGGACACCCCAATGGAAACATCTGGAACAAGTAAATTTTCAATAGCAGATGTCTTGTGTTCTGTTCAGTGTAATTCTTAATGGTACAAGGAGCGGCGCTGCATCAACCGTGGGAGCAAGTGGCTCAGTAAGCTTTTATGAAACTTACGTTGAAAATGGAGCGTGGAAGGTGCAGACTGGGAATTACGGTATTCAGAAACTGTAGAAGATATGACTAATAAAAGTTGTCACTGTAGAAGATATAAACTGGTGTTAGTGTAGGCGGGAGAGGTTGGTGTCCTACTTGTTTGATCAATCTCTTTCCAAGTACAAGCCATGTGTAAAATGGAATGAAATTCAATGATTAGTTGTGGTTTAAAATGACTAGCAGATACAGGAAATGCTAGTTGAAGTAGCATAATTATTTGCGATTTTAATTAGTTGGTTTGACAATTTGGAGCGTTTCGATTCTAATTTCTAATCATATTGCAAATACAAACATAAAGAAAAAAAAAATTACAAAATTAAAAAATATAAAATTAAAAATAAAATGTGTATAATTTAAAATTGTAGTAAATATAATTCAACCATAAATATATAATATTATCAGCTATCAATTTTTATCCGTATTAAATAATATAGCAATTGTATATTACTACGTAAATTTAAATTCTTGACTTTGCAAAATGCTCTAATTAAGAAGTAATCAAAATAATTTGAACTCGATAAATAACCCACCGAATTTTTATTTTTTATTTTTTATTTTTAAAAAAAAGTCTCAAACTTTCACCACCAGATGGTTATTTCCAAGCCATTCCCTCGTTTCCTCCGCCCCTTTCGCCTCTCTTGTACTGTTAATAGACTCCCGCGAGCCGCTAATCTTTCTCACTGCTTCCCCCTCCCACATTCCCCGATTCGTTCATTTTCTCTCCCTCCAAACAACCATTACCACTGTGTTCATATTGGAAAGGAAGTAAAAGGGAAAGCTTGAAATGGCAATATCTTTCTCTGCCGCCAAATTCACCCAGCCTCTGCCTCTCAATAGAGCCACCATCGGTACCAGGTCTCTGGAAAGGCAGCCACTTTTTGATCCTCTTAAAACTGCAACCTCTTTTGTTGGATCTACCCGCAAACTCCGCCTCAATAGCATTCCCAAATTGGCTTGGGCCAATTCTCTCCGTCGATCTGCGGTCGTTGCTGTCTCCGACGTCGTGAAGGAAAAGAAGTCCCAATCCACCCCAAATCTGGTGCACAAAGTCTATATCGTTTTTATACTCTTGTGGAAATTGCCATGCTTTATAATTTGTAACCTTTTTTTTTTGACTTTTTTTGTAAGTTATTTGATTTGTGGCTTTAACTATTCAAATGGGCACTGTGAGTTTTGAAATTAGAAACTTTTCATTTGCCTATTGAAAGTATGCGAGATGAACTGGCCAGAGACGTTCATGATGTTGGCTTTACTCATTTGGTTATTTCCGTATGTAGTTGATTACAAAAGAAGAAGGCTTGGAACTATACGAGGATATGGTGTTAGGCAGAGCATTCGAGGATATGTGCGCCCAGATGTATTACAGGGGCAAAATGTTTGGGTTTGTCCATCTCTACAATGGCCAAGAGGCTGTCTCAACTGGGTTCATCAAGCTTTTAACTAAGGAGGATTTTGTTGTCAGCACTTACCGTGATCACGTGCACGCTTTGAGTAAAGGAGTCTCAGCTCGTGCTGTGATGAGTGAGCTATTTGGCAAGACAACAGGGTGCTGCCGGGGCCAAGGTGGATCCATGCACATGTTCTCAAAAGAGCATAATGTGCTTGGTGGGTTTGCATTCATTGGTGAGGGGATTCCAGTGGCAACTGGTGCTGCATTTACCTCGAAGTACCGAAGGGAGGTTTTGAAGGATCCAAACAGTGATCAAGTGACAGTAGCATTTTTTGGAGATGGAACCTGTAACAATGGGCAGTTCTTCGAGTGTCTGAACATGGCAGCATTGTGGAAATTGCCCATTATATTCGTTGTGGAGAATAATTTGTGGGCAATTGGGATGTCACATTTGAGGGCAACCTCAGATCCAGAGATTTGGAAGAAAGGTCCAGCATTTGGGATGCCAGGTGTTCATGTTGATGGAATGGATGTCTTGAAGGTAAGGGAGGTGGCCAAGGAGGCAATTGGAAGGGCTAGGAGAGGAGAAGGGCCAACCTTGGTTGAATGTGAGACTTACAGGTTTAGAGGACACTCATTGGCTGATCCTGATGAGCTTCGTGATCCTGGTGAGGATTCATTCTTACCGGTATTAATTATGAATTTCATCTTCTATTATTGTTTTTGGGCTAATGTGATACAATTTTGTGCATTTCGCATTTTGATAGCTGATTTAATCATAACCATATACCTACTTGTGACTGTCAATGGTTTTCATTGTTACCTCCATTAATTAAAGGATCGATGTAGATTGCGGCATTGAGTTCACAAACATTTCACTCTCTCAATATTTCTGTCATTTTCTTGGCAGCCGAGAAGGCTTGCTATGCGGCTAGAGACCCCATCACAGCCTTAAAGAAGTACATAACTGAGAACAGCCTAGCTAGTGAGGCTGAGTTGAAGACCATTGAGAAGAAGATAGACGAACTGGTTGAGGAAGCTGTTGAGTTTGCTAATGAGAGCCCTGTTCCATCCCGCAGCCAGCTACTAGAGAATGTGTTTGCAGATCCAAAAGGCTTTGGAATTGGACCTGATGGGCGTTACAGATGTGAGGATCCCAAGTTCACTGAAGGAACTGCTCAAGTCTAGGTCTCTTCTCCAATTTGGAAGCTCATTCATTAACTCATGTTGGCTTATAGGTGGTGTTATGTTTGTTTGCAAGTTAGTTATTGCAAGCAATCGCTCATGCCCTTAGTTACATGAAATGCTTTTCTCAACAATGTGCTCTTAGGTTGCTGTTGTATTTCAAATTTTGGGTTTGCTCCTATATTTATCTCTTTTATTTTGTATATTTTCTAAATGACAAACCATAAAAAGCTCGCTGCACTTAGCATTGGAAAGTTCTCAATAAATATTGGGTTAACACTTTTGCATACCTTTAGTCCATATTTAGGTCGATTTGACTGCATTGTCCCTTGAACTGCATCAGAAGGCTTGCACTTCTTTGTTTCCTGAAAGCTAGTTTATAGGTTGTGTCGAGATTTTTGCTTGCCAGCTAGGAGAGGTATGGCATCCAGCCTGGTGCCAAACGGTTGACTTCTTTCTCTTCTCAAATGTCACCCTTTGTAGCTATATAATTTGCCAACTGCACTAGATTTAGTTGGGCGGGGGACAAAGCAAGGCGATACCCATTAATGATGGGCAACAAATGGACAGGTAAGGAAAACCATCAGGCTCACCGCTCACCTCAAGCGTCTTAATCTTAAAGGGGCTTGGGTGGGACATAAATCCGCTCATAAAAAAGCCGGTGGACAGGTAAGTGGATGAATCAACCGTCCCCGTTTGAAGTTAGGTTTGATGTGGCCTTGCAAACAATATAATCACAGACAAAAGATGTGATACTGAATGCAGGAATACTTCTTTTTTTCTCTTCTTGTTTTAACCAACTAAAATTGCAGTCTGATCTTTGATGCCTGTAAAAGTCCCTGTTGTTATCCACCTGAGCTTTGAGTTTTATGACTCAGACTTTCTCACCCAATTAAGGAGTACTCGGGCGGTCTGACATGGGTTTGGTTAGTTCAATTTCCTGGATTTATTTATTTATTTATTTTCCTTTTTTATTCATAGATATATCTATGCATCGACCATTGAAGGGGTGAAACTGCAGGAATTTATTATTGCATCAACGGATTTACAAAAAGCAGTACATATTAAGGTTCAAGCAAATGCATCCAGAAGGGCTTAAACTTGTATATATTTTTTCTGTTGAATAAATTTTGGGGTTGGGTCCAAAAGGTGGAACTTTGAACGAAAACCATTAAACGATTTTTCCACGTAAACTTTGAAAGAAAAATTTCCACAAATTTTACATTACCAGAGAATGACATTAGAAATTTGATCGATAAAGAAAGAAGCAATTGAAAAAGGTGCATTGAGCCCTTTTATTTCTTTCCAACTTTTACAGCAACATCCCCTAGTTGTCAATTGTCAAATAAATCTTGCACGATTTTCACACTGCTTAAATTTTCATGCAAAATAAAATAAAAAATATACATATAATATTTGAAATGACTTAAAAATATATTTATATACGTATTTTTTTTACATATTAAAAATAAAAAAAATATTTTTTTCCTTTTTCTATAAAATTTATAAGAAGAAAAATTTAAAGTCTTTGTCTAATGTCAGAAAAATGTTAGGAAATCTTTCGAAATATGCACGGAAACGTAATTTTATATTTTTTTTAGGCATCTTTTGCTAATTTTTCCGAATGAAGTAGAATTTAAATATTTTGTTCTATCAATCCGTTTTGGAGTGATTGACCCGATTACCCGGTCTCGGTATCCTTATCGGATCCCTTTCGCCTTCCAACTTACAGTTCAAGTGAGGGGAGGAGCCCTTTTGCTTCATCTGTTACTATTGATGCCCCCTCCCTATTCAATGGCCACCATTCAGCTAGGGTTTTCCAATATTTTTTCTCCCGTCGGTAACAAATTCGCGGCGGTGGCAGCAGCTGCGGTAATACCAATCCCTTCCTTGTCTTTACGTCCACTGCCGCCGCCGCCCCAATTTCGATATCCAAAATTTTTCTCTCGTAAAGCCCTTGTTTCTTCTTCTCTGCGCCGGCTCTCGAACTCGCTGGTGCGGCGAGGTTTCATGATTACAGCGTACATCGATGCAGACCCAGTAGTCTCGCAGGAGATTAACGGCTCAGAAAATGCCGACGTCGACGGGGAGTTGGGCAGCGAAGTTGTGAAGCAGCCAGAACCTTGTGAGCTTTACGTGTGTAATCTTCCAAGGAGCTGTGAAATTTCTGATCTGGTAGAGCTGTTTAAGCCTTTTGGGACCGTTATTTCAGCTGAGGTAATGGCCAACTCCTCCACTAATGGTTCAGTTTGTAAATTCGATTGGGTTTTATTATCTTGATATTCAAAAGATTGAAAGAAAATCCATTTTATAATCATATTCTATTTGCACTGCTTGGTGACTCCATTGCAGATTTCCCGGAATCCTGACACTGGCGTGAGTCGAGGATGTGGTTATGTGACAATGGGTTCAATGAGTTCGGCAAGACACGCAATTGCCACATTGGATGGTTCTGTTGAGTGTGAAACTGGCCATCACTTTTTTCTCATTTGTTTGTGCACTCCTTCTTGCTAGTTGGGTGAAATTTTGTTTACTATTTTGAAGGACATTGCGGGGCGGGAAATGAGAGTCAGATTTTCAGTTGACATGAGTTCCAGGAGATTTAACTCTGCGACATTGAATTCAGGGCCGGTAAAATTTCTAATCTATGAAAGTCCCTACAAGTTATACGTTGGAAATCTTCACTGGGACTCAAAACCTGAGGATTTGAGGAATCATTTTAGCCATTTTGGGACTGTGGTTAGTGCAAGGCTGTTGTTTGATCGGAAAGCAGGAAAGTTACGTGCTTATGGATTTCTTTCCTTTTCGTCGGCGGCAGAGTGCAATGCGGCACTCTCGTTGGACGGATCAGTTAAGTTAATTACCATTTCTTTATTAACTTCACTTCCATCCGTTTTATTTCTTGGTTTTCCATGTTAACTTTAATGCCATTCTTGCAGGACCTTCGAGGTAGGGTGCTAGTAGTTAGAAAGTGTTAAAAGTAGATGGCTAAGCCTTTACTGCCATGCTACCTAAGTGCAAACCAGAAAATTATTTGCGGTTATAGTTTGAAGAAGTGGAATTGTGTAGGCAGGGTCCTATATCATCCTCATATAATCGCTGGTCCTGAAGCGCCTGCTCTCTGACATGCATATTGAAGTCAATTAATGACCTCATTGGTGATGGGTCTTGGTCCGACCAATCATTAGCACCTAAAACCAGTAATTCTCCAGCCTTGTTTTGTATTTCTGTAATAGAGAGACAGAGTGTCTGATCTTATGGTGAGGCGTTGGCATTACAGCTTGGTAAATCAGATTGTTCTCATGTCAGGACAACTGGTGGCAGATTTGTCACCCAACAGATGAATCACTTTATTGGAATGATACACCCATCTGTGCAATATAGTGAAGTTTGCAACTCCGGGCAGTCACTGGGTTTAAGTTCATTTCATGGTTATGATTTTTCACTGTTCATCCTCTCACAAAGACGACTGCAGATGTAAAGTCTTCATTGGATACTGTGAGTGTGTCTCCCCTGACCATTTGACTTGTGTACTTGACTTGAGCTCAAGTAGAATAGGACAAGAGGATTGTCTCCAATTCTGCAATTCGGTATTCTAACTGCACAACAAATCGAAAACTTCAATGCCATTTTCATTGATGCATCAAATATATTCCTAGCAACTTCTATCTTTTCTTTTTTGACAGCTCTAGCAACTTCTGTTCGATGGTCCACCATCTGCATCAATAAACAAGTTAACAGTCTACCAATTTCACATGTACGGAAAATAATATATATTTATCGTGATTAAGTAAACAAAAAAAAAGGAAGAAAACAAAGAATGAAATAGTCCCAAAAATCTACAGTGCCTCTTGTCTTAAGGTGTCAACAAATCACCTCTGTATGAAAAAAGGGTAGGGTTGTCTGTGAATGTATTGGGCTGTCTTTTTTCATATCAATGCATAAATGGCATTCAAACTACCCTTCTTCTAGGTTGTGTCTTCTTCATCAAATACTCTCCCAAGCCAATTCCGGCTTCCACAATTCTGGTGTCTCCCCTTATTTCTACCTTCATAACCTCATCCAACGTGTCCCCAATTCTTTCCAAGTCGTCCACTTCACAAATTTTAGTAATCATAATCGCCCAAGTATCCTTATATGGAGCTTCTCCATGTTTCAGCAATGCTCCCGTCACTCCACAAGCATCTTCATTCCTGCCAATGCTGCAAAATCCCTTCACCAAAGCATGAGAAATTGAAAAGTGGGGAGAAAACCCCTTTGATAGCATTTCCTCCAGATACATCTTCGCATCATCAAGCATCCCTTGATCACACAGCCCACCCACCAAAGTCCTATAAGAAAACAAGTTGGGCAAGCAGCCATTGGACTCCATATCCTCGAGAACTTTACGAGCATCCATTGCACGCCTTTCCCTACAAAACCCCAATATGACTGTATTGTAATGAATAATATCGGGGTTGCAACCCCTAACCTTCATTCTACAAAGAAGCTTATACGCCTCCCTAAGCTTCTTTTTCCTACACAAACTGTTCAACAGAGTCGTATAGCTCAAAGAATCCGGTACATAACCTTTATTCAACATATCCTCCAACAAATCGACTGCTCCATTAACCTGACTTTTCCTGCACAACCCCTGCATTAAAATCCGATACGACTCGACATCCGGCACCACATCTCTCTTAAACATTTGATTGAACAGCTTGTACGCAATACTGAGTTTCCCATTCGTGCAAAACGTGCGCATCAAGATGTTGTAAGATTGGGTATTGGGCAGAACGCCATGTCTATGAGCATCCCTGAAAAGATCAAAAGCGGGCCTGACGTAGCTCCGGTGAACAACCAGAACTTCAAGAATGCGGTTCAAGTGTTTGGGCAAAGGCCTGCAGTTAAACTCAAGCATTTTGTAAAAAGTTCTCAGAGCCTTGTCGGGCAAATTGGCCTCGCCATAGACTTTGATCATGTAAGAGAAAAGAGTAGGGGTTAGTGGGTAGCCCTTGGATTTCAGATCAACTACAAGGTCGTCGATGAGAGAGAAGTACTTGGACCGGCCAAGTTTGAGGATGAGAACAAGATACGAAGAATAAGAGAGCTGAAAGCCTGGTTGACGAGAGGCGTAGTCGAAGATTTCCTTGGCAAGGAGAGGATCCGATTGCGAAGCTATAAGTTTCTGAACCCGAGCAGGCGACCCGATTGCGGATTTGGTGCCCGATGGTTCTTTCGTTCGTTGCCGTTTTGCTTGTTGCTGCTTCCTGTCAACTGATGAGGAGAAAAAGAAGGCTGATTGATGCTGTCGTCGAAGTATGGCCGAACCAATGTAGGTCACCGCAATTCTGGGTGATCGGAGAAATGGCATTATCATCGTCTCTTCCACAGGCAATCCACGCGAGATGGCTCGTTGGACTGGAATTCTTTGGGATGTTTGCTGTTATCGTGATATTTTATGCAATATTTTAATTAAATATTTTAATAATTTATATACAATTATTGATGTGAAGAATATATTTTTATTAATAAAAATAAATTTTATTAGTCATCCATATATGATTATTTTTAATGGTTATCGACAATAAACAAAGAGATTAGGTTTAACAATGATTGAAATCAATACCTATAAAATACAAAGAGATTAAGAAATATTGAGTAAGAAATTAGATATAAAATTAAAATAATAATGAAAAGAGGGAGAATGATATCTAAACGACATTTATTTTTAATAAGTTTAATTGTGACTTTATTAAGTAAAAAATAAAAGGTTTTTTATTTATTTATAAAGTATAGAAAAATGTTAGATAACATAAACGTCTAAAAATTGTGAGACACTATAATGTATATAAAACTTAAAATAAACTCGTATAATAATAGACATAAAGAGGGATATTTTCTAAAACTAAATGGGACTAACCAAATTCTTATAAAAAGTGATTGAATTATTTCATAGTTGGTCATCTGTTGTCTCAAATGGTAGGTTTGTTTGGGTGCCTTCGACATGTTTGCTTAATATTGTTGAATAATATGTTATTAGATTAGACCAATAACCACGCAACATAACTAAGAATTCATTTTGTTTTTTCAAATAAAAGTGGTCCAAAAAATTAATTATCGGTGGTGCACATAATTGATCGTTACACGATCAACTGTGTCCAATATTTAATTCAACAACTGGTTGGCGAATAATGAACGCAACAAGCAAGGCATGATACCATAGCCTCCAATCAAGAAGAGGGGCGCAGGAGATCACAATATCTAAAAACATTATTACTCCCGTCGACAAAAATAAAAAGTCGTGCTAAACCAAGTTCTTAACCACAAATCAATGGGTCTCCCACTGCTCCACGTGTCGCGTTTCCCACGACGGGATCTCACGCCGTGGCTTCGCGAAGCTTACGTGGCAGACCTCTAGAAAAAATATCTTCTCTAACAATGCCATGAATTTCCAACACGTGTCCAATCAGTGGCCCCACCGTCGGGGACGATCATCACCACGTCGTATTCATTCCGCCCCCCACACGAAGGAAATCAATAACAGTGGCCCATGTTGCGCCACGTCACCCCCGCTAACCAGAGGCCAATGGCGGCCCACCTACTGATCGATCCCAGATAGGAGAGAGAAAGCCCCTTCCCGCTCTCTAAAGAAGAAGATATTTTTAGCTTTACTCGCGGTCGAGGCGGTTTTTTAAGTTCTCTCTCTTCCCGTCTTTCCCTGATACGACAATTTAGCGGACTTTGAGATATTTTTTCTCGTGGAGGATGAGGTTAATTTCACTGTTATGTTATTTACACGCCGATCGCTCTCTCTCTCTCTCTCTCTGCTTCTTCTACATCTGCTGCTAGTGTTTTGATCCGCTTATTTTTCTGTTCTCTTTCTCTCTCTTTTTTGGTTTGTTTTTTTAATTATTTTTCTGGAAAAAAATATATATTATAGAGTGTTGGAGAATGGGTGAAGTGGTGGTGAGCAGCGAAGAGCGGATGTTGGCGGCGGAGGAGGAGGAGGTGATGGAGAAAGACAGGGAGAATAAGGATGGCTCGAAGGAGTTTGTTAGGTGGGAGAAGCTCTTTCCTAATATGGCGCTTCGCGTCCTGTTGGTCGAGGCCGATGATTCCACGCGCCAAATTATATCGGCGCTGCTACGGAAATGCAGTTACAGAGGTACCTTTTATTTATTTATTTATTGGTTTCTGGACGGTGATGTCGTTCAATTTCTGCTTCTTTTATGTCGTTCGTTTGGATTCATATCTTGTTCTTGCCAACGTTACTTATTTTAGACTGTCAGGATAAAAGCTTCTTTTATGAATAAAATTTCTGCTTCTTTTATGTCGTTCGTTTGGATTCAATTTTTTTCTGTTATGTTCTTGTCTGAACGACTACCTCCTCTGTTCTTTCTCCATTCAGTTGCTGCTGTTGCTGATGGACTAATGGCATGGGAGACCCTGAAGGGCAGACCCCATAGTATAGATCTCATATTGACAGAAGTGGAGTTGCCATCAATTTCAGGATATGCTCTTCTTACATTGGTCATGGAACATGACATTTGCAAAAATATTCCAGTCATAAGTATGTCCTTAAGTGAAATCTTTCTTGTCACCTTTAGTGCCCTGCTCTTCATTTACATACAGAACTAAAGAATGCCTTTCTCTTCTCTTTCTCTTGTCATTATCATTCAGTGATGTCTTCAGATGATTCACTTAGCATGGCATTGAAGTGCATGTTGAAAGGCGCTGCTGACTTTCTCATTAAACCTATCAGGAGAAACGAGTTAAGGAACATATGGCAGCATGTTTGGAGAAGGCAGACTGTATGTTTCGCTCTACGGATTCTCTTTAATGTGAATTTAATTTCTTAATATCTCTTTGTGCAGCAGCATAGTGCTTAAATGCAATTTTTTCCTCTCTTCTTTTCTCCCATGTAATTCTTTATCAGCCAGCTGCTGGACGTATTCCACCAAACTTATACAATGCACAACATAAAATTGAAGCCAATGCCCAAAACAATGCAGCAAGTGATCAATCAAGTGATTGTGCAACTTCGACACAGAAGAACAAGGAATGCAGTGAAAAGGAGGGTTATGACCAAGTAAGTTGAGCGCGCAATATTGTTGAGGACGTAAATTCCATGCCTATGAGGTCATTGTAGTCACTAATGAATGTAATTCTCCCAAATATTGGATCATCTGGATGTGACATTGATAGCAAAGAAATAATTGATCAAGCATGTCTTATGGCTTGACTCTTTTTGGCCCATTGATTACTCACGCTCTATGTAGTTCTAGGTGTGTCCAGGATTCGTAAGAAATTCATGTGGTTCCACACTAGTAGAGTGAGGAAAATCTGCATTTCCTGATTGCATTTTCTCCATGATGTTTTGTGTGAAAACTGCACTTTCCCCCAATTACATGCAAGCTTAGATCCTTACTTGGAGCTGAGAGAGTGCTCACATGTGCAGGGACTTTCTCAGTTGAAGTGTAGAAGAGCTTCAAATGTGGGCACTACCGAAAGAGAGAAGTATGAAAAGCGTGTAAAATTGGATAAAGAATCAGTTGATTCTGAGCATAAAGCTGGTGGTATGTCATCACATGTTATCTCTTACATTTTCTTTTCTCCTTCAGTAAGACCGAATGGAAGTTTTTGTTCTCCTTCATTGCCTATTGATGAAATCTGACACCATGTTGGCTGCAGAAAGGTCAAACAAATTGGGAGTGCCCTGCAATGGGGCTTACAACTCAACTGCTTTGAAACTGGGAGAGGAACTTGGCTTCAATCAAACAGTAACACAGGTGGAAAGGATGAGGACAGAAAGAGATGGGGGAAATACTCATATCCCTCACTGCAATGACGGTGAACCATCCGAAACTTCTGCTAGTGCAATTGACTTGATTAGTACATTCAATAATAGTTCAGAGTGTGCTTATGGCCACTCTGGTTTGAATGTTGGCACAAACAAGTTTGAATTGAGTCCCCAACTGGAACTTTCGCTCAGAAGGTTTTATCCCATTAGCTCAAATGGAAAGGGGGTTGATGAGAAGTATTCATTAAACCATTCTAATGCCTCGGCCTTTTCATGGTGAGTTGCTGTAGCCTCATAATTCTATTGCAAGAGCAACCTACTTTTTCAATTCTTTTTAGGGACAAGCTCTTCTACAGAGTATTATTTTCACTTATATACAATTCTCATCAACATACCTATCTCCAACATGATTGGATGCAAGTTTCTCTATATCCTCCCATTTAAACGGGGGATCATGTCCCATTCACCATGTTTGTTGGAGGAAGTAAAGAAGGGTAGCTTTGTGCCAGTCTTCTTCTTATTTCTGATCAATTATTAGTCATTTCTGCAGGTATAATAGCAAGACATTGCAACCCTTTTTTCCAATGTCAGCTGGTAATAATTTGGGACTCAATAAAGATGCCTGTATTTCTCCAGAGCTGTCTTCTAGTAACCTCTCTCAAAATAGCAGTGGTGTTTCTCAGTCCCATGGTGCCCCTTTGAGTGGCAATCAAGAAATTATGACCTCCCTGGTCATTGGTCAATCTGGGCAAGGTGAAATAATGTATCCAAGCCCTCAGCTAGGGCTTATACCTGTCCCATTCCCAGGTGCAAGGCTCAAGAATATTCCTACTGGATGTGGTCAGGTTTTTCCTTCCACATATTATACACAATCAGGTTTACCTGCAGCATGGAGTCCTAAACAGGCTGGCGAGGGAGAGCATTCTCCTTTTCCTACAAAAACTCCAATTCATTCTAATCGGGAAATTCATGATTCAGAGCATAATCACAGGCAGTCTGATGAAACTATCAGTAATACTGTTGACCAAAATGAACTTCTCCAAAATAACATTGAACCTGCCAACGAATTCAAACATGGTTCACCTGCTGCTGGTCAGAGTGCTAGCAGTAGCTTATGTGATGGCATTGAAAATCATAATAGCAGCAGTACACCTGGAAGCTTATGTAGTAGAAATGATGGAAATGCCACTTTTGCTGCAGCAGCCAAGAGGACCGTTGCTTTGGAGAGCTTGAATAATGGATATTCCTTTATCCAAGATGAATTCAAAGGCATGGATTCTCATCGCTTTAGCCAGAGGGAAGCAGCTTTAATAAAATTCCGATTGAAGCGGAAAGATCGATGCTATGAGAAAAAGGTATGCAAAACCTGTGATATGGGGCTATGCATTACATATAGATGATCATGTGCCCCATGTCCCTAAATGTGGGGCGAGGACACTATCATTAGCTTTTCGGATATCAAAAGTAGCACAGAATGTTCTTTGTGGTCACCATGCTCCAGCTTAGAATGTTATGTTCACCCTTCTGATTGCCCATTATGACAATTCTGTGCTAATTTTTTTATCCATAGGTTCGATACCAGAGCCGGAAAAGACTGGCAGAGCAGCGTCCTCGAGTAAAAGGACAGTTTGTTCGTCAAGTACAACCTGATTCCTTAGTGGCTAATGCTAATAGTTGACTCGATCAGTGCTCATCTGGTTGTCATCATCAGGTGCCCGAAGCTTCCAGAAATGATGGTATGATAGATGATTAGAGATCAAAAGTTGTTGGCAACCTTTGAGAGTCTATACGGGTATTGACAGTTGCTTTGGATCCTCTGCAAAAAGCAACCTCTTTTATTTATTTGCTTGGTCAGATGATGATTGACAGTAATTAGGATGGTTCCAATGGTAGGGTGATTTGCATCAGTAGTTTTAAAGCGAGTTTGTCTTCGGTTTGGCTTGAATAGTCTTACTCTAGTTGGTTGCTCTGTTCAGTATCTTTTTGCGTCTCTGGACAAGAACTGTGCTAACTTGTTTTTTAGTAGCCCCCCTATTGTGCTAACTTGTTTTTTAGTAGCCCCCCTATTGTACATAGATCTACGGAAGTTGGAAATGTTCTTGTGTAGGAAAAACTCTGTTCAAAAGGCAACCTCACTGCTTTGGAATGATTATTATTTCATCTCCTTTGTTACCTTATAATATGAGGTTTCATGTTAGTTATTGTGCGTCTTATGCATCTATATCCGAAATGCCTGTTCCCTGTGTCAAATGTTTACTTGCCTCTGTTCTTTTTCTTTTGTCATTGGATAAGGACGTTGTTTAGTATTTAACATCCAGTAATTTGATAAAAGTGACTTTGTTGGATCTGACGAGGCACTGTCCACTGAACAAGAAGCACTTGTGGTAGCTTTTTGCATGTTTTATCAAAAAACTACCGCTAATTGTATAAGCCAAGTCAGCTAGTGCTTCGCTAATTAATAATTTTTTATTTTATAGAGGAACAAAATATCTTTAAATTTATTTATTTTTTTCTTAAAAAACAAAAATTATTCATAATTTAATTTTTTAATTTTTTACTTTTTTTGTTTTCTTTAAAAAAATTACTCTTAAGTTTGTTTTTCATTAAAAAAAAAAGGCACAATTTGAAATTTTTTTTATTTAAATAAAAATATATTACTTAATAAATATATTAATATCTGCGGATTGATTGTTCTAGTATAATACTAGTGATCATATATAATTCATTGCCTATTTGCTCTCGCCGGTAGCCCACTATTTTCTATGGCAATTCTCTTTCTTCATCTCCTTTTTGTTTTATTTTTATTTTTTTAATTTTAATTTAACACGCTAAAAAAAATAATCTAGTGAATCCAATATTATAAATAAAAAAATAAAAATTTTGAATAAATTTTAATTGAAATAAAAATATATGATTTAAAATAATGTATTTATTATAATAATAATAAAAAAAGGGCTGACAGGTACTTAATTTCTACTTCTTTCCTTTTCTGCCTTTCGGCAATGTTTACCCACTTCCATGCAAGCTAAAAATTGCAATGAGAAAAAAATGAGAAAAAGGCCACTTTAGTTCAAAGTGACCCAACTATCCATTCTTTTTTCCCGTCCTCTTTTCTTCCATCAATTCCAGGGATTCTTTTCCTTTCTCTCTCTCTGTCTCTCTCTCTCTCTCTCTCTCTCTCCCTCCTTTTCTGTCTTTGTGTATAAACACAAAAAAAAAATGGAATATTATATAGTATTGTGGATTCTCATTGAAGCAAGTCCTTCTCATTCTCACCCGGAGACCGAAATGAAAGAAGAGCAGCAACAACTGATCACAATTATCGCAAAGGCAAACACATGGCATCACCATCCAAAGTCGAGGCACGTCGTGCTTTCTGCACAATCATAACCATCTTTCTTCTCTTGATAGGTCTGGCTGCTCTCATAGTCTGGTTGATTTACCGACCGCACAAACCCCAATTTACTGTAGTCGGCGCCGCATTGTATGAACTGAACACCTCGTCTCCGCCCTTCATCTCCACCTCCATGCAATTCACTCTCGCCACCAGAAACCCCAACAAAAGGGTCTCGATCGTATATGACCAACTCACGGCTTATGTTTCGTACAAGAACCAAGAGATAACACCATTGGTGGTGTTGCCGCCGCTTTACCACCAGACCAAGAGCACGGTGGAGTTGTCCCCGGTGCTGGGTGGGAGTGGGGTGCCTGTGGGGCTTGAGGTGGCGAATGGTCTGGCGATGGATGAGGCGTATGGTGTGGTGGCTCTGAGGGTGGTGCTGATGGGAAGGTTGAGGTGGAAGGCTGGGGCTATAAAGACTGGGAGATATGGGGTTAATGTCAAGTGTGAAATTTGGGTAGGTTTGAAGAAGGGTTATGTAGGGCAGGTGCCTTTGCTGGGCTCTCCACCGTGTAAGGTTGATATATGAAAGTACGATGCGATTAAATTCCCGGGACGGCCTTAAATTAAGCAGCCGAATATGTAAGCTTTCTCTAGATTTTCTCTTCTCAGGTTCTTTCTTTTTTTTTTTTTTTTCTTCTTCTTCTTTTCATGGAATTATTTGTAAGTGCGAATGGCTGGTTAAAGGAAAGTGCAGAGTTGATGAGGAAGACCTCCCCCTTCTTTCCTCCTTTGCCCGTCCTTTTTTTTTTTTCAACTATTTTCAGTTTAAAAATACAATCAATTTATAAATAATTTAATTAGATAAGATAAAACTCATCACATAAATTTAAGAATGTAAGTATCTTAAAATTTTTATATTTTTTATTGACACTAAAAGTCATTTTATATGTTAATATATTATAATTGTATGTCTATTTTTTACCTTAATAATGTCTTTGAGACTCATTTAAAAAAAAAAAAAAAAAAAACACAAACGAGAGCTCCAAGACAGGCATTCATCCATTATCGAGTTCTTAACTTTAGCGTAAAGTAAAAGAAGCATGAACGCATAATGATTTAATGATTCAAAAATTACCCAAATTTGTAATCTACTGATAAAGAATCTGTCGAAAGATAAAAGGGTCCATTTTCACGTTAATGTGTTTAATAGATATAAAAAGTAATGTTAACAGAATTTATTATTATTTTAAAAAAAAAATACAAAATATAATTCTCCATAATTATTAATTATAAGCAATTATATATTTTAAGTGTCTTATATATTTCTGCGTTCCGAGATGCTGCTTTACTTGGAAAGTCGGAAAAAGTTGCTTTCATTAAAAAAGAGAAAAAAAAAAAACCAAAATCTCGTGAAGTTCTTAAGTTTCAAACGTTCTGATTTAATCTTCAATTCAACACATATATAATATCTTCAAAAGATCATGAGCCTAACCCATCCTTACTTCAGTTAAGAACTAACAGAAACAACAACAACAATAATAATAATAATAATAATAAAACAGAAAATACGAAAGAAAGAAAAATTAGTTTTTGGAATTAAATTTTTATTGTACTGATAACAGAAAATGCATTTTATGTTAGGTGATGAAATTCACATAAAGTGCAAAGAAGAATTATTGAATTAAATTAAATTTATTTATTTATTAAGTTAATTGGCTTCAATTAGAATTGAAACTCAAGACATTGACTTATAGCTTATAGCTTATAGCTCGTTGGTATCAAATTTAGTATAGAAGTCTTCTATCGTTACTCATAAATTTTATGTTTTTGTTGTGAAATTATCTAATTCAACTTATATGTTTTAAATCAATTATATTTGTTAGATTCAAATATGCCCATTCAAACTCATCTAAATGTCTTTATTTATTTATTTATTTTAGAAATTAAGGATCGAACTCAAATTTGAAACTAATAATTTTATTATTTATTTTTTTTTCTTAATGAATGAAAGTGTATTGTAATAACAATAATCACAGTATTAAAAAGGAACAAAAAAATAATAATAATAAAGGGGAAACAAAAGTCAACTTTATTTTCCCTTGAGGAATTCCTCCTGCAGAGTGTTCACAGTCAAACATTTTCATTCTGTTTAAAAACTTTTTTCACATAAAAAAAATTAAAAACAGAAAAGTAATACAGTAATAAATATCACTCAAAAAAATAATTAATTTTTTTTTATTTTTTTGTTTGAAGTATCTGAAATTTTAATATTAAAAATAATAAAAATTATTTTATTATATATTTTTCTTACAACTTTTATTATCCAAGTCTATAAACAATGTGAAAGACTCGACCAGCATCTTTTGCATTTTGGTGGGGTTTCTCACCTCTCACAGCTTGTGTGGCAATGCTTGGAGCGGAGATTCCCAATTCCTCAAAGGGCGTGCAAGTGGAATGGATGCGCGGAGAGGCATCAGATTCATGCCCCTTCTTTTTTTTTTTTTTTTTTTTTACTAATAAATCATTCTACCGCTCATTTAACATTATAACGAAGGTAACCTCCAAACAACCAAAAAAAAAAAAAAAAAGAAAAAGAAAAAGAAAAGTTGACGAAGATATGCCATGGGGATCGATAGTTGGGCTTGTAAATCAATCTTTCTTATACATAGAACCCGTCATTGTTGTAGAAATTCGAAACCCAACAGGCAGCACCAATTCGAAAAGTTCGAACCAAACCACCGGGGTGGGGCGGGGGGGAATTCTTAGAAAGACAGCACCAAGAAAAAGGCTAGACAAAAAGTGGTGGTGGGGCACGAGGCAATTTATAGCTATCTTATTGAATTTTTAGTCAAAAGAAAACTTAATTAGGTCATCTCCCCGTAGTAATGATGAAAATTTTGAAAACCTAAATAGAGATTGACTGACTGACTGTCCTTCGAGCTGGGCTCTCCATTTTCTTGCCCCTTGATCTAACATTAAATGACAACCCCAGGGCCGAGCCCAAGTGTTTTTGAAGTAGCACAACGTAATTTTTTTTTGAATGATACCACAAAAATTGATTATTGGTACGCCTGCCCAACTTTAACAATGCGTTATAGCTCAATTAATTATGTTATAGCTGTTACATAATTGAATAAATTTTTTTAAATTTTTATTAATATAAAAATATCACAAAATAATAATTAAACAATACGTTCATACAAATAATATATATATATATATATATATATATATAATAATATATATATATATATAATAATACTCACCGATTATAAAATATATTAGAATACTCAAACTTTTATATAATATAATATAACTATTTCTAATCTCATATTGAATATATAACAAATATGACTCACTATCTAAATTTTATTTGAACAAGAATTTTTAATATATAATGAATGTAAATTAATTTCAACATCCTTTTTAATTTTTATTCAATTTTGCAATATATCTTTATAAACTTGAAAAAATATTATATTTTAATGATTTATTCTTTTACCAATTTATATTCCAATTTCATTGTCTTTAAAGTAAAAACATTAAAAAAAATTACTTTTACTTAAAAATTTCATGACTCCATCTAGAATCTTAATTCTTCTTCTCATTAGTTCACAATTTGAAAATGTAATTTTTAAATCATCCCTAATAAAATTATCAAAAGCTTTCTTGACAATATTCCTTAACTAGTTTTTGTTAATTTTCGCTTGAATTTTCAATTTTTAAGAGAATTTATACATATGACCTTAAATAATAAAGTCAGAGACTTTATTCTCTATAGCACTATAATATATTATATTAATAGATTATTATTATATAAATATTTTATCTTTTTTATTTGATATAAAAAAATTAAATTAAAATAGTTTTTAATTCAAATCTTGTAAGTTTCATTATTTAATACAATTGTTATATGTCTTATTAATTCAACACCTTTTATATCAAATTATCGGATTTAAGTTGCTCATATTAATTACATTATTTATAATTTTATATTTTAATTTAACTTTTGAATTTTTTTAATTTTCAAATCTTTCTTTGTTTTTTTTTTCTTGACTATTTTACAATTATTCCTTATAAATTAAATTTTGTTCACTCTAATGCCACTATTATAGTTCAATTAATTATGATACAATTGTAAAATCTTTCAAATTTTTTATTAATATGAAAATTTCATCTAATAATAATTTTTAAAAAAATACATAAATACAAATACTATAAATATAAAATTATATTTATTAATTATATAATAAATTAAAATACTTAAATTTTTATATATTAAATATATTTACTTTTAATTTAACATTAAATCATAAAAAATTTAAAATTTATTTAAACATTCAGTTTCAACCTATAATAAATTTAAATTAACTACGATCAATCCTTTTGCCAAATTGGCAACTTTTCTTTGCATTGGACGTGTAAAGCGACACGAATTATGTAGGAGTGACGAAACATGTTCCTTCTCTCTTACTACATCACGCTTCTTTTCTTTTCTTTTTTCCCCCCCCCTTCCATGCATTATTTATTTATTTATTTCTCTACCATTTTGATGGAAATGTCTGTGCTTATGTTGCTTTTTTTTTTCTTCTTCTTCTGTAATTTAATTAAAGTCACTTAATTTTAAAATCGATGCCTATTTTAGCTTTTTCAAATTGATTTCAGTGCTATTAATCTCAAACTCATGGATTGTGTGTATCTGTTTTTGTCCAATCACTACCAACTCCGTCTTCTGTCTCTGTACTCTTAAGTCAGCCTTTCTTATTTTGTCATGGCTTTGTCTATCCGCAATATTCAGCCAACCTTATCAGTGCAATTGGCCCACAAAATACTTATGATTCCATTAATGACCTCAATTCCTAACCCCCCCCCCCCAACTTTCTTTTTTTTATTTATTTATTAAGACAATGGGGTATTTTAGGAACTCACTTTTTAAAATTGAAGTGGATACAAAAAGGGACATAACGAAAATATTTAGGTTAGACACAAAACTTAAACATCTAAGAAAATTTTTTTTTGGGTGGGTGGGGGGGATTGAAAACTCAATTTTGATAACATTCGGATCATTCTCAGAGAAAGTGTAGGATCTGAAGACTACAAGGTGGTGGAAGCCATGGCTGTTATTGTGCAGTCTACTTGTCATTGAAAGTAACGGCTTCATGCTGCCTCTCCCCCACCATTGAAGACCACGTCAAGCAGTCACTTCAACACTTGTGTGTTTGTACGACTTTCTGACCGCACCGAGTCTCCCTAACCGAATTTCCATTTTTTGATTGTGAAAATCATGAGGCATAGAGAACTTGCGAGGACATGTCCGGGTTAGGTCGCGATGGAAGAAGGCAGGTTAAAATAGTTAAATATAAACATATATTGGTGTGCTGTATATAGTATCTTATGAATATATATATATATATATATATGTAATATTATAAAATAAGTATTATTATTATATTAATTGTGTCAATGTACGTAATATATGCGTTCCTCGAGACAGGGATAATATGGTTATTTTAAATATTAATTCTGATTATTTTATATTTGAGATAAGTCTTCAGAAAAATCTTAAATTAATCTTAAACTTTTAATTTTTATTATATGTAATTTTTTTAAATATAAATTATTTTATTTTTAAAAAATATATCTTAAAAATATATTTATTGTTATTTTTTTAATATAAAAAGAAAAAAATCTTAATTTTTTTTTGTTCCTTTCATATTTATAAGAAAAAAAATTAATTTTTAATTTTTAAAGATTAAATGGAAGTGAACATTTTAATAAATACTTATATAAACATATTTCTGTATTCTTAATACATTTTTTGAAAAGGTATTTGTTAATTTAAATTATGTAAGTAATTTCTATTAAAAATAAATTTATATACAATGAAAATTTAAAATTGGTTTAAAAATAAAAAAATTAAAGCTTAATTATAAAAAAAATTTAAAAATTTAATTTAATTATAAAAATTTCTTAAATTTTAAAATATTTTGACCTATAATTAGGTCAAGATTGATAGCAGGCAGGGCACGTCTCCTTGTTTTAAAAAAACGGAAAGAGATAACGATGGACAGGAGCTACACATGCGTGAACAAAGGGCTGTGTCTGCTGCCTGTCGTTGGATCCAATATTAGTGTATTCCCTTATCCATGTTTTATTAGTTTCTTTCAGTTTCCCAGTTCTTTCTAGAGTTTTATTAATACATACATACATATATATATATATTTATTCATTTATTTTATTTTATTTTTTTATTTTGTGGGTTTGATTGGTTACTGCCGACGCATTCTGGTTTTTAGTGTTTGGACTTATTGGGAAATGATTGGATGCTAGAAAATCTCTAAGGCGACTTTGGAAAAAAGATTGAAAACAGCGTACGGCCCTCTACTTTATTTTGGTTTTGCGTTTTGCCGCCGGTCGTAGCATATCGGGCTTGATCTTTTTCCTTCCCGTCAAATGGGAATTGAATAAAGATATATATATATCGAATGCTTAAGTATTATGTAATGTAGTTGTTGTAATCCCTCATAAGACAGCCTGAAGGCTACATGGGTGTTATCTTCTTTCGGTTGATCTTGCGGTAGTTGATTTGTTTCTGCAACCTATACGGTTCTTCATGAGTGCATGATTTCTGGTTATAAAGTGTCGTATATATTTGGCCCGTGAGAAGATTGTGATATTTGTCGATTGTGCTTCTTTTTTTTTTTTTGGTCTTTTTGATTGCTGGGATCCCTTAGCCAATTTGAGTTCAACTTCTTTGAAAGATAACCTTTTCTATTGGCATATCACTATTCTTTAATTGCATGTCAAATTACTATCTTGGAATATTGTTGGCGTCGGGATCCCCTTGTTGTTTTGATCTTATGTGCGTATTTTTGCTGCGGTGACTCTGATACCTGATGTTGATTCGCCTTGTTTTGTTTACTAATTCCTGTTTTTGGAATGATTATGTTGATTGATGTATCTCTGCTTAATTGGAATTTGAGGGGATAGTGGGAAACTACTTTGTTTGAAGAATATTTCTCATCGGTGAAACTTTTTGCATCTGGCAGAAGCGATACTCTCGTTTAATTAGAGGGAAAAGACCTGCAAACTTTTTTCAGATCTACCTGTAAGTGGGGCGATTTTTATGCCCTTTGTCTGCTAATGTTGTCTCTTGAGCTTTCTGCTAGATGATTCACTACATGGATGCTTCAGTCCACCTTTTTCTGTGTTTCCGTTGGCAGTCTGCTGTTATAGGCATTTGCTTTATGCAGTGTATTGGGGGGTCATGATTTTCTTTCCTTACTGGATTTAAGTAAAAGAGTTGGAAGTTGTGATTATATTATTCCACCCTCCATGGGTTGGTGGAGAGAGGGGGGCGGGCAACTACTTCTTGTTATTCAGTTTTATGGGCAACCACCTTAGGAGACTTTCCATGGATCAAGGAAGTTTTTATCATCTTTTCCTTTCATTCACCTGAACTTAGTTCCTATGTTGGTTAATAGAACTGCAGATTGTTTGTTCTGATCAAGATTACTCCATGAAAGACAGAACAGACGGTTCCCTAGTTTTTAAATTGCAGTGTTGATTTCTGAGTTTTTCCAAAATTGACAATCAGTTTGGTTTTGTTTTTCTTCTATTGTCACTGCGTAACTCCTCTTTATATCCTCAGAATGGTCCACTAAATTGCTGGGTCTTTTGAGGATTTAGAATGGCACCTTCCTTATTTTTTTTTTCCTGCACATAAAATGAGGACTTTGATGTCCATGTGGTACCAAGCATTGATGTTGTGCAGCGCAATGTGTAGACATGTACTATTCTAATTTATTTAATACTCATGGAGCCGTTGCTATGAATTTCCAGATGGAATCGCTAAGTCCTCAACATGGGCAGATTATTGAGATAAATGTTGATTTTCCTGAAGGGGAAAGGGCTGTAGGAGTGACCAACATTTGCGGTGAAGCACCATGTGGGTTCTCGGATGCTGGAACTCTTCAGAAGGATGCAAAAGAACGAGCAGCTTCTATGCGCAAGCTCTTGATTGCTGTGGTTCTTTGTGTAATCTTTATGAGTGTGGAAGTAGTTGGTGGAATTAAAGCCAACAGTCTAGCAATATTGACTGATGCGGCACATTTGCTGTCAGATGTTGCAGGATTTGCTGTTTCCTTATTCTCTTTGTGGGCTTCTGGCTGGGAAGCCACACCCCGCCAGTCATATGGGTTTTTCAGGGTTGAAATCCTTGGCGCATTGGTTTCCATACAGCTCATATGGTTGCTTGCAGGGATTTTAGTATATGAAGCTATTGCTAGGCTCATTGATGGTACGAGCAAGGTGGACGGTTTCCTAATGTTTATAGTTGCTGCATTTGGTCTGGTTGTGAATGTCATCATGGCACTTTTGTTGGGTCATGATCATGGCCATCATGATCACAATGATGGGACTGGCCACAACCATGGAATGAAAATCGATGCTCATCATCATGATCATCACGATCATGGGGAGGAACACTCAAAAGATGAGCACCATCACCATAAGGACCACTCAAGTGATGAGCACAGTCACGCCCACAAAGAACTTGCTAAGCCATTGCTGGATAAGGACAAGAAGGTGCGCAAAAAGAAGCGTCAAAACATAAATGTACAAGGAGCATATCTCCATGTTCTTGGAGATTCCATTCAGAGTATTGGGGTCATGATTGGAGGGGCTATCATATGGTATAAGTCAGAGTGGAAGATAGTTGATCTGATTTGTACCCTAATTTTTTCAGTGATAGTCTTGGGTACAACGATCAAGATGCTGCGGAGCATACTTGAAGTCTTGATGGAGAGCACTCCAAGGGAAATAGATGCAAGAAAGCTTGAAACAGGGCTGTTGGAGATGGAGGAAGTAGTTGCTATTCATGAGCTACACATATGGGCCATAACAGTGGGGAAGATCCTCTTGGCTTGTCATGTTAAAATCAGGCCAGAAGCAAATGCAGACATGGTGCTGGATAATGTGATAAACTACATCAGAAGGGAGTACAACATTAGCCATGTTACCATCCAGATAGAGCGCTAGGGGAGGGCAAGCCTTGCTTCTAGAAGTCCCAATTATGAATTTATATCATTTTTTTCAACTTTTCTTTTTATGGTTTGTATGGACGTGAATGTATATCATCTTTGCAGCCGTAGCTTTTAAAATTTGAGCTTAAGGTCTGATAAGAGGACCGAACAGGGATGATGCTATCTTGAATTGGCACATCATTGCTCCTTTTGATTGCCTATGTGACTTATAATTTTCGTGTTTACATGGCCTCAAGCTTATGAATCATTCATTTTCCGTCATTTACCATATAAATGTCACCTGCGCAAACGGTTGACAGATTGAGAAAGGCAATTGCATCTCCTACCGCCGCAGGCATACATCAACTGGTGTCGTGAGTTGGGGTCTACACCTATAATTTTCAAGTTTCACTGGCATCACATGAGGTAGACATCAAGCTTTTCTCTTGTCTAGGAAGATACCTCTTTGGTTAAACCACAGCTGGGAGAATGACGTCGAGGCACTCCGAGTTAATTGGAATTGACACTATGGTTAATGAAAGTAGAATACTGGTGAGAAATTACGTGACTGTGGTGATTCTCCACCTTTTAAGATGGGATCAATCAGGTAGGAGATTTAAGTTGGAAATTTTGCAGTTTTCTTGAGAATGAAAATGCTTCTGGTTGTGTGGCTAAAAGTTGTACACAAGTTTGATGGGAGGAAAATGAATGCCATGGTTCCAACGGATAATGTTCATAGAAATGACCAAAAAAAAAAAAAAAAAAAAGGGGGGGTGGGGTCTTCCAACAATGGGTTTTTATGGATTAAATTCGTCTTCTTTCTGGACTTTGCCTTCCTTGAATCTGAATCTGTTGTTACTCTCATGCGCTGTGTGAAGCACCAGAGGAAATGAAGCCACCACGTGTGAGGAGATAATCTAGAAAGATTTTTTTGAGGAAAACAAAAAATGAATGCCTAAAAGGACAGGATTGAAGAAGCTAAGGAAATGGCTGAAGATCTGAGTGCAATCTCAGGGATAATTTATATGGGGGTGCCCTTCTATCTATGAGGTTTAACCAAAGAGGTAATCGACCCGACCCGTCCATTTGAAAGGAGTTGTGGAGCTGTAAAGGCCGTTTAATCGCTCATGAATATCAATGTTCCTTTTATCTTTCTTTCTTTTGTTTGTTTGTTTTTTTTCACCCACCCCTTTTTGGCAAAGAGTGTAACTCACATTTCAGCTTTATGAGATATCGGTAGTAAAGCTCAAATTACTGGACGGTAATTATTCTGTGTAAGTCTAAAAAGACATAAGAAATAATAAACAGAAGGCAATTTTTAATTTAATTCTCTTAAAAAATAAATCTAATTAAAATTAAAAAAATTAAAGATAATGAATTTATTATATTAAAAAAATAAGTAAATATAACAAGTATAAATAATAACATGTGTCTCGATGTATAATAATTAAATACTAATTTTTTTTAAAATTATAATTTACGATTTGTGTTTTTTTTATTAATTATATATAATATATCTAAGAAAAAAAAAATGTATTCATACAATTACCGTTATTGTTGGGGACTTCAAATATGTA
The DNA here is from genome assembly GCA_021464305.1 of Kandelia obovata. NCBI lineage: Eukaryota > Viridiplantae > Streptophyta > Magnoliopsida > Malpighiales > Rhizophoraceae > Kandelia > Kandelia obovata. The sequence goes on along the minus strand of CM038482.1, from coordinate 6,233,220 downwards.
CTGTCGAGTGCAAATGGGGGCGGCAAATGCTCCCGCTTGGAGCGGAGACAAAGATTCCCTCCCGAGGCGCATTTAATGCAAAACATGTCCACATCCAATGGCATATGGCCCGACCAGAACCAAAAACAAATAAATAAATGAACGGATTAATGACGTCTCGACACGTACAAGGACACAACCCCCCCCCCCCCCAAAATTGGATTAAAAGATCAAAACTAATCGGTTAAATGCCAAAACACTCAAAGAAATTGCCAAAGGTTAATGTGACTTGCAAGGATGAAATGAAACTAATTATAATTTATACTTAGTATTTAAACCCCACATTTGATATAATTATTTTTCTTTTTTATTTTTTAGTGCTCACGTACATTTTTTTTTACCTAATTAGTGAAACACTAGTATTTTTAAAATCAAATTAGACTAATCAATTGAATTAATTTAATTTTGAATCGTTCAACTCACTAATTTAGTTAAAAATGAGACAAAACTTGAATTGTTCAAGCTTGGAAAAACTCGTCAGAACTTGTTAAAAAATTAGTTCCATTGGTGGTTAGACCAATTTTTTTACTTTATATATTGCAAATTATAAAACTTTATTTAAATTATAATTGAATTTTTAATTTATAGTTGAATATAAATTTTATCTATACTTATCATTTAGTCATTAAAATTAGAAAATTAATATATAATCAAGTCTTTCTTCTTGTTGTTGTTTTTTTTTTTTTTTTTGTAAAGAGCATTTAAATTTAACTGTTGAAATAATTTTTAGTAAAAATAAATCTTATATAATGATTTTCAAATTATTTTTATCTATTGGTAGGAATTCAAGATCATCTGGGAATTTCTCAATCTTCATCAATCGCTCAACAATTTAATAATGGAGCATGTGGTCGATAATCAATATAACTGTTCATGTCAATTAACACTTTCTTTGAATGAGAAAGTAAGGAAAATTAGAGGAATAATTTTTTTTTTTAAAAATCTATTTCCTTTGTATTTGAAAAAAAAAAAGGTGAACGTGAGAAAAAAAAAAGTAAAAATATTTTGTTTAGAAAAAAGTGAAAAATGAGAGGAAGAAAAATAATATTTGTTACATTCTAATTTAATCTTTATATTAAAATTAATAAATGTTAATAAAAAGAAATAATATAGATAAATTAATTATTTTATGAATCATATAAAAAAATTAATAATTGTTTTAACAAAACTAAGAGAAATGAATTTGGTTGACCAAGAAGGAAAAGAAATTTTTTTTTTTTATCTCAATCATTGTTTGAACATTTTCTAAATACATATATTTTTTTTCTTTTCTTTCATAATTTTCTTTACCCTTCTCATTTTTTCCACTGCCCAGCACAATTAAAATTTCAAATTAAAATTTTCATCTTGTAAGTCTATAAAATGGTTTAAGTGAAGATTTATGAGATATGCAAAATAAATAAAAGGGGGATTTTTGAAGAAAATTATTTAGATTAGTTCATTATGATCATTAATTAAATATTTATTGTTTTCTATTTTATTTTTTAATTTTGAAAATAATTTTAATTTTAATAAATTATAATTTTTATTGATTACTTGTAATCAGGCAATGATGCGAAAGGCCATGACTGTGTACAGGTTGGCTAGCAGGGATAATTAGACGATCCAATGAAAATATTGAAAAAGAATACATAGAGCATAGAAGAAGAATGATAAAGGAGAAAATGTGAATGTCTGGGGGGGGGAGTTTTTAGGGAAATAGGAAAGACATATATATCATCGGACGTGGTGACACAGTCCATCGAATCACTTTCCAAAGCCTTCTGCAATCTTTAATGGTGGACTCTCAGAGGAGTCCCCTGCTGCTGGACAAAACTGCCACCGCCAATAAATAATGCTTTGGGAGGAGGGGGGCTTTGATATTGTATTGTATTGGAACTCTCTCACCAACTCTCCCCAAAAGTTTCCCTGCAAATTTACATCAGTCCTCTGTCTGTCTCTTTTACCAGAATCCCACCACCTTTCTCCTGATTTCATTTTCTTGACCACTTGTTAATTCTGTTTCTACCCATCTCTCTCTGTTTTCCTTTTTCTTTTCTTTTCTTTTTTTGGTTTTTTCGGGCACTTCAAGTTTTTGAATATTATACCGTTTCGTTTAAGAGTTTCTATCATCGGCATCAGAAACAAGGGAATATATGGTGCTTTGTACGGGGTCTCTCCTTCTGCTCCTTGGATGTTGCATTTATTACTAGAGAGTTGGTGACATGTATGGCAAATTGGCAATGGAATGTTAGTAACCGGTAGAGAGAGAGAGAGAGAGAGAGGACGAGAATTTAAGGCTCTCTTGCAATTACTGCTGGGGTCTAATGGAGAGGCTTCAAGGACACATTAATTGTTGTGTATGTTAGCTCATTCTAGTACGCCATTTCCTTTGCCGCCCTCTGCTTCTTGGAATCCCTTTTCTAGAATCAAGAAATGGATTGCATTTAATTCTCCAAGTTGATGCATTCAATGCATTGTGTTGCTTTTCTATAAATGCTTACATCTGCTGTATGCTTCTTTGCCTATTCAAATTCCATCCTGATTCTACTCTTGTCCTCTGTTTACAGCTGTTGAGACTGAAATTACTGACCCCCGCCCACTCCAACCCATGAAGGCATTTTTTGCTCGTTTCATTTTTCAACTTTCTTTTTCTGAGTGTTTGTTTTTATTGCAGTACTTTGGAGAGCATTTGGATGTGGAGCCTTTTGAACAAGGGTTTGTGAACCCAGGTTTGAGAATTGGAGAAGGACAAGAATCTCAGTATTCAACAGCGAGCCTAAAAGACACAATGCCTTTTCTTCAAATGCTTCAAAGTGCAGAAACCCCATCATTGTTCCACTTCAAAGAGCCGAACTTTCAGACACTCTTGAAATTCCAACACCTTAAAAAGCCATGGGATATGGACACTTACATGGCTGAGAAAGTAGCCCAAGTTCAATCTCTGGAGCTTGAAAGTTGTGTCACCCACGACACCGTTGATATCTATTTACCAGCTAAATCTGAAACTAAAGGCCTTCAAAACCCACATCCAAATTATTCTTCCTGCCTTGAAGGCTCAAGTTCTGAGCCTAAAGAAGAACCACCAAATTCTGCTGAAATTGAATTACCTTGCTGCAGAGAAGGCAACTCAGATTCTTCCATTCCATGCACTTGTGCACAAACAATGCTTAATGAAGAGATCCATTTGCTTAAGACTTCACCAACAGTCATAAGAGAACGAAGGAAGCGAAAACGGATGAGGCCAGGCAAGACCAAGGAAGAAGCAGAGAGCAAGCGGATGACCCACATTGCTGTGGAACGCAACCGCCGCCGCCAAATGAATGACTATCTCGACTCCCTTCGCTTTCTCATGCCCCCCTCCTACATCCAGAGAGTAAGCTTCCATTTTCATTTTCTAATATAATTCATGGTCTATCCCACTTTCAAGAACTTCAATTTTTTTAGCGCTGTACAAATACAATTCCCATTCTTTTCTTGAACTCAATCTTTGTCCTTGATAAGTTTTCAAAATGGTGTTTGCTCAAGTTCTTTGCTTGTTTTTGGGGGGTGTCGAGAAGGGTGACCAAGCTTCCATCATAGGAGGAGCAATAGACTTCGTGAAGGAACTAGAGCAGCTTCTACATTCTCTTGAAGCACAGAAGAGCATCAGAAAAGCCAAAGACATTGGGGCCGCGCTGGGAATCTCGTCGGAAAAGCTTTTTCCGTCTCCGTTGTCGCTATGTGAAATGCAAAGGGAGGACGACGGTGATTGTGAAGAAGAGCAGAAATTGGCGGCGGCGGAGATAGAGTTGACTGCCATACAGAACCATGTAAATTTGAAGGTTCGGTGTGAGAGGAGGCCTGACCAGCTGTTGAGGGCCATCGTTGCACTGGAAGATCTTAGGCTTACTGTTTTGCACCTTAATATTACTTCTTCTCACACAACAGTTCTTTACTCTTTCAATCTCAGGGTACTGCCTCTGCCCTCTCTCTGTTTTTTTTTTTTTTTTTTTTAACTATTTGGTCAACCATTTTTACTTTATTCTTTGTTTTCATGTTTCAGCTTTTTTCAATTAATTCCCCCTAGCCCCATTACAATAACTAGATTTCTGATCCTTTTTGTGATTGATGGATACAAAATTGGTGTGGCAACGGCAGATAGAAGATGATTGTAAGGTTGGATCAGCGGATGAGGTAGCAGCAGCCGTTCATAAAATATTCAACTTCATCAGCAATAGCTGATCGCCTGGTGATCTACGAGGCCATTAATGGATGCAGCAACTGACTTTTATACTTTTTCTAAAAACATGAAGAGAAAATATAAATGGGCTACTAAGAATTGTGGGTGAGAACAGTGGCCGCACCACTATTATCTCCATTTACTTTTTTTTTTTTTAAAAAAAAAAAACAACTATTGTCTCTATTCTAAAAGCACTCTTGAAACCACAGAGGTTGCTGCGGAGGCACAGGCAGTTGATGTTCACACTTTTACTAGAGTGTTTTCACTTGAAATGGACCCCCAAGCCCAATCCATTGTTTGGTTGTTATATTAATGGACTGTGGATGTAAATTTTTGGATCTTTGGGGGCAGCTGTGTGGCGTTGAGTGGGTGGGGGGTTCTGGAAATGAAGTTCAGATTGTTGAGGGGGTGCACCGTAATATCTATTGTGTAATATTTCTTGATTACGAATGTCAATGATGCCTCTCTTTTTATATATTTTTATCTATACAAAATTTATTTATATTTTATATTCACTTATTCTTTTTTCAATTTTTAAATTTATATTTTTTTTTTGTACTTTTCCCTTTCAAACATTAAAGACTGAGAATCAAGAGACAACGGGTGACATGATGGAAGGATTGAAGACATTGAGATTGATCCGAGGAAAGGGGTTTGGATGGATAAGGTCAAAGTCAAAGGGAGAGAGGAACGAGGCCGCCCCCCTCCATCGTTCCCAAGTCTCTCGTCAAAGTCGTAAATTGGTCACTGAGACACAGTGATGCACAGTGCACGACTGCCTGCCTTTTACGGTAGCAGTCATTCCCATGTGCACAAGCATCGCGAAGGGCTGCCTCCCTTTTACGGTAGCACTCATTCCCATGTGCACAAGCATCGCGAAGGGTCTGGTCAGTGAGATGTCACCTTCGGCTTCCTTTCTCTAGACCCAGTCCCCTTCATTTTTGGTCTTTCGAGTTTCTCTTTCTTCCGTTTGCCCTCTGGCGCTAGTCCCATTCTAATATGCCAAAATCAAATATCTACGTGATTAACATCTCGTTTGTGCTGATCCTCGCCCAATCAACAATTTTGAATTTTGGAAACGAACAAAAAAGAAAGAAAAAAAAATTACTAGTTATATTTTAGTTGCAATGTTAAGGTGAAGCTAGCAGCCTCGGCAACTCCAACCTCAATAACAACAATGGATCCGGAAGGAACATTGGTCTCACGATACATTTTGGAATAAGGGACTGTTTTATTTGGAAATCCAAGCCAGCATATGGGAACGAGGCATTATCATTTGGCATAAGCTAAGATTACATAATATTTTAATCTCGAGTTTCTTCATTACCAACATTAACAGGCTCTGCGCTATTTATTGTTTTCTTCGCTGGGCATATATATATATATATATATATATATATTATGTTTCTAGCAGCAGCGTATATAAGAAGTTGAGAATATCAAAGCGATCGGGCTGCTTACTCTAGAAAAAAGCCGTCAGCTTTTTCAAGCCTAACAGAAGGAAAAAAGAAAGGCTAGGCTAATGAAGACGACGGAACAGGCAGCCAAGCGGATCCTCTCTTTTCCGTTTCTTTTTTCGGCATCTTTTCCTGACTCTCTCTCAAAATTTCCAGTTGAAGACGTGTCCACGCTGGTCTGATGCATTTTATTTGATTTTAGAAGTTTTCTGTTTGTTTATCTTTTAGCGTTTTACTATACGTAATGTGAGCATAAAAATAAAAAATAAAAAATATCTATAATTTATTAGCCACGTAAAGAAATCAAGGACAATGGTCCATAATTTATTAACGAATATATGTCTGTCTCTTACACAGAAAATCCCAATAAGAACCGTGCAAGGAATCTACAAAGATAATATTTTTGACACATAAAATAATAATAATACTTAACAAATAATATAATTATTATAAATTAATTATATTTTATTTAATTTTATAAATAAAAATTTAATATATTATTTTTGTTGTTGTTTTTTATGCAGTAATATTTTAAAATAAAATTATTATTATTATTATTATTATTATTATTATTATTATTATTATTATTATTATGAAATGGAAGGTCAACGAGTAAAGATTACAAAACTACAATAAGTGGAATTGTCACTCCTCTTATGTCTTACTTACAGTAATATGCCCTTTGCCTCTACCGGTGGTTGGCACAATAGATGGAGGCCGATGCTCTGAAATTGCCCAGGAGTCCCATGTCGATTCCCCTCTCGATATACATGTTACAACTGAATTTGCCAATCCTCGTTCATCAAATATCCATAGCCATTAATCAGGTTGGCTTGACGGTGTATTGAAGAGACCTCATGTTGCAGCAGTTTTAATGCAGCTCTCGAGTCCACTCCTAAGATGAATCTATTGATCCCAAACCGCCATGCAATTGATGACCCTTGGTAGATGCCCTATAGTTCAGAAACAAGGGTCGTACGCGTTGCTGCGGTTCTCAAAATAAAAGTAAAAATATAAAAATTTGTATCACATAAATTTTTAATTAAAAAAATTATAAAAAGAATATAATTATTAACAATTTTAAATATTAAAAAAGTTATAATTTTAAAAATTCATTATTTTTTATAAATAAATTAACTCAGAAACTATTTTGTGTCTAATACTATTTATTATAATATTTTTAAAATAAAAATTAGATATGAAATTTGATTTACTTAGTAATTATTAAAATGTATTATTTTGTGAAAAGATACCTTAAAAAGATTATATTTATTAATACTAAAAGATTTTTTTAATCAAATAATCATATTTATTAATATCAAGAAATTTTATTTTTTTGACCAAATAGTCTTATCTATTTGTTCTAATAGATATTTTTTTTATTAACTAGTTATATTTATTAAATATAAGAGATATTCTTTTTAATCAAATAACTCTTGAATTATTGTCTATACGATAATTTTTCTTTTATAAAAAAGAGTGAAATATGAAAACATATTATTTTATAATAGAACAATTTTAAATAATATACAAATTTTTCAATAATTTAATTTTAATAATACAAATTACATTTGAATATACTTCATTTGATCTTTTGAAGAAATTCGTTGTAACCTAATTATATCATTATGAGAGGAAATTTTGTCTTATTAAAAAGCAAAATTAGATATACAAGTTGAAGTAATTTTTTCATTTTCAGTCCAAGCCATGAAGTATAGTGGTCTTACAAGACTCCTCCTGTCCCAAAAAAACCAAAGGAGCTTTTAACCGAGCCATTAGCATTAATTTTAATCTAACAAAAGTACAATGGTTATCAATCGATAAAGGCTTGATTTCTAGGTAGGTTCAGACTACCCTCTACTTGATTTTCCTAGGCTAGTGAAATTTCTTGTACCTATTGTAATATGACATGTAAAAGGTCATAAGAAGCATAACTTCTTTTACTTGTCTTGTTGTTTTTATCTCACCATATTCACTAGCAGGTGGTAACAAATAAGGCCTTACAATTTTAACATGAATATTTCCTATAATTCACTCGTAAATTATTTCAAATTTGTATGTTTTTGTGAATGCTAAAAAATTCCCTATGTTTTTTAATGCCACAAAGACTTTTCATATACATGTTGATCATTGATAGTTGTGGAGTAAGTGAAACAAGTTCTCCACATGTAATGCATAAATTGGGTACAGATTCTATTAGCTCATTCTATAACTCTATCTTTTTAAATTAGTTAAAAGTTGTTTATGATTTACTTGACACATTAAGCATTTAATGTGTTATAACACAAACAACATCTATAATTTTTTTAAGTGAAGTTGCTAACTTAAGTCTCCATTATGCTTTAGTGCATTATAAGTAGATTTTGAAGTGAATTGACCATCAGAAGTGAATGTCCAGCTTTTCGATCCCCAAGGCACTATCTTCCATTAACTCGTGTGCAACTAACTTACATAAGATCCATTAAAGAAGCTTTTCACTTAGTAAATCTCATTTCCAAACTCTCCCTAGTTCCTAGTACTCATCCACTACAGTTTTTTGCTCAATGACATTTATAAGTAATATAACATAACCCGATAAAATTTCCAAACTTAGCTATTTTTCTATCTAGAAAAAAAAAAAAAGTACTTATACTATTACTAATATATTAATTCAAGTTAAGCTCTAAATAATCTTTAACCTTTATAAAGTGATGCCAAGTATAAAAAACATTCCTTTTATAATCAAAGTTCACATCTCCCTTACTCTTTTTACAATACTTTTCATGTACTACTTTAAATCATAGGTTTTCAGGTTTTTGAATTAAATGTTACCCAAGTTTAACTATAAAAGCTTGGTTGGCTTTTTCTTGATTCTTTGATACCCACCTCTTCGTTCTCCTTTGGTTGGTAAACTACCTTCCATTATACCATATGTGCCCTTTTTTTTCCTTTCTATATCTTTCCATAAGAACTCACAATTAAGCTTATTAATTTAAGCTCAAACCATAAAAGGGACAACTGTTGGTTATGTTATATAATTGACAATAACAGAACCAAATAATTTAACAAAAGTGAGTTTTACAATAAAGGATAGTTGTTAAGTCTTCCAACTAATAAGTATAGATTGCACTCTAGTTAGAATTTCCTTGTAAGTAGCCTTGGCAACCATTTCATGCAATGTTGATATGTTTAAGTGTTTACCAAGATTTGTAGTTAGCTTAATCATTGATTTTCAATTGATTCTCCTAACTAATCCAACATATACAATTCTAGATAAGAGAATTTGAGATTTTATAAATCTTACACTTTGACTTAAAACTACTAAAAATTTAGTCAAATAGGCTCGAATATGTTATAAACTTGTTTTAGCTAAAAAAACATTACATTACTTGTGAAAAAAAAAAAGTGAGATAAGGCTAAGTCATCATAGCAAAAGAGAGATAGGTTTCCAAGAGCATTTATGTACTAAACACTTAATGAGATAGACTAATGATTCATTACAAATATATATATAGGAGAAAAAGGTCTATTTGTTTGAGCCCATAAACTGGAGAAAAGTTATCTATTAATTTCTTATTCCATATAATACTTAATTTGGTTGAAGTAATGTATTTCATAATTAGATTCAAGAGGCCATTAAACAAATGTAGCTCCATTAATGTGCTTTTTATGAACTTTTAATTTAACTTGTGATATACTTTTTTTAAATCAAGTTTTAGGATTATGCCTCATTTTTTCTCTCCTCAATATCCTATCACTATATGAAGAAGATTGACTCTTAAAAAAAATAACTTTTTTTTAGACCAAATTGGATTAATATACATTTATGTGCAAATCCACTTTTGTCTTTATGGCTCTTTCACCTCAAATTGTAAAAATTGTCAACTTTACTTAATAAGAGTCAATTGAACTATTTCCTTTATAAAGTCCAAATGCTGCCACTAAATCCCTAAGAATTCTTTCTAATAACACCTAAAAATTCAATTTTCTTACAAACATTTATTGCATCTATCACCATAAATACGTTACTCAAGTATAACCGTTATATTGGAATCATGTAATCAAATAAAAAATTAAACAACTTATAACAAATTATCATTAGTTATCCATTATAATTTCAAATTAAATAATTCATAATAAAATAATAATAAAAAAAATATACCCTTAAAAAATAATAGTTATCTTCGATTTCCAAAACCAAGATAGACCTTATTTATTTGATTTTTTTTCTTCACCAACATAAGTATTTCTACCACTTGTTGCGTTTAGCTCAATAGAGTCATACAACTTGTCTCAACTTCTATATATAAGTTGGAATTAGGAGGTTTTGGAAGTAAATCTTCTTAAGGATTATTGCTTAGGAAACTCCTTAAAATGTATTAGAGAAGTTAACTTCATTTAGTTAGTTTGAAGCTTGCTTGGGAAAAAGAGATAGTTAATTAGTCATTATTTTGTTGACCCCTTTAGTCTTATTCTTAACATTCCCCTAGTAGACTACCCACACTCCACACCAAGTCCTATGGTTTGTTGCTTTTTTTCTCTGCATGGGCTCCGTTAACTTATTACATCCATCGTCACTTTTCGTTGGGCCTTTACTGTGATACCTCATTTTTTTTTATTATGTCAGCCTTTTTTCCCTAATAGGTGGCATAACCTCCTTTGACAGTCTTGGTGCAAAATCTATTGATGCACTAAGCCTCATTAGTCTTAAGCTGTCCCTACAACGAAACAAAGTGTAACCTCCTACCACTAACCTAGCTACCTAGGTGTTTGTTCTCATACTCTTTATTCCTCGTACCCATTTAATTGTTTCTTGGATTTGCCTTTCTCCTAGATGTCTTTTTGGAAATTATCTATGGCTCGTACATTGAGTTAAATTCCTACTAGCGATTACCACCCCTATTTACCAATTTCGCGTTATGCTTTCCTTTTCAATGTCACATCCTTCAGTCATCTGACCATAATGTCCACATTTAGTGCGCATTAAGTGGATTTGTTCATACTTAACCTAATAAACCTTACCTCAAATTATGTTTTTGGAGACTATGTGTTTCTATAAGTCAACCTTAATAAAATAGAGCAAAATTGGCTCATTCAAATCCTCCAATGGTTAAGGCCACCTTAACAATTCTTCTCAGTTTATTGCCTGACCTCCAAAGTATCCAGATGTTGTAGTACTTAATGGGAAGAGCACAAGATTTTAGCCCAAATAACTGCTTTCTTAATACTAGCCTTATCATAATTGAAATTTAGAACTACCAACAGATCATAAGATAATAACAAGAGAATGTCAAAGGGCCACCGTTAAGTGAAAAATGGTAATCCTCCTGGTGATCAAACCAAACAAACAAACAAACAAAAAAACTTGTTGCCTAAATCAATCAAACTAAGTTTACCGTTCAAACACCTCAGCTCACTAAGCTAATAGTGGAGGGAAAGGTGCTCAAGTTTCTTACCATGTAACTTCAATATCAGAGTTTTTTTTGTTTTTTTTTCCACGGATCTCAAAACTCTCTGTTTTTTTTTTTTTTTCTTGCCAAAAGGGGAACATTTAGGCAATTAGGAGATCCAAAGTTCTTGTTATCAAAAAACTAAAACCTTGCCTTCTTGCTCAGACCAACCTTCATCATCATCATTCGTGTAACCACTGCTTAGCCTTGCCTAATTCAAAACCCAATCCTTGCAAAAGGTTTTTTTTTTTTTTTTTTTTAAAACTTTTCTCTCCCCATGGACATATCGTGTCTCTCCAGTCTCTCCTTCACAGACTCATCGTCAATGGTCTTGACCTTTTTATTACTTCAGACAAAAAGATCAATCACTTTTGTCAAAAGTTTGTGAGATACATTGGCTTCTATGGACACTCTCGATGGCTAGTGACCTTAAAATAGAATCTATTATTAGGAATTCGGTTGAAAAATGCAAGAGAATAACTAATCTTACTTAAAACCAAAATTAAAGAATACAAAAAGAAAATTCATATATATTAAAATTTTAAGTATGAATATATCAGTTTTCTAATTAAAAAATCTCAACTTAAAAAATAAAAAGTAATTAATATATAAATAAAAATAACTCATAAATTTAAAATTTTAATATTTTGTATTAAAATATAATATCAAATTTATAATCATAAAATTTACTTTTTAATAAAATTATTGTGTATATTATTATATTCGTTATGATTGTGCATCGTATTTATTTTGAGAAATTGTCATAAAATTTTATAAAAATAAATGAAAGAATTTGCGGCATGTGAAACTCATAATCCCCATTAATTTTGAACCCTCTATCTCAATTTTTTCTTATGGACACGAATGTTTATCGCTGTTAAATAACCGCGGCAGATATTTTTCAAGTATAACTACAAAATTGTATGCATTCATCTTTCTAATTTCCGTTTCTGTGAAGCCTGTGTGCATTGTGCTTGAGTTTACAATTCGGCAAAAGCCCTTCCTAGCTTCCACATCTCAAGACACAGATGAGAAATAAAAAATAAAAAAAAAAAAAATAACGAGAAAGAAAGATGACACAAACAGGGTAATGGGCATAATAAAGGGACACCTAGGATCCTTCTATCCAATCGTGCACCATAAATTGCTTATCCAACATCCATGTCAGCACTATCTAGATCAAAGGAATGAACGAGTGGTTCTCTAGCTCCAAAGCTTGGAAGAAGAGCAATCCCCCCACATTCCAAATCAAGGCTAATCAAACGCCCCAACAAAAACACCCAGAGAAATTTGAAAAAAAACGGAAAATAAAAGGCTACACTGCAACCCACTATAAGCATAAAGTAACATTTCTGCATTGGAATCTCACGCAGGACAACAGAACAATATCCTGTAGGGATTGGATATAACCATGGCCTCTGCTTCCTCCACAACCTTATCAGTCTCCTCCTCGTCGGCCCTCGTGGATGCCAAGCCTCCTCGTCAATCAGCTGCTGGGTCCCCACAGTGTGTGACCCTCCCTACTGTCCCTCCTCCTCCTCTTCTTCAGCCTCAAAGCCGACCCTGGAAAGCCACTACTTATTGTGAGTTGCAATTAAATGGTTGCATACGTCGAAGGACGTTTAATTACACAAACAATAGTAGACATGTAATAAGATGTTCGTTTTCATCAGGTCGAAAGCTAGCTCGCAATGTCATGGCTATGGCAACAGGGGAAGCTCCAGCCGAAGTTGCCCCAAATGAATTGGAGCTGCAAGGTGTTGTCAAGACAGTTACAGAAGCTGTGAGAAATTTGCACATTCTGTTATGTAATTGAGTGTGGATGTGGTGGGAATTGACTTGCATTTGTTTTCTTGAGTGAACAGTGGAATAAAGTTGAAGATAAGTATGCAGTGACTTCTCTTGGCGTAGCTGCTGTATTTGCACTATGGATCTCCACTGGGATGATCTCGGTGAGCCTTTCATATTTTTGGCGTTTAAAGTGCATCTTTTGCTTACCATACTCTCTTTATTTATTATTATTATTTTTTTTCCCCATTAAAAAACATAGGGAATTGGTTAAATTGACATTTTTTGTAACAGGCAATCGACGTGCTCCCTCTGTTTCCTGGGGCTCTTGAGCTTGTCGGCATTGGTTATACAGGAGTAAGTAGCACTCGATTCCCTATTATTTGATGTAGAAGATTCTTACGGAATAGATTTCCAGTATTATTTCATTTAGAAAATTTTGAATCTTTGTACTCAATCACGGTAATGAGGACAATGATATTCAATTCTTTTACGTCTAATTCACATATCAGCCAAAGAATAGTCCCATTAATCATGGGGTTTCCCAATGTTTGACCCTCCAGTGCAGAATGACAAAATTGTTGTCCAGATATATATTGAATAAAGCATCAGTAAAAATTGTCTCCAGGTTCTTAATGCATCATTCTTTTTCTTTGCAGTGGTTTGCATACAAGAACATCGTTTTCAAACCCGACAGGCAAGATTTTTTTTCCATTTTTTTTCTGCTTAAGCACAAAAAGTTTTCGCAAATGCATTAAAATTTGTGCTTATTCACCGAGAACAGCTTTCACAAAACAGGAAACTTACCCCAACGTGCTGGATCGAATTGCAGGGAAGCTTTGATACAGAAAATAAAAGACACTTACGATGATATAATCGGGAGCAGCTAAAGAGAGCCCAATTGTGAATGCTGCTGAAACGAGGCAAAATTTCAGTTTCTGAAGTAGAAATACGACTGCAGCTTTGTGCCATGAAGACATAACCAAGCTTCATTTTGTTTTTGCAAAAGTTTCTAACCGGACTAAGCTATCAGTTTATGTTTTGTCTCGAAGATGCATGTAATTAAGTACTTCTTCACCAACCTTTAGCACTCTCATGCTCCACAACGATCACCTTCCACCTGAGCTATATGAAAGCCCAGTATTAAAAATTATTGATACGGAGTTATCTACTTATTGTTTATATATATATATATATATATAATAAATGGATGTTTCTGAGGAATATTTTTCAATGAAACTCACAGAACTTAAGTATAAATTTTATTTTTTTAAGAAAAAAATTCACGGGACATAAATAAAATATTAGTAGTAGCATCTTGTTGGTGAATTTTGTAGCGAATGACAACAAGAAAGCTGGAAAGAGCAAAGTTTCTGTCAAAACAGAAGAACAGATACCAGAGACCCAGAGAGAGAGAGAGAAAACGAGATTGCATACTCAAAAGTCAGCCCTCTTTTAATGTGTAATTCCATATGTAAAAATTATATCGTAAGCTCTGTATGTGTGTGTGTGTGTGTGTGTGTGTGTGTGTGTGTGTGTGTGTGTGTGTGTGTGTGTGTGGTATAAATTCATGTAGAATCATATTATTTGAAAACCTCACCTCAATTGTAGTTAAAAGTTTACTTTATACAAAATAAATACATAATTTTTCCTTTTGTTTCTCTCTAAATATTTTCCTACTGATTAATTTAACAAACTTAATAATGCATATAATCTTGGGGCGCACTTGTAAAGCTATGCTGCAACAACAGGTAGAAAGTGGCTAGCAAAGCAGCTGAATACCAGATTCGACCAGAAATGACCAATATAATCCTCCCAGGTAGACAGTTTTCATGAAATCATACTCGAATACCCGGTAATGTGAGGTCCCAATTGAGTAGTTGGCAGAAAAGGACTCTCCTTGGTAACCATGATGATTTAGTTTGATTCTGCCGAGCAGAATCCCATTTTCAGGTTAAATAAGCCCAACATTTGAATTCAGTCCCAAGTTAAAGCACGTCTCACCTCTTGCTGGTATGAACTTGCTCAAATAACTGGTCCACCTTGATTGCTCTGGATGACAGACTTCAACTCCAGTCGCATTAGCATTGGTTGGCTTTCCAATTCTACAACAAAGCAAGTTCTGTGTAGTACATCAAGCCCACTGCAAGCCACTACACTTATCCGTACAGAACCCAGAATATGGGACAGTCACCTAAAATAGATTCATCATTAACTATAATTCAAAATTCTCACTCCACAACATTTACATGCATTCCAATGTGCAACAACAAATATAGAATTTTGATTTACCTCCCTTTCAACCAAATCATTTTCTTTTTCTTCTTTAAAGTTGTCATCCTCTTGTATTTCCATAGTCTAAATTTCTGCCTGTCCCTCAACCAGTCAGAGTAATCCTTCCCCCTTTTGCACTCAATAAAGTCTGACAAATCATCTATATCTGATGATCTTTTGGAGTTTTCTCCCAGTAAGCACTTGAGAAAAACCTCGCCATTGCACGTTTCCTCCCTACTGTTTACAGTGGTATCAGAATCAGTGTTATTCTCAAGAGGCTCATGGTGAGAACTTCCCCCTCGATTGTCTTCTTTTGTTTTGGAGGGACACCCATGAGAATGTGTCCTGAAATATGTCAACAATGGAAAACAGGTTAAGTATTTGAGAACATCAACACAACGAAAGGCGGGGAAAAAGGGATTCTTGCTGCCTCAATATATTAGCCTGAAGTACCCAAATGCAACTGTATCAAATTAATACCACAATATTCAACCAGAAATCATTCATAGATATAAATGTTTGAAGAATATAATATATATGAATACTAGTTCTGCACCTTTGAATTATGAAAAAGGTACCAAATGTTATACTTTGAACATCAATGGCTAAAATGGCAACACTTAATGAGCACTTCTTCGAGCCTTTCCAATAAGAAAAATGAAGAAAAAATAGAAACATAGTTCGTGATGCTGAAATTGTAAATACAATGGTATTTAATTTTTGTTTGAAATCCATTCACCTTTAAAACAAATGGAAGCAAACACAAGAAGGACATGGCTTTGGATAATACACATTAGAAGGTAAAAATTAGTAGCAAACAGAGTGCATAAAGTCCATTTCTTTTTAACTGTTGTAGAGAAAAGACTTAAATTTTGTTCTAGAACAAATTAGAAAATAAAAATTAAAAACGAAGAATATCCTTTACCTCAAATACATCTCTTGAATCTTTAGGATTTTTGATAAAACCTTTTGACTAGATTTTTGGACCAACAGGGCCTGCAGAATTATCCAACACTTTCATAGATTAGCAAACCAAGCAAGAATATCACTCAGAACACCATGGAGTGAAGAGGTCAAAATTTACCTTTTCAACTTCACCAGAAGTTCTCCAGGAAAAGTTATTTGATCTGGAACCAAATAGTGCCCATATTGCACTCAAATCACCCACTTCAGTGATAAGCAAATTTAACAGCACCATCAATGTAAGTAAGCAATCTTTCACCAAGAAATCAAGTCCACTAGCATAACATAATGGCAATAAACCTGAAAAGTGGAAAAACATCCACTTGGAACCCTTGTGCCTTGACATGGACGACGGCATTGGTTCTCTTAAAAATTTTTGAAAGGGAAGGTCAGTGCTTAACTGTTCAAAACGACCAACTATATTCATTAAAGCCACGTATTCCTTGCATGAAGTAATGTTTTCCAAGGGTTTCCGAGAACCTAAGAACCCAAAATGCTTCATATGCCACATAGCTTGAAACATTGAACTACTCATTAACTTTATTATTGAAGCAAGAAGATAGATGTCCTGGGAGCTTGTTTCCCTTTGTGGGAATAAAAAAGTATCATTGTTATCATCAGATGAACTTTCAAGTATTATGCAAGTTAAGATTGACAACATCTCATCCTTGAAGTATTCATCAAGAACACACAAGCTATCCTTCACATACATAATTGAGGCAGCCACCAGGTCGGAATTCTTTTGAAACGACATGCTACTCAAATATGCATTCCATGAATCATGTGACTTGGCAATTAGATGAAATAGTTTGTCTCTTGTGGCTGGCTGAAGAAAAGATTCAAAAGTTGGCTGATTACAGCCAAGCAAGTATGGCCTGACAGAACAATTGCCAGATATAGGAAGACTGAGGACATGTGAAATGTGTCTCATGTACAAGATAACTGATCTTTCAAATGCTGTTAAGTAGCAATTCAAAAGGCTAAGGTCTGGCCCCATTTTCTCAGAAGAGATGTGAATACCAATTGCTTCAGAAACCAATACAGCAAGATATGCTTGAAACATCTCAGGAGCACAAAGTATAATAGGGTTGAGAAGCAATGATAAGGCAGCTGACACACTCAGTTCAGGAATTCTGAAGTCCTCACCATGGCACCAAAATAATCTGTTGAGGAAATTTTCAAATGCTTGCTCGTCAGAAATGGACAGAATAAAATGAACTCCAATCACCTCCAAGACACTTCCAATATTACCATCCTCAAAGTGGCATGCAAATAGCATTTCACTTTTGGAAGATGCAGAATCAATTAGCATGAAATAGTCTCTCAACGATTTATGCACCAAAAGTTCATCAGCAAACACCTATATACAATACTTCAACATTAAGCTGGTTTTGGCTGCAAGAGAATTCTAGCAAAAAAGTACCTTAGGAAAGAAAACAATAAAAGTTTTCTAAATCATTAAAAGAGCTCAACAAGTAAGTTTCATTCAACAAGAAAAAGAATATGCAACTCAAACTAAATATATTAATGAAACCCTGGGATTCACAGAATAATTTAACACAGCACCAAGCAACAAATGCCAGTACATGAGCAAAACATCTTGACCCAATTTGGGCATCCAAGGACTAATGACATATCTTAACATATTCATGCCAAAAATAAAAATACACAGAGTTGTAAAACAAAACTGAATAAAAATCTGTAAAATTTCAAAGACAAGATGGTTGTACTGGGAGTCTAAGACAACCAATGTTCAACTAAAGAAGAGGATGGTGCCCTTATCACAATCAAGTAAGATATAAAATCCTACCAAGGCTTAACAAAACAAACAAATATTCAATCAGCAGAAAGATGAGTGGCTATAGGTACGAGATGATATTTTTAAGTTTATTCCTCTAATCTAAAAATGGGAGCATGTAAGTTGATAGGTAATAAATAAACCAAGCTATCAGTAGGTGGAAGAGGGGGAAGAGAAAAAGAAAGTGGAAACTCAAACAATGTTAAGTGCACAAACTTATGGTCACTGTTAATATTAGTGCAGTAATGCACATCTACAAAATACAGTATTTCAGAGGAGTGGTGGACCTAGCAAATCTCTTTCTCATGAAGTAAAAACTAAGCTATAGTATAGGCTCATTAGTTTAATCCAAATGATTATAACTCTCTCTAGGTCTGCTAGTTCATGTTTATTATCATTTAGGTGTAAGATTCAGACATTACCATGTAATAAAGACAATGTTGAGCCCCAATAGAACAAAATCATTAATAAGACCCAGTATAATATTCTATGCAAATGAATTCTAGAATTTTTTCCGAAAGCGAAAACACAGAAGAACATATGCATTAGGCCAACAGCAAGTAGAAAAAAAAAGAAAGAAAGAAAGAAAGAAAAATCTTAGAAAAAAATAAGAACTACCTCAAGCAAAGAGCGAAGGAATGAATAACAAGGATCAGAAGCTTCCCACAAGCGTATTGAAGTAACAAACTCCTCAGTAACTGATGTGGCACAATCGCCAGCAACACAAGTCTGTTCCCTGGAGACCATCTTCCTAAAAATGATTGAACTTTTCCCATCTCCAAAACCTAACCCAATAGAAATCAACCTGCCAAGTATTGAACGAAGAACCTGGCATTTTTCCATCAGAAGACTTTGATCAAGCGCAATAAATGCCAAGACTAGCAAACAACACCTCAAAATCAATAAAAGTTGGTCGACGATGTCCCAAATATCTGCACTCTGGGTACCTTCTCCGTGAGACCCATCAGCAGAAACACCATGTAAAGCAGAGAAAAAGACCCTGAATCTCTCGTCGAGCTCTCTGAACAAAGTATCGGAGAGGTCACGAACATCTTTAAAGTTGAACTTGACACCGGAATTTGTACCCAATTCCAGGTGCGGACAAGCTGATGCGGATTGGGATTCACAATAAGACCAACTCGTGGGTCCATTCATAGACCAGTGGACTAGCAATGCATACAATATTTTCATGTTTTCCGGCTTCAGCCCCTGAAATTGAAGACACCCATTAAATGAAACACAATTTCATACACGCACAACACAGTAATAGAGTGTTTGAAAAAAAAAAAAAACAAAACAAAAGTGTTAGACACAAACCTCTGGAGACTGAATTGATAAGAAAAGATTTCCGAGAGGAGGAGAAGGAGGAGGACATTGGCTGGCTTTGGTTGTGCCATGGCTCTTCTTCTTCTGCTTCTGCTTCTTCCCCTTCTTTGACTTTCTGCTCACCATTCCTGGGATCAAAAATTGAATCTTTCCCAGACACAGTCCGATGATGGCATCTATCTAGATTCAGGAGGTTTTATATCAGAAAGAGCTTTGGGGTTTTTATTTTTTATTTTTTATTTTTGGAGCGTTCTATTATCTTTTTGGCGCGACCATTTTAATTTCTATTTTTTTTAATTTTCTTTTTTATAATTTTTTTGAAGTGTAATCTTCAGAGTTCTGAGGGAGCAGATTTAGAGGGTGGATGGAGCGCAGATACACATTACTCAATTATGGTTGTGCCTAAAATTTCTATTTTTTTATTTATTAATTATGATAATGTATTAAATGATAAATATATATAATTCAAAACTTCTCAAAGAAGCTTGCTCTGCTCTGCACAAGCCACATGAAGCTGGGTGAAGAAGTTTGGACAAAATAAAGATTTATAGAATAATACTAAATATAATTAAAAACATTTATTAATTTATTATGAAATATTACTTATTGAGTAATTTTATTAATAAAAAAATTTATTTACCTCAATATGATAAAAAAGGAAAAATTTTATCATGATGATTAATATTACAAGCATATATATACCCTTATATAAAAAATTTTGTAAAATTTTACCATGGAAATAATTTCAATATTTTGATTCCCAAATAAGGGGGAAAAAATTAACTTTGTAGCATAGAAACTTATTTGTATCAAAAAAAAAAAAAAAAGGAGAAAACTAGAGAGAAAAAATAGAATGCAATAAGTTTAAAAATATATATGGGAGAAATATTGGTTTATACTTTGGTTTTATTAATCTCGCATAATGATCATAATAAAAAATTAAATTTTATACCTTAAAATATTTTCATAAGTATTACTATTGCAATAATTCACCCACAATTTTCCTAATATTATTAAACCACCCTAAAAGCTTTATGAGAGAGGAGAGATATGAGAATCCATGAGTGTGACTTTCAGGGAAGGGATTGATTGCGGCTTGGAAGTGAAAGCAAGTCGTGGGACGCGCTAGTATAATCTACGTATATATATATATATATATATATATATATATATATATTTGTTTAACAGTCGTGAGAAACAAATAAAGTGTTGTATAACATAACAATAAACAAAAAGGCAGATGAGTATACGAGGCGAGTGTTAGTACTTGTTATAATAGTTAATGTATTAATAATTATTATTATTATTATATAATTGAAATTATTTTTAATTTTAATATTTTTTATATAACGATATAATCATTAATAAATTTTAAAGATAAAATTTATAAAATATATAAATATTTTTAAAAAATAATTATAATAAGATTATAAATATGATATATTTATTATATTAAAATATTATTTTTAATATTTTTAATATGCATTATAATGAAATTGTAAAATTAATATATTTTTTATTAAAAAAATAATTGATATCATAAATTAAGATATAAAAATATTTAAATAAACATATAAATATTTGTTAATCAAACAAAATTTTTAAATAAAATATCATTCTTGTATATGAGAAATTTCTTATATACCACCATATAAGTGATTGTTAAACTTAATGTATCTTATATAAAAATTGGTATTTTTTATTTTATTTTTAGATTGTCTTAATCAAGAATCAATTGTAAAGGTGAATATTAGATATATTATAAATTATATAGAAATAAATAAGTAATCAATAAAAAATTTGTTACGTTAAAATAAGTATGAGAAAATATTTTTTTTATCAAAAGTATTTATTCAAATAAATCTTTGTACAATGTAAAATGATGATTTATAAAAAAAATTATGATATTATTTATGAAAAAAAAATTATCATATGAGTATTTGGTAATAATATAATAAGACAATATAAGGTAGATATAACTTTTATATTTTTATATCTAATTGAAATATTAATAAAATGAAATGAGTTAAATTACATTTAAAAATGATACATTGAAAGGATTAGTCAAATAATTTTGATAATTTTAATATTTAGGTAGTCATAATATATGACTAGAGTTTAATGTTAATTTATAAATATAAATTAATTGATTGAAGAATTAATAATAAATTAAAGGAGGTTAACTTATCTAATTATTTGATATTATAATTTATATTTATTATTAACATATTAAAACTCTAACAAGTCACACAAGTAGAGATAATTAAAAAAATATAAAATAAAATTTAAATTAAATTTTATTATTAAATATAGACTACTTTTATAGTTAGATATATGATATTTAAAGGTAGAAAAATTAAAATATAATTTATTAAAAATGGACATAAATTTCTTTAATAAGATTGAAGAGTCAAAAAACCTCACATTATGACCTGTCATTACATGTTTAGTATCTTAGAGTTATTAGTCTCTACTTAGATAAGATTATCTTGATAATGATTTTTTTTCTTTTAAATTAAATTGTAATTATATTTAACAACTGACCAATCTAATTTTATTAATTAAAATTTTGCTTTTTTGATTTTTATTATGCATTTATTTAATAAATATCTCCAACCGCAGTTATCCAAGTGAATAAGAACTGCAATTGCAACCAAGGTGAAAAAAACGCTGTAACGAAGTATCAATTGACTTTGACACGAACTGTATTTCACACAAAAAGCAATTGTTAATCAGATAGGTGTGTATACGTTGGTTTACAAAGAAATGGGTCTGGACTTATAGCTGACAATGGAAGTGCACAACAGCTGCAAGGAAGAAGATTAAGCATGCCTTGTTGAAAATTTTCTATCAATAATCGATGAAAATCGCTTGTTGAACCGAATTCATCTGCCAAAATTATATGTCAACGAACGTATTGGACCAGCGCAGGGATTGTTAGACCAACCCATTAAAGCACACAAAAATAATGTGTATCTGCCCAATGAAATGTCATAATTGATTAGAAATTAAATTCTGATTTCTTCAAGCAGGTCAATAAGATTAGTGGTGGCTGGACAAGTTTGAATAACTAAGTATTAAAAAAAAAAAAAAAGAAGAAGAAGACTTGTGATAAGTGAAAAGTATAGAATTGGTTTGAACTGATTATGTTTCGTAATCATATCTTAAAAACTCTAATTTTTTTTTTTTATCTATCAGTAGTTGAGAAGGCTTTATATATATTTATATAATTTTTGTTTTGCTTAATTGACACCAACTGAGAAGAAAATTTAATATTAAATTTAGTAGCAATGCAAGTCGAATACAAGGCTTCTAATTTAAAATATTGTTTATAATTACACCCAAGTTGATTTTAAGATTTCTAAGTGAATTACACAAATAACTTTATGAGTATTGAGAACTTGAGTAGCTACCTGAATAAGATAGTAGATAGTAGATTATTTATGAAACATAGATAACTCGCCCATTAAGAAAAAAAAAAAAAAAAAGAAGAAGAAGAAGAAGAAAGTAAATAAATAAAGAAATTTGAGGTTTTCAAAAATTGAACTAAATGAAGAACATTGTTCGATCAGCTTTGATTATTATTCATTCTAGTTTAGCAACGAACAAGCTCCCAAGCTTAACGATAAGATTGACAAACCGAATGCAAAATAAATTTGAAAAGCAGAACATAAGGGTTCATTTCTTGAACAAGTCTAAACAGGTTTCAATTCCAAGCCCATGGTTCCAAAACTTCTGGTAGTACTCGCTATAAGCGTAGCTTCTGTAGATAGCGGGATGATCATCATCTGTCAGCTGCGGGGCTGGTCGTATGACAGCATCAGCTGATGGGCAATAAAATGTTGGGACGGAGATCCTTTCCTTGTTGCTGTTGACGATGGCTCGATGCAGCACACTCTTGTAACGGTCATTGCTGATCACCTAAACGCATACAAAAATAAAACTATATTACATATTTAGAATCGCTACGGGAAAGCAATGTCAACCTTCTAGAGTACACGGTCCAAGTCTCCTTATGAAGAAAAGAAAAAAAGAAAAAAAAGAAAGAAAGAAGGATTTATGCTTATATAATTCAGAAACGTTAGGTGATTAGAGGATCTGACCACCATGCTAAAGTGACAACCCAACAAAAAGTTTGAACATTTCGAATTGGCTGGCTGTGCTCTGGCCAAAATCCTCTAGCCATGTAATTAAGCTTTATATAATTATGATTGGCATAAATAGCGATCCAATCGGATTAGAAGATGGTCCCAAGACACAATAAGACTTATTTGCATCAACCATGTGTATGGATATGAGACAGATAACCATAGAGAGCAATTAATCCACTGTGGTGAATATAAAGATTTTCAAAATCAGAATCCTACCTAACATCGATTTGGGATGTTAAGAATGGAATTTTTAATTATAATATTTTACCAAAAAATGGAAAAAAAAAATAATCTTAAAAGTTGCAACTTATAGTTAAACATTTTTCTCATTTCATTTCAACAATTATACGAAAAATTATAATTATTTTTTTATAATAAAAAAATAATATCTCACTTTTTTTATTCTAATTATAAAAGAATATTTAAATTAAAAATTTTCTGCACATCAAACAACTTACTTTTTTATATTTATAATTTAAATTAGAACAATATTTTTCTTTTCAATTATTATTATTATTGTTAATCAGCATGAGTTTTAAAAGCATGAGAGTCATTTCATCTTAGAATCATACATCCAAAGAAGGTATGGATGCAACAAGTACAGGAAAAGAGTATAAGTAATAAGATTTTGTGCCTGTCACTAAAAAAATAAAAATTTAAAAGCCTACCATAAAGAAAATCAAAGTCGTAAAATCAGACACTGATGATTCTAATTATCTCCACCAAGATCTTTGATTTTATCATTTGGTTAGAGACTTTCCTAAGATCTTTCATCTTACCATTTCTTCATTAAGATGATATCTCAAAAAGATTTTAGCGTAATTCTTACCTTAAAAAAAAATCATAGTACTAATCAAATCGTTGGTTTGACGTAAAATCATAAGAGTTCTACTTAGATTGGAATTTTAACGACTACGGTGAATATACCCTTCACGAAACTTATAGGAAAAATAAAAAGGCAAATAACTTAGGTAAGGGACAGCCAATTTAACCTGTATTTGATCTCCAATGTTCACAGTGAACGTGTAGGGAATAGGGTTAATAGCAACCCAACTGTCGTTTCTGAGCACTTGCAAGCCCGGTACATCATCTTGAAGGAGAATGGTAATTGCATTAGGATCGGTGTGGCGAGGTAATCCATAAGTTAATTCCGGCTGTGGACACGGTGGATAGTAATTGATGGCCATGTGTTGCCCATGCTTCCCCAAGGCCCCATTGATATATTCGCCTTCCAGGCCTAAGCTCTCTGATATTGCTTCAAGCAGTCTTAGTGCCAATTGTCTGGCATTCCTGCAATATTCACCTACATCCTCTCTGCGAATGCATGAAAATAAAATTGGAATTTGGAGAGATGGTCAAGCTAGCATATTTATGTCCATGGTACCTGAAAGATGCGGGTTGGCTGGGCCACTCCTGTATATAGTCCTCTAAAGGATGGCAGTGAAGCCTCAAGTAGTCCCTCCAGTTGGAGACTTTCTCAGTTTTTTCGTTGAAGCTAGTGGAGAGCCTTGTTGTCTTCATGGGGTCATTGGTGTAATTCTTCAACCTCTCGCTCTCAGGCAAATGGAAAAACTCCCTCGAAACACGTAACATGGTGTCAATCATCTCTTCAGGAATTCCATGGTTTTTAACCTGCAGAAGAGATTTACAAAACAGGAAAAGTTCCACCCCGTAAAAAAAAGAGGGGAAAAAAGAAAAACCAACATAGGTACCTGGAAGAAACCGTAATCTTGACAGGCTTGGCCTATCTCTTTGATTGTTTTAGAGCGGCTTGGACCGTTCAGGCCTTCGAGATCAATTATGGGAATAGAGCCGTCCGAGGACGGAGTCCCACAAAAAATCGGCCTATCAGATACAGGTCGGATGTAATCTGAGGGAACATAGTTTACAGTGGACAGAAGGTCTGTCAACAATGGCTTTGCAGGTGCCATTGTTCTCAACACCCTTTCCAGGCATTTCAGATTCCAGCCTAATGCTACTTTGATGAGAGGTATTAGATTATATATAGAGTAAGTACCTAAATTGCTAGGCGAAACTACCAAATTCCATATTTATGAAGGATAGTAAATTACAATTTTTATATTTCACCATTGTTTTGGTGGAGGAAATTAATTTGCTTTAAATTTCTCGCCTTTTTTAATTATTTTTTCCCCTTGTTTTTTAGCCTTTGTTACACTGTTTTTGGTAAAGCAAGGTCAATTTCGTCAGTAGATCTCACAAAAGAAAAGACAAGAATGATTGGGCTAAGTCGTATTACTCTATTATCTTTGACAACACGTGGTCATGCGAAAATTTTCCAACGACGCCACGTTGATTGAGCTGAGTGCTGTAAGGAGGAGCATAAAGTTTTTTTTTTTTTTTAATTATTATTATTAATATTAAAAAAAAAACATGTCTTCTTGTTACACAATAAATTAATTCATATAATTAATTGACATGCTGTTCAGTAATAAAACATAGTTATTCTCATATATATATATAATCAGATAAATATTTTAATAAAAATTTAAATGCATAATTTTCAACCGACTAGCTCTTTTAATTTCTACATCACAAAGATTTGTATTTGTGTATTATCGTCTTTGTTCAAGCAAGGAAGCTTTCTTGCGGTACACAACGTATACAAACAGGCATTGAAATGCGTGAAAAATTTATCTATACAAATGTTATTGGAAATAGTTGGTGGCCATGGGACGTTACCATGGGAGAGCTAAGAAGACGGTCAATTTTCATAAAAGTGTAAAAATTAAGGAATAAATGATTGGTGCATCTTCAATAGAATAAGGTTTGAGAATAGTTTGAAAATTATCTCATCAAAGTTTTTTTTTTTTTTCCTTTTTTATATTTTCCCATACTCTCACCAAATTGATGAGAGAAAGAAAGAAAGAAAGAAAGAAAAAAAAAAAAAAAAAGTGACTTTGAATTGAATAAATCTTATCGTGAAAGATGACGTCACAGAAGTTTCGTCATTGCAAGCGTATACAACAAGGTCTGCGTCTCTGGGATTAGAAATTCGCCGTGGAGCTCAACGATCCATGATCTAGATAAATTAAAAAAATAAAAATAAAAAGTTCGGGCCAGGTGTAGCCAGATTCGATGATGACCTCGGTATAAATTGTGCGTGCATGAACGAAGTGACGCCATCTGTTGGCTTTGAACTTCGACCACAACTTTATCACGTCTTTTCCAGCGCGGAGATACTGTGTTCCAATATATTATTTATATTTAACACAATAATGTAACAAAATTATATTTAAATGCCATATATATGCTTTTGTTAATATGGTCCCTGCCAAAGAACCCTTCTTGGTGATATAAGCAAACATTTTGTCTTTTCCATTGACGGGTGATATGCCAGTTGGAATGGGCTCAGTTTAATTACAGGGCTTTGCGAAGCCTAAAAGACGAGCCGGACTGTGAACAGTGTTTTTTAGCCCAGGCTGAAAATCCACTTTGCTGCAGATTTTGAAATTTGGGCCTTTCAATATTTGGGTTTTTGCAAGCAGATTCAATTTTTGGGATTTTGAACTTTAAGCCTTTCAATTTTTTGTCAAAATATTTAATAAAATTAAATTTACTGAAAATCATGAAATTTTTATAGATGTGAGGAAACAATTCTTCCGGATGAGAATGAGATCAATAAAAGTTGATAGAAAATTAAGTTGAGATCTCAAATTCCCAATTTTTTATTTTATTTATTTATTTATTATATTTTTATTAGAGATAGGAACATGAAATGGCATTAGAAGTTCTCATCCCTATTGTCTGTCACTTGCTCTCCTCCGGAGACCCCACTTTGTACACTGTTAACACCAGGTCCAGTTGAACTTCTCTTTTTTCTACCCCCCTTTACTCTGTTGCTAGGAAGGGCAATTGTTCTGATCACTTCTATCAGCATAGTTCAAATTGGGTGATTTGCGGTTGGAACGAGACTTCGATTCTCCTTTCCGGATGGGGAAGGTAATGACAACATAATTGGGTTTTGAGATCGGGGACCACAATTGAAACGACAATTCCTGCCTCCGTTTCTGCTTTGTTCACCACCTTTTATAAGAATAATATTAAATATTATTTTTATTAAAATAAATAATAAATTAAATTTTCTTTTTTTGAAATATTTAAAAGTACTCCTAGACTGCCTCGTAGGGGTAACATTTCTCTCCTCACGCAGGCAACCGGATAACCCCCCCAAAAAAAACATAAAAATATAATAATAAAATAAAACAAAAAAAAATATAGAAACAAATAAAAAATACACAACCTTAGAAGGAGCCAGGCCACAGTGGGACCCACAGGGTTAACCTGGACACTACGCTTTTTACGGATATGTCCTGATGGGGACTGAGCGTTTGTGGTGGAGAGTGGAAGATGAATGGGGGGAAATGGAAATTGAGAGAAAAAGTGAAAGAAGGTGGGGCTTTAGTGTGATCAGCCACTAAATCGCAGCCACATGGCCTCATTAGCTCTTCTCTCTCTCTCTCTTTTCCCAATCTGCCATTGGCTTCATTTCCAGCCTCAAAATTAAAAAATTTTATTTAAAAACAAAGAAAAAAAAAATTCCCAGAAATTATGGTGGCTGAGATTGATCCATACTCCTCACAACTGTAGTTTCTGCACTTTCGTTTCCTCTCTCCAGACAGTTCGTTCCCGTCTATTTATTTTATTTTATTTTATTTTTTTGCGTCTGAATATTCTGATCCACCATGGCCGGAAACCATGATTTTCCGGTGAACTCAGTGTGTGCATGGTCGGAGATTCCGTCTTTTCTTCCAACTTTCTAATTCGCCATGGATGTCTCGGAAGGTACTTCTAATTTTTTTTTCTTTCTTTAGTTTTCTTTTTCTTTTTCTTTTTTTTTTGGTTTAATATTTTTGTTTCAAATTTCAAACTCTCCGTTCCGTTGCTGGAAAAATTCAACAAGATGAAACAAGAAAACTATTACTATTGTTTGCTTAACAGCTTGATAGACAAGGAATTGAGATAGATTTGAGATTCTGGTGATTTGTTGTTACTCGGCAACGAAGGAGAGGTTTTTGAGATTGGAATAGAGATAATGTATTTTGATGAGTTTATTGGAAGCTCTGGATATGTAGTTACTAGTGATGATTGTTGCTGTTGGTTACTAATTTTTTTTTTCCTTTTTTTTTTTTTTTTCACTTTGCTAAGGATTTGGCATCTACGGGCTCGTTTTGGTGAGGATTCTGAATAAAGGAATTTACTTTGGTCTCTCCTTGTTCTGGTGGTGTCTTAAAATTCTTTATTTTCTATTGCTTATAGTATGTTTATATGCAACCGTATTTTGTACATGTACGGTGCATGTGAATTGATTTTTCTGGTTGTTCTGGGACGGATCTCTATGGATTGTTTTTGTTCTGTCTCTTTTGCAGTAGTATTCACTAGTCAAAGTCTTTGGATTCAAGAAACAACGGTTTTATTTGTAGTCTTCGATGTTGCTACAAAAGAAAGTAGGTTTCTGTTTTATCCGTTGCTCGTTGGAGAGAATTTGAAGCAGTATCAGCTGCTGAGGTCCAGGAATGGACGCACTCTCCTCTGGAGAGGACTTGGTTGTCAAGGTAATTTGTTGAGGGAAAACATTCATGCTTGTTTTCTAAATAGGCTTCTGTTCTTTACATTCCACTAAATAAAATGCTATGAGCATCTGAATTGCTAAGTTGTGTTAACAATAGGCGAGAAAACCATATGTAATTACCAAGCAACGTGAACGGTGGACAGAGGAGGAGCATAACAGGTTCCTAGAGGCCTTGAAGCTCTATGGACGGGCTTGGCAGCGCATAGAAGGTCATACATTGCAGTCATCATCTTTGGCTTTTCTGTTGTCTTTGCTTTGCACTACTATATGTGTGGAATGATCTATTATATTCCATGCATTAGTCGGAGAGGATATTCCTATGAGAAATGCTGTCAGCCTTTAAGAATTTGCGGATATAACTGATTTTAAAATGGAGATTTTTCTCTTCTGTTTGTGTTTTTTGCTTGGTGGTGTGCAGAACATATAGGAACAAAGACTGCGGTGCAGATCAGAAGTCATGCACAGAAGTTTTTTTCAAAGGTCAATCATCATTTTTCACTCAACTCTTATATCAACTATAATTGCCTCCTGCTTTTTTCACTAACATCCAAACCATTTTATGTGCTTGAAGTGTATACCTGATTAAATTGTTTGTTTTTTGGTTCTCACTGATTTTATATGTCATGCAATGTCCCTGATATGCTACAATATATATATATATATATATATAGAAAACCTGCTGTCTGGATTCTTGCTTTCATTTTGTTTTCAGATGGAGTAATTAGTGTCAATACAATCTGCAGTTTGAGACAGTGCACGGTATTTGCTTAATCAAATATGTTGGTAATAGCTGACGATTTGTATAGGTTATTTAGTTGAGCTACAACCGCTTAAAATTTTCTAATGCTTCCTTCTGTATTTCTTGTCCACCATTCAGTTAGGAATAGTGCTCACTCATGTTAACATTTAACTCGACTACTGTGGGTGGTTGTATTTGATCCGGTATTGCCAAGTTCATTATGAGAAACAATGCTGTTGACATCATTTTGGTGATGTAGGCTGGTTGTTATGAAATAATTGTTATTTGCAGTTTGAAATTCCTTCCTTGTCTTTGAACTTGGAATACTTTGAGAGGTAACTACTGGTAACAATGATGTACATACCTCTTCTAGGAATGGAGATATAACTCTGGACATTGTGTTGGCTATTCTGCGCAACAAAAAGTTAAAAAGTAAAGTTTACAATCGGTTGTTGATATTAATTGTATTCAAAGTACTTAAGGAAACAATAACAGATGCTAAATAGATTAGCGATCATTTTTGCAATGAGATCTGCAGTAATATTCCAGAACCATCGTGACAAATTTATGAGTCTATTTTGCCTACTTTTATGCACACTAAGGAGGTTAGGTAAGCTTGTGCAAGCAACAGCTTTGGTGGGTTTTGGGGTTCTCTTTTACCCCATTTGTGGATTACAGGTGTCTAGGTTGGGGAATTTTTGCTCTGATGGTTGAGATAATCTTTGGGGCCTTGTCTGGATTTGGGGTCTGCTTTGCCACATGATGTGCTTGAAAATATGTTTTTTCAAGTTTCATGGAGCTTACCTGCCCATCCTCCTTGGTATTGAAGATTAAACTTATCAGGATAATTAACTTATGCTCATAGTGAACCTCATTTGGTATCAAATTTTTTTGCAGTTCCATGCTTCCTGATTTTTTCTCTAATTTTTTACATAAGTGCCTTTTAGTTTTGATTTTAAGTTGGTACCAGGACAAAGTCCATACTGCAAGCTAGCAAGGTATAGAAAAGATACATCTCCTCATGTTTGCTTCCTCACTTCAGAACTTCCACCACTGTGAGTGTAATTGTGCATAATACCATTGTATTCCGATTTCTGTGACGTGGAACCAAATTACATCACTAGATGTTTGATTTTATTTCAATTCTCTGAGGGAGAATTATTTTCTTCCAGCTTCAAGGATTCCAAATTTAGTTACTCTCTACTCCCTGTCAGCTGCAGATCCTTGTAGCCCTTGTTATGTGCTCCATGGCCCCTATGCTATAAGTTGATTATGACTCTTGTATATTGGTACTAGAGCCCTTTGTCAACATGGGATTTCTGATAAGAGTTAATCTCTGAAAGTTTTTTACACTAGAGAGAGAAAAGTTGCACTAAGAAGCCAGCTTGAAACAGAATACAGATCATATGGCCTCCATTTCCTCTAGATATGTATCTTAGGTTAATTTTATCCTCTGTGTTTATCTATGATATTGAGATCAAAGCTTATTTATCAGAATGCATATGCAGATATCCTATTTTTCAGAAATTCACACCATAGCTGATTGTAATATAAAAGTCTATAGTCTTAACTGAAGCAGGCAATAGAAAAAGAAAAGGAAAAGGAAGAAAACAGAGAAATCTCATATTCCTTTTCTTTTGGTCTTGTTATCCTTACTCAACTGCAACAAAATTTCCCATTATAGTAAAAATGGGGGCTGGCTTGGCCAAAGAGTTCAGCTGACTGTTTGGCCAAACCAGCCCCCTTTTTTTGTTTGCTGGCCTTTGGGATGTGTGAATATGGATTTGAAAAATGCCCATTGAAGCAATTTAGTGAATTGAACTAAAGGTTTCAAGAAAACAAGATCTGAGAACTCAACTGGTGTCATAAAAACAATCTGTAAGCCCAAATTTCTAGTAGGACTTGTCTAATGCTTAATCTTTAACCTTCATGTCCTTTGACAAAATTTTTGGTAGGATTCATCCAATGCTTAGGCTTTACACTTGCATCTTTAGAATCTTCAATTCCTCCAATATTTTGCATGTCAGTTGCGAGTAATTATATGGAAACATTTAACCTCTTCTTCATTCCTTCAAGGCCAATTGTAGAATGATTTGAAGTAGTGTTTCCTTCACAAATATTCTTGTGGTGTATGAACAGGTTCTCCAGTCAATTTTCAATTTGTTTACTTGATATAATTTTCTGTTTCTACTTTGATGTTAGGTGGCCTCTTACATTTGACTGTGTTGTAGTACGACCACATGCTCTTTAACTTCCCCCAACCCCCCGCCCCCCCAAAAAAGAGGCTGACTTTATGGATGGTATGATAATACAAGATATCATCATCTAAGCAACACTTTTCCTCAAACACATATTCCTATTTTACCTTTTCATTCCCTTTCCTCATG
Organism: Kandelia obovata; assembly: GCA_021464305.1. NCBI lineage: Eukaryota > Viridiplantae > Streptophyta > Magnoliopsida > Malpighiales > Rhizophoraceae > Kandelia > Kandelia obovata. The sequence continues at coordinate 6,201,078 of CM038482.1, read as the reverse complement.
GATCCTGCTTTTGGTGCCTTGGAAGAGATTTTCTATGAATTCTTTTCATCAGTTATACCGATGCATATTCACTTTCAGTTGGAGAAAGAGGCCATTACTAAAGGTGTTCCAGTGGGACAAACTCTTGACATAGACATTCCACCTCCACGCCCAAAACGAAAGCCTAGTAATCCTTATCCTCGAAAGATAGGTGCAGCTCCTACTGCATCACAGGTAGGAGCAAAGGATTCAAAGCTCTTCAATTCATTTTCTTTTCAACATGGGAAGCAAGTGCTGGATTTGGAAAAAGAACCACTCCCTGAGGTGATTATTTCTTGTTTCTTCTCTATTTGTTTGCTAGTTCATTTTCCACTTCAACCATAATCTTTTTTTTTTGTACATTATTCAGAAATCCAAGGGAGACAAGAAGCCAACACCTGCCAAAGAAAACCAGGATGAGAATTGCTCAGGAGTGTTTTCTCTTCTCGAAGAAACTCCATGTTCCTCCTTGACTTCAGTAAACAAGAATTCAACAACAATGGAGGTGCTCAGAAAATCTTGTTCATCCTGGGAGTTTGTATCTTTGAAGGAGATAGTCAATCCCAATACAACTCAGGAATCCTTTCTCACTGTTCAGCATGAAGAAAAACAGAAACTGGATACAGCTGAAGAAGCTGTTCAGGACAATGGCAATGTCAAAGATTCAAGGCTTGAGAATTCTTGCCCTCTGCATGAAAATAAATTGGTTCAGGGCAATAAATCACAGGACCTCACTATGGCATCCCCAACAGATGACTTGCAATCCATGCAGAAATATCCAAGGCATGTCCATGTGCATGTTTTAGATGGGTGCCTGGAACCTTGTATGCAAACTTCTCCCTCAGATTTAACATTCCAAGACTGTATGTTGCCCATGGATGCAGCTCACTCACATTTAGCTGCATCCAATACTGCTGAACATCAAAGTAATACATTGCAGTCTTTTGCTCATCAATCATATCCAACATTTCCACCACCCTTTAGCATGGCTCCACCTAACCACAATGATTGTAGATCATTTACACACCTCTCCTCCACATTTGAAAACGTTATTATGTCCACTTTGATGCAAAATCCTGCAGCATATGCTGCAGCAAGCTTTGCAGCTACCGTTTGGCCCTATGCAAATTTGGAAAGTTCTGCAGATTCTCCAACATCCGCCCAAGGGGGTCCTCTGTGTAGGCAGATGAATTCTGCTTCTAGTATGGCAAATACTGCTGCAGCTACTGTAGCAGCAGCAACCTCTTGGTGGGCGGCCCATGGTCTGCTTCCCATATGTGCTCCTCTATATACTGCCTTTACCTGTCCTCCTACATCTGCAACTGCAGTTCCAGTAGCAGATACTGGTGAAGTTCCTGAATACAAGCAAGAAAGAGGAAAAACAACTTCTGATAATCCTCTGCAAGATCAAGATTTGGAGCCAGAACACTCTGAAGCTTTGCAAGCTCAAAATTCAGCTGCGAAATCACAAACTGCATCATCATCAGATTCTGAAGAGATTGGAGGTCGAAAGGTACATAAAGGATTAAGTGCTACTCCACATGAGAATGCAGCAATAGCAGCACCTGAGACCCATGATTCAAGCAAAACAAAGAGCAGAAAACAAGTTGACCGTTCTTCATGTGGTTCCAACACACCTTCTAGCAGTGAAATTGAGACAGATGCATTAGAGAACCATGAGAAAGGCAAGGAACAACCAAAAGAAACTGATGCAAATCACCTGGCTGCTGACACTACTAATCGTAGAAGCAAAACTTGTAGCAGCACAAGCGATTCGTGGAAGGAGGTCTCTGAAGAGGTATTAAGACGATCTTCTTTTTCGATAAAAACTTCAGTGGCACAGTATACTGGAAGAATAGAGCATAGTGCCATCACATTATGGATTTCTTATTTTTTGCTTCTCTTATGGCCTTACTTAGGGACGACTGGCTTTTCAAGCACTCTTCTCCAGAGAGGTATTGCCTCAAAGCTTCTCACCTCCACATGATAAAAAAAGTAAAGCCTGCCAGAAAACCAATGATGAAAATGACAAGGAAGTTACCAATGTGAAAGATAGGGTTGTATCACTGGTAGATCTCAATGGCAAGACAAGTCCATCCTGCTCTTGTCGTCCAGAAATGGAGGAAAATGTGTCACATAGATTTGAAAGTAATGGAGAGGAGGGGCTGCTGACAATTGAGCTTGGGCATGGAAAGCTTAAGGCTCATCGGACAGGATTTAAACCTTACAAAAGATGTTCAGTGGAGGCCAGGGAAAGCAAGATGGTGTCTGCCAGCGGCCAAGGGGAGGAGAAAGGCCCCAAGAGGATACGTTTGGAAGGGGAGGCCTCAATATGACATTTGAAATTGCATGCTTGAACAAAGGAAAACCTTGTTATGCATGGAATCCCTAATTCTGCCCTTTTGTCCATATTTCTTTCCTGTTTGAATTAGAGTATCTGCAACTCGCTAGACTACTTGTGACAATTTATGTGTACTGTCAACATTAGCTCATTTACTCGAACCCATGCAACTGAAGTTAGAACACTCCATTGAAGAGACTTCAATCAGATTAAAGTCTACCCATGACCATACGTTCCACGATCATTCATTCATGGATACTTTCTACATCTCCGTTTGCGTCTGTTCTTGTTCTCCCTAGTTATGTCAGGCAAAGCAACAACAATCTGTCTAATAAAGCGTCCGCCCCTGGAACTTTCTTGTTTCTTATTTTGTTAATAAACTATGACAATCAAAATAGAATCTGCAATCCAGTAGCTTTTTATAGCTTATTCCGTATCTCATTTTCAGGCACATCACCCAGAACTCTGAAAAATGATTATACCAAGGCTATGTTTCTGGTTATTTTCCTCTATACCAAATTATAATTTTGTTCTGTTGCAAACAAAATAACTTGTTTTGCAAGGTGGTATCTCAAAGGGAGGCTTTTACTACAATTAAAAACTCTTCATCATACCCTGCAAATTCTTGGAAGCAAAACTTATGGGTGCGGACATTTTGAAGAACTGAAGCTGTAGAAGTTACAAAGAACATTCATATTTACAATTCCTGCATATAAAACAAATAAATTGTATTATTTACAGAAATCTCTTGTAAAATTGATCATCTTGCTTCACACTGCCTGGTCTGTCAGTATAATATTCTGTACATCAAATAAAACTGTAAGTATTTCCCTGGTCGCATCAGTGATAACTATAGCCGCTTCAACAGCATGCAAAGATAAAAAATGCATGCCGCATCTGACCCTGATTTTCAGCACTGAACCCAAGGAAAAAAGGGCCTCATAGTGCACAGGGGCTCCCACACTATCTTGGTAGTCAGCAACCTAAGGAAGCCATTTCTAAAAAGATCTGTACAGCTTTTGAACGTACTTGGAGAGTGAATCATGGGGAGTTTTTAGGAAATCTCTGTAATGCAAGGAAATGAGATTGGCGAGACCGTATGTTAGTAATGTAACCTTGGATTCTATTCTTGTTGGCAGGAGTCAGTAAAAATGGAGGGTTCAGTGACAGACATGTTGCTTCTCCATCGATAAAAGAAAACAGAAGCATTGCTTTAGAGTAAGAGACTGCTGCACTATCCATGTTCTCCATATATTCATCTACCTGGAAGAAGGCAGAAAAGGGTAAAAACACTCGTAAAACAAATATCAAGATCAATGCTTACAGCCCAGAAGATAATTACTTACAGCACCACTTGTACCAATATGAAGTGCTTTTTGGAATATTATTTCCATGGCATCAGGCATCTCAGCAGTTGCTGTAACATATTTTAATATTTTCAGTAAATTGTAAACCCAGTAACAAAGGCATGCATAACTAGAAAAATTGATTAACAGCCCAACCATCAATCTCTTTCAGTGGCCATGATAACTTCTCAGCATGATCAAAAGCAGCAATAAGCCCTTGCTCTGCCCACTTGTAGGCTGATGAAGGGCCGGTAAAATCTTTTTTATCCACTACATCTGTACCCCAATCAGTGTGGCCTTGCATGGGTGAAAGTTCAGGGGCTGAACTGCTTTCAGGTAATTCGTTCCCTCCAGTAGAAGCCAGCCACGAGTTACAAATCTGAATAGCTTTCTTCCATAAAGCCAAAACAACAAGTTGAATTGAAAATGCTTCCAGAAATAATCCTGCAGTATACTGAAAGCAATAGCAATTATGACTCATAAATAACACAAAGATGGACCAAATAAAATAACCATCCATACTCTGAAAATGAAATCTCAACAAAAGTAGTGGTTGGGTTTTGTTAAGATGCCACAGAAGTGTTATTTGGGGACAGTAAACAAGGATTGAAACCATCCAAAATGAATTGGGAACATGCTAACATGCTAAAGGCAGCCTTAGTGTCCTTTATACAATGAGGCTCCAAAATACAGCAAGTGCAGCTTGTTCATGCTGCACAATAACCATCATTTACCGGTAAAGCACGCCCTTGCAACAGAGATAACTGGTTATAAAATGATTTTTTTTTTCCTTGGCAGCAACAGACCAAGAAAAACCTAGATTACCTAGTCCACTGGAGTACTAACAATAGACAATTCTAAACAGAGAACAGTAATCCACCTTTGTTGTGTTCCTACAATAACAATTGGGATCAGATAAATTTTGACTTAGTATATATTCTACCCACAGAATAACAATAAACTGTTGGACATGGAATCTGAAAACTGATGAACAGAAAATTTCAACTCTATGCATAAAGTATTCTGAAATGTCAATGGATGAAAGAAAACTTTTAACAAGAGTGCAACCTGTTCGGCAGAAAATGCTTATGAACCAACCTTTTCTTGGGCTAGTTCTGCAATTGCCCACACATATTGGCATAACAACTGGAGCCTACTTGAGGGATGTGGTGTTGCACATGATGCAGCTAAAGGATCTGATCCACTAACATGAGTATTTTCAGCACTATAGGCAGAAATAGTGACAGGATCCTTTGTTACCATAGCAGCTGCTATATCATTGTCATTTTGCTTTGTACAAGACACAGAAACCCTGGTGGTGGAGCTATGTTGAAGGGATGTCCCAAGGTAAAAAGAGAAATTCTCCATTGAAGCAACATGAGGATTAACAAGAACATAATCTTCCATCAATTCAGTAACTACATGGGCAATACAAAATCAGTACTTGCAAAGAAATCAGAAGCCTAAGTGGCAACAACTACAGAAAATAAAAACAAAAAAGAAAGTGGGGCAGACCTCCAAACTTACCTGACAAACATTGACTCCCATCAACAGAGTTCCTCACTCTATCACGTGAAACATTCTCTATGGACCCATGAACACTTCTAGTGTCAGATGTACTTGCATGATCTTTTCCATGCACTGCTATATTGTTGAAGTCATGTCTAGATGAACCAGTGAAATTTGAACTTCTGGAGACTGAGCACATGGGATGCTCTGAAATTAATTGGGACTTCTTACCAGAAGCAGGGGAATCAAATGGATCAATCTCCATACCCATTCGAGGAAGTAAAGGAGACTGCTGAAAATCCACCATTACCCTACATAGTTAACTGTTATAAGGGACCAAAACAGAAAGCACACCAATACAGAAAATGCATCCCAGAAATGGGACTCACAGGCTAATAGAGGTTAACTTACTCGGAATAAAATAAAATAATACAGATTGTCTTTGGAAGTTACCTTTGCTCCCCTAGGAACTTATGATTGAAGAAATCTTTGAATCCTAATCTCCCATCTGCACGTTAAATAATCTTGTTCATGGCAGCCTCATGGAGAAGTTAAGCAAAGTTCTAACTATTAAAAAACCTAGTCCCGATATTAGTATGCTTAAATTGTTACTCATTCCCACCTAACATACAGCAAGCACACACACAGGTGGCACCATAGTAATCAGTACCTGGGTTTTGATGTAAAAGACTTCTGCATAGGTCCACACAATCTGGATGTAACTCATCTAGAGCACCTTGTGGAAATTGCAGCTCAGTGGATGACAAAATATTTTGGAAAAGCTGTACGCAGTGAAAAGGCCATGTGAATGAATTGTAGCAATGAAAATTATCAATTTGGAACTGCTAGCTCCAATTCTGCCTCAAGCCTCATAATGCATAGGAAATCTCATGTGTATTTCCAAGATTCTTCCACAAACCTGGAATTGACTATTACCCTCGAATGGTGGTTTCCCAGTCACCAGCTGGAATAGAATCACACCCACACTCCACAAGTCGGCCTGCACATATCATTCAATCATGTTAAAGAAAATGCAGTAGATACTCAATCACCCTCATTTTGATATATCTCCAGTTACATCACCTTTGCATCATACTTTTGGTTTTTGATAATTTCTGGAGCCATGTACAATGGTGAACCACAGAGTGTATCGGCCAAACCTTGGGGCATCAAGGACCTGCCATAAGGGTAAGTCAAGGAAATGACCAAGTTTAGCAAGATGCTCAGTACAGCTATTGGTATTTTAGACCCCAGTGTGCAGAACTAGCAAGACTTTCAAAAAATTACTCACTCAATGAAGTATCCATCAAAATGTTTTGAGTGAACTTGAGTTTTCTAGACTACAATAACAAACTCATTCCATAAGCCATCCAAAACTGCATAGTCTGATAATAAAATTACTATGGTCTTTTCACGTCTCCCCATGCCAATAACTGAAAATTGAAATGCGTTCAATCAATCATACTTGGCTTTTACTCATATGGTTCAAAGAGTTTAAATTATCAAATCTACAAGTTGATCAATTCCAAACTTTGGTATAACTCCACCATAGTCCACTTTGAAGGCCAAACTATGCAATTAATGAAAAGAGGCCATCTTGGGCTTTGTTCAGTATCTCATTCAGCTGCTCAATTACAAATGACCTTTCCATTCTAAGAACATATGATGTCAATTGGCTATTCCCAAAGAAAGCATAGGAAAGACCATAAACATATAAACAATGGCAAACATTTCCAAATAATGTCAGACTCAGTGCGGTACTTTTAAGGGCAATAGGGGAGAAAAAGATGGAGCAAAAACCAAAAAAAAAAAAAAAAACTTGATGGATTAAACATTTAAAAGCTACCAAAACATGCAGACCTTGCAAAACCAAAATCCCCTATCTTCAGCTGTGGAATTGTTTGATCTGATGACAAAAGTAGGTTCTGCAAGAAAATTTAACTTTTTATTCAGCTTCTGCGATACAAATTAGGCCTTACACAAAGGCATAATAGCAATCACATAAGAAGGAAAAAATTAAAATTTTAGGAATAGAGCCAAATTCAAGCCTAGGATAAATTGTAGTACCTGTGGTTTTAAATCCCTATGTATGAGATGATTTTCTTGAAGCACTTGAAGTCCTGCAGCTGCCAAATGCACCCACAACAAAATTGAGCAAGTTTAAGGAACTTCCGTTCTTTAATTTATGTTCAAATATTACAACCTACCCACCCGGATCACATTAAATGCCCATTTCCCCACCTTTACAGCCTTAATCTAAGTTGAATGTCCTAGAAACAAAGTTTTCAGCTAAACAAATGACAAAGCATCAATGCAGACACTATTACATGGTTCAACAGCCCATTTACACAATCATCTGGAAAAAAAAAAAGGTGTTTCAAAGACTTTTTGCAATAATAAAACATTATTGAGCAAACGGCAAAGTTAAAGCAAAACTGATGAATGGTCATAAATTACAATACCCAATTGACGCAAAAAGTGCCTGGCAACAGCCTCCGATACTTTGCCGTGCTGTTGAATATACGCTGCCAGATCACCTCCATCACAGTATTCCAATACGAGATATATCCTCTCCTCCGTCTACCCACAAACATTTTAACACACACACACAAAAGAAGAATCTTGAAACGTGACCATAATTATAATTACAGGAGCAATCAGTACAATAAAAGAGGAAAAGCAAATGGGTTTTTACGTTGGAAGAGAAATAATACCTCGATGGACTCGAAGAGGCGAACAACGTTGGGGTGATTCATAGTACTGAGAATGGAAATCTCCTTGACCAAGTTCTCCTTGACCTTGTAGGTAAGCCGTTTCTTGTCGATCTCTTTGACGGCAACTTCCATGCCGGACTGCCGGTGCTTAGACCGCCAAACCACGGCGAAAGAACCCGACCCGATTCTCGGGCCCAGTACGTAGTCTCCAATGAACCGGGCCTGGCCAATATCCATTTTTGAACTCTCCGGACCCCAGAGAAGATTAGACCCACCACTGGTCTTTCTTTCTTAGTAATTACATGCGTCGGCCAATAAATTTGTTCTTGCTTGTCTGTTTCTGGTACTTTTTCAAGACGAACCGGCCGGCCGATTGTTGTGTTTATTGCGATAGAGAAAGAGATTGACAACTAGAAGCAGCGTGTGGCGTGTGGTGATGATATTGAAAAATTAGATTAGATACATATATTCGTTGTTGTTGGACTATGATTCCATTATTTTCGTTTGGAAAAGACGCCGAGAGACGACTCTCACAGCGAGAGAGAGAGAGAGAGAGACTGAGAGAGAGACTGAGAGAGTGAGAGAGAGAGTGAGAGAGAGACTGAGAGAGAGACTGAGAGAGTGAGAGAGAGACGGATAGAGTGAGAGAGAGAGAGAGTGCGCTAAGAAGCCAATGACAAAAACCGGACTACCCTTTCGGAGGAGGATTTTTGCGTTTTGCTCTTCTATTTATTTTGTTTATTTATTTGTCTATCAATTAATAATATCAATAAATTAAATTTAATATTTTTAATTTTTTAATAAACTATCAAATTTTGTGATTTATTAATAAAAATATTATTTCTTGTCATTTTAATAATTACAAATTTAATTTTTATTAAAGTGTTGAGTGAGATTAAATATATTGTGAGTATATTTTTATATTTGGCGCGACCCATTTTTTCTTTCTTTTTGTTTTTTTGGACAATACATTTTTTGAAATTTTAATAAATATATAACTCAGTGTTTGGCATAGATGTCAATCACGAAAGCAAAGCAAAATTGAAAGAAAAGGAAGCATCGACACGTTCAACCTCCAAATCCAAAGGTTCTATTGACATTAACGTGGCAAGGGCCTAAGCCCTATAAGGGGACTCCTAAAGAATCAAGTCGCTCGCTCGGTCGTTCTGCCAACGACAGAGTCCGAATGATAAGGCCCAATGCTCTCATAATGTACCCACAATCTCCAATGCTGCTCGTGTTCGGACCTCTCTAATGTTCCCACAAAGTACGGTAACTCCATCCTCTCTTTCAATATTGTTATTCAAATTCATTTGTTTACAAAGTATAATTTAAGAGATTCAATTCATTTAGTCACAAATGTATATTATTTCAATACCCTTTTTCCCTTTTAATTCGCACAAATTTATGATATTTATAAATATTAATATCTAATCATTTATATATCTTATTACTCAACACTTTTTGAGTAAAATAAAGTTCTTTTTCTTGATGTCCGACCCCTTTTATTTTTTTTTCCAATCAAGCTGTGCAGACGTCAGGATCTTTGTCTAGTTGTCAATATCTGGAGTGCCAAGGTGCAAGACACGTTGCCTCTTTCCCTAGTTGCCAACTTGGAGACCAGTTGTCATTCCTTTTCTTTTTCTTTTTCCTTTTCTTTTATTTAATTATTTTGGTCTATGTAATGCTTTTACTACGATTCTTGATATAGTGGGGTGCGAATGTCTGAGGCTTCCAACTTTCTTTTGTTTGTCCATTTCTCAACCAAAAAAAAAAAAAAAAGAGGGTAAATAATAGAAAAGATGGAAAAAGTAACAAATAATAAAAAAGATCGACCCAGAATGGCAATGGATAGAGTCCAATTTCTTAAAAGGCTTCAAGTTGACACATTTCCACGTCCACTTCTGTTAGTGGTCGCTAATGTGCATCAATTAGTGACAAAATCACGAGTTACCCCAATACATGACACTCGAAAATTCTCCCACTTCCGTTCAATAAAACCAGTTCTTGGATGGACTTAAAACCTTATTTACAATCATAATTGGAATTTCTAGTTGAGTCAATCAATTTAATTTTCCTTTCTTCTCTTTTTAACTAAAATTTGAAAGATTTTCCGGTATTAATCACAAGGCAAGCAGCGATGCCTGATGCATCGTTTATGGACAGCAAGAGAATAGTGGATGTTTGAATGTTTTGACAGATCTAGCTATCACTTCTCCAAACCAGACACTGGGCAGTATTTCCATGATGTTGACCTCCTCTTCTTTCTATCTCTTCCTCCAAAATATACAGCAAAAGGAAAAAATAAAAAAAAATACAAGTAAAGGCAATGCATGCATAGTAACATTCTCTGTTATATATATATGTGTGTGTGTGTATAGACATTAAAGCACAGGTTTAGAACCACTTCTCATCCATCTTCCCCACTTCTCCTTCTCCTTTCACTTCTCTGTACGTAATAACTCGGTGTTCCTTCTTCATCTATCCAAGGTATACCTTGTCTCCATTATTACTTTAGATTGATCAAATGGGTTTTATCACCTGTACAAAGCAGTGCAAACATTCTTGAATCTCTTCTGGAACCTGGGGTTGATTTTAGCTTATATGCCAATGCATTGCTTTTTCTTTCATTCAGAGCACAAAAATTTATGTTTAGTACGCTAGTGGATCCATTAAATTATTAAGGCATTCTAATCTTTGATGACACAGCAATGACACCCTCGTTCTTATTGTATGCAATATTTGATGCTTTATCCTATTGACTACACTTGCAGTGCAATATATTGTGTTAAAATGTAATGATTTTGAATTCTGAGTTTCATGTTTTCTATATGTTACAAAGATGAGGTTTTGATGCCATGGAACTTTCATCATCTCAGTGTTTCAATAATGTACATAATTGTCTGTAGCAGCGTGGTAGATTATGTCTAAGAAAAACCTGTCTCGGCCTTTAAGCCGTTATAATTTATACGATTACATCAAGGGACCTTGATATTGGGATTTTTTTTGGGGGGGCTACATATGATATCAAGAATTTCCTCAATGATCAATCATCTACATTTTTTTTTTTTTGGAACATTGATATTGGGATTTTTGTTTTCATGATATTGGATGCAGATATAAATACATTAGTTTTGTTATGTTTCAGTTTGGCTTGAGCTATTCAAATTGATCGCTTTTTGCAAGTTTTCAGTATTGATCATCAACCAGCAGCCATTGAAATTATTTTCTGTTCTCTCTTCACAGATGACCGAAGAACAAACTATCGAAACTAGCCAAACTAACGGCAACGACGAAAAGCGTGCAATACCTCGTCTGAATGAGAGGATCCTTTCATCTTTGTCCAGGAGAACTGTTGCCGCACATCCTTGGCATGATCTTGAGATTGGTATCTTCCACATAGTGAATAACCATGTTTTGTGGCTTAACTCCGTTTTGTTACAAACAACTAATCATGCTACAAATAATTCTTGTCTGCAGGACCCGGAGCTCCTCATATTTTCAACGTTGTATGTCTCCATTTCCAACTTTTTCCAACAACTAAGTTATAAACTGCCTTCAAGCCATAAATTTTCAATCAACTGCCTTATTACATGCAAAAATTTTGGAGAATCTATTTGATATAAGCGTACAGCACTCAAGCACGTTTCAGATTCAAAGTTTATGACTAATTTGTTTCTTCACCTTACCCATTATCCTATGTTCAAGATATATATTGAAGCTTCAAACAAAAGTGCACACTTAGATTTGGTCTGATGATCTCCTATGTCCTCACATCCTGTTGCAGTATTTGCTTGTTACATTAATTACTTTGCTAAATTGAAACAGGTGGTGGAGATAACCAAAGGAAGCAAGGTCAAATATGAACTGGACAAAAAGACAGGGTTGATTAAGGTATGAATGATTTCCACTTGACAGAAAGACAGCATTTGATATTGTGTCGCTGTTTTCCCTTCTCTTGCCAAAAGACCTGATTTTTTTTTCCCCTTCTATGTGAATAATCGGTCAGGTCGATCGGATTTTATACTCATCGGTGGTCTATCCTCATAACTATGGCTTTATCCCTCGCACATTATGTGAAGATAATGATCCCCTGGATGTTTTAGTCCTCATGCAGGTGACTTTCATGTCTAATTGATAATAATTCAAAAACAGTATAGTTGCCTTTTGTTCTCTTGTGCACCTTCGTTCTCATAACCGAGCGGCACATTGCTGAGCTTCATTTTGAGTCTATGTTCCAACTGACTTGCGGGTATGATGATAGGAACCGGTCCTTCCTGGTTGTTTTCTGCGTGCCAGAGCCATTGGATTGATGCCCATGATTGACCAGGTGACCCCTTGCAATTGTATTCCCAAGCTAACCATCACTGAGACTTCACTTTTATTTGCACTCTAACTAAACTACTTTATGATGCGAATTCAGGGGGAGAAAGATGACAAAATCATAGCAGTTTGTGCAGACGATCCAGAGTATAAGCACTACACTGACATCAAAGAGTTGGCCCCTCATCGCCTCTCTGAGATCCGTCGTTTCTTTGAAGATTGTATCCTTTTCTTTTCTTTTTTCCTTTTTTCTTCTCACTACCTGGCAGACACAACATCGAATCTCTCCAAGTATGTTTAAGATACTAGTTTTGGTTTCTTTAACTAATTCGGACAGACAAGAAAAATGAGAACAAGGAGGTTGCAGTTAACCAGTTTTTACCCTCAAACACTGCTGTTGAAGCCATTCAGTATTCAATGTAAGTCTCTCGAGCTTGGCCGGAGCATTTTCCCCTTTAAACTGCCAAATGGCCGCCACCCCAGTTCAATGTAGTACCAAACCGATTAGTCCTGAGAAGCTTGTTATTTTCTATTGTGCCATTTGCAGGGACCTGTATGCTGAGTACATTCTCCACACCCTGAGGCGGTAGACACAGCTGGTCATGTTCTTCCACATTTTCCTTATTCCCAGAGGGAATTCCATGATTTGAATAAGTGGTCTTGGCAACAGTTTTCTGTGTCCGTTCTAAACTTCATTTTTTGACCGTAATATTTCAATGATGTTACAGCTTTGCTGTCTGAAGCAATGCTTCTAAACAATAAAATCTATCGTTCAGCAATAAGGATTATTGCCAAGTAATATTCGTGGATCGGACAGTTTGGCACAAACCATATTCAGGTCTGCAAATAGTCCTAGGCCTTCGTCTTTAATTAAAGCAACAGGTTGGGCCGTTACACAATTCTCAGGTCAGGTCGCTGCCTTGAATTTTAATGGGCCATGGCCCAAGTTACTCCGAAAGAAAGATTAGCAGTTTCTGGAAAGTGCATATAAAATGTTTTAGATGTAATATAAAATTATTTTAAATTTATTTAATTACACAATATCTTGAGTCACTATGGTCAATTTTGCAGCAAAATTAGGCAGCAACGCATCACTCCCGATTTCCTTTTCAAGGCAGTCCAGTTCAAAAGGAATTTGAAGTCCTCTGTGTAGTTGATGTAGGACTGGACGTTGAAGCACATAGTTCGGTTACGCCTTGAAATGTGAACACAAAATCACATGCATTATTATTGCCGAAAGATGGAACCGTATCTCTGTACAATATCTCACTAGCCAATTAATGCCCCCACCTAGCTTCTCTGACGCCCACTTTTTTCAATAAGTGCATGTGCATCATGCTTTGATCACACACAACAACATCATACAATCAGAATAAATCTTTCAATTATCGGATGGTCGGGGGCCGTCCATTCAGTGTGCCCCTCAGAACACAAATTTACCTTTCATTATCTAGCTAGCATTGCCCCCACCCTACCCACGTGTACATGTATCTAACAAAGAAAGTACCATCTTTGCACTCACTCCAGCAAACTTACAATTTTGGGTTCAATTCTGACTATTACACCTTTCTGGTTTTTTGCTTCTTTTTTTTTTTTTTTCTTCCTTTGGAAAGAAGCGTTTCAAATTTTATAAATCCCAGAAAGGGATCAATGGACAACGCAATGCATGAAACAATACAAGATATGTTAAGACAGTTTCCTATTCTATTCTACTAATTCCATTTTCTGACTTTTTTTTTTTTTTTGAGGGGGGGGGGGGGGGGGGAACAAGCCAGAATTCAATTCTATTTTATTAATTCTATAGTTTGTAACATTTCTTACAAACGACTCTAATTGACATGAGAAAAATGATTTTTATATACTCATATTTTTTTCATATTTAGTTGTCTGTTTCTGCTAGATATATAACTCTTTAATTTCATCAAATTTAAAAACAAATTTTAGGACCCATGACTTGTGTCTCCGACTAGTTCTACTCCTGTATTTTTCTGTCATTTCTCGTCTCCTCTGCCCCCCGCAAGCACACACCACCAAATGCACCATTTTCTTTCTTTTTTTTTTTTAATTATTTTTCCTTGTTTTTGGAACTCTAAATGAAGAACTATGTGAAATCCTCCGCAACGCTAATTTTTGGCTTTGAGTAGTTGCCGAGCGTAGTTAGGTAGAAAGTGGGGATGATGAATGATCATTGTATTTGAGCAACAAAAATATTAAAGAGACACGAAAGGCGTTTATAAATAAAAGTATTAAGTGTACAAATATATAATTATAATTATTTAATATTATGGACATATTTTTTATATAATAAAAAAATGATTATGATTAATTGAGACAGACACCAACTTAATGCCATATATATTTTTAGTGTTTTTATAATGAAATTCTTTGAACAAATTTAATTTTTCGTAGGCTGTCAGTAGCCCACACTTGTTAAAATGTGAGGGTTCCACCTTCTGCAGCCAGAACATTGTAACCGGACCACCATTATCTGGCGTAACAGTTGTTCTTGCTCAATAAGTCGGGCAACAAGTTAACCATCATATACGGTGAGAGGAAAGAGCTATGCTATCAAGAGGGGCACCTTATTTCTTTTACCTTATATTACTTGTTATTGCCGAGAGAAAAAAAAAAAAGGAATATAATTAGGAAAAAATAGTACTAGAAAAAGGGAGAGAGTACAGAGAACAAAAACAAATTGAAACCAAAAAAAAAAAAATTTACAATTGAAAGGGTGTGCATACGTATATTTAGACATGACTGGAGATGTGGAATTCCAACTAACAGATTTCTAGCTTTTTTTTTTTTTTTTTGCTTGGTGAATTTATCTAGGAAGGATGCATGCTTGTTGCTGATTCAAGTTCACAAACTCGAAAGGGGGTTCGCGGTGGCGCCATATGAATAAAATCCTGGTTGAAACATTCTTATTAGGTAACAAATTCACATTCAATTCTCCAATTGTTTTAGAGAGAGAGAGAGAGAGAAAAAAAAAAAAGAGAAGATCAGGTAGGATATTTATGCTGTGGGGTAGAGGATTTTGGACCATAAATACAAGTTAGGTAGAAGTTTTGAATGAATTGTAGCCATAGAAGGCTATGATTGGTACATTTCTAAACTTCATTAATAAAGTTTAGAATTTAATATACATGAATCGAATTTGAGCATAAAATTTAGAAAGTTAGGGATGAGTAGCGCATCGTGGTGGGTTCGTACATCGTAGGCCTAGGCAGCTTTGGGTAACTTGAGGTTTGAGTGAAAAGACAATAATGGGGAATTACAGGAGATTTATTATTTATTAAAAAAAACTACCAAGTTTGAAGGGAAAAAAAAATGTAATTTTTATTTATATATTATTTATTTATTAAAAATATATAATTTTTTTTGGTTCAAATTTATAAGTTTAAACAAGATAAAAATTAAAGTCATTTAGTAAATGATATCCCAAAATGGAGAGGGGAATAACACAGAATCAAAGGCTTTTCTAATCATTATGTGTCTGTGTTGTTTCGTTTCCCAAACGTCAGGGAAGCTGAAAAGGCTTTGTTTCAGTTAACCTCTATCTATCTCTATGGATTCCATTTGATTTGACTTTTTATTAGCACTTTCTTTTTTTTTTTTTAAAAAAAAACATCGTTTGCAAAAATTGAGGAGTTTAGAATTAATGATAACGATCAAGGCGTTTACTAGTTGTTGGTTTAGAAAGGACAAGCAGGTTCTCCTTTCAAATGAAAGAGAATATTTTTATACTAATTTTAAATATTGAACAAGTTGCTTTCATTTATTTATTTATTGCATGGGAACAGTAAAAAGAAAATTAGGATATTTTATTTTGCAACCGAACCAAATGCGCATGTGATTAAGATCTCACAGCTCAGCAGGCGAATAAAATCCAAACTGAGGTTAAACAAGTGAGACCCTGTTAATTAAAAACTGCCAATTGGAATGCAAGGCAATCCCTTTGTTGGAAGTGATTTTCATCCCTTTTTCCATTTTAAGTTTCTTTTATTATTATTTTTCCTTTTCTTAAGTGCCAAAAAAAATAATAATAATAATGAAGGAAAAGCGACTAAACAGTCAGAGAGGCTCGAGGGAGAAGGAAGGGCTAGGTGGGGTACTACATCTGTATTGGGGGGCTATGGTTACGGAAGTATTTTTCCTTTTGGTTCACTGTATTTAAATATCACTTCTGTGTGTTCAGATTCATAGTTTTGTATGCACATTGCCATAGTTTTGTGGAATTTTTTTTTTTTATGTGAACTCTACAAATTAATTATGAATTCAACAAACAAAACTATGGTATGAAAAAAAAAATAATTTCATGTTGGCTTTAATTTCATGACATTAAAATTATGTTTATCAATTATTTATTTATTTTTATTTTGTAGGTATAACTATCTACTAACTTATATGTTACCACAAATAAATAAAATTGATAATTAAAAAAAAAAAAAACTTTCGATGTCTTCCTGTAATTACTATGTACTTCAGTAACTATGACTGGATATGATAGTGCTCTAATTCATATTCAACTGAGAGTCTTTTAGAGTTGTAGTACCCGTTGATGCCGATGGGGTTAGCTCTCTGGACTGTTGTATAGCTGCTTAGCTAGGTAATGTGCATACGCATATGCTGTTGTTGCTGGCTGCTTCTGCTATTCCTGAGTTGAAGCTGCTCATTAATAGTGCTATGTGTATCCCCACACCATTGCGATGTGCCCCATATTTTCCAAAGGAATTATTTGGGTATCTTCACTCCAATTCAACTTCCTTTTCAGCTAACCTGGTTGATTTGCATGTGTCCCCAACCCCTTCATATGGGTCCACTTTTCATTGTCCCCTCCAATTTGCAACGCTATACAATTTAATTAATCTCTATCGTGCTGGCACATGTAGCCCTCGTATGAATTTTGTCCAGCACTCGAAGCTATTTTGGTCCTAGACTCAGGGGCATGACAGTTGTTACCATTATCACCTTCATGAAAGCGATGCCACTAGTTGATGGAGACCCATCCTTGATGCTTCTATGGTCAGTAATCAAAGATTAAGTAGCAAAAGCCATATTGACATTAATTATTATGACTTCTGGGCCACAAGGTGCCAAAACAACACCACAAATTTATCATATCTTTATTAAAAAAATTTATTTTTATTTAAAAATTTAAACTCTTAAATGAATTTTAAGAGATAAATTATATATTATATTTTAACGAATTTTATTTAGCAACTACTGTGCCAAAAAAAAAAAAATACAAAGCATACGATACATCTGTTTTCAGTCTCCTGTCATATATCTTCTGAGCGACATAATTAATGGGCACAAGGCAATCAAGGGAAGTGAGAGTTTTGGGCAAATTCAAGCTCTTGGGATGCTGTGAACATGTGTGTGGGGATCTGGATTGTAGAGTATTGTACGTGTGAGTATGTGTGTGTGTGTGATTGGGTCTATAGGCGGTGGTCCTGACGCGTAATTGTACGGTAGCTCCAGTCACACTGCACATAAACAGTTGGACTTGAAACCCCCAATACGATAATTTGCAAATTAAATTAACATTTTAATCTCGAGGTTAATAATTTACTTCAAAAGGGCAGGCATGAGGACCTTTCGTCTGAATAAATGATGATTAAATAGAGGGGGGAGGGAGGTCCCCAAGCAACCCCAATAGGGTATTAGGGTAGGCTTTAGCTTTGGCTTCAAAAGGGTGTGCGAAACATCTCCCCGAACTTTCAATTGGCGACCCCCACAAGCCACAATCCTCTGAAACTTGATGCTAACCCATGCCATTACCTCGGAAGTTCTTGGTAAGTGTTACTTACCACCTGTTTGTGTATAACCATAATTACGATATAGCAAGAAGTACTGTGGACACACTTTCACGTGGTTTGCTAAAGCAAGTATAAAGTGATATGCACCAGATTAAGGTAAAGAAACAGCGGTCTATGGGGTTGCTTTTTCAGTTTTGGTAACTCAAACAGTTCTACTGATCCTCTGGTGGCCTAGCTCGCTCTCTTTCAACCACGTAGCCCATTCTCTTAAATTCTCTTTATTTTCTTTCTCTTTTTGCCACTTGTTTTGTCTGTTTTAAGTTTATGTAATCATTTCAGTTGAATGTGTACCAGGTTACCTTTTTGAATACTACCCATTTGCGTTGAACTATAGTTTGGATTTGCGAACCAAAAAAACTATCATTTAAGTTTATATTTTTATGAAAAACAAATACATCAATGATACCGCACGATGAGAGATAAAATATAAAATTTAAGAACTGATATCTTAGACACAGTTTGATTATTGTCAGAAAACAATAAAAATTGATCATATGAGTCCATTATTCATGAGTTTTCGTTTATGAAGCAATTTTTTTTTTTCTCAGTTTGATCTTTGTGACCTGTTAAATACACATTAACTCTCTGATTAATTAATTAATTAATTATTGGTTCTGATAAAATGTTTTTTTTTTTTAATTTTAAGCAATGACTCTGATAAAATTGTTGAGTAAAATAAGTTTGTCACCTAGCTACATATATTCAACTGCTTAATGAAACCATTTTCATCAATGCTTGGATCCTATGATCGATACTTCCAACATATCGCAGATTCAACAATTGATAATTACTTGCGTTGAAATTATAATTATTTTGGTTCATTTTATTTAATCTTGCTTTTATAATTTTATAATTTTGTCTTTCAGTTTCAATAGCATTTTTCAATCGTCAATTGCAAAACAATATCCTCATCGGTATTCCATTCAAATATTCGCATGACGACGAATTAAAACCTTTCCTAAGCGTGCGCTATAAAATTGAACTAGTTTGAGTCATTCCCACGTTCTCAAATTCCTCGGAATAATATTTATAATTTGAGTCAGTAGAATCGAATAATAATTTTATTATCGTATTATGGGACTGCCTTTTGATTCTTTGGGATCTCCTGAGGCATACAATACAGCTTTGTGGACACTACAAGCCAAGGCACGTGCCATTGCTTAAAATATTTTAAATAATAATTAAAAAAAAAAATACTTCCTGCCACTGCTTACAACATAATTCCAACTGGAAGAAAAATTATGTAAGTTTCTTTTTTTTTTTAAAAAAAAAAAACATACAATTATTAAGGTTGAATGCAAGAAAAGATAGATATAAGTCTAAGATCGAAGAGGATGTCAACTGAAGTTAAGGGTAAAACTAGACAATAAGATGTATTTGTCTCGTAGGGTGTAACTGTCCCCAGTAGAATTGGGAATGAAAGACATAGAAAATGTTTTGTTTTTAAAGCAGGAAATTAATATTTGTACATTGGCTGCTAATTGTGGATTGACTGTCAGCAATGGCAACCTAGTCACGAGCAATACTTGTCGCCAATACATACAATAGAACATGAGGCCTGGAGGTTCTGTCAAAACTCAGAAACGTGGAAGCTTGAAACTGGGCCACGTACACCCACCTACCAATGAGCAAATCCCACCTACCAATGCCTGAGCGAGTGATAACATGGGCAACAAAGTAACTTTCTTATTTGATATAATAGCTGCGACGTTAATGGCAAATCAACAATACTTGTTTTTTTTTTTTTCTTTCTTTCTTTCTTTCTTTCTTTGGCCTCCTTAATCCTAACGGGACGAAAATTTCTGTTCTTCGGTTTAATGTACCTGAAATCAATCGATCTATTACTATGATATGGAGCCCTCCTATTGCGCTAGAACTTGAAATCAAAGAGCACCCAAATAGCACCCCTCCTATATAGTACTAGAAGTATAGTACTGACGACTTCAGGTATTTTGAGAGACTTGAGGAGAGCCATCGAGCAAAGACCTGATGGTTAATTCTCTGCGCCATATCGTTAGGGTGATAATTGATAAAGACTTGTTCCGCAATTCCGCTGCCAATTACGATAGAAAAAGGACTAACTGGGGATGCCTTCCAAAATGTAACAGGTTTATTAAAATGGCTCGTTCAACAACGTGGTCGTGTTAGTCAATCTCAAGTCATTTAATATCACAGTTCAAAATAAATATCTTTGTTTGGTTTTGGACAACTTGCTATTGTAAGTGATAGATAATTCAATTAATTATCATGTTCATGTACCTACTGCCCCTAAAAAGATGCCCCCTCTTCCGATCAGTCTTGTATTAAATAAAATATATGCTTGCACTAGAAGAAATTTCTATATAATTGAGTAATTAATTAGTAACCAAAGCTTGTGGCTGTGGCGTGGTCCGTCTATTTCAAGGATCTTCGGTTGCCAAACCCAAGAAATTAAGGGCTGTTTTTTCTTTTTCTTTTTTTTCTCCGCTTCCTCCTCTTTGTAACTGTGTAATTTTGGCACAAATTAATGGCTAGCAATTAATAAGAAGCCAGGTGGGCTATACAAAACGAAGTGAACAGCTGGGGTCGACCATGTAAGGGTGTACGAATGACTCAGACAAATAGCAAGTCTGTGCTAGTTAATAGAGTATAATTTTCAATGCTTTATTTTCTTGTCTTTGTCCTTCCATTAACATAGAGTGTGGCACTTGAAACCTGAATTCTTTTTTCCCTATAAGCGGCTTCAATCATAAATTCACCTTTTTTTTTTTTTTTGTGTAGTTTACTTCATTTGCATTCTCGCTTCCAGTGCTTGATGGAATTCCTTCTAATTCTTTTCCAAATGTCTTCCGCCCCCTTTATTTCTAGTCAATACCATTTGCATCCTTTAAATTCTTTCTTTTCCTCTAAATCTTCTTAATTAGGCCAAATGTTTGGGTATAAGATCTGACAGTATCGAAAAGATCATCATCAAAGATTCATCATAAAGTCTAGTTACAAAGATTAACAAGAAAATAATGTAATCAGAACGAACTTTTTAAACAAGCATGCATACATATGTGCACCAATGAGACTTGTGACCGTCAAATAATATTTACAAGAAAAAAAAAAGATCAAATAATATTTAATGACAGATTTAATTCAAAAAAAAAAAAAAAAAAAGTAAAAATTGTGGCATGGGAAGTAACAAAATTGAAAATTTTGGATTTTTATTGTATGAGATTGCCCCCGACATGTCAGCACGCCTGAGTTTTAGTAACATGATAACGGGTGCAGTTCTGAGTTACTTATAACCTTGAGAAATTTCCACAAGCTCATCTCTCGCGTATGGTCCCACTACCAATCGTATAGATTTTAACGCTTATTTGTCTAATTTCAATTGGACAAGTTCTACCAACTAAATGGTTGAATTGGTGGGAATTTTCTCATGCACTAATTACTCCCAAAAAAAATCTATTAGGACGAAGCCAGGAGGCGGCCAGGTCGGTTTGCTTACCCTTCTTAACTTCTCTTACTCTCCCTGGACCATCAGCACACAATCAATGGCACCAAAGTCAAAACTCAAAACCTAACTAAATATCCCCACTCTGGAACAACTGGCCCATAAATAAAAGACAAATGAAAAAAAGAAAGAAAAAAAAGTAATAATAATAATAATAAAGGATACACACGTCTTGTGTCTTGCAGTAAAATTCCTCAGCGCAAGTTGATTACTTACACCGAACAGGTATCTTTGGGTCTTGGTGCAGAAGATATATATTGTAGATAACACAAAAACGATGAAAAGGACAAACTCACATGACCCGAACCAGATCATTTATGGGCCCCTACGTTTAACTCGCCTCTCTCTCTCTCTCTCTCTCTCTTTCTCACACACTTCTCAATATCTCTCTCATGAGCCATTCTTTTAAGAACCCCAAAAAAGATAAAATAAAAAAAACTTAAATCTTTAAGTAAAGCATAGAAAAATTAGCTGCTGCTTCACTTGGAGAGAAGCTTCTGGGGAAGCAGCTTAATTGGTGGGCTGCCTGTATGCCAAAAATACTCAACTCATCCGTCTCTTTGTGTGTGTGGCTGGTGGCGATAGCTGCTAGGTCAACAACAAGAACACAATTTTCATTGCTCGAATCATACATGGCTTGTCTTGTTTAGGGTTTTTTTTTTTTTCCATCTTGTTCTTTTGGTCAAAGAAGAAGGCACCGACTTGTTTTTCTTTGTTTTCCTTCTCTTGGGGCCTCGCAGATCTTGAAGAGAAAAAAAAAATTGTGAATCTTTACTGGCGAAGGCTGGCCATTTGTTTAAATTTGTTCATTTAAAGAGTTGGGTCGTTTCCCATGTTTTCCTGCTCTCTTTAGCTTGTTGTTGGAATATATCCTTAGAGATCTACTGCTAGCTGCAGCAAGAAAGCTTGGAATTTGAGGCCATTCAACTTGAAGAAGAAAGAATTAGGAACCGATGACAAGTAAGCTCCCTTTTCCTTCTCCTTCCTCCTCCTCGTCTTCTTCCAGCCAGTACAGAAACTTTCAAGAACTCAATTTTGAGGAGAAGATGGAGGTCACGGACTTATCGCTTGGGAGTAGTAGTAGTAATGGAAGAGAAAGTAGTGGAGCTGGTCCTAATGGATCTGTGGAGAAGGAGAATATGTTCGATAAGGTTGTTACCCCAAGCGATGTAGGCAAGCTAAACCGCCTTGTGATACCGAAGCAGCACGCTGAGAAGTACTTTCCTCTCGACTCCTCGTCGAGCGAGAAAGGCCTCTTGTTGAACTTTGAGGATCGGAACGGCAAGCCGTGGCGGTTCCGCTACTCCTATTGGAATAGCAGCCAAAGCTATGTGATGACCAAAGGTTGGAGCCGTTTTGTCAAGGAGAAGAAGCTTGATGCAGGCGACATCGTGTCTTTTCAGCGGGGTGTTGGCGAGTCAGGCAGGCACCGTCTGTACATAGACTGGAGGCGCAGACCTAATGCACCAGATCCCACGTCGTACGCCTATTTCGAGCCCCAAAATCCGTTATACTCACCGCAGTCGACACGCTGGGGCAGGCCCTACTCGCTGCCGCCGCAGTCTTTGTCTATGCCACAACCTCACTTGCAGCATTTGAATTACAGTATTCAACCATACTATAATCATTATCATCATCAACAACAACAACTTCAGGCAAATAGCTACGCCAATGCCGCGCAGCTTCACTTTAGGCCACCGGGGGCACATCAAATTGAGGCAATGCAACTGCAACATTCACATCAAGGAGGACAGCAGTTGCCAATGGTGATTGATTCGGTGCCAGTGGTTCATGGTAAAAATGTGGGGAAGAGACTTAGGCTTTTTGGTGTAAATATGGAATGCCCTATGCGAGATGAGTCGTCGCCTTCAGATACCGATACCAATCCACATGTTACAGTGGGTTCATTCTCACCTCATTTGGGCTCCACTTCCCTCCTTCCCCTCCAGCATAGGGTTCCCAGCACCGGCCCAGCTCCAGCTATGCCATCCGATGAGTTCTCAAAGAAAGGAAAGACCTCCTTGTCTTTTGATTTGGGTCTTTGATGAACTGATCACACACAAATATATATACCCAGTGAAGAAGATAATCGTGGTTCCAGCTTGCAGTGCTGAATTTAGTAAAGAGGGTGTGAAGAGAGAAGATTTTTAATTGACTCATGTGAGTTGAGTTAAATTTTAGCTTCGTCCCTTCTAAGTTTCTTTTTTAAAATTAATTTTTCTAATTTTTAATTTCTATCTATATACATACATATATTACAGAGTATATCAAGTTAAATAGCTGAGGCTTGGGGATTTGTAAAGATTGAAGAGCAAGAGAATGGGGAGTTCAAAAAGTCCCTTCAACTGTGTATAATACATATACAGAAGAAGAGTCATGAGCATTATTAATTTCCATCATTTGGTTTTTCAATTTCACTGAATTCCTTTGATAGATAGAGCCTGGATTGGAGGCCCCTGGTCTTGCCAGTAACTGTATATGTGAGACTGTCCCTTCCCCAGTTTGTTTGGGGTTAAAATATTTCCTCTTAGATACCAATCCTCCCTCTCTCTCTCTCTCTCTCTCTCTGACAGCATCTTGGTGGTACAATATCACTGGCGAACGAATGGGTACTGCAGAAGTTCTTTCTTTAATCTCTCTTTTGTTCTATTACCTTATTGGGCTATTAATGCTCTTCCTGCTGCTTAGTTAAGTTGGATAGCAGAAAGTTTGCAGCGCTGTAAAAAGGTACCTCCTGTATTCTTACTCTGCTATAGCCTTAATTATTCGTGACAAAAATTTTCTAGTTACCACAGATTGCTTTGTCCTTTTCACTTTCTTTCTCGATATTCCATTTGTTTTTAGTTACTTAACAGCCACCTTCTACTGCAACACACATACAAGCCTTAAACGAGGACATTCCAAGCTGGTTCGCAGTTTGATTCTGTAAGTAGCTGATTACTTTTGTTTCATGGTTAAACTGCTTCCCCTTCGGTTACTCGCTCTTACCTAGTCATCGTATGGCAACATCAAGCATAGCAAGGCTTTGTGTGGTGGTCTTTAATTTCTTGATTCTACTGCATGTTCATGTTCATGAAACCATCTGGTATGAAATTATTTGGACCATTAAGTCTTAAGATACAATACACACGTATCAAGGCTTCATAAGACTGGATACGGAAACTTTCTGTTGTATTGAAGATTTTATTGGTAACTAACAACTAAAATCATTTTATGTGAATTTCTTGACGGGTTATGGTGGGGTATTCAATTTCTGTCCAAATAGAGGGGAAGAAAATGTATGCTTCCACAAAGACTGTCATATTATTATCGGAATTACCAATTGTATTGTTCAATATGTTGATTTTAATATTGAATTTACTTGCATCTATACTTTTGCATTCGAACTAATTTTCTTTTCTTTTCTCTCTCTCTCTCTCTCTCTCTCTCTCTCTCTCTCTTTTTTTTTTAATTTATTTGGGATGTCTATTAATTTTCTCAAATTGATAGATATGTAATAGATGTCATCCGTATGACAGTGCATAAAGTAAGCTTTTTCTGTAGTCAAGCGTAAGGCTATCATGTTGGACTAGGAATTTGGTTGCTTTTAAAAGAAAACTTAGCTGAAGCATGTTTAATTTTTATCAAACTAATTTCGATTTTAAGTCTACATGAATACTAGAAATTTGAAAACATGAAACTATAAGAAGATGTTTTCGAAAACTGAAAGAAATATTGAAAATTAGTTTGATAGGACATGCTTTGGCTAGTAAGCATATTTAAAAACATCATCCCTTGCTATGGAAATGAAGCAACATGTTATTGAATTAATTCAAAATTTGACTCCCAATATCTGTAGCAACTGAACAACTATTCCTTAAATTATATGTACATTAACTACCTTTTGTTTTTGTTTTTTTTTTTTTTGGGTGTAAATCTATATTGTTCCTTGCCAATTATTGTTGGACAAGCTAAAAAAAAATAAAATAAAATTTCATCAAGACTTTTTATATTAAAAATTTTTATGGGAACAATGTAATTTAGGTCATCTTATGATTTGTTTGCATGGATCGTGAGATGGTCATTGTTTTCCTCCATGTTTAAAGATGTATACAGACATAGTTCATTCATATGTCATGCATCCATCTGAGATATGTGGTAGGGCAAATATTTTGAGCAAAACACGAATAGATTCAGAAAACTGAATTCGATCATGCATCACGCTGAATCATTCTATTTAGTAGCATTCATGGAATTACCCCAGTTGCATGCCAATATATAATCAATATGTCATAACATCGTCATGCACAAAAGAGCAATTCCTATCGGTCTTTCTTTGGGGAAGAAAATGTTACATTTTCCTCCAAGTGGTTGGGAGTTAGAAGTTGCCTTCTTGCGTTATATTTTCTTGCTTCTTTTACCCTTTTTGGAGGATTGGATCAGCATTGGAAGCTTCCAATGGTGCAATTTAAGATTCCTTACGGTTATGAGAGATTTAAAATTTTAGATCTCATTGCTGAAAATACAAATAATTTTGTATCGAGTCATCTTAATTTAATTTATTTTTTTATTTTTAGGTTGTCTATGAAGACATGAACTCTGAAATGGATCAAAAGGTAGCCATTCTTATTATATCTAGTAAGATCAAGGACCCATAAGTGACGATGATACTTGAATTTTATGAATGTTCAGATAAGGATCACAAATTTCACTTCATTCCATTAGTTCATTTATAGCTAAGTTAAATTTATCAAGAGCTAAAATAGGAATGACCCAAGATGTAAGTTGGGCATTACCTTCTCATCATTCCCCCCTGAAAATTTTTTCTCACATTCATATTTGTTTCATGCCTGATACGGAAGAGAAAAAAAAAAAAAAACTCATCCCTGTCTGCCATTTATAGGTTTTTAACGTTTTCAAAGTAGACATTTTCTAGTCTTTTTAATACCGAAACCCATGCTAAAGTTCAAGTCCTAGACCTACATCTGAACATCTAAATTGGGACGAAAGTGTAAATGGAAATATGTACGAATCACATTATGTTATGGGGTGGTGTGTGTACGAGTAAAACAAATTAATTATGAGTAAATGTAAATATATCCAGGTTTATTAATCGATTGTCCGATTAAAGTTCATTATAGGATAGGATAGGTTCCCTGTGCAAAGGGTAATTTACTATAATTTCAGTCAAATTACAGCTCATATTACGTCCTTTTGTATGTGCCACGCCCAAGAACAACATTCTCTGCATTCCCATTGTTGAGGTTCAAGGAATAACTTATGTTTTCGCATTAGTTTGTAAGTTAATAGACAGCATGCAATATATTAAAGGGCGCTAGTAAAAGTGTTTTCCGCTGCAAACCTATGCCTATAGCTTCTTAATATGAATCTGTCAGCGCGTGTACATACAGAGGGCACGCGGCAAAAGATACCACGGTTACAATCGCAAACTCAATGTTAGAATTTAGGATCTTACTATAAGAACGAAACCCCATAATTGCGGTGTAGACGGGACGTAGCGAGTCTTTTTATGTTTTTGGATATATATATATATATATAATATAATATAATTAAAATAAATATATAAATATTTATTAATTTTATGCATATAAAATATTATTATAATTTTATTCACATTTTATTTAACTTATTTAACATATTTGTACGTTTTACCTCAATTATTCACTAATTATATGTTTTCTAAAAAATAATGTGGACGAGATTAATGTAAGATCCACACACTCTCTTTCTTTCTGTACCCATGTCTAGTTTTCTTTATATTTAAAAAATATATGTATGTATAATTTGCATACAACTAAAATATATGTATAAATAATTATCAATTTTGTGTATACAAAACATTTTTATGAATGTATCCATGTTTTATTTTATATATTTACACATTTTACCTTATTTATTTGAACGTCGTAAAAAATAATGTGGACAAGATTAACGTAAGACCCATACTCTCTCTCTCTCTCTCTCTCTCTTTCTTTTGCCACTTTAACCTTATCCCCTTATTTTTTTTTTTTTAGAATTTAATATATAGACTAACCCTTTGGCTAAGAGAGAAGGTAAGAGTTTGAATCTCATTTCCTTTATCCCCTCTTCCACATGTGCTTTCATCTTATTTGAGATTAAAAAAAAAAAAACAAAAGAAATAATGTATAAGCAAGTAATAGATCCATAAGACAGATTATTATATTTATTCAAATTTTTTTATTTTATTTAAAAATAAAAAATAATTAAATTTTGAGAATTACTTTTCTTAGAAAAAGAATATTAAAAAATAGAATTTTCCTCTCTAAGAAAACTAAAAGAGAAATTAATAAGTAATTTTTTTGTAGAATCTTTTTCTTTTGTTTTCATTGATTATATATATATATATATATATATATATATATATATATTTGTATTTTATTAATTTTAAATGCATAGAATAATTGTCAAAATAAATTAAGTAAATTATAATATATACTAGATCATAATTGAGTAAATTGAATTTTTGATTATAATTATTACTATAAATAATATGAGAATCTTAGATAACCAAATTTACACATATTTATAAATTTATAAATATTTGCTTAGCAAGTATTATAATTATCGCCATTGTCATCAACCTCCAAAAATGAAAAAGAAAAATTAAGTGAATATAAATTCCAATTATTAAAGATATAATTAACTAATTACGTGATGTTCATAAGTCATACCAACTATAATACTTTATTCATTAATGTCAGCTAACCAAACAAAACATATTTACACCTAGAATATTAATCTTGTTACCATTTAATTGATAAAAAAAGGTAGTATATATCCTCTCTAAAGCATTATACATAATTAGACCAATTTTAAGTTATGATATCCTTACATCACTCTCTCCCAATCTCACGATAATTATTCTCCAACCATGTCATTAATCAATTAAAAATGATGTAATGTTAAAAATGTTAATATCATATTTCACCTAGAAAGCTATTTAAATAGGAACCAAGAAATAGCTACATTAATTTGTAACTTTAATATGAAACCTAATTACATAATTAATAATAAATAACTACCAAAACAAATGAAAGAGAATAAAATAAAATAAAAATACTTAGAATTGGAGTTACAAAGAACTATATTTGACAATTTAAGTCACTCCAAGTTTTTAAGATAGTTTTAATAAATAGTTTTACTTTTAATAGATCACCGGTTGATATAGGTACAAATCAAAATTATATAATTAAATGACCAAAAAATTGCTCAAAAAAACAAAAAGAACAAAAAAACAAAGAATATCAATAGTGCTTTAGTTGAATAAAGAAAAAGTAAAGACATACTAAATTATTAAATAAATAAATAAAAAGGGTCTAAAATAAAATTTTCTCGTAATGAAACTCGAAAACAAGAATCAAGATTCAATAAGTGTAAATTTTATTGAAAATATAATTTTGATTAATTGAAAAAGAAAGTAATAAAGCTTTCTTAAGTCACATTTTGTTCTTACACTAAAAACTAAATAATTATCTCCACTAAAATGGACGAGACACCTAAGTTTAAAACTTTCCCCTTTAAAGAACCTAATAGAAAAAAAAAGTAAGAAAAGAAGCATCAATTTGATATTACCTTGAAAATAAATATCAATAGATCTTTTATTGCATTCATTAATTAATTACAAACTAGAAGATATTGAAAATGATGCTATAGATTACTAAAAATTTTCATGTTAACGAGACATCTAAGTTTAAAACTTTTCCCTTTAAAGAACCTATTAGAAAAAAAAGAAGTAAGAAAAGAAGTATCAATTTGATATTACCTTGAAAATAAATATTAATAGATCTCTTATTGCAGTCATTAATTAATTACAAACTAAAAGATACTAAATTTGTCCTTATGAGCAATTCCTTTAGAGGGAAAATTCAATTAAAATATATTTTTCTTGTTGTATCAAATTTTTTATGCAACATGACAATTTTTTAGTAATATGTAGCATCATTATCGCTATTCAACTCCACTCGATATTTATAAATAGAATAATAGAATATTAGTGTTGTGAATCAAAATCTTTTGGACACAAAATTTAATTTAAAATTCTTATTTCTAATTTTAAATCTACTATTTCTATTTAATTTTATATTATTTCTCTTTTTCCTTTCACTTTTCTTCTCAAATAAATTAATAACATAAACATTATTAACAATTGGAATTAAGAATTATAAGGCAATAAAAAGCACAAAACCTTATTTAAAATTATTTATATAAACATTATTTAAAATTATTAATGTTGATTTGAAGAAATCATAATAATGCCTAACACAAATTAACACCTAGTGTCTAAGATATTGTATTTGGCTCCCCATGGCTGCATAAGATTAAACTCACTTTATCTTTAATCAATTTAACATAAATTGAAAATAATTTTATTTAAATCATATTGGATTTTTCAAAAGTATTGAAAAAATTTTAAATAATTAATGATGAGAGATAAGATATACCAAAACAACATAGTTTCCTAAATATATATCAAGAAATAGACACACACAAAAAATAAAGATTTCAATTGATTTTTTTAATATTATATTTCTTAATTATAAATATTTATCTTATAAGAATTTTAGACATATAAAAATTATTAATATAAATTGGATAAATTGTAATCTATATTAGATTGTAATTAAACAGATTAAGTAAATTATATGTATATTAAAATTTTAATTATCTTAAAATATTAATAAAAATTAAAAACTAACTATGAAATTAATATGAAATACTTCAAATAATGATATTTTACTTAAAATAAAGTAGAATTTAAATTAATTATTTGGATATTACTAAAATTAAGTAAATACTGATATATAAGTGTCTTATGGACTTTCTCTTAATTTTAATAATATTAGTATACATATCTATTGTTGAATATCATCAATAATTTAAATTTTTAAAATGAATGGCCTTTTAACATAATATCATAATTTTTTAAAAGGTTATAAATTTAAATTATGCTATCCCATTTTTCTGTTATAGATAACGAGTATATTCGTATTACTTAAATTTTCAGCTTGACAGGCTTGCTCACAAGGGAGCGTGAAATTTTCATATATTATTCATTTTTTAGATTTATTGATAGTTTAAAATTTTAAGTTAATTTTTTTTAATGATTTTTAATTCCTCTCGTAGAGATTGTCCTGAGCGCTACAGGACCATGCATTGTCGATAGACAGCCTGACCGAAAGCCTCAACGCACTGACTGACCGATTAACGCAGACACACAGTTTCCTTCACAACTTTGGTTTGGAAAACTGAAGCCAGCAAATTGCAACCCCGCCCCCCCTCTCCTTTTTCCATAAGCTACGTTCGTCCTTAAAAAAAATAATTAGGTATCCACTTGTGTGTATGAAATTCACATTCATATAGGCCGAGGGTATCATAGCAGCATCGGCTGGTACGACTGCACATTTGTATAATCAGATTATAATGTTGCAAGTTGGAGGCATAAGCGTAACGTACGTAACAATATCTCTGAAATTCCTGAATCCGCGTGGAGCGCGGATGTTCGTGTTATCATGCTGTTGTACCAACGACGACGACGACATCAACAATCTACCCAATTGCAGCAGTGAATGTATAAATAGCATAGTTTTCCGTTTCAGTTTCTCAAGTCTCGTGGAAAAGAGCGCCCTAAAGGAGAGTGAAATTCTTTTGTTTTTTGGGCATTCGATTCAAAGTAATAAATAATTCAACGGCTGATATTCCATCGTACATACCAACCAAAATTAAGTACGTGGCGAGGGTATCTATATATTTATTAATATTGTATTAATATATAAGTTGTAATGTAATATAAACGGCTTGTCGGTTCAATTATTGACCCTAAATATTGGCTTTTTTTTAATCACAAGATCGTGTTCTTACCGTCTGACAAAAGGGTCTTGAAATGCTAAAAGTCACTGGCTCGCCCTAGCTATAAAAGGTAGCCTAGGTTAGGTTTAATAGGGAGTGTAATTGTCTAATTGATGAGGATGATAAAGAAGGCCACGATTGGCACGGTATTATGTGACGAGGTACGATGCAAACTTAGCTTTTATGAATTGGCTGTGTCTGGATTTGTGCTTTCATATATATCAGAGACTGGAGCGCTTGAAAAAGCATAGAAAAAAGAGGTTAAGGCTAGCTTGCAAGTGAATGGTGCAACGCTTTCTTCCAAACCATGCCATTGAAATTTTATAGCATGGACCACGTTTCTTCATCACAAAAAGTAGGCAGCACGTTTTCCTTCGTTTCTCCTCTGTCAGTATACGGCTGCCTGCTTGCCTTTTAAGCTGAAAACAACGGGTGAGACGGAGTAACGACGTCGTCGTGGTTGCCAGTTGTCTTTCGGTTCCCTTTCAAAAGAAGTCGTTATAGTTGCCGGTTTGTTGTACTAAAATGTTTTGTAAATTTTTTTAATATGGTTTTATGAGCTTTAGTCATTCCCAGTTTAGTTTTGACACGTTTTATCATTATTTATTTCACTTGAATTTATTTTTTAGACAAAAAAAATATCATCAAATATATTAAAAATTATATTTGATTAAAGCAAAATGTGTGTGAAAATATAAGAAATGCTTGTTTTTTTTTTTTCATTTCAATTTTAAATCTTTGGACTCTTTTTTTTTTATAACATATTCCTATAATTTTTTTTATTTTTCAAAAAAAAAATCTATTTATCTATATCTTCTTCGGTTGGAATTCACTTTGATATGGTTTTATTATCAACATATTGAATCTCTATTTGACTTAACGGAAG
Source organism: Kandelia obovata (assembly GCA_021464305.1). Taxonomy (NCBI): domain Eukaryota; kingdom Viridiplantae; phylum Streptophyta; class Magnoliopsida; order Malpighiales; family Rhizophoraceae; genus Kandelia; species Kandelia obovata. Next base: position 6,168,774 of record CM038482.1, on the reverse strand, counting down.
ATAAAAAAAAAAAAAAGAAAAAAAGAAAGCACGAAAAATGTCACAAACTAAGAGAGAATGTGGGGAGGGATTGACCATTTTGGCATAATTTACAGCTATTTTCTAGGTGATTTAGAGAGGTGGGGTATGGAAAATATTGCTAATTGAGATATATTTTAATGCATAAACTACTGCATTCAGTGAAGTGCAGCAGAGATGATCTGACAAAAATGGAATTCTCAAATGATCTCAAAGAACTTCTTGATTTTTATTTTTTAATTTTTTTTTAACTTTGCAGATAAGATCAAGTCTGCTCAAAGTTGACAATGACGGAAGAAGGGTTTCGTTTAGCAGCCACAAAAGGAGCGGTGTCGGTCGTGAAAGCGAGGGAGTTGCTCGTGAGGTACATTTGCATTTGATGGGTTCTGATGAGACTTCATTGCCGTGGCTATTAGGCTGAGTTAAAGTCAAAGATTCAATCAATACCCGTAAAATAAAAAGAGATTAATCGACATTAGTACTTTATTTCTTAGTTAAGAGAGTCAGGACAGAGAATAGTATGCAAACGAAAGGGTTTTACGAAAGACTTACAAACGGAGGGTAAGCCTTTCTCCTCTTTCTTTTTTTTTTTTTTTTTCTATTATTTATAAATAGGATAATAAAAGATAGCGTATGTAAAATTTAAAATGGATTCATGTGATAATAAATCTGAGGAGAGCCAGATTCCAAAATTCAGAGGATTCAATTTTAAGTCTTATTAAGTGTATTTTTAGGACCACAACCTTGGTTGTTGTCAAGCGAGTAATGACCAAATTAATTTTTTTCGTAGGCCCAATAAAATTTACGGCCCATAATATATGGGCCGTACCTATTCGAGACCCGTTCGTTAAAAGGTCTGGGTCGAACTAACATAAAGGCCGGATCTCTGTGCCTGGGAGAGAAACGATGCAGGACCGTTGCAGAGAAGAAAAAGTAAAGAGCGGAGAGAGAGAGAGAGAGAGCGAGGGAGTTGGGGGGGGGGAGGATGGAGGAGTATAGATGTGTGAAGTGTGGATTCAGGATCAAAAGGTTGTTCGTGCAATACTCACCTGGAAACATTCGACTTATGAAATGTGTAAAGCTTGTTTCTTTCGTTATTTCTGTTTTTTTTTTTTTTTAAAATCGCTTTCCCTTTCTGTTAAAATCGCCGTTTTAGTATTTGTGCTAACTTCAATTTTGCTTTTTGTTTTTTGTTTTTTGTTTTTTTTTGTTTTTGGTTTTGGGTGGGAGGTTTAGGAGAATTGCAAAGCAGTTGCAGACGAGTATATCGAATGTGAATTCATGGTCGATTTTGTGCCCTCTCCGCTCTTCCGTTACTTTCATAATGTCCCTTGGTTCAGTTGCTGAAATTTGCAGGCTATTTTTTTTTCTTTGACTTGTCTTGATATTTTTGTACCTTTTGAAATGGGTGTAGATTATTTTAATCGATTTGGTTCTCCACAAACCTCAAGCTTATAGACATCTGCTCTATAATGTGCTCTTTCAAGAAACTGTAAATTTCCAGGTACAGGCAGTTCGTTTTGATCTCCTCCATGGCCTTTTTTGAATCTCTTCACTATTCAAATTTATTCAAGCAGTGAATGATTGCTGTTGTAGTATTATGGACTAGTTGAAAACGGAGACTGAAACTATCGTGGGTTTGGTTTGCAGGGCCTGTTGTGGAAGTCCACCATTGGCTTTCTTGTTCTGGATACTTGTATCCATTCTCATGATGATAATTCCTTTTCGTTTAAACCCCACCCCCTTCTGAAATGATTGCTTAGTTTCATGACTTCAATATAATTTGGATTCCTTACCAATGCAAGACAGAAGTCTGCTTTTGGAAAGAAACAAGGAAGCTTGGGGTTCTTCTATGAGCTTCTCTTCATTTATTTGGATATCTAAAAAGGTTAGTGATGCTACTGGGAGTGACAAAAACTTGTGGTGCTAAATTATCGCGGGCTTATTTTTTAATGTGCAAGTAATGAGCTAACTCTTATTTTAAAGTAGGTGTTCGTGGATGTCTTTGTGGCAAATTTTCTGTTTCTTTACATTTTTCTTCTTGCAATGAGGATTTTTCAGAACAATATGGGTGGAGTCTCAAGGTAATTTTTTGCTATAGTTTGAAGCTGATCTCTCATTTTGGATAGCTGTTGGTTTTGCAATACTTAGAGTATGATACAATTGTTAAGTAAAGAAGAAACTGTAGTAATTAATCTAAAAGGTTGAGGAAAAACATAATAATTAGGCAACAAGGATAAGAACATACAGGCAATGGAAAGAGGGAAAAAAAAACACATAATATCAACAAATAAAAATGCCCATTTAAGATGAAAATATACCTTAGTGAGATTCATGTAAACGGGAATGATTTCTTGGTGTTAGACACTTGAATCCTGTTCTTTGTCTATGATGCCTGAGCTGCTTTCATCTCTGTGACCAGTATCATTGATGGTGCTTCTTTTGTGCTTTTGTGGATCTTATTACTATTAGGGGCAGTTTTAATTTTATGTCTATAGCAACATGTCATAATTCTTCTTTCTTGAAGACTATGAACAAAATGGATGGATGGAGTTTTTAAGAGAATTGTGCGGGTGTTGAGTGTTTGTAGTGTATAATATCTGTCTATTGACACAGTCGCACGTGTGAGTTGTATCTTGAAATTGATTGTGGGAAAACAAAGTTTTGTGTGGGAAACACATGTGTTAACAAGAATCATAGTTTGACATTGTTATCACTTTTTGGGAAATGTATGACATGAGAATCATCATTCAGGATTGTGCCCCCAAAGAAGAATAGACAGACAAGTGGGCTTTCAGAACTCATGTTGAATATGATATATACACTGCTGTGGATACATCTACTTACAGTGTTCTTTTATTTTTTTTATTATCTGTAATCAAATATAGAAAGGAGGAAGATTATAATTGACTTACTCTAACTGCACATTACAGGTTCAAAGAATTTTGTCTTGCTATGATTGTTTCAAGTTACTTCAAGATCGTTCTTATTGCCATGATGGTATAACTTTTGGATAATTCATTGCATTGTTCACAATTTCTACCTTTGTAATTGTTTAGCCTTGTCTATTACACAAGTGAAGTTGGTTCCTTGACTATGAATAAGCATTCTACAGGTCTGGGAATTTCCTCCTTCTGTGGTTCCTGTTATTGATCTATTTGTTTTATCATCCAACATAGTGGCATTACAAGGTCAGATGTCTATTCTCTTTTGGCAAACCTACGTGCACCAACAATGGTCTCACTGCAGTAATTCTTGTGATCCTTCCTTTATCCTTTAACAAGGGACCATTCAATGCATGCTCGTCTTATTTACAAATATTTTCTCAGATGGAACCAATAATTAGGTAGTAGATTGGCACAGATCTCTTATACGTGTACGAGTGTTCACTTGAAGATAGGAGTGGAAACCCACGCGGGCCCACTGCTTCCCAGGGGCAGTATATAGTAGTTTAGTAAACATAAAGTTATTACTTGTGTATCTGATCTGCATCGTATCCTTTATATGTATGTTGGCCCGATTAATGAAGCGGTGCTACTAATTTCATCACTCCATTGTGTTTGTTTTCTGTTATAATTCTTGATGGCAAAGCTTTTTCCCAGTTTGCTAGTGATCCATGCAGATTGCTCTGTGAACTCCTATTCTTCGACTGACATGTGCCATATCCATAGTTAAAATGTTAAACTTAATGAATTTTGTCAAACCTAACGAGCTTTTGCACCTTTGTGAAGCAGTGGTTTGTGGATTGGCAATGAAGAGATGCATCTGGACGTGCTTCTGTGCACATGCTCTGAAGTTGCTGGCTCCTCGGGTGCCTGAGCTGTGCTCATTGAGATGACAGAATGTTGCTGTGTTCTTTATGTGTCCTCATTGGTCAAGCACAACGTGCAAATTTTGTTGCTGGACATTGTCGAGGCATTTTTGGATAGTTAAATTTTATTGCCTGAATCCTCCGTTAGAGTATGGATGAGCGAACAAATTGGCGCGTGTAAGTTTTCAGTGCAGTTGGCCGCTAGTAACAATGCTACTCTTCATTAGCTGGATGATATTTCTAGTTGATTTTTCAGTTAGATACTCAAGGTTAGGCGGGCTTCTGTTTTAATTCGCCTTTGAACACTTTGTTTCTTGTTTCCTTTCATTTGGGCCCCTAACAAATTTCTCTGAAAAGCCTAGCAACCTGATCGCAGCCTGTTTGTTTTTTCACGTCTTCTTTGGAGTTTCTCCTCACAATAGGAGAGAATAATTTTCTGTTCCATTTTCCTTTTTCGGCCGTCAATAATGCCAGGTGAAACTGCACGGTAAGTATTCTTAAATGAAGGTGTTCAACAACTTCTAGCATTAAAAACAAATCATCAGACAATTATGAGGGGGTCCTCATCTGCGACCTCGCTCATTGCACAAATTCAAATTCTTAGGTCGAGAACAGATCCAGACTGTAAACTATATAGAAAACGTCCGCTATGCGATTCAGGAATCCACTTCCAGAGAAACGTAACGTTATTTTATAGACTATATACACACACACGCACACGTACGTTGCAATTTGATCCATCCCACCTTGTTGCTGATGATGAAATGTTAGACTATATACCACCACCACGAAGAGCAATATCACTCAATGGAAGATCAGCATTTCCATGAGGATGATTATGAACAAGACCAGACCAATTAGTACATTCAGAATGTACACTGATGGTGGGCTTGGTCCATAACTTGAGGCAGGTGTCTCTAGGTGAATTAAACGACCCTTCTTATCGGTGCTGGCTGACTGATTCGATCTCAGCTTGAATGCTCCTTTTCCAAAGTCTGCCCGAAGTGATTTACCGCCCTGAAACTGAACCTCCTCATAAACCTTCTTCTCCTCATAAACCTTCTCCTCTGCTACAAGGTCGCGGCATACTGCTCGATGCTCATGTTTATGAATCCTTTGATCAGATCCACTGTATTCATATGGACAAATAAGAAATGAATCGGCCAATTGTTCCGCGGCCAATTCATCATCGCTACTGCCAAATGCAGGGTTTTTGTCAGCGGGATCCTCCATGGAATTTCCCTGTGGGTTATGCATACTTGACTGAGGTTGAAAGTCCACATGATCACTTGTGGATGGCTGCATTCAGAATCAAAGAAAGGCAAGTATAAGTCCCAACCACCATGCTTCCCATGACACCCCAAGTGATAACACACACAGAGTTTAGGCATTCTCTCACCTTTGCAATATTTATACCTTCCTCGTTTGTAGGTGAATCATCATCAGCGGGATAATCTGCTTTATTCTTTAGTTTCCATAAGACATACTCTATCTACACAAGTTGGAGGGCAAAATCAATTAGAGAAGGTTGCAATGCAACATTAATTATGAACCTGAATTTGGACAATAAAAATATGGAGTATGGCCAGACAGCTCAGTCATCAAATGTACTTCCCAGATAGGTGAGTTATCAAATGAAATAAATGCTTACTTTAGTTTACTAAAAAGGGTTGAGAAAAGTGGTCCGATGTTCCCTCCCATAACGTGCCCTTAGGCCTTACCAGTTGTAATGACATAAAACACTCTTCCTATTGTATTAACATCATTATAGCTCAAATTCTTACATGAATCCAACTAAAATCCTACCTGGTGAGGAAGGATAGTTTGAGCTTGGTACTCGTGGGTAACCCAGTTGGTCTTGATTGGTTTAAGACCATGAACCTTTTGGTAGAAAACCAAAGTCCTCTTGGTTCCAATCCGCCTGCCGTTATCCTTGATAAATCGAACCCTTCCGGTGGCTTTCCAGTACCCAGCCTTGGTGCTCCTATTGGCCCTTTTACTCTTGATGACATCCTTGTAATCCAGGCGGCAATAAAAGTACCAAACTTGATCACCTGACCACAGCACAGCATGATCTACAGGTATAAACAAATAAACAGGATATAATTTGTCAATAAACAGTGGGAATTTGATAGGAATTTGGGGTTGACACTTAAAAATTACCCGGCAAATCCCATGGCTCAAGACGGCAGGGATCGATCTCCCTAATTATTTCATCGACAAGAATATCCATTCCTTCCATTTTACACTTTAAATAGTGATCGATGATTTCTTTATCATTTGGATGGAATCTGAATCCAACGGGTCCTTCTTCCATGTTGCTAGTTGCTCGCCTTCACTAAAAAATGAAAACAATAGAACGACACAAACTACGAGAAGAAAATATTGTTAGAGCCTGAAGGATATATATGCTATAAAAATTTCGAGTTAGACCAGTAGGTATATGAAATCATTCCTCTTCCCAAAACAGACTGAAACATAAATCTTTGTTAAATTTCCCGAAATAGAAGAAAGAAGCAATTGGACAGATTGAGCAGAAGAGGGAGCTTGCTATCTCAGCCTCTCAGGTGTGGCGAGTAGACGGACTTTCACTCAAGTGGACTGAAAGGAAGCACTGCGTTGACTTAGAAGACTTCACAAACAAGAAGGAAAAAACGATGCTTACCTGGAAAAACTAGTTATTAAATAAAATAAAAGCAAATTCGATTGGAATGCCACAACTCTGTGGCTGATCTCCACCACTCAATAATCATACCGTGCGTGGTTGCGCGATAGATAACTTTTTCAATTGCTTGCATTATTCCTCAGCAAAGGTGCTTGCTTCGTTAAGAAGCTTTATTTATTTATTTATTTATTTTGAGCTTGTTAAGAAGCTTTGACTTCATTAGACTAGGAGTTTGTCCACTACCTTTATTGGAACCTCATTGGTCCATGGCTCGTAAGTGGATCCCATGGTAACACTACGGCCGACCCAATTGATCACTATCGGGAGAAAAGAAAGAAAAAATGAAATTGGAAAAAAAAAAATATATATATATATATATAAAAGGTTAACGGAAAACTTTTACTTGATTGGAACTTGGATTACAAGGAAAAGTTAACGGAAAGGAAATTAGAGGAAAAATTTTCCTCCTGGGCATTTTATCTTTGCAGATTGAGAGGAAAACAAGAAGAACAGATTCTTATGCTACAATGCTTTAAAATTTGTCTGGTCCTCTTTTGTTAGGGACCTAAACTGTAGGAATCAAAAATCAATTGATCCGCACTAAATAAATGCCTCTGGACCTCAGTTTGGTTTTGGGTTAAACCGGCGAATGGGTTTTGAAGCTGATTTTGGTAACCCTAAGTGGGGCTATGTTTTGTTTTGTTTTTTAAATAAATAAAATAAATATATATATATATATATATAGCATTTGATTGATGAATCTTCGTTGGGGTTTCTCAGTTTTCAATTAAATTGCATCGTTTGCAACTTGCAAGGTGCCTGCAATTATTTGGTGCCCTTTCGGATTTCTTTCACTGTTATTGATATAACTCAAATAAGCAAAAAATAAAAAAAATAAAAAATAAAAAAATACCCAACACAAACACACAAAAAGAAAGCAAAAGCAAATTCAGGAGTTGTTGCAATTTGTTTTCTACATAACCATTTGTTTACTAGTTAAAAAGATTAGCAAAATTACATCCGTCGATTTCCTATGCTCGTTCCTTCTCATATCATAATGATTGCTAAATTTACATCGCCAAGCTATTTATGTTATCTACATTTAATTTGAAAGCTCTAAAAATGTTAAACCAAACAATTTTGCGGACTCCAAACAGATTGCATCCCTACATTTACGACGATTTAGTACTATTATTCTCTAATAAACTTTTCACCTACCTTCAGGAAGATACAAAAGTGCACAGCCTGATTTATATCAAGTCCAGCATCATTGGATGGACAGCCCTATAAACAATTTCCCCTTCCAACACGTAATTGTATGCATAACATTCAAATGTCCGCTCAACCTCAACTATTCAACATTCAAATGCAGCATCGATAGAGAGGCAACTGAATTACAATGAGTTTTAAGTTGAAACAAACGAGAGCTTTATTCCACATATTAACATGAGAAAACTAAGTTACGGCATATACACCCCAAGCTAGTTCTTACCACAAATGCAGCCTCACCCGAGTCATTACAAACCACGGGAAGGAATACATATCGACTGCATGATATACAAATTTTTATATATGTTTATATAGCTGCAGATATCACTCAACATTTCATAAGTCAAGCAGAGTCAACTAAATATCAGCTGCATCTACTTATAGCCAACCATAGTGCATCACGTAGATCAGCTATTGACCGAAGAAAACAAACAACTAGAGCAGTTTGTTCCCTTTCACCTCTTGAGTATACACCTAACGTGTGGTGGGTAACCTTTCCTCATATGCTGCATACAAATTGTAGAGTGTTGAATATTGAGATGAATGATGATCCTACTATCCAAAGTCTTGATAATCAAGATTATCCTGTTATAGGATGCTTGATTCTTGAGGCATGATGGTTGAAATTATTCTGTTGCATGAGTCTTGATTATTGAGATTATCTTCTTGTCCGAGTCTTGCATCTTGAGTACTGAGAAGACTAGGCCCAAGGAAGAAATCCTGTTATTTACACATTGTGTTACTAGAAACCACTGTCGGGGGGGATTTCATCAGTGAACATGGACCCCTGAAATTTGGAGTTGAGGGTGCATTGTGTCTCAGCTGCCGGAATTACCATTGGCTCCCAGTCCTACATAAATAATCATAACAAAATTAAATTAATGTCAAATTTGCTATAATATAGTCGACACAAAAAAGTAATCAAGTGTTTATGAGAGATGCTGCTCCTTACCATTGCTAATACACTTTCTACGTCTATCGGTAAATCCCAATCAAAATCTCGGTTTTGCATATCAGTCTTCTGGATTTGATTTTGGTTTGCAAAATCGGAAGGGGTCTCCTTGAAGGAACTTGATTCACCCTTCTCAGAGACTGATATGCTTGCCTTGTCATCTGAACTTATCTTTCTACAATCATAGGCCAATTGGCCGTTTGGTTCACCCTTATAAAAGGTGGATTGACCTTCCAAACAAGAAGGTGGTGGAATGGGGTAATTCTGCTCTAGTTCTTCAAATTCAGTATCTGATATTGGGATCTCCAAATCAGAAGTTTTGAGACAATCATCTTTCTCATACATAGATTGATCTTCAAAATCAGGTGGTAGTCTGTAGGGTGGAGACAACAGACATTCCAAGTCATTGTCCCATAATGGAACTTCAAGATCAGAAGTTAATAGGCAATCGCCCGTATCATAAGGCGATTTACCTTTAAAATCAGAACATATCACCGGAGGAGAGAGTTCGTCATCTCCACACACTGATATCTGACTAGTACAGCTTGAAATCAGTAGGCTATCACCTTTCACATAAGGTGATATTTGATTTTCAAAGTCTGAATCGAACAACTGAGTTTGGTTAGACTCTGATGGAGTTAGCATAAGGGGACATTCACCCTCCTCGTAAGTAGTTATCTGATTTTCCAAATTGGAAGTCATTAAGCAACCACCTTTCTTATGAGGTGATTGAAATTCAAAACCAGAAGGTATCACCGTGAGAGGAGTATACTCTCCGGGGACGGATGTCTGATTTTCAAAACTAGAAAGAATCGGGAGACTTGTTTCATCATTAGACGTAGCATTCACTTCATTCAGACACTCATCTTCAACATCATAAGTCATATGGTATGGTTGTTGATGTACTGAATTAGCTATCATTGTGCTTGGATCTTGATTTTGTAAGTCAGAAGCCACCACTGCAGTACATTGGTTTGGCTCCCCTTTGCTGGTCTTTTCATCTGGCTTCTTCTTTAGTTTATAGAGGACAAAGTTTCCCTACAATATTGAGGCATACACAATTAATTCTCCCTGTAAAACGTTGTGAATTGCTCAGCAAAAGAGAAAAAACAAATTTATTAAAATTTTTAAGGAGTTATGTTGTGTATCAAAGGATATAACCCTATAACCAACCATGCTTAGCTTAGTTGGTCAAAAGAACAAATCTCCTGGAAAGAGGCTGATATTCAAATTCTAATTCCCTCAAATTCTCACAAAATCTAAGCTTTCATTCCAATGCACAAAAAAAGAAAAGAAAAAAGAAAATATCCCATAAACTGAAATCAACAAAATCAGAATTAGCAAAATAAATGCAAAGCAATCCTAATCATAAACATGGCCATCTCAAGCAACATGTAAATCGCAAACATCTCATTGCTCAATGACTATTCAAGTTTTGCGATTTCCTATGAGGGATAGACTCAAATTGGCTAAAATTTACCAAGCAAAGCAAGTCCGTTTCAACAAGATTGGGACTAGTAAAAAATCTGGCTTTATAAAATTTCAAACAAATGAGTCCTTTCCAATATAAAAATTCTTCTTAAAGCTCCACAAAGTTGAGCATTTACCTGATCGTGCAACTTGGAATTAGAATCTGGAGCACATTCATACTCCTGCATAACCCATCCAGTCCTCGTCCCTTTTGGACGACCATCATAGAAGACCAAGGTCCTTTTTGTACCAATTTGCTTCTTCTTACGTTTGTCCATGACTTTACCAAGCTTGCCCGTGGGTTTCCAGTAACCCTTCTCCGTTGTCCGGTTAGAACGTTTGCTCTTCTTGTACTTGTAATCTCGAGGACTAAAGAAATACCAAACTCGATCATTGCACTTTATCTGAGAAAGAGCTGCAACCATAAAATCTCACTTAATCAAACCAACAGAAATAATCTAAAAATAAAACGGAAACCGCTGGAAAAGTATACCCAATTAAATACCAGGTAGACCGCAAGGTTCATATTTGCAAATGCTAACCACAGCTATTGTACGGACAGCATCGTCTTGTCCTTGGTTCTTTAACCTTAGAAAATGATTGACAAGTTCTTCATCGGTAGGGTGGAATCTGTATCCACGCAATTGTGACATTCTTGCCATTCCTAACCACAGAGGGGTGGGGGGAGTAAGTAATTAAATAAAGAAACGAATTGCAGAATAGGAGACAGGATAAACAAACGAAAGACTAAATGCCATGGAAGAAGGTAGACTCACCAGACGAGAAGCTCGATTTCATTCCTCTCCCTAAAACAGAAGAGAAAGCAGACTGATTCAAACAAGGAAAATGGAGAGGAGCAGTTCGAGTAATGGAGTGGGAGCTGGTGGCGAATAATGGAATGTACGTTAACATTTAAATACCATTGGCTTCGCATTCTCTAGATACCGTTCAAAGTCACTACTACTAATTGCCAGTCCTTCGCTGCTAAGGGAGTTGCGAAAGCGTGACGATGGATTCGAGTGCCGATTGGTCCGAAGAGGTGAAGTGGATCCCACCAACAACCGCGTTTCATATCACCAAAGCTATGTTTTTTTTTTTGGTGTTTAGCAAGTTATTTGGGACCCACTGAGACCATGCTACAATAGTCTGGAATGTTCCTCCATTGCACTCGTCATAGTTATGTACTTGGTTCGAAGTCTCAAGGTCTCCGCATGATGTCTTAAGCCAACGTAATCATGTAAAGGAACTTAATTTTAATTAATTTGTTAGTACTATATTATTACATTCAAACTAATGTTGCATTGATTTGAAGAAGACAGGAAGAATAGGAAATACAATCCTCAAACTCTTAACGATTAAAAATTTAAATTTGAAAATTTTAAATTCTAAGTTATTCAAAAATAATTTAATTGCCTGTACGCAGTAATATCAGTGGTAGATCAAGAAGACAGGCTTGTGTCACGGGCTGCCCAAAGCCTAACTCCGTGACACTCAGCTTGGCCCAAAAGCCTAAAGACAAAAAAAAAAAAAAAAAAAAAAAAAAAAAGTGTCCTCGGCCCAAGTCTCTTGTTACATTTCGGTTGAAAACCAACCAAGGGTAGAACAGTTTTCTACATTTCTCTTTGCCAGAAAATTTTGGCGGAGTTTGAGACCAGAGATGGTTACAAAACTGGTACCTATTAGGTACAGGCCAAGAAGAGACAATTATCAACATCAAATGTAAAGCTCCAATTGTACTTGTATCTACATATGTACCACTGGTGACTACAAGTCTCGCTAAGAGCATAGCATTCTTACAGGTGAGAACACAACGGTGAGTCGAGCATGATCCGAGAGAGAGTAATTTTCAGGCCACATCCCTTTCTCTGCCTCGCGAGGGAAGAGAACTGCATTCTTTACAGTGAGACCAATTGCTTCTTCCTTAATAATCTCTTGTCCAAAGCCTTCCATTTTCACCGCGCAATTTTCCTCTGTTTGTCCTGAACAAGCCGAATCCCAAATTCTCTGCTGACAAGAATTTAACATTTATTCAATGGACAATACATACATGCTGACGAATGGCAGGCTAGAAGCTAACAAATACAACCATCTGCACCTTTTAAGTTCCAGGGACAAATGAAAAAACCATGTCCAATCTTTCATTCTTATAACAAGTCCTAAAAAACTGTTTAGTAGTGTGAATAACTACGCCGTCACGTACCTTAAATTCTTCATAATCGACAATGCCATTTCCATCAACATCTGCTTGGGTCCATAGATCTCTTGTCTCCTGGAAGCCGAGTCCATGAGGAAAACTGATTAAATTAACCTGCATAACATGAGAATCTGGTGAGTCTATCTTCTGCATTAAATTCATTCCTTGTAAACTAGAGCAGCCCAAATTAAAGTACCTGACGAAGTGCTTCGCAGAAAGATGAATATGTTATAAAATCCTCATAGTTATCTGCCTTTAGAAATGCAAATGCATCATCTTCACCCATTGAAGCTTTTTGTAGCTGGCACTGGAACAGAACAGGGAGGGGAGAAAGAACAAAAAAATAGAGGATCAGAAGCAGAACAACTAAGGATGATTAACTGCAGTTTTGGAACAGACACTCTTGGTAGTCACGTTCCATCTAAAAGAAGGAGGCTGTTGATGCACTTTGCTTCACACAAGCTTGTAATCATTTCAGAGTAAAGATTGTAAATCATCTGAATCATGCTAAACATGATGAGCAGAATAGAGTGGCATATGCAGAAATGGCTTAACTCACCTTTATTATTCCAAATACTGCTTCAGCCCAACTTTTCTTCAATGATTTCCTTGATTTATTGGGATTACGAAGCCAAATGAAATCTACACCACAGATGTTACCTCTATGATTTCGGTGACTCACCCACTGTAGCATGTATAGAGGGAAGCGTGAGAACACATAGTGTTTGGAAGTAGCGAGACTCATAGTTGTTGCGAAGGTGTTAAAATCAGGGTCAAACGGACAGACCTTGTGAGCATCTGCATCACTGTCGGTATACTGATGAGCAATGTCATATGAAGACACAAACCCCTGGGATCTTAGAAATTTGTAAACATGCCCACGTTTACTTCCATTCCAATCTCTGTAGAGATAATAGGAACACAAAATAAGAATGTCCATTTTCATCCATTATGTAATCAATTATCTACTTTATGAAGCAAGAATAGGAAGCTCACCCACAGAGTATGATGGGGATATGATTCAATTTGCTTTCTCGTTGATATGTTTCTACATGCTGTAGAATCTTATAAACCTGCAGGTAGACATGTACGAAACCTCTAGATAAGTGGACTAACACAAACTGTGCGAGCAACTAAATATGAAATTGTAGAGACACTTTAGTGGAGATGATTACTAGACAGAGTAGTTCGTACCTGATGCAATCTTGTAACGGATAAAAGGGAATCATGAGGAAATAACAAGTGTGTGTTCACAATGAGAAATTCTTGCTGAGGTTCGCCATTCCCATCTTGGGAAATGGGTACGGCTGACTGAACATGTAATAACTGAGCAACGCGGTCTCCGAAGTCATTGAAGAGCAAGTCTCGGTAATTCAGAACCTTAAAGTGATCCTTATGGACTGCAATCAGCAGGCCTATAGAAAGCGCACAATCATCCTTAAGCCAAGATGCAAGAAGAACAACATCTAAGCTAGACAAACTGATTATGTTGAGACATACAAAGCCACTCTGCAGAAAATTTTGGGTAGAAAAGAAAAAGATTTCTAACTCATGATCAAGAAAACAGCAAAAATTTTGCCAAATCTGCTTCCCCCACCCCCTAAAACTCAAAGAACATGTTGCCTAGATTCACTAAACTGCCGAAATTTACTATCTAGATTGTATGAAAGCTATATATAGCCAAAGCCCCAGGAGGGATTTTGCGGATTCGATATCTTGTGAGGACATGAGGAAATATATTAGTGCACCCCACGATGGAGAGAGCAAATTCAAGGAATGAAAATCCAAAAGCCAATCCAACAGGTGCATTTACCATCTCCCCGGTTGTTGGTTCGCGCAAGTTGGAAGGTTATATAGGCTGCATCACGGAGCCTGCCCTGATACATACGCACCAGCTCTTCATTTCCGACCCAGAATTCCTGTTAAATATTAAATCCAAGGAAGCTAGCAATCATCATTAAAACCCACCTATTTATTAAAAAGAAAAAGACAATTAGGTCTATCACGACGACGCAATTTTATAGACAAAGGAAGAATGGTTAGATTAATCACCTGGAGACAAATAATCGATGACCCTTCATAGAGCAACCAATCCAGAATCCTCTGGTTCCTGGCGAGCCAGAACGCCCTGAAATCGCTCTCACGAACATTTTGGTTCTGTTTCACACAGCCAACAACATGATTCATGAGAAAAAGTTCAAAAAAAAAAAAGAAAAAAAGAAAAAAAAAAGATCTACCGTTTCTGGAGAAGAAGAAAGAATTGTTACCTGTTGGTCGAGTCGCTTGTAAATAGGAGCCAGGATGTTGAAAGTGGTGCAAGAAATACACGGCTCTTCCGTCATGGAGGAACAAGAGACATAAACAGCACTACTGTTTCCGTTCAAAAGATTAGGCTCGTTCCCACCTGAATTGAAATGCCCAATATTCGAACTACCATTGGATTCCACTACTGCCACCTGTTTCCACCAACCATTGAAATCAAAACCAAAGAGCAATATATATATACATAGAGAGAGAGAGAGAGAGAGAGAGAGATAGTTTATACCCCTAAAATCCAGTGTTAGTCAACGTACCATTTTGAGAGACGCAGCAGCCAATGGAATTCTTGTCCGTCCGTCGGCAACAAAAGTGGAGAAGAAGAAGAAGAAGTTTCTGGTAAGCTGTTTAGGTTAGCTTTTGTGGGTGGGGGGGGAGATTGCTATGCGTCAGCTTTCCCTCTCTCCTGATACGGTTGGCCTTGAATAGATTATTCCTCGGAAAGTAGACCTGACCATACCATTACGAACATGATCCTCGTTGTAACATGTATTAATGCCGACTCTAGCTGCTCCTTCAGCTTTTTGTCCTCCTCCTTATAGATAAGATGGGCCCCTAGTAATGGTTATCGTTGCTTCTTTCCGTTTGCTTGCCAAAGGCCGATCCAGTGGGCAGGCGGCAGTAATTCCCACTAAACCAAGCGACACATTTTATAACCACCATTGTCGGTGTCAGTCCCTTTGATTTTCTTGGCCGTAACTTGTCGTGTTAGGCCTTTGTCGTTAGACGGTTGATAGTCAAGCTTGTGAAAGATTCCACGCTTTGCCTAATTTTCCAATGCATTTTTATGGACTCCTCCTCTTTTTAAGATCCTGTTAAAGGGCATACTTTTTTGTTTTTTTTTTTTTTATTGGGTATAATGGGAAGGAAAGGGCTAAGTAATTACTTAATTGAAAGAAATTTACCCCTCTAATCATATTCATCCTTTAACCGCAAGTTTAGCAAATATTTTTTCTTTCTTTTTATTAACTGTCCACAAATGTGTGCAAACTTTTTAGTTCATTAACATTTTTCCTTCTCAAAAGATTAGAAGACCCAAAAAGACTAATCAAATCCTACTTTCGGCGAGGAAAGTAACTCTGAAATGAATTCGATTGAAGTGGGACCTGCCTTTTTAAAATGGCTTAAAAATAGACTTAATTAGATCGATGTGAAATATGTTCGGAGAATATACTCTATTACAAAAAAAAAAAAAAAAAAAAAAATTTGTCAAAAAAAAGTCATCCGAGCATGGATTCCAGTGGGTTGTATTGTTATACTTCATTTGCTAATATTAGCATTGGAGTGACCTCATCTTCCATTGCATCGCGTGTCACGCCACCACGGCAAGTTAACATTTTTATGGGCTACGTCCGGAACAAACTGAAGTTATATTTAGAACGTTGATAGAAACTTCTTGTTAGTTACTGCTAGGATACAATTCACGAGAAGAACTAACTAATCTTAACCAGCAAATCGCGCCCAGGAATGTATAAATTGGGTTGGGGGAAGTGGTGGAGAAGACAAACAATTAAATTAGATGGGAAGGAAGGAGAGTCGGGGAAATTTGACAAAATATCTTACCTTTCGTCGCTAGTGTACCTGTAAAGTGCAAACGGGTGTGTCGGTGACTCTCCTTTGTGCCTGTGAGCAGCTGTCATCCTCACGGAGCCGAGCTTGCATCAATTCTTTTTCCGTGCTCGCTGGCAATCGTCACTAATTTGACTATCAAACCAACAAGGTAAAAAATAAATTTCCCTCATTATTATTTTTTTTCAACATCTTAATTTTATTAATTAAATTTAATATATATTAAATATTTTATATTAAAAATAATTATATTTGTGTTTGTATTACGTAAAAAAAAATACTTTATTTTTATTATTATATTATTACATTTATTAATATAAAATAATTTTTATTTTTTAAAAAAACTTTAATAAAATGATAAATATTATAAAAAATGTATAATATTTAAATTTTTTCTTTTTTAAAATTAAATTTTATTTTATATCAATAAATTTAATAATATGATGACGAGAGATATATAAATGAGTAAATGTCATGTAATTATACTTAATAAAAATATATTTAATATAAATTAAATTAAATTAATAAAATTAATATATTAAATAAATTTTTGAAAAATATAAAATGAACATAATATAAAAATTCTTTAACATGATAAATAAATTTTTTTTTTTTTTTTTTTTTTTTCCAACTAACAACGTAAGATGACAAGAAGGACGTTTCCATGTATTTTAGTTTGCAGATGCGAGACATTATTAAATAATCCAGCTCTTCGAGTGCGCATTATAATTAAGAAAGTGTACACTTTAGTATTTCAATTTATTAAGTATCCGATATTCCATCAATACGGCAGATCTTAACTCGTTTGGCTGTATGTGTCGCACTGGCAATCCCGTACCGTTAACGATTCAAACAATTAATGTATTTCTTTTTCCCTTGACCCCTAAGTGTAATCTCCCGTAGTGTTTTGTTTTTGTTTTTTTTTTTTTTTTTTTTACCTTTGAACCTATACATTTTAGAGTTTTATTTAGATTTAAGACTTTCAAGATGTGGGCTATCCAAATGAATTCCTGTCCTCGTGTCTCTCTTTCTCTCGTTCTATCGCTCACTTGTTAAATAAAAATCTCTTTCGAGATTAATATTAGTTCTATTTGTCTCTCTGTCAAACAGGGAACCCTTCTGAAGATTAGCGTCAGGCTCCCAGCAAAAGCCTAAAATCAAAAATTTCCAAAAACTTTTTACCTATTAATTACGTTTGTTTATGTTTTACTACTAAATTGTAACATATCTAACTCTTTTTTATAACCAACTACGAGGTTTTTCATAGTTCAACCGCAAGCACAACGTACTGTTGGGTTGTTTAGTTGCAGAACTATTAGACTTCTAGTCCTTGTATTTAAGTTCTAGTTCTGAAAAATAATGAAAAAAGAAAACGTAAAAATATAACATGGGGTTGTAACGAGGCTTTGTTAGATTATGTGTTTTTATATTTTCTTTTAACTGAGATTCGTGTTTTTTTCTCTTGTGAAAAATTTCATGCCCATTATCATCATATGTTACATAAGATATAAAATCAATAATAAATGATGTCATATTGTCAAAATTAATTTAACATTAAAAAAAAAAAAATCAGTCATATTCACGTTTGTTAGTGATAATTTGACCATCATTTAATAACTGCGACCAAGAGCATTTTCCTCGTATAATACTGTTAGAATTACAGATCTAATTTGAAAATCGACTCCCAAGTATCCCAAACATAAACGTTGATTTATGAAGCATCGATTACTGTTATTTCCGTTTTCTATGCTAGGTTGGACTGTTATGTAATACAACATGTCTAGCGACATTTGTTTTGCGGTCAGAACAGCATGTCTCCAGTAGTCACATCGGACAAATTGTCATATGTAAAGAGACTCCCATAACCATATATAATAGTTGGCGAAAGGCTCTCAGCTTTCAGGAACCCGTTGAATCGACAGGGACTGATACATCCGATTTTGCGCTGTGATTTTCAGCTTCCTTGCTCCTTTGGGAGTGCTTCCTGGAAAATTCTTCTTCTGCCTCGTTACTCTTCCCCCACAACAGAATGTACAGACCAACTATGACTAAAATGGATCCCAGGACACTGTCCATTTTCAATTCAAGTTGTTAGGATAGGAACAATATGCATCATATCTGCTGCAAGCCTAATAGGAAACAAATATGGGGGATACATACATGAAAGGCTTAAAAGAAGAAGAATAAGAGAGAATCACCTTCCAAGGTAAAGTTGTTCATGGAGGATGGTAAAGTCAAACACGGCTGCAAATATCTGAGTGAAAGGGGTCAATCCGGCTGTGAAAACTGGACCTCTGCGCTTGACACACCATGACATGACCACATAGCACAAGCCTGATGGCACCACCCCCTTGACAACACATAATAGAACAAAACATTAATTGATTACCAGAAAGAGTTTCTTACAGAATAAGGTAAGATTTTGAATTGCACAGAAAAAGCTCTTACCATATAAAAAATAATCATAATGTCCAATTTCCCTTTCAGAATCCACATGGAAGTATCCCTTTTCAAGATTACACTTAAGATGGCTGACTGGACGGCACCAAAGAAGTTGAAAATGACAATACTAGAATAGTGACAGGGATAGCTCTTGACAATGATTTTGGCTTGCACAAGGAGCCATACAGACCACATAATGCAGCCTGCCATTAAAAGTATCGAACCAATAAGCCATCTTTGAGTCTTCTCCTTCTCGGAAATCATAATATTGGTGTGATTTTGGATAACAGTAGGGGTGGCTCGGGAATGCGGGCTTGTTACTGGGATTCCCTTGTAAACAGTCAACAGTATAGCTGCACTCATGCAGATAAGCGCTCCCAACACCTTGGCCTTTCCGGCCTTGCTTTTTATGTTCACCTTTTCCAGCCTGAAAAGAAACAAACTTAGCAATTATGAAGAAGTATTTTCTCTCATCCATAACCACGTTAACTCGAAGTTTTTACTTACCCGAAGGGTAGTGCCAATACAAACGTGCTCACTGGAACCATATTGAGAAAGGCACACGAGAATGTAGCAGATGTATACTTCAGTCCCACGAGGAACAGGTACTGCGTCAGTGTTGCCCTGAAAGACAATACTACTGTTTAGAGGTTCTCAATTGTAAGTTTATAACCACTCTGTTGATAATGCAAATTTGCAATAAGCATAACATATTCCATGTAGATACTTTAACTAACCCAGCAAGAGCGCCAAAGAAAAGGTAGCATAAAACCTGAGCTGTAAGCCTAGGTCTGCTTTTCCTGCAAGAAGAATCAGCAGTTTGTTGTCACTTGGATTGATAATCTTTGCCTCAATATTGAGACCAGGTTTACAAAGGTCAAATATCCGAAGGTGATTTTCGGTTGGGAAAGCCAAAAAAAAACAATAAATGAAATAAAAGGATAAACCAAGTTACCTTTCCCAGTAATAGGCAATGGGTGCCAAGGATATTGTCGCAATTGTTAAACGATATGTAACAATAACCATGTGGTTTGTTCCTTCGTCGAGAATTCTTTTAAGCAGCACATTCAATATGGCGAATGCAAAAGTAACAGCCAACATTGCAACTAGAGGCTTCCATTGCTCAAAGCAACCCATGTCCACTATTGCGAGTGCTCGGCTACTGGCCTGACATATGAGACCTACCTCTTCTTTATTCTTAGGTGTTACCAAGTAACACTTAGCCACACTGATTTATAGGCTTCTGAAAATTAGGCAACTCAATAAGTGGGAAATCCCACCTTCGCTTTAAGCGATCGACTTTCTATTTTAAATTTAAAAAAGAATGTTCTCTTGCACAGGACACATTCATCGGTTGGAGATTGCAGAATCAAATGTCGAGCTAATTTTTAGTCCTCGTTACAAAGTGAAATCAGAAATCATCACGAGTTTTGAGTCGTCATTTTGACCAAAGACAGTACATAGCTACACTGTTGTCTCGTCCCATCAAGCTATTCTGCTGTCTCGTCCCATCAAGCTATTCTGCTGCATATAGTGTGAATTGGGATAAAAAAACATGCAGGAAACAATCTGCATCCATATAACGCAAGTAGCAGAAATGGTCCAAGCATCCCCTTTTCATAGCATCTAATACTTCTTCCAAAAACTGAATGACTGGCTTTTATATCATTCGCAATGAATGTTAGAACAATACGTCAAATCTTAAAAGAGGGATCATTTCCAATTGTGAACAATGTGAGATGTGTGCAACTGTAACACGATCAAGGTGACATATTTCTTCCGCTCTGTCACGCATTTGCTAGCTCTACTTTCCAAACGTGCTGGTGATTAGTGCTGGAATGCGTCAAGGATTAACGCATTTTGGGAATAATTTTCCTTCTTTCGGAGTAGATATTGGAAACACACACTGTAGCATTACAGTGTATGTTATATCTGGAAAAGCTTGCATATTCGAGTGAGGAAATTCATCATCAACAAGACCCAAAATTGAGTTTTTTTTTTTTTTAACACAAAAAAAAAACATACATAACTCTATAGGGTTAATTATTAAATTTAAGCAAGTCTCTTCACATTTAATGGCGATGTCATCGAATCTAAAACTAAATATCCTTTTCAGAGTTTTGCCGCACCACGCCTAAATCTCATTTATTGGGGGACAAAGTGTAGCAAGGATATTCCACAAAATAGAATTTTGCTTCCAGTTTCATCCAGAACAAAATAAAGTTATACCAATTCTAGTTACCAATCCACCACCCTTTTCCGGCATTCCAAATATTCTTGGTGCCATATGTCCCAATCCTGACAAAATCTCAAAATCTTTTCCCATTTGGGCAACTGAAGACAATTTGACGGATGATAATTTGACAGACGAGAATTCTGGTGGAGTAATTTCATAATCTCGCTACTCAAAGCAAGATAAAAAAAAAAAAAACAAGAACGGTGAGTAATTTTAAGTTCACAACCAAGTCACTGACTTTTAGATTTTGTGGAGGGAGTCAATAGTTTTCAATCTGTCCCGACAAAATCACTAACGTTTCTGAAGATGTCCATGTGCAATCCCCGATAATTTGTCCATTAGACGCTGCCTAGACACTTGAACGAATGAGACCAGAGAAGAAAATCAGTAGTTGACTCTCAATATGTCTGAAAATACGACAATCTTTGAATTCGCATGTTAAATGCTAACAAGTCACTCTTGTTAGACCCGCAACCCACTTTCGCCAAACTCAAACCGTAACAACCTTTTCTCGTTACTAACGCATCTAATCGCATGGATGCAATAGGTGATGAATAGTATTAGAGTTCAAAGAATTTCACTTACACCTTAGATACACATGAATAATGAAAACAGGGACAAACATTAGCTGGCATGGTTTCATTGTCCAGATTCACACACCACAAAAATAAATAAAAATAAAAATAAAAAGTGAAAACTAAAAAAGCCCGAAAAGCAAAGAAAAGCCAAGCAGGAAGAGCCAGACAATGTGGACCAAAAGGAGTGCCTGACCGGGAAGAGAAGAGCTGCCGCCGCTGCCCACCTCGCAAGCCCCTAATTTAGCAACTTTAGTACCGTGGCAAGTGGCATCGGGGCAGCCACACCAGTAGGTCACGCGATCAATACCACACACGGGGTTGGCGCGGAAGCAATTGACTGGGCACGACGGTGGACCGGCCAATGCGCCGCACACCTCGCCCTCGCCCTCTTTGGCGGTGACTTGCTGGATCACCGTCACGCCGTCAGGCTCCGACCGTGCGAACGGCAGGCAAAGACCAAATAGGGCAATGGCAACACATAGCGAGGCCAGCGCAGGTGTTCTTGTCATCAATCCATCCATTAAAGTTTTGTTAGAGAATGGCGGGGTCTGGCCGGCAAATCAGCCCTAAGCCGAAACCAAGAACCTAACTATTGGATCTTGATCTTGATCTCTTTCTCTCTCTCTCTCTCTCTTTTTTCGCTTTTTATATTGGCCGATTATAACAACACAGCAAGAAAAGAACGGAATGCCACTTGGGGATCCTTCTAAATAAAGCAAACATAAGAAGCAACTTAAACAAGAAGGTTGAGGTTTGGTGAGCGACCACAAGGACAATATGACAACGACAAGACCAATAATAAGATAGTAATAATAAATATCGTTAAAAACAACAAAATATTATATTTTTATTAAATAAATAATTTTATTAACTTTTCTTTTTGATGGTGTCCAATGGACCCAAAGAGTTATTTTACAAGACGTGGATGTGTCAAGAGAAATTTGCACACAATTGTTTAGCTCAAAATGCTTGGAAGTCTCGAATCACTCTTTTTCTTAAAATATAATAATAATAAAATCTTCTTGATCTTCTCCTCTTGTGTTATATATATATATATATTTATTTATTTATTTCAAGAAGAGAAGGAGGATTTTCATTATATATATAATTTGAAATATGGGACGCATTTTATTTATCAAACCACTGGTCAACATAATCTCCACTTATTAACTGACCGCTTACATGACAAAAGGGGATTAATTAATACTGATTGACAAGGCAAATAAATAGAAATACATGCAACTTATTACAGACAACATGCATGGGAAGACGTAAAATGGCCAGCAGCTTGTTGGGCTGGGGAACTCCTAACAAGCCCCTCTCCTGACAACTCGAACGCGAGCGCAAGCAGCCTCGGGGCAGCCACACCAGTAGGTGACGCCGTTGGCTCCACAGACTGGGTCTGCGCGAAAACAGTTGATGGGGCCGTTACATGGGCCAGGGTTGAATCCTGCACAGAAATCAGGGGGAGGCTGCTGCGCCTGTGCAGAAATCAGGCAGCTGCTGAACACTAGGACCATGAAGATGCAAAATGGGATAGTGTCTTTGAAGGTGGCCATAGCTGATAAGCTGAAAGATATTCCAATAATTTGCTTTTCTTGCCAGATGGAACGAACAATGTGGGATGATCAGGAAATGGGTGTATAAATAAGGCAAAGTCAAAAGAAGCGAAGAGCAAGTCAAGGATAAGGATGGCGCTAAAACTTAGCTATTGCTGGCTAGCGTCGCTTTTTCTTGACCCAAAATCTTTCTTGATCGATAATCAATCAAAGGCTTTGTTCATTAGTCATCCGTGATGGCTTCGTTCACACCACCCCATTAATTGTTAAGCCCCTTCAAGGTTCAACCAACATTTCACTTGGAATCAACCAAAAATGTTTATCCAATAAGTAATTGATAATTAAGGTACATTTAAGGGTCTATCTAGTTTACCTAATTCTTGCCCATGTTATTAATTTCTATTTTTGTTTGCTCTTTTTAACTAAACAAAAAAATGTTTTGTGTTAGGCTAAATCGATATTGTCTGTTGCTGTCAAAAAAAAAAAAAATTATATGGGTCATTGTTTGTAAAAATTAGTTGAATTGTATTAATGATATATTAGTTTACAAAAAATCAATCAATGCACTCTTTTATATATATATAAGCTATAAGAATTACTTATAGCTTCTAAATTCTCCATTGCATCGATGTTGATCAGAAAATCATTCGTTTCATTACGTAATTTACTGGCTACACGGAATGCACAGTCAAGGAAAGCGGGTGACATAAAAAATACAATCTTTTGCAGAGTTGACGTGCGGCAGGGATGTGATACTTCATGCTTGCCTCACCTTTTTGTTTATTTATTTATTTTGGGTCCACCTTGCCGAACCTTTTGTTTCGTTTCCAGTGGCTTGACCTCAATCAAAAGCAGTGTAGCCCACATCTTGCTAGTGAATAGGTTCACAGCTCAATGCCCTGATCCTGGACCATATTGGCATCGACAGGCCCACCCCACAACGGAGTCTTTAGTCTAGAAGTCGAAGTAGTTACCTAAAAACTAGTACGTGCCCCACTGCGACTTACATCAGAATCTAGGCATCTGCTTTCACTTGAAAATCATATTCCGGGACAATTGAGTGAGGTTTGATGAATCAAAACTTGCAAATTCAGGCAAAGGGACGTGAAAATACACTAGCCCAGGTGCAGGTACCTTTTGGGCCTCTGGCTTGATCATATGTGCCGTCTGGAGCGAAAGGTGCAAACTTGGTAACATATCATAGATTCATAAACAAATCAAAACATAGCAGATTCCTAACTACTGAATCTTAGTATCATATTGAAAAGTGGAAACGAGTTGACTAATCACTGGAACTTAGTATCACAACAAAGCCAAACTGTTCACTTTGTGCAGATTCCTAGTTGCTTGATTATACTATTAGTGAAATATTATGGAACTAGAACAGCATATCTTTCCACAACCTGAAAGCTGCAACTAGCGCATATATTTAAATTGATAGTCACTTCCTTCTGATGCAGGAGGAGGTTTGATACCAGGAGCTTTTCAGAAGTCTGTGGAAACCAAAGCTGTCGAGACAGGTTGATCCAACCATAACCAGCAATTGATGGAACAGTGGAGTAGTCCCCAATATCCAGGAAGTAGAGATTGAGAACAGACTTGTTTTCAAACCGTGAGCCCTTAAACCATCGATAATGTTTGTTTCTGAAGGATTCAGTCGAGAGAGTGAGTGCCTAACAATATGTTTCATGACACTGTCCCTTGACAAGTCAGCTTCTTGATCATGGTTTCCCTGGACAGCAACCCGTGGGATGGTGGATGCGATTACAGCTGCAAATGTAGCATCCCGGGATTTTCCAGAATCCGTGCAATCAAATCCGAAGATGTCGTCCCCTGTTTCAAACCGTGAATAATTGCACATTGTTAAAACAAAACCAATTCCAGTTGCAGCACCAAAGGAATTACTAAATCACAAAGGAGGAGGCATAAGAAGAAGAACAACAAGACCGATGAAAACAATGAGATGGGGGGGTTCCGCTCGAATCAAGCGTTCGACGAAGACGGTGGTGTTGAGGTCAGAGCAAGCAGGCATCTGACTTGGGAAGACCTCCAAGCAAGGCTTGCTCTCTCCGCCACTTGCATTATCTTCACCTCTCCATTCTCCCCGAACCTATGCTGCTGCAAGTAGTAAGCGCGTCAGTTTCTGCTCTTCCTCATTGCCATTTCCCGCAATTGCTGCCTACCTCTCACAAAAAGAAAAAAGGATGTCCATGTAGATAATATGGAGATGATGACAGGCAAGTTGGGGTGGACTTCTATTGGGGTTTTCTGAGAGGGTTACAGCGAACCCCTTTCTTTGTTGTTAGTTATTTATATATTGCATTGTTTTAATTGCACAATATGTTATTTTAGATAGAATAATTAAAATTTTAAATTCAAAATTTTAATTTTTTATTAAATGAGAACTATTTGTCTAGTTAATTTATATGATCAAATCATTTGGTTATAAACCTTTTTTTTGTTGTAATCACTAAGAACTTCTACAATGGCAAACGTGCAAGGAGTGTAAGTTTGCATAGGTTAGAGCCACTTGTTGGGTGGTGGATAGCTCTACGTTTGCCTTCAGCCTACATCTATTATTTATTTCCACAATCAACTCAGTCAAAACAGTTTTGCATCCTAAACACTGGCTTTCAAGAACCAACACTTTGTGACAGAATGTACTTTTACAGTTTACCTTCCTTTTGCATACATTTAAGTGGCATAGGAAGTGCTAACTATCTTTACTATCATAGAAATGCAGAACAGTACAGCAATCAGAAAGGTCGAGAATCCCATTTAGGATGGCCAAGAACCATTTATTCTTGTATTCACGTAACAGCCTCGAGGACAATAATGCTTGCATTTCAATGTATAAAATTCTTACGTTTGTAACATTTGTAGTATAATCAAATATACAGTCTGGTTATTATTTTTTACGTCCAATTTTGCTTTCATTCATGTTAGAAACAAACTTCGTTCAGAAATTGATCTATTAATTATGAGAAAAGCAACCAGATGTGAACAAGACGGTAAATTTGTGGCAGATTCAAGCTTCCATACACACAGCATAACTTCAGAAGATTAAGATGACAGACAGCTTTGAGGGAATTGCAATGAGATTCTAAAGTGATGCCACACGACTGATAACCTCAAAATAAGCAACAGATTACAAGAAACTGCTGAGGAACAACACAATACAGTTTGGCACTTTGGAACAAACCCGTACCAAGTGTCCTTAATTTTATTTGGAAATGGCAGATGACTTGAACCAAGGGATCCACACCGAAGTAGTCTTCTGATACAGCTTGTATGCTTCGGCTCTGTAGTCCTCTTTCAGCATCCGCCGCTCTACAAGCAGAGTGACATATGCTAAGCACGTACTATTAATGAGAGCCCCAACGAATGTCCATCCATGTCCCAGATTCCAAGCAAAGATAACCAATCCCCACCACCATAATTGCTCCCCAAAGTAGTTTGGATGCCGGGAGTAAGACCACAATCCACGATCAAGATTCGGCACCATTGGCTTCCCAAGCTCTGTCAATTTTTTGTTTCTTGTCACAAAATCATGGAGTTGCGTATCAGCAAGGTACGCTATGACAATGCCACAGAGACAGACAGCAATGGCTACAAAATCCCACGCATTCAATGGCTTATCAACTGAATGAACAACATACAACGGGAGACATATTCCAATCAATAACACCTGCAACGTGAAAAACCACCAAATTAGAAAGACCGATAACGTTAAGATTCAAATAGAATTAATCAACCCCAACAGTCACCATCATTAGCAATGGACATAAGCAAAGATAGACCACCTGCTGAGAAAAATAAACAGAGAAGAAGGAAATCCACCACCAGTGCTTGCCATACTGGCGCCCCATATCAGTGAACCTCCAGTCCTCTCTGGCACCCCACTGCCAATTTTCCCGCCTAAAGTAGTTATGGTTAAGCCTCAAACTCCACACCCATGTAAGTGTTATCACGATTCTTGATCTCCACTGATCGTACCGCGCCAAAGGATACGTTGCATAGTAGTAAACCAACAGTATCGGTATCACCGTCCAATATAAATCTATCATCTGCTTCCACAAGAGTTAAAACAAAAGCAGAAAAAGAGGGCGGAAGTACATGGTGTGTGTAATATCGAGAAACACATAAATGTACATACCCAGTGGCTGGATAGGATGTGACTGATGAGCCAGAAGAGGACATTGACGTTGAAGAAGAAAAGGGCGTTGGCCAGTAGAAGAGGGTGATGAAGGCACCATGTCCACGTAGGGGAGAGAACAGTGTTATCACTGAGACTGGTTTGGTAATGGTAAATAAACGCTATATAGAAGAGAATTGAAGGGAGTGGGACTAGGAAAGCGACGGCAGCGTTCTTCAGGTTACTAACCATGACAATCACTTGGTTATTCCTTTCTCTCTCTCTCTAATATCTGCCACCTCTTGTAAGTTCGCCATAAGAGAAAGACCTAGCTTTATAGCTTGCATTTTTGTTTGTTTTTGCTTTTGGGTGTTTCTAACTTTTGCAAGCAAATATTATAAAATATACATTGTTTGCACTACGAAACGAGTAAGAAAAATAGCATTTTGCATAAGCTAACTGCCATACCATATTTTGAGTGCTCTTTTCTTTGTCCTTTTTGTTTTTAACCGGATACGAGGAGCATAATCCTAACCTATACACATACATAATATGCAATTATGATGCGGTGTTGGCAATGATGTTCCCGGCCTAAAGTGATGTGCTTAATGATTGCCCCCATGACGCAAGAAACATAAAAACGATTCCTCGCTCTGGTCGCCCACCCCCAAGACTTCTAATCTTTCGAGTTTCGCATGCTACCACCTCGCCTCGGTCCTCAACTCTCTAGATTCCCGCAATCCCCGCAGAAAGTTGGCAAACAGCTTTAAGGCGGCCCCGCATTAAGTGAATGCGCCATTATCACACATCATCAAGCTACAAGGGCAACGGCTGCTTAAAGCATCTCAATCAAAACTTTTAGACCATAGCAAGAGGTCCACAAAGGCAATGTAAACCCTTCTTTTTTTTTTTCTTTCTTATTAGCATGCATTAGATAGCGGAATCAAATTTCCTCTACAGTGGATAGGATATCGACCAAATCATTTGCAATACCAACCGCCCCATCTCATATTCAAGATGAGCAGAAAGCCAGATGGGACAAAGACTTGTGATGAATACTGAATAAGAAGAGGGCTGGCGTGCCCCCCTGCCCCTAGCTTCTTTCTGCATGCCTCTCCCTCTGTTTGGTATAGGACAGATCTAGGAAAGGCAGAGTTTACATTTTCATCATCCGCCAGTGGAAACCGGCTTCAATGAAAAGCATTACACCTGCCGGCTCATATAACCCCAAGAACAATAGCCAATAGGCCCAGAAAGTTAAGAGAAGCAAGAAGAAAACTAGGTAATAACTATTGCTAGAAAATGAATTACAATAAGGTAAAGAACAATCACCTCCTCTTTTCTATCTAATCTCTAACATTCAATGACTAATAATAATACAATTTGCAAACAGGCAGACATGATACTCAGGTGAAGATTACAAGAACACGTAAAGACGACAACACATGGGCCAAGAATAATGCAAAAAAGATGAAAAGAAAAAGTGATGAGAATTGAAAGAACCATTTGAAAACTTGCAGCCGATTAAAACAAATCTGGCAACATTCACATAGACCCGCCCCCCCTTGCCATATCATCCTTAATTGCTCGTTGAATCCATTTCACGATGAGCCACTGCAGCACGGAATAATAAAGATGAAAATAACCATACACACCAGTTCAATCACAAAGCAAGGTTGAATCCAAGAAGTCTTTTACCTGAACCCCAATAATGAGAGGTATAAACACCTTTCCCCTGTCATTGGACTCAGAACCATCTATCAGCTTTTTGTCAATTATAATACCTTTGTTCCCATTTGTTGCAATCCCAACTATCTCTTTTACCAAGCTTGGGATCCAGGCATCACCATTTGGGAGAATCTACAATCCAAAATGAAAGCCATTTACTGAATAACCAAGACACTTAACAAATCCAAAGCCACAAGTTCAGAGAAAGCCAGCAAGACCTTTTCATCATTCTCATTTTTATTGCATCTCCCACTGTTCTCAACCAAACCGACTGGAATAGATGAATCCTAGAAGCAATAAAAGCAAACCAACGGTTACCATAAACAGAAAACTATAACCACATGGAGAGAATCAGCAGATATTAATTCCATTAGCAAACCATAACAGAAAACAACAGCACTGTAGTAGTCATTTAAAAAAAATGTTCGCAGGCATAGTTTGGTTCCTGTAAAGGCTTTGTCCACCTAAATATGTTTTTAGGCCACCAAATACTCCATCTCAATCTTGGCTGTAGCACATGACAATTTTTCATTCATGCCCATTTCTGACATGCTTACACGAGGTAGCAGTGTATAGCCCTCTTTTAAATGGTCAGCTCTGTGTGAGGCCCCAAAGGGTCCATATCTGCTTATGAACAAAATCCATAGGCTGTTGAAAAGTTGGCTACGGAGAAGAACTTGAAGTTGGAAGAGAACTTAAAGAAAAATATGGAACCAATCTGAAGACATTTTTCACTATTTTGTGCATTCCATGCAAACCCCAAACCACATAGTAAAGTTGTGGATAAAAAAGTTAGATGTGTTGATAACTATTAACAACTCTGAATATTGCATGGCTTTCTTTGTTGACAATTAGAAATATCCTTACTCAAAATAAAAAAAAAAGGAGCACAAAATACTAGGAAAAAGTTGCAGGTAAATTATGATCCTGTGTCTTCCTTTATGTTTTTTGTGAACAGTGACTCCAGAGACAAATAAAGACAAAGTTCCATGTGGAATGTTCAGCACGTTATATGGGATTCCAAACCATTAATGAAAACAAAGAAGCCATAATCAAAGATCTTCCACTAAAAAATATTCCAACAAAGTGTCCATATTCATTGTTTTCCCTCTAAAAATGTGTGAGAAACAGAAAACAATATGGAAATGAAATTATTGTGTGATCAATCATATGAGACATTTCCTACTGAATCCAAAACATAAAAGTGGGTCATTTTATCAATCCACAATAGCCCAACCCATGAAGTTATGAAGGAAATATGTACCTCGGAATTTCGTTTCCTAATTCCTGCTCCCATGCGAATGGCCTTTAAGACAGCCTCTGATCGTCTAGCAGTGAAGACATCAAAGTTGAGATCATCAGGTGCACAGAGCTGTGCATGAGTGAGGACAAGCAAACCTTTGTGCCATATTTCTTTACCAAAACTATCAGAGATAGCAGTAATTACTTGCTTATCCAAGTCATCCACTCGATAAGTGTCTAAGCGGTCAACGTAAAGCAGAACATCAATAGTCTTGTTCAAAAGAAACCTGCATTAGAGCCAACCCACACATAGAAATCAAGTTGCACATAGTAATAGAAATCATAACTCTGAAATGCAAATTCAGAGTTTCACACTTAGCCATGAAATGAAATTGAGCATATCATTGTAACAAACCACACCTTTTAATCAAATCCAGAGCTTGGTAACTTACATAGCCACCCTCCACAAGCCCCGGGGTATCTATGATGTTTAGTGTGAACCCAGACCGTGTGCGTGAAACCATTACTGGTCTAAAGGCCTCTGACTGGATTGGAACAATGTTACCACGATCAACATATAAAAGACAACCCACATCTTGACGGGAGCTCAAATTCAATAAAACAAATTAAGGGAAAGGGAATGCAAACCTGAAAGGAATTCACATTGACCACTCGCTCACCAATAAGCGAATTCACAGTTGAAGACTTCCCGACGCCGCCTTTGCCCATGACAAGAATGGTCAACGTGCTTAAACCCTGCAGTCACTAGCCAGATAAAGCATTCAATATAGGGCCGGTATCCTTCATTGAGAATATAATGTAATACAACAACAACAACAAAAACAATAATAATACTACCTCTTCCTTCAATTTCCCAAACAATTCAATGAGTTTCCTCTGTGTGGCAGAAGGAAACTGCTGGAACCCGGACCATTCGCGAATTAAGGAACCCATCGCTGCCAACAAAAACAATCCACTTCTTTTTTCATTAAATAGGAAAAAAAACTAAACCCTAGACCCTAAAAAAGGAATTACTCCGGCTATCCATTTCCTCTGAAAGAAACCGAAATGCAGCGGCGCACAGTGCAGGAGAAAGATATACACAGGGCCAGAGAGAGAGAGAGAGAGAGAGAGAGAGACGACGACGACGACAGAGGAGGCCAATCGTAGCATCACTGACCTAGCCTCTTCTAATGCGCACCAATTGAAGAGATATGGAGACAGGCTAGAGAGCGATTTCAGAGACGAGACGAGACGACAAGAGACGAGAGCCTTTCCAATCCTAAAGCCCTTTCTTTTTCTACTCCTCCTTTTTGCCCACCAAGTCCTCTTCTTTGCATTAAGTTAAAAAATAATAATAATAAAAAAATAGTTTGGATAGTATTAATAAAGTACTTTCTAAGACATAAGAAAAAGGCCTAAAATCTATCAAATTAAGAATTGAATTTTATATTTTCTGTTCTTATAAGAAAATAGTTGTTGAACCTCCCCTTCCTATTATCATAACATTAACATAAAAAGTGGGATTAATACAAAATTATTTACAATTTTTTTTATATACATAAATTATCCAATTAAAATAAATTAAATTAATATATTAAAAGTTGAAATACCTAAAATACAAAATTTTCATTTTGATTCTAATTTAATAGTTTGTGTGTTGTTCTCACCAATTTATTTTTTGTTAGTCTCCTTGCAATCTCTTGTTTTTTATTTGTAGATTTTGAATTATGTTGAGTTGTTTTTTTTTTTTTTCCTAAAAAAAGAAACTCAAAATTTTTTTATTATTTATTTATTGGAGAGAAAAAATAAAATAAAAAATTTATTTTATATGGGCTTTCGGGCCACAAGCCCATCGTTCTTTTTTTTTTTTCGAAAAAAATAAAAAAATAAAAAGAAAAAGAAAGAGTCCTTATAAAAAAAAAAAAAAAAAAAGAAAAGAAAACCTGATAGGCAAGCATTGTTTACAATCAACTCTTTCTACCGCGAGCGAATTTGGTGTACAGAGAGAGAGAGAGAGAGAAAGATAACCGATGTCGGTTAGGTTGATGAAGAAAGTGTTGAAAGAGCAAGAACAACAGCAACAACAACGCCTACAACAGGAAGAAGAAGAGGATGCAGAGGAAGCAGAAGAAGAGTCTCCGAATTCGAGGGCAGCAAACCCATTCGACCTCCTCAACCAAGACGATGGCGACAATGTTCACGAAGATGACGCTGAACAGGTTCCATTGCCCTCCAATCTCTGTCTTTTAACATTTTATAATAGCGTCGACTAACTTAATTGATTAGGCAATTTGTTTTAGTGGGCTCGCAAAATTGTTATTGCACTTGGATTGGAACAGTCTCTTCGCAAAAACAACACAAAACCAAAAAAGGGGGGTGGGGCTGCTTAACCTTTCCTTGGACCCCGCAAAAGTGGGAGCGTTGTGCACTAGAATGCTTTCTAGTGAGTGAACACAAGGTGGGTTTGGTTTTCCATATTCCAAGACCCCTGCACGTGGCTGTAAAACTAAGGTTTTATGGCTTGGCTCTCTAGGTAGCTAGTACTCCCTCCACTATACCGTAGTACCATATGCATACGGGGGGAGGCTTTCATTTCATCAAGGAGTGTGCTATTTGTTGTAGTGTCAAACTCAGTTGGTCAGCCTCAGTCCCTTCTTCAATTTTTCTTTTCTTTTTCTTTTTTTTTGAAATATATAACCGGGTTGTATCATGTTTGAGTCTGGCAGTTCGATTTTTGCAGTGTCTTTTTTATTTTTATTTTTATTTTTAAATTCTGTAGTTAAGCTGCTACTTTGGTAATCTTGGACTTTGTGTGTGCGAAGTGTGGCGGTGATTATCTTCAAAGAGCATCACTTTAGGTTTCCAATGCCAAGTTTTAAATAATATCATTTGATATCACACAAGTAAATGTTGCTAGTGGTGTTTGCCAGTACCAATGTTACTGTGCTAGCATCTGGTGGCATTTTCTGAGATATAACATTTAACTCTCGTGTTTGAATCTCTCAATTGGCCATTTGTTTTTGGTTGCAAGAAAGGATTCAAGCAGTTTCTATGTTTATTTTCCCTTCAGTTGCTGATGTTCAGTTTCGGCTGCAGGAGAATGATTCAGAGATCACTGATGAACCTTTCACGAGAGATGCTGACAAACAAGAAAATGTTATGAAAAGTGGAGCTGGTGTAGTTTCAACTTCTAACCAGAGATCCAAGAAAAAGAAAAAGAAAAAGAGCAAGGCAGGTCCTCCTTCAAGTACAAAACAAGTTGAAAAACCATTGGATGAGGCACTAGAAACTTTATCTTTGGATGTTGACTCTTCCAGAGATCAACCTGGCCCCACCAAAACTAAATCAGAAAATACAAAACTTTATGAAGAATATGTTAAACAACACTCACCATCCATCTTACAAGTGGATTCCAAATGTTTGAACCCTGAGAATGAGCTAAGAAGAATTTTTGGTTCGAAGGTAGTGAAGTCATTTGAGAAAAGTAATCAAGCCGGTAGTTCTAGACAGGTTCGCGGGGGAAGACGTGGAAGTCATCATACTAGAAAGACTATTTTAATAACACAATCAGAACATTGGCCACACTGGGATGGATCTTTGTCCATGGAGTATTTGGAGAGTAGAGATGGATTCCATTACTTTAGGTGAGGGAACAGTTTTGATTTTATGATTATGGTTCAGAATGTTTTTTTTTTTTGGTGCATTGTTGTCTATATTATGATATCCTTGTCCATGGATTCCCAGGATATTTCTATTTTTTGATGTTGGAGATTACTTGTAGCATTATTATGTAGTGTTTTTACCGATGAGCAGTGTTGTGGATAGGTAAACAGTATTTTTTGTCATGAGTAGAGCATACTGGGTTTTCTGATTAGGGTTGCTTTTTTTTTTTAATTTGTTTACACCTGAATAAAAGCTAAATTTTGTGTTAAAAACAAGATAAGATATCTTCAATTTATGATCTACCTATTAATATGACCGTACATCAATATATGACCTTATTATACATGCTAACATTTTGAATTTAGATTTAGTGTCATAATCTTTGTCCTTATCGTAGGTTTGCTTTATTCATGTAGGTATGTGCATGCTTCTTCATATGATCAAGCTCAAAGAGCTTTTGAAGCTGCTAAAGCTATTCATGATCTGAATGGAATTGCGAGTGTTCTAGTTTACCACGCATATCATTTGGACTCACTCATAACAATGGCTGACTATTTTAAATTTGTGGGGGAGCATCAAATGTCGGCTGATGCTATTGCAAAGTGTTTATATGCATTGGAATGTGCTTGGCATCCTATGTTCACCCCCTTGCAGGGAAATTGCAAGTTGAAGATCACTCATGAAACAAACAAGCCATTGTTCACAGCGCTTTTCATGCACATGAAAAACATGGATAAGCGTGGTTGCCATCGTTCTGCACTTGAAGTGTGCAAACTGTTGCTTTCATTAGATGCAGATGATCCAATGGGGGCCATGTTCTGCATTGACTACTTTGCTCTGAGGGCAGAGGAGTATGCATGGTTGGAACGATTCTCTGAAGAGTATAAAAGTGATTACTCCATATGGTTGTTCCCAAATTTTTCATATTCCCTGGCCATTTGTCGGTACTATCTTGAGCAACAGGAGATCTCAAAAGAAGTTTGTGCTGGTGCCACAAAAGCCACTTCAGCTGATTTGATGAAGCAAGCTTTGATGCTTCATCCTTCTGTCCTTAAAAAGCTAGTAGTCAAGGCACCTTTAAAAGATCGAGCATGGATAAATATACTAAAGCATACTTTCTTTCGATCAGAGAAAACAGGATCCCCTTCCTTAGATCACCTGATAAATATATATGTGGAGAGAAGTTATATCATATGGAGGCTTCCAGATTTGCAAAAATTGCTTCGGGACACAGCAGTACAAGTGCTTGAAACTCTTGAACATAGTAGCAGTGAAGCTAAGGATTGGGCTTGTGTTAGAAAAGAAGCTTTTTCATCTGAAAACAATGAGTAAGTGTTTCTGACGTGGATTTTCACCTCACTGGCTTAAGGAACTTTCTTTACTTGTTTATCTTTAGAAAAGTTGTATTATATAGGACAGTAACAACTAGCATATTGCCTAAACATTGGAAACATCTTTGCTGGAGGCTGAAATAAGTTTATGGTCTTGTGTAGGTGTATTGTCTCCCGATAACTTTTCCTTCTCATATCTTCTGTTGTAGGTATGGGCATCTGTTGGTCTCAGATTTCTCTGATGTGGTGCCAACGCTTCCCCCGGAGAACCTTCAAAATTTCATGATTGATCCACAGATGAGGGAGGCAGAGCAAAATGGAGACCTAGTCATTAATCCACAAAATAACATTCCTGCTCCACGTGATGTTGCAAATCGTAATGCTTTAGCAGTGTTGTTTGAATCAATGTTGCCATGGGTCAATTATGGGGATAGAGAAGATGGAGGAGTGAATGAGGGGGACCAACTTAATGGGCATGGCCGTCACAACGAACATTGATTAGCAATCTGCTTGATTTAGGTATTTTTCCCTTTTCATTTGCTAGATTTGATTAAGATTTAGATGAAAAATAAAAAAGGAAAAACCCTATCTTTGCAATGGAAATTTCTGAACAGTATGACACCCGCCATCTTTGCATTGAAATTTTGTTTCATACAATGGGAATATTGTCACTGCAAGTTTATTTGCTTGACTAGCAATCATTTAAAATCTTAGAAGTAGGCATCCATAAGGGTCATCCGTCCTAGGAAGCGCATCAAAATAAATGTAGCCATAGAATCACCTCCTTTTCTACTTCCCTCTGCCCTACAAATGGAAACAGGGCTATTTTCAAGAGCAACCTCTTAGCTCAGACCTCGATTCTACTAAAAAGCCGTTCATTTGTAAAAAGTTTAGTTCAGCAACATTAGTTGCCCTAGCAGCCCTTGTTTTCCTTCCCATTTTTCTACTGATTTTATTACAATGTCCTGATCCTTCTTGCTCTACTTATTGATTCTATTCTGACTGAGCTTTAGGTGTCTGGGTTTGATCTAGAAAACAAGAAAACGTGATCTTTTAAGAGCTATCTAAGTCACCCGAGAGGGAGTTGTCAGCATTTTCTTGATCTCCTCTTCCTTCTTATGTATCAAAGAACATCACGGTGTTCATTTCACAAAAAACAAAAGGAGCTGCAGATGCGAAAAACAAGTTTATATTGTTCTATCATAAAACTGATGGATACAGTATTTATGTTGATCCATTTAGCTATCCCCAAACAAGGGCATCAGTAGCAAAATGTTATGGTTTGCTCTAGCACTCTACTTTTAAACTGTCATTCTAAGTATAATATATAATTGATTATATTTTGACAGATCATACACAATCTTGTTTGATAGTGATGCTTTAATTCTAACACAGCAAACTGTTCCACCGTTCTTTAAGGGCTCTTTGTGCCTCTCCGCATGGAACGGCCTGTAGTCTGATCCTTCCATTGATGGATGTTTCTATAACAAGGCCGAGCCTAAACAATGTTCTAATGGCTTTGTTTATTGGCATTTCGACCTGCAGTCATTCCAATCGGATTATTAATTAGCAGGTATGGTCAGGCATGCTGAACAATAAGTTGTCGTACCTTTATTTTGAACTCGTCGTACAGAAACCTCTCGCATTCATCCCCAACACTTCGATGGCATGCAGCCTGTTGGAAGAAGAATTTCTTAGGATTACATTATACACACGCTCTTTCAGAAAATAGACAAGAATTCAATGGCATTTCAATCAGAACAGTGACTGATTCCAAGCACCCTGTAGAAATCACTGTTGCTGATTGCTATCAACGTGCATGGGAACCAGCCACCAACCTCATGAAATATGGAGCCTTATATCCAAGAAATCATGAACTGAAATGCTAAATGCAATTTCAAACAAGAATCTGTCAGTCTCATCCAATGGACAGGATGAGATTGAGATACATACAGTAGGCAATAAACCAGAACAGAACTTGTCCCACTTTTTGCAAAATTCATGGAAACACACTTTTGCATGATTTAAAATGAGATGAGATGCACAAACCTGGCCATTCTTCTTTTTGAGCAGTACCGAATATGTCAAAATGGCCTCCTTGTACTGCACAAAATAGTTTCAGATAAAAGAAAGCATCACCAGAACACCTTGCAAATATAAATTATCATGCCAGTCAAGCTCATTCTGAAATTTAATGGTGAAAAAGAGAGCAGAAGGTTAGCTCTCAGTTTGAAGCGAAATGAACATTAACGTGAAAAATACAAATAAGCATTCCAGGTTTGAAATAGATTTGCATAACAAATTTTGACACAAAGCAACATCAAAAGGAAAGACGATGGAAGAATAACAATCTCTAAAATTTTTATATTCTATCATTAGTCTGCGTGGCAAAAACTAAAAGAACTTCTCACTTGCTGCTGTTCCGAAGCGTCTAGAAGAAAATGAACTGAGCCAAAGCCACTTGCCAGTGTTTTCTCATACAATGTCTTGTTAACTAGTAGCTGTAATAACAAAAACAAGTAAAAAATTATTAGGAAATCTGGTCATGAAATTTTTAAAATTTAGGCAGCAATAATTGTGCTATTCATGCATTGCATGGAGAATATTGAATCAACTCACTTGATACCTATCCCATGTCTGTTTGTAGCCCAAAGCCACACGGGTCACATAAATTATCAGAGCAGTGATAGCAACCACATCAAGAAATATAGCAGATCTGCTTCAAGGAGGGAAAATATATGTCATCAATTTTCTTTGAGCCAACTTAAGCATAACAACGATTGGGGGTCACTGTTAACAATCCAGCTTGAGGGTAGGCGAAGTGGAGATCAACCTTCAAAACTCTATCAAATACCAAAATTCATGGCAACTACATTGAAATTCATATTTCTTGTAATCTATCCTGCATCATGAATTATACAAACTACCAAATATAACAACTGATCAGAGGTCAGACCTATGCATTGGAGTTCAGAGCATGAACTAAGATCCTAAAAGAATAATCTGAACATTGAAAACATACATACGGGGATGATAAGATGTCCTCAAATTTGTAGTTTATGAAGTATGCCAGAAGTCCCAACATTGTGGCCACATCCAAGCGTACCTACACATTCACAATATGTGGTCAACAGGCTAATGATTTCAGAGAACATCTACTAAGTGTGATCCCATTTGGTTTTCCAAAGTCATCAATTGGGACCCTACAGCATGGAGAACATCCACACAACAATGAACTAGCAATAACTTTTAAAGGTTCTTTAAGCCCCTGGAGCATCCTAGGTATTTTTTTGTTTTCATTAATCTTATCCTACAATGAGAAGCAGCACAATATGAGTAGATTGTCCCTGAATCAGGAATACCCATTGTTATGGTCGTTGGGAATAAAGAGCTAAATCACTTTGATCAGCCCCCCAAATTCACCAATTGAACAAACTAGAGAAACACATCCATGGAATCATAAATGTATCTTACAAGAACACCCTCATCTATTGTTTAAGTCTCTGTCTCTGAATTGCCAATAGGCAGTAGTGCCAGAATCAGGAATACCCACAGTAATGATTGTGGTCACTGGGTAATAAAAGCCAAAACACTTTGATTGGCACCCCAACATCACTTAGTTGAATGAAACTAGATAAAGAAATCCATGAAATCAGAAATGCATCTAAAAAGAACACCCTCCTCTAATGTTTGAGTCTGTGTCTCTGAAGTGCCAATAAGCATCAACAGACTAATGCAATACAAACCAATAAATCAATCTTTTCAGCATGTCTGAAGGCCTTTCTTTTAGAGTCCTACTGTGACAAAGTTCATGGGGTCACAGGCAACAGATTTCAGCATGTTCAACCATATTTAAACACATTCATACAGCCTACATATGGATATGCAGGTTAAGGGCAGGTAAGCAAAGGCCTGCATCATTTTTCAAAATACCAAATGAATTATTATAACAGCCAGCTGCACATTTAAATCCTTCTGCAGATGATATTCATAAAGAATAAATATAGAAACTATCTGATATGCAATGCAGAGTATTTATCCTGCACATACCGTGTCTATGATTCGGAACGAAAGCTTTTTGTGAGGAAAAACAACCTACAAATAAATGCACAGAAATGTAAAAATTTGATGTACAGAGACTAAAGTCATCGTATCATAGGACAATACTAGCATAAAACATGAGATACAACATCAACAGACATTGCAGAGTTATGTAATTACTGGTAGATCTGGGATAGGAATCCTCTCGTAGATCTTTAACTGCAAGGATGGAACCTTAGGCTTATCTTTGCTGTCAATGTTTCCCACTTCATTGGTATATAGCAAAATCAGCTCCTTGAATGCAGGCTCCTAAAAAGGAGAACATTAATTTTCATGAACAATATAAGCTTCAATCACATAAGGAATATGCCACAATATAAATCACAAGGCATTATTGCATAATCTTTGTTCATTTATTAATTACGCATTCACATGGACAAAAGAAGGTAAAGCTTAATAAGTCTTATCCATGAATTCACATCATAACAAAAGCAACTGATCAAGCAGCACAGATGTTGTGCTAACAATCATACCTGGAGAACAGACTGAGACAGGAGAATAGAAAAGGACGTCTTTAACATTTTCCAAAAATTATTCCCAGAATGCTTTCTTGAGGCGGGTCTCCATAGATCGCTAAGTGATATCCTTGATAGGAAAATTGGCCTGATTGGAAATTCTATTACTTGGTGATTAGAAAAAGGGCTATAATAAAAATCCAACTATGATTATGAGCTAAAGTCCAAACACATAAATAAGAAACAATGTGAGATACCATGCAATTAACATTGGCCTTTATCTTCCAAATTTGTTTAAATGATTGAAGAGTTTCCAGAGACTTTTCAGCCTTTCAGTATTTTGAAGGTGTGTTTTTGTCTACAATCTCATCCACAGCTGCAACAGGACTCAAATCAAATAATTGGAGAAAAATCCTTACCACTTGAAGAGGACACAATCTAACGAAGGGATCGTATTACTGTATTTAGCTAACATTCAGTTTGTCTAAAGAACTAGGCAATCCATAGCACAACCCACCACAACAGCCTTCTTGTGAGACATATCCTGTAAATGAGCTAGATCCATGCAGAATTATGCCATTATTAATAACTTTAGCCATAAACTTAATCTAACTTGTGGCTAGTGCCCCATTGAAAACAACTCAATTAAAAGCCATTAGACTTTTCTTCACACACAGAAAAATATTGCACCCATCCTGCTGAAATTCGATTAGTTAGATAGTTTTCTAATCTAGGAAGAATCAAAGTCAGAGGAAGTTAAAAGCTAAAATATGTGAGAAGTAACTGTGATGACAAAGGAGAAGAAATTAGAATAACATAAACCTTAGATGAGGTTCAGAAGCATTATTATCACTGTCAAGTTCAAATGACATTTCTGGTATTGGAGGTATCATTCCAGTCCATGTGAGCAACCGCCTAAAGAGCCTTCCACGGGGTCCAACTGGTGACAAAAATCCTTCATAACGACTTACT
This sequence comes from Kandelia obovata, assembly GCA_021464305.1. Classification (NCBI taxonomy): domain Eukaryota; kingdom Viridiplantae; phylum Streptophyta; class Magnoliopsida; order Malpighiales; family Rhizophoraceae; genus Kandelia; species Kandelia obovata. The sequence goes on along the minus strand of CM038482.1, from coordinate 6,128,065 downwards.
GCTCTCTGGGCCGCGAGCCAAATAGGAAGCTCAGTATTTGACAGTTGGTCAATTCCCAGAGGATTATTTGAGGCTTGTTCATTGTTAAATAATGCCTGTTGTAAAAGAGACAATTCCTCAAGCCAAAGTGCCATTCTCTTAACCCAATCTTGCACTCCTTGTGTCTGAGAAGAATCTTGGATAGCCTATCCAAGGAAAACAGGTGACCTGTCAAACCCAATAATTCTAAATATAACAAAAACTTGAACGTCCACAATATTGACCAGCATTGAAATTTGAAAAATTAATGCCCAAAGTCAAATTTGTAAATTGAAGTGCAATTTTAAAATCTGTTTAACACTATTTCAAAGTTCTTAGGGTTGCTTAAGTGTTGTCCTCAGGGTTTGGAAATTTAGATTTTAGCTTAGTCATTATTATTTAAGTGTCCAGCCATTATGAAAGAAAGATCTGGATTAAGAGTCGATCAACCTCATAACATTTCTTTAAAACCATGCCCGATTACAAAGCAGTCGAGGCAGGGAAAAAGACAACTACCTCTTTTATCCATTTGCCAATCTTCGCCAATGGTTTTGAGATAAGGAAGAAGATTTGTTGCAGAAGTCTGGACTGTACGTAATCCAGCTTTTCAACAATCAGCAAACCTTTCTGTGTCTCAGTTGCATATCCTCTCCTGACAGACAAATCACAATAGACATAAACCATCTACAAATATTTTTTGCAAGGAAACACTCACTTAGTGGCGTCATTTGGTGAAGCAGAAAAGAACATTCTTGTTTGCTGGATATGAATCCATTAGATTTTTCAATTTTTATACCATTAAGTTGCACTTAAACCATTAGTTGGCAGGTAAAAGTCTGGAGATGTAAAAGGTTATTTGTTTTAAAGATGAAACTAGTCTATCCAACAACTTGACAAACACAAACAAGGTCCAAATGTTTCACCTATACCAAAACAATTTGATGTCATACCCCTCAAATATACTCTGGATTCATTCACAAGGGTACGGGACTGGCTATATCTGCAACAGAACACTGTAAAACTTGTGGACCAGACCAGATCAGTCCATTAAGCTCAAATTATTGTAATGACTAACTGTGCAACTTCCCAAATTTATAGGCTCTTCCATTAAACTTTTCTAGAAGTAATTGTGAACATCAAACCAGCATAAGCTGTACCTGAAAATTATTGCATTGGATTCAGATGCTTTCTTCCAATCTACATATATTGGCAAATTAAGAAGGTAGTCTGAATTCAAGGAAGATGTCAACATCAGATCACCAGCTGATAGTTCTTGAAATTGAGCATTACCAAGAAGTTGCATGAAAGCACGCTGGAAACGAGTGGCAGCAGCAAGTCTACAAACAGTTTGCAAAATGAGTTGAATCTAGGTTTAAGAAAAAAAAGGACTGAAGATCGAGCAATAATTTGCAACAAACCTGGACTCTACGTTGGACTGTTCTTTACCAAAATCTGCCGAAGAACTTAAAAGATTCCTCAAGTCAATACCATTGCTGAAATTCAATGACACATCAACTGCAGCCTCTTCTGCCAAGCTCCCATTACTCCCAACTCCATTGATTCGATCATGACCTGAGTCTAGATTTTTCCCATGAGTCACATTTTTTCCATCTGAACTTGCTGATTTGTCATCTTTTTCTCCCGGGTTGTTCATGGAACGAGTAAGGAAGTAATCAGTTCGCATTTCTTCTAGAATTCCTTTGTGTTCCGCATGAAGAATGGAATCCAAGCAACTGCAATGGAATAAATTCTTATAATTCTTATAAAACAGAGCGCTCTAGGAAAGAAAAAAAACACAAAACAATGCTAGAAATCAATTGGGATCAACCACATGGCGGCTTTGGCGTCATTGTCTAGTTTCTACACGTTCTTGCATTCTATACGAAATAAATTACATTTTTATGAGAAAAAAACAAAATGACGTTTTGAAAAAAATTAAAGGGATATCTACTGACGAAGAAAGTAGAATGAACTGATCAGCGTCATCTTGGGAGTCGAATAACTTCAATACAATGGCATCCAAGATCTCTGCCTTGGAAACTGGTATATATTTCTGTCTCGCCACTCGTATCTTAGAAATACCTTTCTCCTCTTCCTCCTCCTCCTCCTCCTCCTCCTCCTCCTCCTCTTGTCCACCTTCTTGGTTTCTTGAAGCATTGGTGTCATTATTCTGCGTCAATCCAAAGAACTCCCTCATTACAGGCCTCGATTCCACATGCTCCTCCGAGGACAATTCCTGGACTCTGAGCGAGCAACGAGGAACACACAGGACTGCATCGCTCTTGAGAACCAGGTGGCCGGAGAAAAGAGAGGACGGCAGTTGGGATGGCAGTGAACACGAAGAGGACAGAGCGGTGGCGCCGCCGAAACTCGGCAGAGATAACATAGATCGTCGAGAAATTACCCAAAACCCCAGACGACGAGAGATTCTTTTCTTGCTTGCGAAGGCAAGCTCACGTGTTTTACATGGCCCCGTGGCAGAAAATCAAGAGGGCCAGAGGAAGAAGAAGAAGAGATGATGAGGGTGATTGAAATTTGAACGAACGGTTAGAATTTGGAAGCGGGTCGCACGCGCGCGTGCACGCTTTCCTGACCGCATCCGCATTTGTAATTGGATTACGCGAAGTTTGGCGGTGGGGGGGAATAGGCTTATTTATATTGGGTTCGGCCGGTCGAGACCACTGGCCTAATGTACAAGTAGGTCCACCAATGTGAATCAATACTACGCCGTATTGTTCCCGGAAACAGGCCCGCTCAATTCGAAGGCCTGGCTCAACTCTGCGTCAACGATGATGGCTCATTGAGAAAAAGGATGACATGTTTATTAAGCTTACGGCTCATTGAGAATTGGGCCTACAATGGCCCAAATGGCCCAGAGCCCCATATTTTTAGCAGAATAATGCTAAAAATTACGTAAGAAAAACTTTAATTATTATGAAATTTTATTTTTGTTTAAATGAATAATTTTAAAAATATTTTATAAAATAATTTTATTAATAAAAAATTATTTATTTTAATAAAAATAATAGCAAGACATTATTTGGGAGACACGAGAAAAATAGTGAAGTTTATATGACATAAAATAATATTTTGTATTATATTAATAATATTCAAATTTTATATTAAAATTTATTTTATTTTTTACATAATTTTTGGTATGAAATGATAAATACTATTTATATAAATATTAAATGTTATTTATGGAGTATATCTGCACTCTGTTCAGATAATACAAAATGGGTACATAGCAATCTGAACTTTTTATCCACTGGAATCGAGAGAATCACCAAAAGTTCCTGCCAAAACCAGGGGCAGAAAGGAAGTGGCCAACAGTGTCAGCGTATTCACATTGGCTTTTTTTCCCCTTTTTTTTTCGCAAAGAATTACCACAAAAGTAGCCTCATCTAGCCCATCGTTATCATCAACATTCTGGTGTATGTCCTGTTGATGAACGGGCCTTAACCAAGACAGGAACAAAGAAGTGGCCGACCAACACCATCAAGGTGGCCCCAGAGATAGAGACGGAGAACAAAGAATCGAGGAGATTGATAGGGGAGCAAATGATGGCTACCTGTGGAATATAAGCCCGGGGGGCGCCTGCTTGCGTTTCAGGTACAACGACGAGGGACTAGCAAAATGGCTGATCACAACAATTTCGGTAACAATAACAATCCTTACGTCCAGATTACGCCTGCTCCTCCTCACGGGCAGGGGACACATGGCAGAGGTAAGCAGCATGATGTTGGTTGACCTTTTGTCACGTTCTTTGTGGTTGGTTGATTTTTAGGGAAAATTTTTTGGCGTAATAGGAAAACTGAATTTTTGGAATTTTCAGGATCGATCGATAAGATATGTGATGCATTGAATAGGTGTGGGAAAAGGGTTGAGGATGCTACCAGGAAAGCTGAGGTCTATGTGGATAGTGTCTGGCATCATTGTAAGTTTTGTTTTTCTTGATATAATGGGGCATAACGCAGCTGATGATTTTAGAAAAGAATAAAGGGTAAAGATTAGTTTCTTTTAATTACTTGGGATCTGAAAACCAGAACTCTCATTTAAATTTTTCATCTTCTCTCATATTTTGTTGCAAAACACAAAGCATGTTAGACTTTTTTTGCGTTTTTGTTTCCAGAGATTGGTGATTATTGACATACTGAGATCCTAATGTGTGATTATGTCTTGACACCAACAGTCAAAGTCAGTCCCAGCTTCACCGATGCAGCAATGGCAAGGATTTTTCAAGGGACAAAGGTGCTTACAGAAGGAGGGCACGACAAAGTATTCCAGCAGACTTTTGAGACCTTTCCTGGAGAGAAGCTCTTAAAGGCATATGTTTGCTACCTATCAACTGCATCAGGACCCCTGATTGGAACACTTTATATATCCTCAAAAAAATTGGCCTTTTGTAGTGACTATCCCTTCTGTTACTATTCTCCCACAGGACAGCAGCAATGGATGTATTACAAGGTACCAACTTTTACTTTACAAGATCAGTGATTCGACAGTATGCATTTGTTGATCTTAATGGAAGAACTGATACTTTTGCTCTTCAATTTCTGATTACTTTACCAAACATTGTGTCATTACCAGTGCTTCCCAAATGTTACTTTCTCTTTGTCACGAATCACTGATATACTGTTGACAACAAGAGTATTTAAAAAAGTTTTTATTCTGTATTGAAGAAAAAAGATTTGTTTTGTACGTTTATAACATAATATTTATTCTATATCTTACAAGAGCCAGATAGAGTTTAATAAACTTACGATATTTTTATTATCTCATTTGTGGGTACACCTACAAATGCTGAAAGGATAATTGCAATAACTTGCATACTTATTTTATTTTGCATCCTTTTGAACTCTATTTCTAGCTTTTTTGTTAAACATATACTACATAAATGGCATTTCTGGGCTGTTGGCTGAGCTTAGCCATTCGTTGGCCTTGCTACATCCTTTTGCACAAGCTGCTCGGGTTGCACTAATAATGTCACCACTTGTAAATCGATACACTGTATTGGTTTGCTTATTGCAATTTTGCCATGTATCAATTTCTGACGCAACGTTGTGGTGTCTAGGTCGCGGTGCGGCTTGATCAGTTGAGAACGGTTAACCCTTCTTCAAACAGAATGAATCCTTCTGAAAAGTACATCCGACTAGTCACAACGGATGGACATGAGTTCTGGTTCATGGGATTTGTATCCTATGACAAAGCATTGAAACAATTACGCGAAGCTCTGCAGCACTCCCGTGGCTCTTCTGAGGAAATTCCTGTGTTGTAAGCGCACGGTTGCAGACCTTCCTCGTAACGTTGTTGATATGAATTATGAGGGAAAAAGCATGGAATGTAAGATTTATAAACTATATCAAATAATTTGGACAGTTTACCAATCAACCTATGTTGAATAACAATCTGCTTGACCTTGACCAGCTCTTTTTTGTTTTTGGTTTTTTTTTTTCTTCTTAATTTCAAACAATGCAACAACCATTTGAGGTGCCCCAGCCCATCCTTCATTCAACAGTGAGTTTGAGACTGTTCGACGCGGGGCCATCTGCCGTACTGTTGGATGCGTCCTGCTTTGAGCAGTGGCCCAAAAAGGGAAAACTGAATGGTTCTCCTACTATCAAGAATTGGGTTGTCTCATTTTTTACGAAGAAGCATAATAGTATTTCATAATTTTGTCAAAAAAAACATTATTTTAATTTCATACGACATCCATTTCTTTCAAAATTATATAATATTTAACATATATTTAATTTTAATAAAAATTAAAATTCATAACGCACAATTATAAATAAACCCTCTCTAATTATAAGGTAACAATTGGGATTTGATAGAAATGAATTGTAGTTTCGATGTAGTTGAACCCAAGATGATTAGGACGACAGAACATGACGGGGCCCATGAAACTGAGATCCGATGCAAGAAGAAAGAAAATATCCACGGTGCCGCGAACTCAGCCGATTGTCTTTGCCCTCTCTCCAACTCAATTGTCCTAAACGGCAAAAAAGTCATAAAAGATTCCCCTTTCCTTTCGGGCCGTTCGATTGGTCTAGTCGCGGTTTTTTAGCCATGGATCTATTTATCCCCATCTTCTCCCTCTCCTTCCTGCAATAAATGAGGTTCTAATTCGATTCTGAGCGATTGGTCGAGTCTCCCTTTCCTCTACTCTGTCTGTCTTCTACGGTTTCACGGGAGAGGGAAGGAAGGAACACAATAAGAAAAATGGCGACCACTCTGTGTTTCGCTTCTCTTTTGTTGCTTCTTGTGGCCATCTCTGCCTTGAACTCTTCTCAGGTATTCCTAATTTCCAGACGCCTTTTGTCTGTAGAGTTTCAAAACATTTTCGTTTCCCTTTTTGATGCACTCTGCTAGCTTGACTGCGCTTATCTGCTTGTGCCAAATTTCTTTCCAAATTCTTTTGTGGGTCAGCTTAGCATCAATTTTGATACCTAAAGCTACTTGGTTGGATTCGATGAATAATCACCCAGAAACAGATAAGAAAAATTTTCAACAGGCCCCTTTGGAATGATTGATCATTTCAAAGTGGCTTCAAACGAGAACGTTTGCGCCTAGTGAAAATCAAGACGCTGAATTGTGCAACTGTAGTAAACTGTTCTGATGGTCAATATAAAGCCTAGGAGTTAATGGTAAAAGGATGAGCTTTTAATACATAGCCATTCTGGCCTTGGGCAGTTGGTGAATTTGTGCCAGCGGGTTTCATCTTGCCGTGGAGCAGAGTATATTAATTGCTTTTAATTTCTGTTCTTGGATATTTGTACCACCTTACTGGTTTAATTTTGAACCAATTGATTATCAACAGGTTGTTGCAGTTTCATCCGATTCCAGGCTAAAGCTTGACTCTAGGATTCTCCAGGTGTTTTCTCTTTAGTAGTTTTTAGAAGATTCTTCTTCCCTATTAGTTTGTGTGTGTGAATTGCAATAACCTTTCTTTCTGTTTTGGCTTCTTTTACAACTGTGCAGGAGTCAATTGTTAAGAAGGTCAATGAAAACCCCAATGCCGGATGGCAGGCTGCTATGAATCCTCAGTTTTCTGATTACACTGTGAGTCTTCAGATGCTGGATCTTGTGAATGACAGAATGGGTTGTTTTGAGTCCTTTCCAATTTAATTCCTTTCCCTTTCTCTCTAATTGCTAATGTTTCTGTGTTCTAATGCATAGGTTGGCCAGTTCAAGTATCTTCTTGGAGTCAAACAAAGTCCCAGGAAGGAACTGAGAGGTGTCCCTGTTAGAAGTCATCCAAAATCCTTGAAGCTGCCAAAGGAATTTGATGCGAGAACAACTTGGCCACAATGCAGCACTATAAGAAGAATTCTAGGTCAGTTCTTTGCTTTATTTTCTCTCTTTTTCCTTTTTCTTTATACATACATACATACATATATATATATTTGGCACTCACGCTTTTCTGCATTTTATGGAAAATGGTGGGTCAATTCCCAAATCAAAGATCAGGTAAAAACTCCTTTTCCTTCCTCTTATTCAATTCACTATAACAAGTCCTGCAGGTTCTCACAACTTTTGGGTATAATAATCCAGGGTCATTGTGGATCTTGTTGGGCATTTGGAGCTGTTGAATCACTATCTGATCGTTTTTGTATCCATTTTGGCATGGTAAGTTATCATGCTATTAAACTTGACCAAGTTGTACAAGATGAATGTAAAATCTTGTTTTATTGCAGAACATCTCTCTGTCTGTCAATGATCTCTTAGCTTGCTGTGGCTTTTTGTGTGGAGATGGTTGTGATGGGGGCTATCCAATTAATGCATGGATGTACTTAGTCCGCCAAGGTGTTGTCACTGAAGAGGTACAAATTTCTGCTCTGTGCCCTCATCTTCAGGATTCTTCTGCTTAAGTGGAATGACCCATCAAAAACTCTTACTTTAGTCCAGAGGTTTTACATCTTAGTTCTTATATTCTAATCAGACAAATATTTAATGTTGACAGTGTGATCCATACTTTGATGATATTGGCTGTTCTCACCCCGGTTGTGAGCCTGCATTTCCCACTCCAAAGTGTGAGAGAAAGTGTGTCAACAAGAACCAGCTTTGGCTGGAGTCAAAACACTACAGTGTCAGTGCATATCGCATCGATTCTGATCCATACAATATTATGGCTGAAATTTATACTAATGGACCAGTTGAGGTCTCCTTCACTGTTTTTGAGGTAAAAGATACATTGTTCTGGTTGCACTGTGGCTGTAGTTCTTTCTATGTATTTAAATGTAAGCTTGTTTTTCACTTACCTATTGTAAAATCAATTTATTAAGCTGAAAGAATTTTTAAGCACTTGCATGCAGGAATCAGCTTTCTGGGAATTTGCCTGTACATAATCATTTATATCTGTCTTTCATCTTCCATTTCCGCTGTCAATTCCCATTAATGTTGGTTGCAAGGTGTCAGTAACTACAATTAGTGATTTGCACATTGCATGAAGACAACAATACATGGGAAACATACTTCCATTAGTAGTAATAGTATTATTTGGCTGCCTCTTTCTATAGGATTTTGCTCATTACAAAGCTGGAGTGTACAAGCACATAACTGGTGATATTTTGGGAGGCCATGCTGTTAAGCTTATTGGTTGGGGGACTTCAGACGATGGGGAGGATTATTGGGTATCTTTGATCAACTCTCCATTTTTATTTTCTGAAAATTTCTATAGCCATAAATTAATCAATATTATAATGTAATCTTTTTTGTTTGCAGCTTCTTGCAAATCAATGGAACAGAAGCTGGGGTGATGTAAGTACTGCTAAATTCTCCTTTTTGAATAATTGTACACCAAGAAGCCTCTTTTATCCCTCATAATGCTTACGAAAAACTTTGTTTTGAATGGCAGGATGGCTATTTCAAGATTAAAAGAGGAACGAGTGAGTGTGGCATTGAAGACGATGTGGTTGCTGGGTTGCCTTCAACCAAGAATCTTGTTCGGGAGGTCGCTTCTGTGGATGCTTTTGAGGACGCCTCCGCTTGAAAGCAAAGTGTGCTGCAATATACTTAAAAAAAAATAAAAACACAAAGGTGTCTTTAGACGGGCATGGGTAATGAGTTGCCTGATAAGTTATGGTTTCTAAGCTGTCTGTGCTTGAACTGAAAACAGCTTGACATTTGGCATTCATGACAGCGGAACAGCTTGTGTAGATCGCACTACTTGTATAATTCGCAATGCATTGCTTGTAATTCCATATTCTGTGTTATGCGTCCCACGGGTACATTTTGCATTTCTAAGTTCATTTCGTTATCAGCTAAATAAAGCATGCACGTTTAAGCGTTCTATTTAAGTGGGTCCGGAATAGATAGTCCTGTCCATACGAAGGTGGGCAGCTGCTGCAGAAGCTTCTGGGATTTGTCGTTAGTAAAGTCCCGTGTTTTCCGTACTGCGGTGGTCAAACTCTGATGCAATAGCTCAAGATTCAAGGCAAAAGAGTACAAAACACAACAGTTGCAGATTGTGTGTAAGTTTTGAACTGAAAGATTGCGTCAAGTTGTCCACTGAGACAACTAAACGACGGAGAAAATAGGGCATATTCGTATGATCCTCTCTCGGTTCTTTCACAAAATATTGACCAAGGTTATGGTAACTGGAAGTTTTAAAATCAAAAGCCTGCAATAGATCTTAGTAAAGCCTTAATAATAGCGCTTCTAAAATAGGTCTTAGTAAAGCCTGAATAGTCCAACATTACTCAATCACAAAATTGTTCCGTGGAATAGTATATAACCTTAAAACGAAGAGGGTAATTTCCAAAGTTACTTCGGCTCGTGGAAAATTTCAATTCCGTCGCTTTGATACCGTTTTTACTGTTCAAGAATAGGGATAACACTTAATTGGATTTAAAAGTCATTCTAATTGAAAACTATTCAAGACAAAAATTATTATATATGTTAAGTATTTAATGGTATATATATATAATTACACAACAAAAATTTTTTTAAATACTCAATCCACCAAATTTTTTTTTTTCAAATAAAATTGAAGCATTGCTAAAAGAAGATAATGATAATGATAAGAAAAATGAAGTAGAGGAAAAGGATAAAACTATAAAATACTTCAATGTATATTTGTATTTATTTAACAAATTTTTTTAAATACATCAAACGTTGAATGTTTATAATAATTTTTGTCAAAAAAATTTAAATTGTGAAAAATTTTAAAAGTATGTGATTCAAATAAAAATTTTAAAAAATTTAACAGCAAATTAAGTATTATCTTTATAAGAAATCATTGTGTATAATGAAATCATAAGAAAGTTAATAACTTTTTAAACAATACTAAATATTGTCACATTGTATCACAAATGATAATGCTTGGAAGTTAATTTCTTGTAAATACATGTAAAAGTATCGCATTAAAGCCTTACAAATGTTTGTCAAAGATCTTATCATCGTTCAAGAAGTAACAAGAGCTCTCTGGAAGGTCTTATTTATTAATATATAGTAAAATTGGATATTGAATTAAGATTTATTTTTATTTTCAAATTCAATTGTTTCATTTTGATTGATAACATTTATCAATTGTAATAATAGAGAGATGTTAAATGGATTATAGAATTGTATTGTATGGTTGTTTTATTAAAGTTATATTAATAGTAATTAATATACATTGAATTTTAATAATTAAAGTAAGAGTTTAGTTTTTGTATAATGATCCACATATATAAAAGTTAATGGAATAGTTATAGTAATAAACAAGCAAAAAACAAAAAAAAAACAAAATTTGATGTTTTCTCTCTTTATTATTTTCTCTTTTTTTTTTTTCCTTTTGTTCCTTCTTTTCCTCCATTCTTTGATATCCTCTATTAAAACCTTAGAATTTTCTCCTAAATCTTTTAAAACTCAATGATTTGATATCAAAGTTGTTCAATCTTATGACTATTGAATAACTTAAGCTGGTAAAGAAAACTAAGACAGTAGTAAGCTTAAATCTTATAATGATGGTTGAAAAAGACAACGTGGTGTGTATATTAGAGGACCAATGCTCGATGTTACATGAGGAGAATGTGAAATTGATGCACATGGTGGAAGCTTTCACATAAAAGTTGGTTGAGTTCCTTAAAAAGGGTAAGTTCTCAAATCTAGTGAATTTTGTTTAAGTTATGGGTCTTAAAGCTACTAAGGATTCAACCAAAATTCTTCCATTACCTAAAGAATTTCCCTTGAAAGATACAAATACAGTTATAAAGAAAGGAGGAAATGGAGACTATGGGTTTGGTTGAAGGCTTAAGGTTTTTCTACCATATTTTGAAGGCATTAATCCTAGGGAATGAGTCATGAAATGTAATAATTACTTCAAGATTTGTAATATGGCTAATAAAGTCAAGGTAGAATTAGTAATCACCTATCTTTGAGAGAAGGTTGAGATGTGGTTCAAAGGATGGTTGGTTGATAAAAAAACCATTACTTGGGAAAAGTTTGTTGTTAATCTCTATGTGTTATTTGAAAACTGTAAATTTTATGATTAAGTATAGGAATTTAACAAATTGACACAAACGAGATCCATAGTATAAAGAAAGATTTCAAGAGTTGAAGATGTTAATAAAGAGTGTAAAATCTATATTTAATAGAAGAATATTTTATGTTCAGTTATATCAGTGGACTTAATGATTCCATCAAGTTTGCTATGAAGATGTCGAAGCCTAAGTCCTTGAACCATTTGTATGAGCTTTTTAAATTACAAGAAGAGGTGGTGAGTAGTATTGGAAAGCCAATCAAAATTTTATCAAAAGACACCAATTGGGCAATTGTTAATGGGGAGTTAGAAGATTAAGGGAGCCAATTCTTCGAGGTTTGTTGCATGTAATGGAAAAGGAAGTAATGATAAAAGGAAGTGAGGTGTTGAGAAATCCTTGGAGGAATTCATTAAAGTGAATTAAGGTGAATCTGTGGAATCTTTAAGTACCATTTAATCAATCCCTTAGCTTTACAGGTCAAAACACCATCCAATTTAAGGGTTAAACAGTTAATATAACACTATTAATATTACTTGATTTTGAAAATACACAGTTTCTTTCATGAAAACATGATTGTGGAACTAATGTATTTCTTAGTTCTAACTTAACCCTTATAGGTCATTGTTAAAGATAACCATATAATAGCTTATCGAGAAAAAATATAACAATTTTGAGTATAGTAAAAGTAAGCTTTTAAGGTTGATTTAAGGTTTATGTGTTTATGACTATTTAACATAATATTATGAGTTGATTAACTTAGTTAACACAATTTAATAGTGCTTGATTTTAAAACTTGTAAATTATTCTTTATAAAGGATGACAAGAATATGAATTTGTAAATTATGTATAAGCACCTGGAGCCACATTGAAGATAATGACAAAGGTTCAATTGTAGAATTTATTTAAGAAAAAAGAATTTGTGTTAAAAGCACACCTGTGTATAATGGTTTCATTAAAGATAATCATAAAGGTTCAATTATAGATCTTATTTAAGAAAAAAGAATTTGTGTTAAAAGCACACTTGTGTATAATAGTTTCATTAAAGGATTCCACTACTCTACCAAAGGACTTGCAATTAGTCATGAAGTAATTTACTAATGTTTTCGTTGAACCTATTAAAATGCCATCAGTTAGAATTCATGATCGTGTCCTTCCCCTCAAGCTAGATGTATAAGTTGTAAATCCAAGGCTCTATAAGTATCCTCATTACCAAAAAATTAAAATTAAAAAGTTAATATCTAAAATGCTAAAATCTTCTATTATACCTAACACCAATCATTTATCTTTTATGTTCTTTTCGTAAAGAAAAAAGGTGAAAGTTGGCGCTTTTGTGTTAATTATATACAACTTAACTTATTGATTATCAAAGATAAGTTTCATCTCTCTATAATTAATGATCTACCATATGAGCTTTATAAGGATTTAGTTTTTTTTAACCTTTAAAACTCAATATGATTACCATAAGTTTAAAGTGATGCCTTTTGACTTAACTAATACCTCTATCACTTTCCAAGCTCTTATTAATCATGTTTTTGAGTCATATATAAGGAGGTTTGTTCTAGTTTTTTTTTTTATAAGATCCTTATATATAATGTCACCACAATAATTTCTCATTTATCTTAAGCATAACAGATCTTGAGACAATATAAGTTTTTTTGCTAAAAGGTCTAAGTTCTTTTTTGGATAATCATAGATAAAGTACTTATAACACATTATATCTGAAAAAAAGAGGTCACTGCAAATCCAAATAAAGTCTCAATAATGTTACAGTGACTAGTTCCAACAATTATTAAGGAGATAAAAAGATTTTAACACTTATTAGTTATTACATAAAGTTTATGAAAAAAGGTATAGGTAAAATAGAAAGCCATTAATTTAACTACTAAATAAAAACAATTTTATTTAAAGTGATATAGTTTAGAATGTTTTATATAACTCAAAAGAAGCTATGGTAGCAACTTCTATTCTATTTATGCTTAGGTTTGCAAAAACTTTTGTGATAGAGAATAATGCTTATAGAAGTATAATAAGCAATGTATTAATGCAAGAGAATAAATTTATTGTCTGCCCAATTAATAAGCTAAATGCTAAGAATTAAGCATTGTTTATCTATGAAAAGGAACTATTGACTATCTTGATGGTTGAATCTAAATGAAGACATTATTTAAAAGGACATCATTTGTTATAAAGACTGGCCATAATAATTTTAAATTCCTTTTACAATAATAGCTACATATTTATATATAGTTAAAAAAGGTCACAAGTAATTAGGGATTAACTATAACATTTGATATAAAAAGGAACTTAAGAATAAAATAGATAAGGCATTTTCTAGAAGAGAGGAGGACACTATTATTTTAACTCTTATAAGTTTTGCTTGTTTTGTCATCTTAACTCAAATTCCTTTATGGTTATCTAAAGTATTTTTTAGTTATAAAATTAACTCATTGCTTTTAATATTATTCTTGTTTTAAGTTTTGGCCTTAATTTAAAGTCATAATTTACTATTCACAACGACATTTTAAAGCATAAAGAGAAAATTTATTTAAGTTTGTATGACAACTTAAGATAACAAATGTTAAGGATATTTCATGATTTTATTTTGAGAGGACATTCTAATAACAAGGTGACTTACCATAACATCCACTAATTTTTTTATTGGCTATTACAGCCTCTCTTAATACCTACTTAAGCATGATCAAACATTAGCATGAATTTTATTAAGGGTTTATAAAGGTTTCAGAGCAAGGATGTTATTTCAATTTTCATTGATAGGTTTAACAAGTATGCTCTTTTTATGGCTTATCTTATCCTTATAATTAATTTTTTAATACCTAAGGTGTTATTAGAGAACATTTTCAGATTACATAAGGAGAACATTTTCAAATATTTTTTAATAACTCATCCTTATAAGTGTTTATCAATATGTTTTAATAAGAATTATTGAATTATTGAACTTTTTATCAACACAATCTATCATCCTCAATATGATAAACAAACTAATAAGCTTTGGTAGATATATGAAAACTTATCTATGATGCATGACATTTCATAAACCAACTTAATGGTGCAAATGATTGTATCTAGCTAATTGGTAGTATAATAGTAATTACCATATAAATATTGACAAGTCCCCATTTTAAGTATTACATGGTTATGCCTTACCCTAATTGTCAAATTATCTTTGCAATCGATTAAAGTTATTGATATGAAGGTCTTGCTACAAGAATGCCAAAGTATATTTCATCTATTGAGAGAAAAAGGCAAAACAATACATGAAGTAATATGTTGATTGCAATAAAAATGATAGACAATTTATGGTTGATGATTGGGTTTATCTTAAAATCTAACCCTATTGATAGATTTCCTTAACCATTAAGAAGAACCTTAAGTTGACATTAAAATACTATAAGCCTTTTTTGGTTTTGAAAAAGATAAGTTATATGACTTATAAATTACAACTTTTTGAAAGCTTAATCATTTACCTTGTTTTCCATATATCATTATTAAAGCATTTAATTAGACATTATGGTCAATTAATGCCTCAATTACCACTTATTGATTTATATGGATAACCTTTAATAAAGTTTGTTGTTGTGATTGATTACCGTTTAGTGAAAAGGAATAACCAAACTATTATTTAGGTGTTGATTCACTAGTCAAATCTCTCTCCTAATGATTCTAGTTAGGAGGATAAGTCTTTCATTTCATCACAATTTCTGACTTTTTAACTTTAAGGATAAGGTTGTTTTCTTACAAATAGATTTATTAAAACTTACTGAAATTGGATATTAAATCAAGATTCATTTTCTTTTTTACATTCAATTATTTTGTTTTGATTGATAACTCTAGTCAATTATAATAACAAAAGGAGATAACAATGTTAGTTAATTGTAAGATTATATTATAAAGTTAGTCTCTTAGAGTTTTATTAGTATTATGGTGAAATTTGATAATTAAAATAAATATCTGTTTTTTATACAATAATCTACATATATAAAAGTTAGTGAAACAATTACTATAACAAACAAACAAATAATAAAAATTTATTTATTTTTACCTCTTTATTGTTCTCTCTCTTTTTTTTCCCTTTTTTTATTTATTTTCTTCCTATATTATTCAAGATTCTTTTCTCCCAAAACTTTTGGAATTTAACATTATTTTTAACTTATTACACGTAAATATTAACTATTGTCTTTACAATTAAACCTAACTTGAAAAAAATTTTATTAGGTAACTTAGGCTAATCAAGAGCACTAGACCTATCACAGAGTCACCATATCAAAGTTTTTTTTTATTAGTTATAAGTCATCAACCAATCTTTAATTTTATTCTTTATTTTTTTAAAAAAATTATATATATATATAGTTATTCTTTAATTTATTTAAAATAATTAAACTAATTAGTTTAATTTTAAAGAATTATGCTTGAGTTACATGATAGATTGACAAAAGAGATACAAATCGATTATATATATATATATATATATATATATTTAATACAAATAAATAAAGTTAGAGAAGAAAAAAATTATTTTAAAACCTCCCATAACTATAATAAATGTGACTAGATAATAGTATTTTAAAAAAAAATTAGTAAATATTATTCATTAAGTTAAAATATTTTTAAAATTTTTAATATGAATCAAAATATCTCACTTGTAAAATCTGTATTATCATTTATAATTTTATTTGTATTAAAAAAATTATATAATAAAATTTTATCATCCATATATTGAAATATATATATATATATAATCTATTTAACTTAATTAAAGATTTAAAAAATGTGATATTACGTAGTGCCATTATCTTTTAATTTATTAGTAGATGAATAAATTAGTTTTATATCCTGATTCCATTATTAATATTTAGTAACAAAAAGGGTTTGGCTTTGGTTGGAGTATGTTAAGCGTTCCAAGGGGGCTTTTAAGATCAAAAGGAAAAAGGGGATGCGAATATAAATATCAATATTCCCAAGGACTCAGTCTAAAAAACGAGGCGAGTTAGGTGGCTACATGTCACTGGCGGTTGGGTATAAGAAGCACAAGTGAAAAAGGGATAAGAAGCAAAGCGATGCACGCCTTTCACGTTGTTGTGTCGAGATAGGGAAAAAAGGAATATTAATTGTTTTTTTTTTTCTTAATTTTTATTTTATTTGTGTTCCGTCTCTGTTCTCCGAGTCTGGCTGGCCCCACCAGAGAGCTAAAACGCAAAAATTTCAATTATGGCACACTAAGCACCCCCCCCCCCCAAAGCCTTCGCCCTCACGCACCCCCCTGAGCTGTGCTTGCAATATCTAGTTTCGTTTCGTCTTTGTTTTCTCTCATTCTTTTTTCCTCGACATTTTCTTTGCTTCTCACATCCCTTTTTCTTCCTTCCTCCCTGTGCTTTCTTCCTCTTTATTTTTTTTTTATACTTCTGATAAACCTCGCAAGAAACGCTCCTCTCTTTCTTCTTTTTCTTGTCTTTGCTTCAAAACCTACATAATCCAATTAGGCGATTTTTGTGTACGTGTTGCTGGTTGGGTGATGGGATGGGACGGCACTAACGTGAGCATTGGCACGCTGAGGGTTTTTTTTTTAGGGGGGGGGGGATTTAATTGATTCAAATTCATTAACAACGCTGTATTATTGTTTAAAAATCAAAAACCAAATAGACCGGAAATTTGGGGCCTCTTAATGAGGATTGTGAATAGATAATAATACTTCCCAAAAGAAAGAAGAGAAAAAAAAAAGGAGGGGGGGAAGAAAACGAAAGATTGCTTGGTTTTGGAGTAATAAACAAGAAAAAAAAAAAAAGAAGAGTAGATATGGCGGCGATACCGAAAGAGCCGGAGCAGGTGATGAAACTGAGAGGCGGATCAGTGCTGGGAAAGAAGACCATTCTAAAGAGCGACCACTTCCCTGGCTGCCAAAACAAGCGCTTAAACCCCCAGATCGACGGCGCTCCCAATTACCGCCAGGTTCTTCTTTTTTTCCATCTCTCTTTTTCTTTTTTCTTGCAGTGATTTTCATTTTCTTTCTTTTGTTTTTTTTTTTTTTTGGATGAATTAATAATGCATGTAAGTTACTGTCTCCAACAAGCCAAAGATAGACGAACCCGAAGGCATTGGCAGTGGTTGTTGAGTTCGTCAAGAAATAAACAATCTTAGAACTCTTTTTCTTTTTTCATTTTTCTTTCTTTATTTTGGATTTTTCAAGAAAATTAGCCTAACTTTCCTTTCCCCCAAAGATCTGTTAGGTTTCCGTGTTCTTGTTACTTAAGGCGATCAGAAACAAAGAAACTGAATTGCATTTGTTCGAATGCAACGTAGATAACAACAATCAAAGTTCGACCAACAGTTTCCTTTTTATGTTGATTTTACTTTTGGAAATTGTTACTATTAATTGAAGTGAAAATGACCGGTCTACGTCAGTGATGGTGGACTTCTTGTAAGATGATCAATGCTCTTTAAGTTAAAAATTTAATCAATAGGATTAGGATTCTAAAATCAAGAGCGGACGGCATAATTAATGAGCTCCTAAAATCAAAAGCAGTATAATTAAGAGGCTCGTGCATGCCTGTTTACGATGCATGTGATTAATTATCGGTTCTGCACTGGATTACTGACTGATCCATTTCACTTTTGCTGATATCTTTGCTTCCATTTTGCCTGCTCTAATAGGCTGACTCATTACCTGTTCATGGTGTTGCCATTCCGACCTTTGAGGGGATTCGTAATGTTCTCAAGCATGTTGGATCTCAAAAAGATGGAAAGCGGGTTCAAGTTTTATGGTTTAACCTTCGTGAGGAACCGGTAATTCTGTTTTCCAGAATGCAAGTCCTAATATTCTGATGAGTACGCAGGCATGGCATTTCCTTAAGTTGATTTTGGGCTATGTATTATGTTGATGGTCCCTACTTGTTGACACACTAATCTTTTTGTTTTTTTGGTCGAATAACTTTTTTCTTATGAATCAATTACAAAACATGAATGTCTGCAATTAAAAATCTAGTAAGCTCTATGTGTAGGCAGTTTTTATTTCTATCATTATACATGTTCATAGAGTTTGACCCAGTATAATATCACTAGCGTCCACTGATCTCTTTTCCAGTGCATAGTTAGTGGAGCCTTTTTGGCCTAATTAAATTGATCAAGATAAGTTAAAAGCATCTGTATATTGTGCCAGAGCTGAAACAATTCATTTTTTTATTTTTAAGCTATCTCATGAGTTTTGTCTCATGAATTTGTCTTCAAAATCTCTCATAAAGGATGAAACATTCTTTTTGAGTGGGAATAAACTTTGTAATCTATCTCCGCCATTAATTTGAAATTCAAAAAAATTGGTTTTTAATATCAAAGCAGGAGCATGTGGAGATTGAGGAAAAGGATCTTTGTTCACTTGCTTACGTGTTATTGGTGACAATGAATTTATGATTATAACTGTTGTATTCTTTGGCCTTTATTTCAATGAAACATGAAAAAAATTAAGGGTGTTTTTGTATTTATGTGCATCTTTAACAGGTGGTGTACATCAATGGACGACCCTTTGTTTTACGTGATGTGGAGAGGCCCTTCTCCAACCTTGAGTACAGGGTATGCAATTGGTTAATGATTTTGTTTTATTTTGTGTTTTTAATTCATTTCCACTCTGGATTCCAGCACTTCTAGTGCCTCATGTTTTCTCTTTTTCTCTTGTTTAATGTTAATCTTGGTGTAGTCTTCCATCATGCACTGTTAGAAAATGCTAGTTTTGAAAAAATATCAAAATGCAAGCTAGTTCTCATATAACTAAATAAAAAAATATGTTTAAATTGTGGAAACTTTTTTGCCTCTAGTACCCTGTATTGTTTTGATTGTGATGCTGTCTTGTCTTTCTCATGCGTATTTCATTTTGGTTTGATTAGGATGTTGAGGAGGCTTTGAAAATATAATTACACTTTGTTAAGCAATATATTAGACAGCATATTCATCAAACCTTTGTAGATGTAGAAAATTGCATGGTTGACAATTGCAGTCACACAAGCAAATCATTAAATTTATCTCATCATGTTTAACTAATTTTGGTTTCTTATATTTAGGGAATAAACAGATATAGAGTTGAACAAATGGAAGCTCGATTAAAAGAGGATATCCTGGTGGAAGCTGCAAGGTATTTCCTCCAGTTAAATGCTACATTTTCTGTAGTTTATTATGAATACCATGTGTTGACCATTGGTCACGCCTAGTTTGCACAACACCAATTCATTTCATGCACCTGCTATTGCAGATATGGAAATAAGATACTTGTCACTGATGAACTGCCAGATGGTCAGATGGTGGACCAATGGGAACCAGTGACACGTGATTCTGTGAAGACACCTCTAGAGGCATAAGCAACGGAATTCATTCTGCTTGTTGAATAAAAGAGAATGGTGCATCTACCATTTCATGACTTGTTAATGCATGATTCCCTGGTGCAGGCATATGAGGAACTGCAAGTAGAAGGTTATCTTTTTGACTACGAACGCGTACCAATAACTGATGAAAAATCACCAGAGGAGCATGACTTCGATACCTTAGTGAGTTTCATGTTAGATCTCAATTTAAAGCTTAATCTCATGTTAATTAACTTTCAATTAGCATGTTCCTATGCATAGGCCCCAAATTCTGCTACCTCATTGAAATTTTAATGCAACGCTTTACGGAGACATTTTCCTTAATTTTTCTTTTCTTTTGACATTTACCATTGTCTGCGTACTCTAGATTGAATAAGTGTGAGTTTTCAAAGATACTTAGATGATTTAATTTCTTTCTGATATACAATAATAACAAGATATACTACTGACTAATCATCATCCTTGTGATAGTGTTGGGATGTTGATTATGGGTAGCATGTTTGAGTACCAAAAAATTTTCTTTCGGTAGACTTCTGGTTGTGGCAATTCTGTGTATCCTCAGTTCCAACAATCAGGCAGAAGTATTCAGCAAATGGATATCCAAGGGTGATACAACACCATGCCTCATAGCAAGTTGATTTTACAAACTAGCTTCTTGAACAAGTACATCAAAGAACTTAATTATGACATTAAAATCCAGAAACATCTTGGCTCTTAAAAAATATGTTTTGCTATCAGGTGAGGTAGGGGATAGATAGTTATAATATTAAAAAAAAAAAAGGCCTCAGCTTGTTACTTGCTTTCTGGGTCATAAAGTTGTGAGACAATTGACGTATATTGACTTCTGGTCCAGGCGAGAGATTAGTGAATTCCTTAGTTATTACAGGCTCCATCTATAATGATTCATGTAACTATGGCCACTGCAATAACCAACTCTATAAAAGCTGACTCATTTGCATGTGCCAAGAGAAAAATTTATGTCATTTCCAATAAGTTTCCATCTGTAGTTGCTCCTTGACAAAATGATTCTTGACTTTCCACTGTATTCGGTAGAAATAGATGAAGTCAGGAATTCTTTTGTCAAGGAACGTGAAGACATCGCACAAAACACCAAGGCCAGAATAAAGAAGGTTCGGGAATCTAATTATTTCTTTGGTGCTGTAGTTATGGAATATGGTCAACATTTATGGTGTTCCTAAAATATATTTGATGGAAAATATTATGCATGCTCTTTCTTCCATCTATTTAAGTTCACTTGATTGGATTTGTAGTTTCCTTTGTTTTTGGTATTTTGAATATGAAAAGAATATATAGCATCCCTCAGATTGTGTTTAAGATACTTATTCTGACTGCTTTTACTTGTCAATTTCCAGGTTGATCGAATTTATCGAGCAGACCTAAGTACACAGATAGTCTTTAATTGTCAAATGGGTCGTGGAAGGACTACAACTGGGATGGTGATTGCGACTTTGGTTTATCTCAACCAAATTGGAGCATCTGGTAATTTCAATGCTTTCCACTGTCTTTTACCAAATGTATTGTAGGTTATCATTCTTTTCTGCACAAACTGGCAATTTTCGTTGCTCTCAAAATCTTTACTTAGATTGGTTGTTCTTTTATTATTTTGTTCCTTTTTATTCAAGTCCATCAATTTGCACCCTGTTACTTTTTAATGCCAATGGATATGTTAATATAGCAATTGTAAAGCAGATAATTCAATTGCTACTCTCTTGATTGATTTTTGATTATACAATAAGGGGGAAACTGTGAAGATCCTAACACTCATCTTCATTTGCCTTTTTGGTCAATCTAATGAATATAAGAGTGATATGGATATTAGGTTGTCCCTTACATTATACAAGTTTTTGAGGAAATGGAGAGGCCAGTAGAAGGCATTAATTAAAGCTGCTCATTTAACTTGTTCCATATACTAATTGGGTGACTACGACAAATTGCATGCATCTATCCACGAAGATCAAACGATTTGAAGCTGGAAAGAGAGGATTTTCTTGCCTTAGTGCTGTCAACATTAGAGGCATCATAATTTTTCTCTAGTCACTATTATTAAGCAACAAAAGGGATTTAAACTCTGATAGATAAGGTTGATCTTTTCTGGTTAATTCCTTATGGAAATGTCATTTGCTTTACTTGAAGTACTTTCAAATGAAGTACCTTTATATGAAGCAGATTGGTGTATTCCTGCCATGCTAAGCTGTCTTTATCGGAGTTAAAAAAAAATGCTGTAGGCCTTCTGTCCCTCCTCTTTCATATGAGTATGTTTATGCAGTTATAGAATTCTTTTGTGTTTCATTACATGGAGTAGATTTCTGTCCTTGTCATTATGAGCTACTGGCCAGGCTAAAGTATTATATGAGTAACACTCAGAGCACTTGAATTAATCTGGTAAAGAAATTTATTGACAACTAGGCTGGTGGATTTAATGTGAAAAATTATGTTGAACATAAATGTGCCAAACAGTTGCCTCTTTTACTGACTGGCTGATATGCTATCAGTTTAAGAGTAAGTATTCAGTCTGATGAATGATTTATGAATTGACAACTGCAATGAAAAATGAGGTGATGGATTGACAAGCAACTAGACTACTGTCTGAGTTCCTAATCAGATTCATCATGTGTCATTTTCTTAATCATACTGCAGCTTACATCTCTATGTCAAATATATTTGGTTGATAGGCGTACAAAAGGATGAGTATGTTAGATATAATCATTTCTGATACTGTGCATATCATATTGATGTGATGCAGGCATTCCAAGAACAAATTCAATAGGTAGAGTTTTTGATTCTGGTTCCAATGTTGCTGACACCTTACCTAACTCTGAAGAGGCAATTCGTAGAGGAGAGTATGTAGTCATAAGAAGCTTGACCCGGGTCTTGGAGGTACGCAATATTAACTCTTGTTGATCTTCTTATTCCTTTGCCATCTGCATGTTTTTGCTGGTTGTGAATTGTAGAATAGTTGGCAGTTCCTTGATGTTTCTCATGAATTGAAGGCATTTCTTTAGGGTGGTGTTGAAGGCAAAAGACAAGTAGATAAAGTCATTGACAAGTGTGC
Source organism: Kandelia obovata (assembly GCA_021464305.1). Taxonomy (NCBI): domain Eukaryota; kingdom Viridiplantae; phylum Streptophyta; class Magnoliopsida; order Malpighiales; family Rhizophoraceae; genus Kandelia; species Kandelia obovata. Next base: position 6,105,149 of record CM038482.1, on the reverse strand, counting down.
CTCCATGCAGGTAGGGTCTTTGATTGATCCTAATCCATTCATGAGAAAATATGTAAGAAGCATGATATTGCTTTATGTTTTACTTTCTTTCATATATGTATTTTACTTGATGATGTGTCTTAACTACAGAACCTGCGTGAAGCAATTGCCACTTATCGCAACAGTATTCTTCGTCAGCCAGATGAGATGAAGAGAGAGGCCTCTCTTTCATTTTTTGTGGAATACTTGGAAAGATATTACTTTCTTATATGTTTTGCCGTGTATATTCATTCGGAGAGAGATGCACTTCGTTCTAGTTCTTTTGGTCGTAGCAGCTTTGCTGACTGGATGAGAGCACGGCCAGAATTGTATAGTATTATTCTCCGGTAAAACCTTATCTGGTACTTTTCATGATACAATCATGCATTCTTGTTTTAGAACACATAGAGTTGAATGCGTGAGAGTTTTCACTTGGATGAGAAAACCCTAAGAAATTCTTATTTTCTGTGGAAGCTGTGTTGCATCAAATTCCCCTACATGAATTCGTTAAAATACCAGTGCTGCCTCTTAGATTGCATTGAGGTTGATCTTTACATGTGTTTTCAGATTGAACCACGACTTCTTTGACATACGCAAGGATTGGATTCCCTTTAGCCCTTGATGTTAGTTGTACTTTTATAAGCCTAGGATCTGACTGGATTTCCCTTTGATCGTTCTTGTTATTAATGTTCTTTCTTGTTTCCCTTGATTTCCTCCCCATGAAGTGAGGCTTTGTGCAGCAACAAGTGCCTTCATAGTTAGCTGCAAACATAATTCTTGTGCACATTGAATACCAATTTAAATTCTCTCCGAAAAGGCCTTGCGTAAGATTTCATGTGATGTGTTAGGTTTCTCAAACAATGTATTCATGTTTTGAAAATTTGCATGTTTTGACAATTTGCATGTTTCTTTCTTGTCAACAATGTTCTTAGTCATTGGATGTGTCTTCCACCTTAGTGAGGTTTTGGATTGAATTCTTGAAGAGAAGTGCCTGGATAGCTAAGTGTGAGCCTGGGAATTTAGTGTGCATTGAATGGTTTTTACTAGTTTAAATTTCCCCAAAAAGGGCTTTGTTATAGTATCTCATGTGATCATTAGTTTCTCATGCCTTAGCTACCTATTTGTGGGTTTTTGACTGCAATGTAGAATTCTTGTTCTAAAATTCATGCAGTAACCTGTTTAATTCTGTGCTTTATATTGTGAATATTCTTCATATTGTGATACTGGTGCATTGATGTCTTATACTTTCCTGGACAAAATTTATGAGCCAAAGCCTTCATTCTTCAGCTGTTATGGGCCTTTGCTGTCAAGAAATTGCCAAGCAAGTGAATCCAATGACCATGAAATGGATCATTTAACGATTTTGTCATTGTCACATGATGTATCCTATTCTGTTGTTTATAGAACATTGTGCAAGTAAAAACGTGAGAGTCCAGTCTATGAAACTCTGTTTGCAAACTTAGATCACAAGGAGCTAATGTTGCTGCAATTGCTCCTTGTTGCAGGTTGCTCAGGAGAGATCCAATGGGTGCACTTGGATATGCAACTTTAAAACCGTCTCTGATGAAGATTGCTGAATCTGATGATGGTCGCCCCCATGAAATGGGTGTTGTTGCTGCCCTGAGAAATGGTGAAGTCCTAGGAAGTCAAACTGTTTTAAAAAGTGACCACTGTCCTGGTTGTCAAAACCTATTTTTACCAGAGAAGGTAGAAGGTGCACCTAATTTCAGGGAGGTTCCTGGATTTCCAGTTTATGGAGTTGCAAATCCAACTGTGGATGGTATTCTCTCTGTTATCCGGAGAATTGGCAGCTCTGAAGGTGGACGGCCTGTTTTCTGGCACAATATGAGGGAAGAACCAGTTAGCTACATTAATGGCAAACCATTTGTACTTCGTGAAGTTGAAAGACCATACAAAAATATGCTGGAGTATACGGTAATGATGACTGTTTTCCTACTCTGTAACTTAATACAAGTTCTTGGACTCCAGTTTCATGCAATAAGTTGTTTACCCTCAGCTCTGTCCTGCTGTGTATTAATTATACAATGCCATATTAGGCTCTGTCCTGCTGTGTATTAATTATACAATGCCATATTAGACTCTATCTCAACGGAGAGAAAAAGAGAATGTTAACAGATGTGGCAGTGCATCTAATTCCTAGAATCTGAGAGGCCACAATTCACCACTTTGTTCGTGAGTGTACACTGCACTCACACACACTTTTACACCTGTGCAGCTGGTTCATGGGATGCGTGTGAAGGTTAGAGAGAGCAAGCATTGGTCCCTTTATTGTTGTCATTTCTTTTTAAAGTGAGGGTCTGGTATACTGGATTATTACTATATAAATGCATGTTGTGAACTGCATGGAGCACAAACACTCTTTTCATAGGGAAAATGTTTATGTGTAAGGTGTTGATATGTGCACCATTTCTTAAGCACCACTATGAAGTAAATTACTTGCATACTAAGGGTGTATTTGAATTTCATGCATCTAATCCAAGGAGTTTTTGCAGAATCCTTATTTTCTACATGTTATTTGCTGCATTTTAAATTGCTCTTTGCCTATTTTTCATACATGCTTTATTCAATTCATTGTTTTTCCTCTTTTTATGGGCAAAATTTTGGTAAAGATAAAGTGATATGATACAGGGAATTGATCGTGGCAGAGTGGAGAGAATGGAGGCTCGATTAAAAGAAGATATCCTGAGAGAAGCTGAACGCTATGGAGGTGCAATAATGGTCATCCATGAAACGGACAATGGCCAAATTTTTGATGCTTGGGAGCTTGTGGATTCAGACTCTGTTAAGACCCCACTTGAAGTCTTCAAATGCTTAGAGGCTGATGGTTTCCCCATAAACTATGCCCGTGTCCCAATCACTGATGGTAAAGCTCCCAAAAGTTCTGACTTTGACACATTGGCAGTGAATATTGCTTCAGCTTCCAGGGATACTGCCTTTGTTTTCAATTGCCAGGTTAAAGTTTTTGATCTTTTGCTGCTAGGATTGTAGATATTCATGGATATTTCCATTAACCTGTATGAATCTGTCTGCTGTTTATGACTGACAAGCTGAGAGGGAAGGAGGGAGAGGGCAGAGAGAGAATCTAAATGCTGTTTTTCGCTGCATTCATTTTTCTTTTTCATTTTTGTACCTGAACATCTTTTGAACACATGCAGATGGGGAGGGGAAGGACGACAACTGGCACTGTAATTGCTTGCCTTCTGAAACTCAGGATAGATTATGGGAGACCAATTAGGATCCCAGCAGATGACATGATTCATGAGGAGGTGGATACCGGCAGCTCAAGTGGTGAGGAAACAGGAGGAAATAGTTGCTCAGGAGGCAACTTCACTGGATCCTCCTATATCAGTAGAGCAGAAAGTGAAATTGAGCAAGGTCGTGCTTTTGGCATTGACAATATCTTACTGCTGTGGAAGATAACAAGATTTTTTGAAAATGGGGTGGAATGCCGAAAGGCTTTAGATGCTATTATTAACAGGTGCTCTGCACTTCAGAACATACGTCAAGCTGTTTTGCAATACAGGAGGGTGGTCAATCAACAACATGTTGAGCCAAGGGTGAGGAGAGTGGCATTGAACCGTGGTGCTGAATACTTGGAACGATATTTTCATCTGATCACTTTTGCGGCATATCTTGGAAGTGAAGCATTTGATGGATTTTGTGGGCAAGGAGAGACAAAAATGACATTCAAGAGTTGGCTGCATCAAAGACCAGAGGTTCAAGCAATGAAGTGGAGCATCAGATTGAGGCCTGGACGATTTTTCACTATCCCTGTACTTTTCCTCTGCTCATTCAGTCCAAGACTTTAGTGATACCTTTTTTTTAAGAGTTATTGTGGATCTTATTTTTGTTGGTGGTGAAACTTAAATATTGTTTTCTGTGCTCTTTTTATTCCTAATTCAGGAGGAGTTGAGAGCACCACAAGAAACCCAGCATGGCGATGCAGTAATGGAGGCTACTATCAAGGCCCGCAGTGGGTCAGTTTTGGGGACAGGATCAATACTGAAAATGTACTTCTTTCCCAGTCAGCGAAGTTCCAGCCACATGCAAATTCATGGAGCACCCCATGTTTACAAGGTTGCCTAGCAGTGATCTTGTCTTTTTCCATTTTTGTTTTTCTGGTTGCTAGTAATGATGCAGTAGGGTAATTTTCTGCACATGTAGTTTTGACCCCATTAGAAGGCACTTCTGTAATGAGATGTCAATTATAAAAAATTGTGATCAAATAAAATCCAGTCATGCTGGTACAGGCAATTCATAAATTTTTTCCGAATCAAAGAAAAAAAGATCAATAAATAAAATTTATTTGATTCTTTACTTTTCATGCTTGCTTAATTGAGCACTTTGGCTTATGGTTATTCTATCAAATCCTTTCCATTTACCTTTGTTGTTCTTTTTTCTTTTATCCTTGGGGATGCTATTTTGTTAATTTGGAATCACAAGCACCAGGCAGATATGCTCTTCTTGCACTTTTTTAAAGCCCAAGATTTTCCTGTGCTTCAGGTGGATGGGTATCCTGTGTATAGCATGGCAACTCCTACAATTGCCAGTGCTAAAGAGATGCTTGCATATTTAGGTGCTAAGTCCAAGGCAGAAGGATCTGCTACTCGTAAAGTGGTGTTGACTGATCTTAGAGAAGAAGCAGTTGTTTACATCAATGGCACCCCATTTGTCCTGAGGGAGCTAAATAAACCTGTTGATATGCTCAAGCATGTTGGAATTACTGGTCCTGCGGTGTGCCATCATTTACCCAACACTTTTCTTCTTTTAAATTTTAAGAATTAGTAATAGCTTCATTTTATCCTTAATTTCCTTTTTTGTAATGCTATACAGGTGGAACACATGGAGGCACGGATAAAAGAAGATATAACAGCTGAGTTGACAGAGTCTGGAGGTAGAATGCTTTTACATCGTGAAGAATACAACCCAGCAACAAATCAGTCCAGTGTCATAGGATATTGGGAGAATATTTTTGCAGAAGATGTGAAGACACCAGCTGAAGTTTATGCTGCTCTAAAAGATGAGGGATATGACATTACTTATAGAAGGATACCATTAACTAGAGAGAGGGAGGCTTTAGCTTCTGATGTCGATGCAATACAACAATGTCAAGATGAGTAAGTATTGAATAAGCTATTTCTACACTGTCAACAATTTGTTTCCCTTGGTATAAGTCTGATGTTAATAAACTAATTGATGACTTATTAAATTTGGAAGATACTGGTGGTGCGTATGCTTCAGGCTGCTGTTTAGGTCTCTGACATAGCATAATTCCTTCTTCACATTCTATAATTTTCCTTTTTTCTTGGGATTGTTACAAATTTTTGTACTTGCATCTTGTTTTCTCTAACTTTCAAGTTATTGCTCATATAAAGAATATCTTTGGGGCAGGAAATTAAACTCTCTAAAGTTGAGCTGGCTGCACAATGAATCTTTATGGAAGACATTGTTAAATTACCAGTTGACTTAAGAGGCTGTTTCTTTTATGTGGAATTAGAAGAATGGTGAAAATTGTAGTGTTACAAAATGGCAAGATCATATGAAATTAACACATAACCTTAGGTACATACGATACTTACATATATTTTGAAGAACCTAACAGAATTCAGAAAAAACCTGTTCTTACATTCAATAGCATCAAGCATTTTCAAGTGTCTCCTTGACGTTGCAGAAGTTCTTTTATTGTTCAGACCACCAGATGCCTTTTTATCTGTAACAAGCAGTTAATTTTAGTAAAAAAGGTTTGCAAGTTAATGAAAGCAGATTGAGATATTATTGTTAACTTATTTGAGTTTTTATCATTTTCATACTTCCAACAATTTGTGTTTATATTATTATATATTTCACCATTGTAATTAGTTCCAGCAATGCTAATAATGTGCATGTGTAATTTGTTACCAGTTGAATTGTCCTTGATTGTCTTAACCTGAAATTGTTTCTATGTTTTCCTTTTCTTAGCAATGCAGGGAGTTACCTGTTTGTCTCACATACAGGTTTTGGAGGAGTTGCCTATGCAATGGCAATTATTTGTATTAAGCTTAATGCAGAGGCAAACTTTCCAAAGATTACGCAGACACTGACTACACCTGAGCAAAACCTGTCTGCTCAATTGTCTGATGAAGAAGCACTCAGGATGGGTGATTACCGTGACATACTGAGTCTTACAAGAGTTCTCATATATGGTCCAAAGAGCAAAGCAGATGTTGACATTGTTATTGAAAAGTATGCCTTTACCTCACATTTTTCTTTGACAGATAATTTCTTATATTATAATTAGAACCTGTTAATGCATAAGGTTGCATTCTCAGCTTAAAAAATACGGGTTCTTCTTGATTGGGGAAAACAAGTTGTGAGATGATACATGATTGACTTATTCTCTAGTTTTGAGTCTCTACTTATAGAGTTTAGTCTCCACTTAGATTGAGGAGAATGCTAGCTCAACAATTGTTTGGGTTTTCTTGTTTAGTTATGCATCATTTATCTTGTTTCCACTATCCTATGACATAACTTTGTCTGTTGCTGAGTTTATATTTTCTTGTTTTGAAGGTGTTCTGGTGCAGGGCATTTACGTGATCATATTCTTTATTACTGTAAGGAACTCAGGAAGTATCATGATTGTGATGATGAGCAACGATCTTACCTCGTGGATATGGGCATTAAAGCATTAAGGTTGGTTTACAACTACTGAATTTTGCAGCATTGACTTAGCTAGTCCTATTCCTTACTTTCCTTTCTAGAAATTGCCTACTCTGCTAGGTCATTTGTCCTGCCCATTATTTATTAGCATTAGATATGACCTTGCATTTGGATTAATTGTGTTGCAATTTGGTGATTTAGATTTGAATTAAAAGTTTTTATTGTCAAGGGAATTGGTTGTAATGCTTGGTGTTTTGACTTCTTCTTTGAGCTTTCTGTTCTCCATAAACACATGGTCAATTATGTTGGATCACTGTGGTTAGATTCATTAATGCCCTTGCAACCTATTAGCCTTTGAAATTTGCAGCAGCTTTTTCTGCCACTTGGAATTATGTATTTTGGGAGATTGGAATAGTGTCAAATTTTGTTGCTTGTAAATATCATTATTTTGAATGCATGGAACAAAATATCAATTTGGCTTTCAATTGGAAAGTCCACGGTTTCTTTGGCTGATAATGCTATTCAAACGCACTTTTCCTGAAACTGAGGTGTGGATCTGATCTATGTAGTACATGGACGAATTCGATCGTCTCTCATTTTGCAATTGGTTATTTACATGATCTCACCGGACTGATGGATATTGGAATTTAAGAGCTTCCCGAACACAGTGGCATCCTTATTTTTTCGTTTCATCATTTAGCTCATCTGCTTTTAAAGTTTTGAGTGTCACGGGAGTTATTTTCCTTTTGCATAACCAACCTCTTATTTCCCTTTTGCAGGCGCTACTTCTTTCTCATCACATTCAGGTCCTACCTTTACTGCACTAACGCAAGCCAAACAAGATTTGCATCATGGATGGACGCAAGACCAGAATTGGGACATCTTTGTAGTAATCTTAGAATTGACAAATAATCAATCATATGGAGCTGTCCTTCAATTGTATGTAATGTACAGTTAGTCGCCCCTATTGTAGCTTCCACCATCATTGGCTCCTCTCCTGTCCATTCTCGTTTCGTTGCACTCATGGCGGTTGATAGGAAAAGATAGTTACAACCGACACAGGCGAAGTAAGAAAATGTCAGCCCTGGAAGGGCATTGAGGCAAAATTAATAGAGTCTGAATAAACTTCGATTTAGGAAGGCTTGTCGTCAGGGTGGCTGGCGACCTTAAGATTTAGCTGATGAAATCTCAGGCACATTTTAGCCGCTTAGCTATAATTTGGGGGCGTTTGCTCACTGTGGTGCCGCAATAAAAGTTCTGATAAATAATTTTAGCTCCAATGGTATCTCTTCTCAACGTTTTTAGTGCATATAAATAAAAATTTGTAAACAATTGTTCTGGCTTGGCTTGGCTGGTCGCAGTAACAAAGTCTCCCAAAACGTTGAGTTTAATTCCGATTTTAAAAAAGGTCGAACGCTATAAGTCAGGTCGTATCTACCCGATTCTTCTTTCCTTGATGCTTATCACTGTGCTTGATCTGTCTACAAAACAAGCAGTGAGAGCCGCAAGCTTGCGGGACTGCTCAGCAATTTATATTGGCAGTCGAGGGCGTCTTCTCCAACACAATCTCATAGCCATCACCCCATGCTATCCATTCCTTGGGCCATGAGTTGCCAAAAAAAGAGCCCACCAGCAAACGAGCCGCCACCTACGGCACTGTTGTTGATAGCACTATAAATCTCCGAAAAATAGCCGGCACTGTTGGCACTTCTCATTTAGGAATAAATATAAATTTTTAATTTGAATCAAATTATTATACACATTTTATATTTTATTTATTTTGAATTATTTATTACTAAGTATCTTATTATTACTTTTTAAAATTAAAATTAAATATAAATTGAGTGATTAAACCAAATAAACTTAATTTATATCCTTTTGAATTGGTTTAGGAAATAATCTATAATATCTTTTATATACATAATATTATGTTAAAGATAAAAAATATCTTTAGATAATTTTAACTATAATTATTAAAAAAATAAAATGATCATTTATAGTAATTATTAACTTAAAAAAAATAATTAAGGGCAACCCTAAAAACCCGAAAAAAAAAAGTAAGTACTAGTGAAAAAAAGAGTGAATGTACTGCAGTAACCAAAAAGTTTAAAACCTTTGATTCAAACTCTGCTTATATTAATGAATATAATAAAATATTATATCATGTAAAACACTCTTATACTCTTTTTACAAAATCAAAAAGTAATATTTTATTGATTGTTCAAACTTATGTTAATAATACTAAACTTAGTGTTATTAATGAATTATTGTGTAAGAAGTTTGCTAGTAATATGAAAATAAAAGTTGGAATAAGGATGATGAAAAAATTAAAATTTTTCATAAACTTTAAATTAAGTAAATAAAGGATGAAATTTTCATTAAAAAAAATCCAAGTATACAAAAGAACTATGAAAGAAGTTTGAGATATATGATTCTAAATTTTGTAGCACTTCAATGGCTATCTCCACAAAATTAGACAATAATGGTAATGGTGAGATTGTGAATGCAAAACAGTATAGTGATATGATTGTAGTCTTTTTTATCTTATTGCTAGTAAACTAAACTTGATGTTTTTTATTTGTTTATATGCAAGATTTTAATCTAACATAAAAAAAAGTCACACTTAGTTGCCCTTAAAAGAATGTTTAAGTATGTGAAAGGAATAATAAGTTTAAGACTTAAAGATTTTAAGGGATTAACTTTTGACTTAATGAGTTATTCAAACTTAAATTTTATAAGAGATAAAATTGGAAGGAAAAAAAGTTTAATTGCACTTTTTATGGTTACAACAAAGTATATGACATTAAGAGCTTGTTATACTTAATTACTTTGAACAAAAAAAACTTTAAAAGATTTTAGATTGCACTACTCTTATATGCTTACCAAGTGTGATAATACAAATAAAATTAATATAACCAACAACCTTATACAAATGTATATGTATTAAACACATTAACTCAAAACTCTATTTCATTAAGGATTATGTGTTTAATGTAGTTGTGTCCTTAAAGTTTATGAACACTGAAAATTAATTAATTTATGTTTTTACCAAACTCTTAAGTGAAAATAAGTTTATAACTATTAGGAATGGATTAAACATGATTAAGTTAGATTGATGTTTTGACTATATTATTGTTGTGATGTAAAATGTTTTATGACATAATTATATCAATTTATATGTTTATTATTTGTGTTAAATGATGGTTTGGACATATTATGCTTAGAATGTGAAAATCAAATTTTCTATAAAATGAGATTGGTTAACTAGACTAAAAGCACAAATAAACCAATGTAAGCAATCAATTCATAACTTAAACTGGTCAATTAATGATAGTATTTAAATAACCCTTATAGTTTTCCAAATCCAAAAATCTTTCTTTTTTCAAATACAAACCTCAAAGCCTTAAATTCCTTTAAGTCCCACCTTCAAAAGGATCACTTTCTTAAGTCCATCAATAATGACACTGAATTCAACATTTACATCAAGGAAGAAGAAGTAAGACTTGAAAAATTGACTCTGACCTTCATAAATATGTTTAATGCCACTACCGCTCCTTTTTTTCTTTTGTAACACCGTTAACAACCTCAGCACTGAGGTTGAGAGTCACTGTTGAGTATACATTGTCACAATATCATTTGATTCATCGTCACTATTGATTCCTCCTCATTATTCTTTTCTTCTAATTGTCAAACCTTTAAAAAGGGATCCAAACTAATCACTAGCAAAAAAAAAAAAAAATTAAATGGTTAGAAGGAGAATAAATAAAAATTCTAAAAGGACAAAGTTGATACCATCCTCATTAGAGACATCTTTCATGCTTCTATTTCTAACATTACCACCCATGATACCCTCATCTAACCCATTACTACAAACAATTACCATACAAAGTCAATCATCCTCTCACTTATTTGATACATCAAAGTTTTATAGTTTTCATTTTAAAACTTTTTACAATAAAGATAATTTTTACAAGTATAAGAAAAGGGTTATATATCTAATTTTTATAATAAGGTCAATCATGACATTAAACTTAGATTATGGCTCGAATCAAATAGTGTCTTGGTTGATTTATCTTTTAAAAAATAAATTAGTTTCATCACTTTTAAATAAAAGTTTTACTTTAAGATGATTAAGTATTTTTTTGAAAATATAAAAGTGAATAAAATTGTAATCACTTCATATGTATACAGAAAAGAAGTGAAGATCACTGCTAAAATGATTATGGACTACTTGAATTTACCATTAGAAGGTAGTTATGTTATATGGCATTATTCATGAAATGTGAGTAAGTTTAATGCTCTAAATTAAATGGATATAGTGTTTCAAGGGTAGACTAAACTATGTGTAAAAAGTAATAACATCAAAAAGTCTTTTAAAGTATCTTTGTTGCCACTTAAATCAAATATTATATAAAGTATTGTGGCTTATGACATTAATTCTAAAAGTGATCATTATGATTACTTCATCTTTCTTGACATGTGCCTCCTAACCTATATATTGAAAAATGAGATATTTAATTTGTTAAATCACATAATATAAGTGATTGAGAAAGTTCAAAAAAACTAAATTTAAAAGTTTCCCTATGATATGCATATGAGTTATTTACTATTGAAATTTGGTGTACTTTACTAGATAGTCACTTTCTTGTATTAACTTAAGTTAATTCATTATAATTATTATACTTAAACACATTCATTTGGTGCAAAGTAAAAAAGAATAGTCTACACCTTAAAGGGAATTGCAATCAAGTTTAGAACCATTAAGTATAACCCCTACACCAATAAGTTCTTCAACTCCTTTATAGGTCTCCACCAATGTTGATATGACTCTCTTGACTAAGGAAATTGATAAATTTAAAGAAAACATAAATAGGTTTATGGATGATGTGGATGAGATTAAATTTTTTAATTGTGAAAGTTAATAAGTTTAAAAAGAATATAAATAGATTTATGAATTATATAAATGAGATTGGAGTAAAATTGCATAATTTCATAAGGCAGTCATAAGACAAATTTATCTTCATTCTTAAACTAGTGAAGAAGGAAGGTCTATCCAAAAGAAGCTCTAAGAAGAAAAAGCAGCAAGCAACGAAAGGATACTCCAACTTACTTTTGATGATGATAAAAAGGAAGATAAATGAATAATTGATAAAACTTTGATTCATTGCTCACCTTACCTTTAATTGAATTAAACCTTTGATTAGTCTCATTCACTTCTCTTGAAATTTTAAATTTTTTTTAATTATTTTTGAATGATTGTATTTAAATCTTTTACTTGCATACTTTTGCTTTGGTATTTATAATTTTTTAATATTTATTTTGATATTGTACTCTATCTGTTTAATTGATCACTAATACTTAATCTTGTTAGACCAATTGATGTCTAATTATTTTAATTGCGTTAACCAGGAGTAGATTCTTAAAGGGTCAGTAAACGGAACAAAGGTTTCTTTTCTTTTCTTTTCTTTTTTCTCTGTTTTGTGGGATCTAACGGTTACCAAATACAAACCCAGATATCAACCCCTCACGTAGGCCCTGAACTACTGTTCTGCATCACTGTTTGTAAATGTGAAAGAGAAAAAGAAAGAAAGAAAGAAAAAAAAAAAAAAGAATGAATGAACGAGAATGAGAAACGAGTAGACGCAGAAGGAGAAGGAAGTGGTTTTGGAAGTTAAAAATTCAATTTTCAATGCAAGTATAGATAAATAAAATTTATGGAATTGTCAATGATTAGTATTAGTTTTTGTATGATTTAGAATGCCCTTAAATTTCAATTTTTAATATTTTTAATTCTAATTAAAAAAAAAAAGAGTATAAATTTTATATTAAAAGAAATTACTCTAATTACAAAAAATTTTTAATTGAAAAACAAGAACTAATTTATTATATTTATCTCTCCAAATAATTTTCCCGGGAACATTTTTGTGTCTTTGCAGTGAAGTAAACAAAACTAATTTGCTATATTTCAGATTCATCCTCTTCAAATAATTCGCATTGAAAAATGAAAGTCTCTTGGTAGTCACCTAGAAAGCATAAAGCCAAGCTAAGCACTTTTGGCGGATTGATATTTCGTTTGAGGGAACCAAAACCTCCATCTATTAAGAGCATCAATCAACCATCAAATTTAGTTTGTTTTTTTGTTGGTGGTGAACATTAGTTGAAGTGCAAACTATAAAAAAAGTCAGAATTGTCCCAAAATAAATAAATAAAATGAATATTTTTTTTATATTATTGCTCTTTTAACTCTATTCTTACTATTATGTGATAAAATATTTTTTGTAAAATAACACTAATAATTCAAAGTCTAAATATTTATACTCTCTTTTTTTTTTTTTTTTTTTTTTTAATACAGCACAATGTGCACAAGACGAGCATATAATCTAATCAACTTCAAGAAGGCCAGCAAACATATTCTCGTGTCATCTGCTCTGGAGTGAGCCCATGGACTTGGATCCATAAGGCGGGGATGTTGGTAAAGGTCAATATCCTCGGACGCCTTGTTAGGAGGCCATTCCCTAATAATGGGAAGTTGGTTGGCCACCGTCCAAGGAATGCCATTTCGAACTCGCCGACGACCAAGAAAATAGGGGTGTAATGTCTGCACCTCCCATCTCACCAGCCAGGTTCCGCTAAGGGTTTCAGGATTGTAGTGACCACATTTGAGCTGAGTTGCTTTTTTCGAGCCTATTAGCGGGCGAATGTTGGAGAGCAATAAGCATCCAAAGTAAATTGGTCAGCAGAGGTAGGGAGATGCAGAAGGTCTTAAACAATTCTCAGGAGAAAGAACAAGGATCATCAGTGCAGATAAACTCTCCAGACAGTAAAAATTCAAAGGTGGTCGCCTCGAGAAAAAAAAAATTAAAATATATATATATATATATATATATATATATATAGACAATGATATTTAGTTTATAACATTCCAAGAATGTTTTTGTTATTAAAACAACGACTACGACAACAACATAACCGAAAATTAAAAATTAAAAATTAAAAAAAGAAAAAGAAAAATTGAAATATCTATAATTTGCAAGCCAAGCACATTAATATCATTTTCACAGATATATTACAATTATTGAAGGTAATATCATGTTTTGAAATTATTTTTTTGTTAATCCAAAAGGACCTATTAGGTCAACTTGAGGATCATTATTGAGCTTCCACACTAGTACGTATCTTTTTCTCGGCTTCTCGCCGGATGCATAACAGGTTTGTCTTTGTCTCCTCGCAGAGTAGTCTTTCGATCAGTTGAATAGGCATCCAAAAGTTAGGCTTAACATCCAAAGAATATGAAAGGAATGTCCGAAATTCTTGACCATGCGAACTTAACTGCACCATCGTTCACATTACTTGCGGGTTGGTACGTCAGAAACAGGAATGGTAAAACTCAACGAATCAAAAGATAGAAGTCAATTCCACCGTTACCTGTTCAATAGACCACTTTCCCTCAAACAATTGGAAGGGGCTTTTGCTCGTCTTGACCTCGATGTCACGTCTTTTTCCTGAAGGGAATATCTCAAGTTCCTTCTCGTAAAAATCAAAATCAAATCTTGCATCAAACGTCAGCCCAAATGCCAAGCTTTGGCTTCCAATCTGCAGTGTCAAAACTATGTCAGGACGATTTAAGGACTATTTTATAACTAAAATAAATTTTTATTTATAAAATAAAATAAAAAGAAAAAAAAAAAAAACCTGACAAACTCTGGCGACGTTGTCCTTCTTCTCAATCAATTCGCTGGAGGCAAGGCCTGGAAGGATATCGGCAAGTTTCTCATAATCGGTCAATATGTTCCAAATGGTCTCGAGGCTAGCGTCTATACCAACCTTAAACCGAATTCTCTTTGAGTTATTTCCAAGCTTCTCAATCTCCACGAGTATTTCATCCTTCCCTTCCATAGAATCCGACTGATGATCATCCTGACCTGTGGTGCCATTGCCTTCACCTTCATTTTTCACGTTATTGCTATCAACAGCCACCTCCTCGTTGTGGGGATCATTCAATGCAGTGGAATCGGTGTTGGAACAACGAAGGCTTGGGCTGGAACTGGTTTGGGACTCAGAGTCCTTCCCCATTGCAAAGAAGCGTGAGAGACGACGAACTAAATGTCCTTTGTTGAGTCCGTTTGCTGTCGGTGCGTGCAAGCTTTGGCAAAAGCTAAGGTATATATAAAAGGAATGGAACATTTTTTTTAATTGCTGATGTAAAGCAGTAGATTGTCACACCATAATTGTCATCACTTTTATGAATTTTATAATCATTTTTTTTAGATTAAAATCTAAGAAATTAAGAATAAAAATATAATTTTTTTTTAATCACATAATTATTCCAAAAGATTGGCACACTTTATTCATATTTCAATCTAATTTTTTAATCTAATTTTCTACTAAGACGTTTCATTTAAGGAGGGGGGGGCCCTCCAATTACATGGACGTGGACAGAATAGGAGAGATAGAGTCATGTAGATTTTACGTTTAAAAAGGTTTTTTAATTTTTATAATAAAATTATATAATAATTACTTGTAAATATGTAATATATATATATATATATATATATACATATAGTTATAAATTATATGATAATTATTGTGCATTTTATATTGAATTATTATTATTATTATATGTTTTACACTATTTATAACACATGTTATATTTATTATATATAAAAAAAAAAAAATTGTTCGTGAAAACCCCGTTGGTAGTAGGCGCCGCGTCTATTCTCCGTACAGCTCTCTTGTTTGGCGTTTCATTAAAGCTTTTAATTGCTGATGTATTTACTTTTTGTTGGCTTGGGCCCCCATGGAGGCAACTTTCAGAGACCTTCATAATAATGTCACTAGTAGCAGATAATCAATTATAACACGACACGTTTCTAGATTATACAGAAATGTTCACTCAAGAAGAGATCGGAGGGTTGTGAGTACCCTAGCTCCATAGCACTCAATGGTCCTTTGCACCGAATCCGTGCCCTTTTTATTACTCTCTTCGTTGGTCATTACTCGCCAGCCAACCGTATGCTGGTTGGCGTTGAGCGTTGGTGGTTGGACTTTCCGTATAAGCCACGCCATTACTGCTGGCGTGGGATTCCGATGGTTCAATGCTTTCCTTTTGTTTTTTCTTTTTTTTTTTTATTTTTTTTTATAGTTTAATTAGTGCAACTAAGGTTAAAATTCAAAACTATGAACTTGAAAACGACTACAAATATCTACACCAAATAAATAAATAAATAAAATCTCCTCTAAAGCGGCGCAATGATTCCCACAGCAAACCTAACTGGATTAAAATTAATTTAAAAAAATGTATAGATATTTTATATTTAAAATATAAAGTGTATATTTAAAAAAATTATATCGATGAAAAAATAAATTATAAATTTAATGATTTAAGATTTTAAATTAAAATATAATTTTAATTTTATAAATTTATTATCTAATTAAATTCTATTTGAAAATCTTTCCAACATAAAATTAGAGTCGATCCTGCTGGTGAGTATATTTCCTTTTTTTTTTTTTTTCCCCCCTTTATTACAATCTTTGCATGCATGTTAAATTTCATTCCATTTTCTTGGATTCAAGACGTACCTGCAACCCAACCCACCATAGCCAATTTGGATCATTTTAAGCCCACACATTGCAGTGAATAAGTGGGCTCAGCCCAAAATGAACCAGGCCGTTACATGTTTAGAACCCAACGTGTAGGACCAAATAACCAAAAAAAAAAAAAGAAAAGGGGAAAATTCAAACGTAGCCAAGACAATAACGGCTACGCTTCCGCATCGGAGTTGTGACACGCGCCACAATCATTTTAGGACAAAAAACGAAAAACTCAGAACTCGATGCGTGAGTTGGCGCGGTCGGCGCCATGAGTTCGTTCAATCGGCTCCTGAATGGCCTCTCTTTGGTTGCCAAGGAGATGGCCAAGCGCTCTGGAGCCGCCGTCACCGCAGACGCTCTCGATCTCGAAACCCTAATTGCCTCCGCCGCCAAGAAAGCCCTGGTCTCTGCCACCGACCTGACTGGCTTTACCAGAGGGAAAGTCCACGAGTTCTCCCCGCCTCGGCCCAAGGAATCCGTCGTTTACTTTGACCGTTCCGCTGACGTGGAAGAGCCTGGCCCAGCTCAATCGCAACGGGTCGGTGACGGCGGAAACGATAATGTTGTCGCTGTTGAAGAGAGCGTTGCTGAGATGGCTCAAGTTTCAAAAGATGACAACTTTGGCGGCTTGACTGGAGAACTTGAGGATCGCAATCTGCGAGACAAGAGCAAAGCAGGCAGCCAAGAGGTAGCTGCCGCGTCCACAGCCTTGACGGAGACGAAGAGGAGGAAGCCGAGGGAGCGGAGGGTTCCTTCTACTCCATTTTCTAGGGCACTTGGGTCAGTTTCTCTCTTCTGCTTTCTCTTTCGCCTTTGCTTTTATTTATTTGTTTTTAACTTTTGGCTTTTCGTCCAGTTTTCTCTCATGATTTTTGCGTTCAGCTATTTTCCTTGTGTATGGATGCAATTTTCAAGTCGAGAACCTGATTTTCGTTATTTCAGTAAGCAAAAAAATGCAGTGTTTGCTGCCCATTTTTAATTTTTGTGGAGAAGGCTGTATTAGAAGTGGGGTATATGATTCTTTTTGGGAATTTTGAAAATGCTAATGGTCTCTTATTCTTTTTATAGAATTTTGGACAGCATTATTATTCATGTTGCTTCTTGAATTGCCCGTGCTTAGCGTTGCTTGTGACTGTGCTTGGCTTAAGATGTGTACATTTTGCAATGGACATTTTCTAGTCTGTAAGATATCATAGTAGACAAATTCTGTACGTGGGTTCTATGTTTCTGGCACTGCCTTTTCTTTTTCCCTTGAATTATGAACTTTTGCAAGGTCAAATTTAACCTCCAGTATTATGCTGCATGAGAGGTGTGATTCTATGGTGTAGCTTTAGGTTGAAGAACTTTTTTTATTACCAGATTACTAGCTTCTGGACAATTGATGCCCATTTGGGAGTTTAGAAATTCATTTTCATTCAATTGTATCCCTGTAAGATACTGCACCAATGGTTTCATACTATGTCCTTGACTTGTATCCTATAACTTTTAAAGGTTTGCTGGTCTAGGAGCTGGGCTTGCATGGGGAACAATTCAGGAATCTGCCAAGAGGCTTGCCTTTGGTACACAAAATTCACCAGACAAGCAATCTGCACTCTCCCCATTTTTATCTGACAAAAATGCAGAACGTTTGGCTCTCGCACTTTGCAGAATGCGTGGAGCTGCACTTAAAATTGGGCAAATGCTGAGTATACAGGATGATTCTCTTGTACCTGCACCGGTATGATAGTTTGTTGACACATTCATAACTTTTATGCTAGGAGGTACTTGAAATGGTGTATCAGCAGCTTTTACTTTTTTAAAGTTACTGTGTGCAGATTGATTATGAAGTGTGGACAAACTGCTGAATTGATTTTTCTTCTTTTCTTAGAGATAAATCTGGCGGGTATCTTTTTTCTAATGAATGGCGCATACATTGAGAAGGAAAGTACAGGGGGGAAAGTGAGCTTGCTGCTTACAGAAAGAGAGAAAACATGCCACAAAGAGCTGCAAAAGCTTTAAAGCAGACTTAATCATTATTTAAGATAAAAAACCACTAATATCTTCTGACACGAATACCAATTTTGCACTCTTTGTCCAAAAACTTTTTTTGTGGCCCGGGGGGGGGGGGGGTATTATTGTTCTTTGAAAGAGCATAGTATAAACTTGTAATTAATGGTAAGCGCAACCTGTTAGATCACTGTAAAATTTCTGATGGTTGGAGACTTTGACTTTACTCTTTCCAGAACTCTTATCGGTTAAAAATGCAAGCATCATGGAAAAATTACAGCTTGAAGCTAGTAGACATGGAGTAATAGGATGATAGCCAGTTTTTCAGTTTTGCTTTGCCAGTTCTGTAAAGGGGTCTGTGAGAAAACAATGATTCTTGTACTTTTTATTGTAGGCAATCTTGTATCTTTTCATTTTTGGTTAACTAATTTTCTACTTTTCTAAAAATGTGGCATCTTTTTGCTTTTAACAGATCTTAGCTGCTTTAGATATTGTTCGCCAAGGTGCAGATGTGATGCCAAGGAGCCAACTCAATCAAGTTTTAAGTGCTGAACTGGGTACTGATTGGTCAACCAAATTAACTAGTTTTGACTATGAGCCACTTGCTGCGGCAAGTATTGGCCAGGTGAACAACATAACTATTTCTTTTAATACTTGATGTTCATTCCACACTAAGGATGTCTGCTGTCTCTGTTCAGTCGGCATCTGAGCCTCTCTGACTTCACCAAATTTCATTCTGAGAAAAATGGACCTTTCTTTAGTCACATTATCATTGATTAATGAACTCCAGCTTTTTTTTTCTTTCCTGGGTTAGATTTTGTACTTGTCAGTAATTTGCTAATCACAATTGAGGCTTTATTTTGCTTGCCAATCTTCCAACTGTGATCCCAGTATCCGGTTGCTAGTTGACTGCTCCATGTACATTGTTCCTTGCTTGCTTGACCCCAAAGTGAAGGGAGTGTTTGTAGTTTACATTTATTCTATCCATGTTTAGAAGGTTTGTTCTGTTTTATCCCCTTTTATGATACATGAACTTAATTGTCATCCAGTTTTGATGTTTTCTATCTCAATTGTGATCAGGCTCCTTATGTAACCTAATTATTCTTTAATGGTATAGGTGCATCAAGCTGTAACAAAAGACGGCAGGCAGGTTGCAATGAAGATTCAGTACCCTGGTGTTGCAGATAGCATTGAGAGCGACATTGAAAATGTGAAACTGTTATTAGACTATACAAACTTAATTCCAAAAGGACTTTACCTTGACAGAGCTATAAAGGTGCGTATCTATCTTTATTAATGGATGAAGCCTTGGGTTATGTAGGTTGTTTGATCTGCTACAAGTTATTTCATTATTACTGGTCAAAAGGAAGTCATACCATAGTAAATCCATAATTCGTCCTTGCTCTACAGACTGGAAGGCTGGTGACTTTAGCTCTGCAAGACATAGGAAATGCCTTAACATGTTGCAATCAGAGTCTAATAGCTCATATGATTCTTTTTAAAGGTTGCAAAAGAAGAACTGTCTCGTGAATGTGACTATGAGTTGGAGGCAAGCAACCAGAAACGGTTTTGCAATCTGTTGTCAGATGCTAAAGGGTTTTATGTTCCAGTGGTTGTGGATGAACTTTCAAGCAGAAGAGTCCTAACTACAGAACTTGTTTCAGGTAACTGCAAGTTTAGCAAAACTGTTCATCTCTTGGGTGTTGTGGTCAATTGAAGTAGAAATGTTATCCTTCAACAACTGCTCTGACCTCTGAGTTGTTCCCTTGGTTCACTTAAATGTTGTTGATATCTGTTATTTATCTTATAATCGGCAAATTTTTATGACTTGTCCCCGTTTGTATTTTAACATGGATTAATAATGGATTTTGTCTTGTCACAGGAATTCCAGTTGACAAGGTGGCATTGCTAAGCCAAGAAACTCGTAATTATGTTGGGAAACAGTTGCTACAGCTCGCATTGCTGGAGTTGTTTGTCTTCCGCTTCATGCAGGCATCATCTTTTCTCTTGTTAATCTATTTCATTATTTGTTTTTTCTCCTCCTCATAATTTGGCAGTTGTTCTCTGTTTTATATCAGATAAAGTGATCATAATTTCCTTTGCTTATTTGTCTTTTGTTCTGTTGCAGACAGATCCTAATTGGGGTAATTTCTTGTATGAAGAATCTTCAAAAACAATCAATCTCATTGACTTTGGAGCTGCTCGTGATTATCCAAAACATTTTGTTGATGACTATCTAAGAATGGTAATCTTTCTTCCCATAAGGAGTTCTTTCCGTTTCACAAGTATCCAGAGTTGTAAGGAAGTTATGTTGACATGGCTCATGCTGTTTTCAAATGTGTTTGTGAAAGTTTTTGCTTTATGTTAATCCTGTTAAGCAGATGTGGCACACAGGATTTTGAATCAACCTTTAGATTTAAGCTGCATGAACTGAGAATCTTGTTTTGTATATGTGACCAGGTTGTTGCATGCTCAAATAATGACAGAGATGGCGTGATAGAGATGTCAAGACAACTTGGGTTCCTCACGGGAATGGAATCAGAAGTAATGCTGGATGCTCATGTTCAGGCTGGTTTCATCGTGGGATTACCATTCTCTAAGCCTGGTGGCTATGATTTCCGAGCCAACAACATTACACCTAGTGTCACAAATCTTGGGGCAACAATGCTGAAGCACAGGCTCACGCCACCACCAGACGAGGCATACAGCCTCCATAGAAAGCTTTCAGGTGCTTTCTTAGCCTGCATTAAACTGGGGGCTGTCGTGCCATGCAGGGAGCTTTTATTCGAGGTCTACCGGAATTATCAGTTTGGCGAGGATGGCGACCAGGAGATGTTTTCAAGTAGCACAATTTCTCAATAGGACTATTTTTTTTCTTTGCAATTTCTCTAGTATTCATTTAAAATCACATGTAATAAAAGTGGGGGGCAAGTCCATCTCAAGCAATCCACGACTTGAGTTGTCTTTTTTCGTCTGTACGTGGGTTTTTGATCGTTTGAACGGGGAACTGTTCGACAACATTCTCATTTAATGGGTGCCCTGATTTTTGAAGATCAATAGATCCTTTTATATGATCCTCTGCCCTTCGTGCTTCCTTCCCCGAATGGTATGATTTTTCACATGGATGGTAGCTAACATGTGCTTTGTCAGCGTCCAAGTCTGTCCGCGTCTGATGCTGATGACGAGGAAGAGGAAGCCTTAGCTGCAGCCTGGAGGTATTTGCTTAATCATTTCATTAAAACTAGGAATGAGATCTCTCTCTTGACAATTACAGAAGCATTTATTTACTTATTTATTTATGGAAAAGACAATTGGCAGCGTAATTTATGGATAAAGCAGATTTATAAAGATTTTTTTAGTAATGATGTCGGGGAGCCCCGAGTAGCCGTTAAGACAAACATTCGGAATTCTCGCCAGGATTGTGACCTGGAAAGCTCCAACATAAACAAAAAGCTGGCGCATCTGGCTAGTCTGTCAGAGCAATATGATAACAATTAAGTGAATATTATAATAATTTATGTATTTAATTTAATTTATATATTATTTTTTATTGTTATTATATTGTTAACGATTAAATTTTTTTTATTATTATCTTATTACATAGACACATTATCTGAAAAACATAATGTAATTTTATACCTTATGGAAGATATTTTAATATACACCAAGTAAAATCTGGCATTCCATTTTGGAGTTTTATATAAATATGGTATATATTTTATGTAAAATATGTTTTTGTAATAGTAAATATTATTTATATGGTATAAATTATTTTTTCAGTGATACAAAATTACACTGTATTCAGATAAGTCAACTTTAACAGTAATGTTTACTTGGTGTCGTCCTTATTTTTGATAAAGTAATCTTTAAGCCGATGAGGCTTTTGATTTTTGGCCGCCGATCAAACTTAAATGCACCCAACGGAAAGGAATCATAGAAAACGTGAGCATTTGGGTTTCACACGCAACAGAAGTCTAACAGCAAAGACTCTTCTGTCTCTGAGTTAGCTACCAAATGAGTTAAAAAGGCATTATCCGAGGAGGGGCTCTCTGTCTTCGAGTGTCTTTCAGAATATAGGATTTTAGGGTTGGTAATATTCTGATATAGAGCTGATTTCGTGAAAAAAAAAAAAAAAGAAAAGAAAAAAAAGTGCAACTGGATCTAGTGCCAGGTGAATCAGAGACGAGGAGAAGGGTAGAAGAATGAGGCAGACAGTGATGGTGTCACTGAAAGCGGCGGTGCTTTGGTTGTACGCTTGTAGTGTGGTTTTGGGTGGATCTGAGGATTCTTTTGAAGAAGTGAGAGCCGAGGAGAGGGTCCTCACTTTTCTGGAGAGTAATGGGAACTCAACTCCTACTCCTCACATGGTTCCACTGACCCTCATTCCGGGTGCTGACCTCAAAGGAGCTGGTCTCTCTCTCTCTCTCTCCCTCTCTCTCTTCCTCTGTGCGTGTGTGTGCGCGCGCCAGTGTGCTCAATTGGCTATTCTCTTGTAAGAACTGTTCCTTTTTTTTTTTTTGGTTGTGGGAGGTGGGAAGGGATTGCAAGGAGATGTTGTCTATTCCCATTTTATCCAACTATCTCATCTTCACTTGAAGTTGAACCCATGTTGAAATTTTTTTAATTATTGTTGGCAAGGAGGTAATGGATTCTATCTATGTGCTTGTCACTTAAAATTGGGTTAAGTATCGATTCTCCTGTGATGGTCCTGTTCTCGAGCCTTTGCAAGAACAATCCACAGCATTAAGATGGAAAATACTTCGTTACTGTGTTAATTGTGGACCCATTAAACATGTAAGCCGGCCAACATCAGTTTAATGCTCCTTTCTTATAGTGAACTTTATGCATACCTCAGTATTTACCTCTTCAAAGATCATCATATCAATGGAATAATACAAGATTGTCCTTCATATCTGTACTGTTTGTTAATTCTTATTATCTATGGCAATGCTGTATTCAGGAGCAATATCTTAAATTTTTTGACTGTGATGTCTTATTATTCCAGTTTGTTTGGATGGAACACTGCCTGGTTACCACTTGCATCCTGGGTCTGGATCGGGCAAAAACAGCTGGCTCATTCATTTAGAGGTATGCAACACAAGCATTTGACATTTTGGGATTTGAAAATAACAATGATTCGGTATTTGTTTCCTAAAGTTTGAACACCAACATGCTCTCATTGCTAGAGCAGTAGCCAATAAATGCAGAACATTTCTGTGTCCTATAGTGTCAACACATTTATAGCATTGTGCCTTGCTTTTGATATGTTGCCAGAACCAACAAATTGGATCTCAATGTTTTTGTCAGGGTGGCGGGTGGTGCAACACCATTAGAAGTTGTGTTTTCCGCAAAACTACTCGGCGAGGTTCATCAAAATTTATGGAAAAGAAATTACCATTCACTGGAATATTAAGCAACAAAGCAGAAGAAAATCCTGGTTCCTTCTTGGCCTAGAATCTGCTTAGCTTTTTCCCTGGCTATTTCCACAACAATTTCTTATTCATTGTTTGTATGTTTTATACATTCAGATTTCTTTAACTGGAATCGAGTTAAGCTACGTTACTGTGATGGAGCGTCTTTTGGTGGGGAAGGTCAGAATGAGGTTGGTAGCAATACTTGCTTCACATATTATTGATGAATAATTGACCTGGATGGAGCATGACTCTTTTTGCTATTAGTAGCTTCAAATAGGATGCATTGCAATGTAGCTGTTTGTTTGTTTGTTTGTTTGTTTCTTTAATATATGTATTCACATTGTCTCATACATTCATGAAGATAATTCGATAAAAAGCAAGAAAGTGAATAAGCACCATAGGATATCAGCATATAGTGTAGTTTATGACTTATTTGTGTTGTGCATTTTTTTGTTTATTTTTTTCCCATGTGAATTATGATGGGATATTTTGCTCTTTCTTGAATAAAAGAAGATGGTTTGATAATGTTTCTGCGAGTATCAGGAGGTGCCAGTGGCATATATTTTCTGGTAGGTAATCTGGTGGCAGTGTTTTCCTGGACTTTTAATATTGTGTCAAAGAATAACAGAATGGACTTTGTCGTTCTCTATTATTAGAAGCATGGACAATGAATGTTTTCAGCTCAGAAATATTTTATGGCAGGGAGGACTAGCCTCTTTCTTCTTATCTTATTTGCTAAATGATGGCTATGATGTAAGACAATGAATTCGAATGAACAAATTAAGGTTTTTTTTTACACATTTGACATTTGCAAGCACATTGAATTTAAAGCACTTTCCTTTCAGTCTCCACAGCTTTATTTCCGGGGTCAACGCATTTGGTCAGCTGCTATGGAGAATTTAATGTCCAAAGGAATGCAAAATGCTACCCAGGTTTCATGCTTGATACAAACTCTCCTATGGTTATGCAGCTTTCACAATTTCATTCACCATATGGACATGTTTTTCAGGCTCTTCTTTCTGGATGCTCTGCTGGGGGTCTAGCATCCATAATACATTGTGATGAGTTTAGGGCCTTGTTTCCTCAGTCAACGAAAGTAAAATGCTTTAGTGATGCTGGGTTCTTTCTTGATGTGTAAGCAATTCTTTTCATTTTGTTCATCAAGACTTCTAGTATTGCACAACTTCAAATTGAAGTATGTGATATCCACTGATAGTTTTCACTTGGAACTTCCATAGATTAGATGTTTCAGGTGGCCACACCTTAAGGAAAATCTATGGAGGTGTAGTTAGTTTACAGGTATTATCATACCATTCTCCATGGCATCAAACACTTATTGGTCAAGTAGAAATGTTTTGCTTTTTCCTGCATATGTATACTAATATGTTGTAATATCTTCTGTTTTCTACACTGAAATCTTGGTATCATCTCCTGGACACATTTGCTTGTTTGTGGATCCTCACTTCATTTCTGCTTAGCATTTAACCATTGACTATTTTTATGTGTGAAATTTCAGGGAGTTCAAAAGAATTTGCCAAGTTATTGTACCAGCCGCCTGGATCCAACTTCAGTAACCTTCCTTCCTTCTCTTTTTCATTCTTCATAATCTCCACTTTAATGAAAAAGAAGTTGCGACTCTCTCTTGATCACTCCCTCTGTTTCAGTGCTTCTTTCCCCAGAATTTGATTGCCGGTATCACGACCCCACTATTTCTTCTCAATGCAGCCTATGATGAGTGGCAGGTATTTAGGACCCTTTTCCTTCTTCTTCTAGTAACAACTGGTAAGCTGGCAGGATTCTTGGTAGTGGTCCTTTGCCTACATAAAGAGTGGCAACATGTTGTCTGGCAGATTATATAGAGGATTCAGGGCCCATTTAGGTCAGCCAGACAGCCACATCTGCAGTAATGAACAAAAAAATAAAAAATCATACAATTGCAAGGTTGGACAAGACTCGAACCCTGGCAGCACCCTTGAAAGGTTAGAAGGGAGGGTTTCATAATGACAATTAACTAGGATTGAGATTTAGTGGTTTGAGTGAAAAAGTGGCATCTATCTCTGCTACGTCATCATCATTACGGGCAGAAACCATCAGGGGAGGGAGTTGACTGCATTACATGAGAGTACAACTGGACATTGACACTTGCATCTACATTCATGACCCAGGAATCTTCCTGAATGTTGATGACAGAATTATTTTCCTTGTGTTTTTATGTTAGATTGTCTCTAGTTTAGCGCCATCATCTGCTGACCCTCAAGGTTATTGGAAAGAATGCAAACTGAATCATGCCCAATGCAATTCATCACAGATTCAATTCTTGCAAGGTGACTTCTGAATTCAATTTTTTAAAATTTATTTTATCTGTGCATTAGTATTGAATTGGACATTTGAATATAAAAATTTATGTATTTTCTCTCTCTCTCTCTCATGATCCAGACTTCAGGGATCAAATGCTTGATGCTGTAAAAGTTTTCTCCTCATCTGCACAAAATGGTCTATTCATAAATTCTTGTTTTGCTCATTGCCAATCTGAGATACAGGACACGTGGTTTGCTGGCGATTCTCCTGTTGTTGGGCATAAGGTATACACAAGTAATAATTTGTGATGAGTCCATTTGTAATTAACTTGAAATTTCTTTCACATCTGATGTCTTCATTCTCTGGTCTACCCAAAAAGTGCTCCAAATTTTTATTGGGCCTGTAACTAAAAACAGAACACTCTTCAAACTGCCATTATGACTTGTGTGCCTGTTCACATGCTATGACAGTAACTGTGCTTATAGACTCTGACTCTCTCTCCCTCTCTCTCTCTTTCATGCACACACAGGCCCATGGAGGCTTTAGAGCTTGTCAGTTTGCATCTGGAGCAAAATTTTAGTAGAGGAGAAATTCTAAATCACTCATAACTGTAGGTAGCACATAACTTGTGT
This sequence comes from Kandelia obovata, assembly GCA_021464305.1. Lineage (NCBI taxonomy): Eukaryota > Viridiplantae > Streptophyta > Magnoliopsida > Malpighiales > Rhizophoraceae > Kandelia > Kandelia obovata. The sequence goes on along the minus strand of CM038482.1, from coordinate 6,078,553 downwards.
TGTAGATCCATCATCGATTAACCTCAGTCATTGACCTTGAAGAAACAAATCTCTTTGGTACTGCCTTTAATATGTTGGCTCATGCTTCAAAGAAGTCAATTGCTGTTGTGATCAATTTGAAAAATATGGTCATTAGCAACTAATCCAGGAGCCTAAAACCAAGTAGGTAAATCACCAGAAGGTAGTATGAATGCTTTTTTTGGGAATAGCAGGACCAAATGAGTGGTATCCATGATTCAAGCCTTCTGAGCTTCATTCTGGTGATCTTATAGCAGTTTTAAGATCTTGAATCATATATACAAATCAAGCTATATTGATTTTGCCCGATGCACCTAGTTTCTACTGCATTCTTGATTCATTTGCATCCTTGCATATTCCAGGCATGTAGTCTAAGTTCGTAGCTGTTGCTTAGTTAGATTTCTATTTGGCCTATAGTCTTAGAAATTGATCTCATTTGACTGGAAATAATTGATATTTCTTAAATATTTACTTTGCATGAGTTTATCAAAGAGTGAAACTAAGTTTATGTATTAGGATGTTTTGGAGCTCTATTCACAGGCACATGCACTAGCATACATCTATGTGTGTGTGTGTGAGTGAAACCTGGAACTGTATGTGAAGTTCATATGTTCTAATTTAGTTAATTGTGAATATGCAGAGGATTGCAGAATCTGTGGGAGACTGGTATTTTGATAGAGAAAACATGAAAGCTATCGACTGTCCATATGCTTGTGACAATACCTGTCGCAATCTAGTTTATAAGTGAGTGAGAACTTAGCCATCAGCTCCTAAAACAGCTCTTTATTCATTTCATCAATTTCATGAAAATGTCCATTCATTATTTTAATAAATGCAGTTGCATCTTGAGGAAGTCAAGTGCAATGTCTAGCATCATTACTAATGTGCCTGCTTGTGTAGTCCGTTGGTTGATCCAGTTGTCTTTGTAGAACATATACATCTCGTTTTTGCCATTGAAGTCAAATCTTCATGAGTAAAACGGGGTTTTCTTTGCGATTAGGAGTGCCTGTGAAATAGTTTATTTGGCCCTTGGTGTTGGTCATGCGTGCATGTCTCCATGGTTCCTTGGTTTCCCATGCCACTCACGCACCTTTTTTCTGAACCTTTCTCTCGCAATTTGAATTGTGGGAGACTGAAGTTGGTATCTGTGGATGCAGTGATAATATTTCAACCATAACATTCTCCCAGTGCACAAGGTTAACTTCAACCGCGCTAAGCTTGCTTAGTATCTTCTTGATGTCATTAATGTGTCTCCAATAGTGCCGTGGGGTTTTAGTTTGATCGGTGGAACTGGATCATTCTCTTAAGTCCATGACAGTGCACTTAAGATACAGTTCGATCTGTTTGCTCTCAGACATGTCAAATCATTTATTATGCTGTTGTGCCCTTTTCTATTTTGTTTTCTAAGAAGAAAAAAACTGCACTCAAATTTTTGTTCTTATTTTTTGAAAAGTAATCATAATTTAAGTTACTTTTTATTTCTCTCATTTGAATTAAATACAAAATAAAAATATATGTTAATAAAAATAATAAATTTGCATATTGTGTGGGTTTAATTAGTATATATAGTAAATATAAAAACATCAAGAAATTTGTAGAATATAAACATTTAATTAGTCATGTATTTTATATACTGTTATATTTTTAATACATGAAAAATAATAATAATAATAATAATATAACTTTATTTCAACTATTCTGCTACATCAAAATGAAAAAAATTAGTCAAAAAAATTTTTAAATTATTTTTGAAAATGACAAAGTCAACTTGTAGGTCCATCTTAATCCGACACAAAAGCCTTAAGATTCAAACTCGAAAATGACCCAAATATAAACATTGTGAACCTAAAATTCAGATTTCTAACGGTTCTGTGTATCATTTCAGGTGTAATAACGCTTGTGTTTTCCGCAAAGCTACTCTTATTTGTTACTTGCTCTGAGACTCTTATTTTCAATGTTAAAGAGTTTTTGCCTTTGCCTTGACTACAGCTCTTGCAACTCCAATAGTACAAAAATCCCAGTTCCTTCACGACCCTTCTCAACCTACAATCTGCTTAGTCATTTTCCCTGCTACTTCCACAACAGTTTTTTTTTTTTTTTAAAAAAAAAAAATTATTTTTACGGTTTTATACTTTCAGATTTTTTTCAACTGGAATCGAGCGAGGCTACGTTACTGTGATGGAGCGCCTTTAGCTGGGATGGTTAGAACGAGGTTGCTAGCAGTATAAGCAGCCTCGAATAGGATGCATTGCAATTTGCAATATAGCTGTCTGTTTGTTTTCTTTTATCCCAGGACTCGCATTGTCTTATACATTAGCGAAGATAATTGGGTAGAAACCATGTATGCAAATATGCATCATAGTTATCCATACCAGCATATATCGTATTTTGTAATGTTAAAAAAGCTTCATATATATGAAGCTAATGATCAATGAAAAGGATGATTGTGACTGAAATCTTCTCCATGCTTCTCTAAGCCCTCCAAGTCATCTCAATTTACAAAAGAAAAACAAGAAAGCTTGAGAATCAAGAAAGCTGCAGATTTGATCTTTCATGCAATTCTTCTGTTTCTCACCAACAATTTACCTCTCTTCTTTTCTTATTTGCTAAATGATGGCTATGAAGTAAGAAAATGATTGTGAACGAAAAAATTAAAGTCTTGTTTACATGTTTAGCATCCGCGTGTGCATCGAAATTAAAGCGCTTTCCTTTCAGTCTGCACAGCTTTATTGCCGAGGTCAACGTATCAGGTTAGCTGCTATGGAGAATTTTAACGTGTAAAGGAATGCAAAATGCCGACCAGGTTTCATGCTTGGCATGGCCTTTTACTATGGTCATGCAACTTTCACAATTTCAGTCACCACACGTTCGGGCTCTTCTTTCTAGATGCTCTTGCTGTTAGTCTGTGTTTCAATTTTCTGGAAGTTGCAGAACCGTAAGATTAGAAAGGAGAGGAGAGGGAGCAAAGAAACTTGCAAGAGAAGCAAACTACTTCTCATTGATCACCATCTATATTTTTATATTTTGTTTGATTGCATTATATATTTCAAATTGGAATTTAAAAGTTTTCAATAACTAATACAAAAATACAATTCAAATTTAAATATAAAATCAAATTACAAATATAACATATTTCTAATTCAAATCCAATAAAAAATTGGATGAAATAAGCTAACACAAGTTGGAATTATGCTTCAACAATTATGTTAATCAACTTAATTAACTTTTATACCTTAGTGGAAAGCTTGAAACCAGAAACTAAAGTTGCAGCAGCAAAAGGCATGTCAGCAGCACCAACTTCCTTCAGCAGCTCTTCTGGAACTCTAGCATCCATTGTACATTTCGCATGAGTTTAGGGCCTTGTTTCTGTAGTCCACGTAAGTGAAATGCTTAAGTGATGCTGGGTGGTTTCTTGATGCGTAAGCAACCTTTTTCATTGAACTATGCGAACCATGTGACATCCATTTATTGTTTTCACCCCGAACTTCCATAGATTAGATGTTTCTGGTGGCCGCACTTTAGGGAATACGTAAGATTGTCGTGGTTAGTTTACAGGTATTATAATATTATTCTCTACACTGGCAAAAACTCATTGTTCAAATAGAAAACTTTTTCTTTTTCCTTGCATATTTTAATTGAAGATTTTTAATTTCACTCATTTAAGTGAAATATTTGTTAATATGCATTTTGTTTTCTACATTGGAATCTCGGCATCATTTCCTGGAAATATTTGCCTGTTTATGGATCCTGACCATATTTCTGCTTAGCATTTAACCATTATAACTATTCTTATGTGTGACATTTCAGGAAGTGGAAAAGAATTTGCCCAGTCATTGTACCAGCAGCCTTGATCCAATTTCAGTAAACGTTCCTTCCTCTCTTTGTTGTTCTTCCTTATCTTCATTATTTTTGTTTTTAGCAGTAATTTAAATTTTTAATGAAAGAGTTTGTGACTCTCTCTTGATCCCTCCCTCTGTTTCAGTGCTTTGATTGCTGGTATCAAGACCCCACTATTTCTTCTCAATGCTGCCTATGATGAACGGCAAGTAATTACAACCCCTTTTCCTTCTCCTTCGATGGATTGTTAGTCGTGGCCCTTTGGTTTCATTGAGGAGGCACATGCTGTCGTACAGAGGGAACAACAAAATCCAAAAATTTAATAACCCTGTCAGTCAGTCAGACATCCATCGAAACAAGAAAAAAAAAATAAAAAAAAAAAATACTTTTAGCGAGAGGAGGAAACGAGACTTGAAGATGTGACGTGAAGACATAACATGTTAAAAAATATTAAATATACAAAATGATAAAATATGTGTAAATTAGGTAATAAGTACGCAAGTTATCAAAGAAAAATGTATTTTATACCTAATTATTCTATTTTTTTTATATATTTTACCCTTTTTATTACAGCTCAGGTGAGTTTAGGTAAAAATATTCTTAATTTTCAAAAACAAGGAATATTTTTTTAACATTTGAAGTCTACGGTATCATCTCTCCTCTCTCTCTCTCTCCCCCACTTCATCAGTGTGGTTGTGCCCAAAAGTAAAATGTCATGCGATTTCAAGGTTGGACGAGATTCGAATCTAGAACCCCAGAAGCGTACTTGAAATATTGGAAGGGAAGGTTTAATGATGAGCTCAATTAATTAGGATTTAAGATTATTCAGTCGTTTGAATGAAAATGTAGCCCTTTGTCTCCCCCGCTTCACCATAGGGAGTTGATTTTCATTAATGTGAGAACAACTGGAGATGGACAGCATTTGTATTCACGACCCAGGCAACTTCCCGGATATTGATGACAAAGAATTATTTACCTTCTGTTTAATAATGTTAGATTATTGTTAGTTTAGCCCCATCATCAGCTGTCTCTCAAGGCCATTGAAAACGAGGCAGGTAGCTTGATGCCCAGTGAAATTCATCAGTAATAAATTGGAGATTTAAATATAAATATCTATGTATTTCTCCCTTATGAAGCAGACTTCAGGGATCAAATGCTTGATGCTATAAAAATTTTCTCTTCGTACTCTCGAAATGGTCTATTCATAAATTCTTGTTTTGCTCGTAGCCATTTATTCATTTCATCAATTTCCCTGAAATGTCCATTCAGCATTTTAACAAACCATTGCATGTTTGTGAACGCAAGCGCAATGACTAGCATCATTACTAATGTGCTTGCTTATGTAGTTTGTTGGTTGATCCTCGATCCTGTTGTCTTTGTAGAACATGTGCATTCTGATCTTTGCCATTGAAGTTGAATCTCCATGAGTAAACCATGGTTTTCATTGCGATTAAGAGTGCCTGTGAAATTGTTTGTTTGGCCCTTGGCATTGGGCGTGTGTGTGTGTATGCCCTTCTAGTTCCTTGATTTCCTGTGCCACTCATGCACTTTTTTTTGAACTTTCTCTCGCAATTTCAACCATGGGAGACTGAGTTGAAGTCATCTTACTTAAAGATCTTGTTAATCTATACATTGTTATTAATTTGCATATCTACTTGGTTTTAGTTTGATCAATGAAATTTGAACATATTTTTAAGCAAGTCCTTTTAATGAGCATGTAAATCGATGGCTGGTTATACGAGATCAAAGAGTTTCATAGCAGTTGATCCGCAATCTGTCTGTAAAGTGTCCAAAGGGATCTAAATCCGCAATCGACCTCTCATTTCTGTTAATGGCCCGATAACCAAACGACATGATCTTTACGGAAGTTTCTAACTTGGATACAACACACAAATTAATTATCCTTTTCGTGCATTCTCAATGCTACGAATACTCAAATGAACGAATATTCAAGAAGAAGAAACAGCAGAGAGTGAATATCAACTGCCAAAATCATATTAGGAAGTGTGAATGTGTTGATCTACGTCCACCCCCTAGCTCCATGGCGGCCCGAAAGCAAAACAGAAATTGAATTCTAATCTCGAATCCCAACAACCCCCCCCCCCCCAAAAAAAAAAAAGAACTGGAAAACCAAAGAAAGTAAGGTTCAGAGGATGCAGAGAAATGAGGGCGCAGGAAAGCTGTTAAGATGGAACACAAACTAAAGCCCCATAGGTAAAAGGGAAAGTATAATTTTTATAGATTCTGCAAGAATAAAAAGAGTCAGATGCCGCTATGCCGAGAAGCAGAAGCAAGCGCCACGGCCTGTGCCCATGCCTTGAGCCGAGCCTTGACGTCTCGCGGATCATCACCTGCAAATGTCAACTTCCAACATCCAATTAGACACAAAAATAAAAAAATGCAAAGGCAATCGAAAACGAACGACCAAACATGTAAGAGCACACGGATAGAAAGACAGAAGCGAGCAGAAACCAGGACTAGAGATGCGCCAATTGGGACTAGGCGAATTGCCGCCACTGCTAGTATCGAGGGTGGATCCTGATCCTGACAGAGAGACGGTGCCAGGCATCTCCAGCACGCGGTCATGCTCCAATTCGAAACCAAGATCCCTACAAGCCTTAACTTCGTCCAAGTCCATGCACAATGGCCTCTTCCCTCCCTTCGCCCTCGCTATCACCACCACGCCGCCGCTCCCTCCGCCGTCACTCTCTCCACAACCACTATGGCAATGCCCATCATTGCTACAATTATTATCCTGACTCATCCCCACGTAGCCTTCTGATTCCACTCTCTTCTTACTCTTAATATCCAACCATCTCTCTCTGACTATCCTCCTCTCCCTCAAATTCTTTCTAGGATTTTGTCTCGTGATATTAATACCCTTTTGTGCTTCATTTTCACTGGCATACTCCTTCGCCGCTGTCGTCAGCTTCTCATTCATACAACCGCCACGGTTTCTCCGGCGAGTTGGTGTAGCCGGAAGCGAGTAGTAGCACGCCTCTTCATCAGAGTCCGATGAGAGCTCTAAAGTTTTAAATTTGACCTCTTTTTCAACATCAGAAAGCTTCTCCTCGCCGTCGAAGCTTACTATGGCCAATCTTGACATCTCATGCCCACCATCATAATTAAAGCCAACATCATCATCATCTTCTTCTTCTTCGTTAGTGTACATGGAGCTCGTAGACACGGACAGCCTGGACAAATTATGGCCCTGATCCAGGCGTTCAAACCCATCATCACTGTTATGATCAGGAGCATAAAGAGCACCTTCGTCCCTCATAGAAGAAGAAGAAAGCATGTTCGTACTTTCGTAAGAAGCCATTTCTTTATCTTCAATCTGAATAGCTGGGGATGGCCGTTTGTCAAGGTGAGAAAAATTAAAGGGAGGGAAAACAGGAGAGCGTGTTCAAGTTAATCAGATGGATAAATGAATTGATGATTGAATCTTGTTGTGGGCTTTTCAATTTCTCTGTAGTTTTTGCAGCCCTAACTGACAAGAAGATTGAGAGGCAAATTAACCATTACACACCTAAAATTCGAATTTATACTTTTGTTATTTATTTCTCTAAGCGCCTCTCTTTGGATGTAATTTCAGTTGTTCATTAGAAGTTTCCCTTTCCTAAACGAGATATATAATAAAAAAATAATAATTCTAAATTTATATAAATTTGTATAATTAAATTCTAATTTTTTTTATATTAAAAAAAAACTTTCTTTTAATTCATATATCTCTTAATTTCATTTTAAATTAATTATTTACAAATAAATAACAATTAAAATCGACAAAAATTATACATTAATTAAATTAAAATTATTAATATATTGATTTTTATTTTTGATTTTTTTGGGGGTTAAAAAACTAATTCCCAAAGTCTAGCATAACGGCAAGTTTAGGAGAATTGACACGGGGAGGAGGTGGTGGGGGAGACGATCCAAGATCGAGTGTCCCACACCACTGAATCAGTGACACGAACCATGGGGGATGATTGCTGCTGCCAAAGTCAATAACTCATTTAACTGGCGGACGGGTCACGATTCCCTCCGACCAAAGAAAATAAAGGATGCAAGAAAGGGACCTTGTCTCCGAATTCAGCCAAAACTAAATTTTGAATGCTTCATACTCAGACTCTCTCATATCCATTTTGGTGAACCAAACATTAGATGTCTTGACAATCAAATACATAAATTTTTCATATAATTTAAAAGTATAAATTACAAAAATAATAAAATTTTAATGCTGTTATGATTAACAACAAATACATAATAATCAAATTAATAATCATACAATGACCAACTTTTTTATTTAATATATAAATTAAAATATTTAAAATATATTTATTTCATACCATGCATTCGACTGGTTTGCTAGTTTTGGCTGCTTAATTGATTACAGATTAGATTATACGTCTTCTCAACTCATTCTACGTGTCAAATTTTACAATCTTTTAAGTTCACTTTCTCATAATTTAAATAACTTACCAAAAAAAATTAATTTTCTCGTGATGTCGCTAAAATGTTAGAATCTTAATTTACAACTCTTTTACAACAACATTTACCTTTTTTTTTTTTTTTTTTTTTACTATTATTATTATTTTGAGAAATTAATATTTATCAAATTTAATAAGTAAACTACCTTCCGTCTACTATTGCGGCCGAATTCAAAGTCACGGAAAACAACTGCGATGCGTAGCTTTCTCTGGATACAGTTCACCGAGAGCCCTTTTGGCAGCGGATAATTATAATGCCGACAAGCCTTCGCTGGGCTTAGACCCACAAAATGAAGCCATATTATGACAACAGTGAGGACGACGACGATGACAGTGATAACGAAATATTTATTAATTATTATTAATTGTTTTTGAACAAATGCAGAATATAAGCAGCATCAGAACTGATTATCCTTGCGTTTTGTTTTTCTTGTTTTCTTTTCTTTTTTTCACACAAACCCCGGGGCCACCAATGCTAAAACCAAAAACAAGTTTCATTACGTGGCACCAATCTATGAAGCCAACGCATCACTTCCTTCTGTGGACACAGACAAGCGAACGCAGTTTTGGGTCCCACGGTTTTACAACATCCATTATTTATAATTTATTGGATAGTACGGGATTTGTCATATCTACACGAGGATTGTCTCTTCGAATAGACTAAGAAGAAGAAAAAAGAAAACAAATGGAAGTGGGACCGGTGTGAAACGGAAGAAAACTTTTAACCCAATTCTTTCCATGAATTTATTTATTCCTTTATTTGTGGATTTTACTCATACAAGCTGCACGTGGGGCTGGTGGACGTTTCGTTTCTGCCTTTACCTTGGAATTTTTACATTATGTTATCAAACATCCTGCGATCGAGATGCATAAAATGAATTAAACGATGAGATTAGGTTGGTCCCATACGTGCAAATCAAACTAAATGTGATATTCCGAAACAAACGTGACTTCCCATAGCTTAAGATTAATCTCAACCCTCCTCCTAAACATTGTCAAAAAAAAATATATATATATATATATATATATATATATATATATATCTCTAGGAAATACGTTAAAAGAAAAAAAACCAAAACGCAAGACACTTGTATAATACACTGACGATATAACAAACCAATTCCACTCTCCTAGTGCATTATCCTCGATTATTTAAAAAACACAAAAATTGCAATTAGAGAGGATTTTAATTAGCCTTTTTTTTTGATATATTCTAATGCTCATCAAAGGGATTTTGTGCCAACTTATCAACTCCCGAAGTACCTCGAAGTAAAAAAAAAAAAACAAATAAAGTTATGCCTTCATTCTTTTTCAAAGCCAACCAATGGAAAAAGTTTTCTTCGAATTATAGGTATAAAAAAAAAGCAAAAAACATAAACATGAGATCCAAATACAAATCATTATAAACATTAATTGTGTAGTTAACCTCATATTTGTTTTATGCATAATAATTAAGAGCGAAGTCTCGCCTAATCATAAGAAGCTCATGTTCCCTACTCCTCCGTTTTCTGGACCAGCTGATCAAAATGTAGTATATCAATCTCAAACTTAGAGGATGCTCTCTATAACCAAGTCTTCTTGAATCAGCCTTTGGGCGTGCATTTGAGGTTAGGAGACATGTTTAAACCAAGCCGCAGCGACTTTCACTCACTGAGCAGATGAATCTGGCACGTTAAAAAATGTACTTCCCACTCTTCTACGTAATTAAATGTGAAACCACTCCAGCTATCGCTGACGCTCAATGCTTTGGGTAGTAAATAGTGTTGACTTTCTATTGGCTAACTATAACCAAAGAAACAAGACACGACATGCAGAAAACCCGCGACATGCTTCATGACTGCGGGGGCTAACCTGCCAATCATTTACAGCAATTCCTCTCTCTAGGGATTTTTCATTAAAACCGAAATTAGTTTTAATTCGACACACTAAGAGAAGCTAAGAACCACAATAGTAAAAAAGAAACAAGCAGTAGAGGCTACAAAAATTGTCACAAAACCGCATCTTAATAAAACGCGTATAGACAAGGAAAGTGTATCAAACATGGGCTTTTAGTCAATATTACACCCTCGAACAGTGATACGAAATATTTATTAATTATTATTAATTGTTTTTTGAACAAATGCAGAATATAAGCAGCATCAAACTGATTATCCTTGCGTTTTGTTTTTCTTGTTTCTTTTCTTTTTTTACTTCATCCAATCTCATCTATACACCCCACGAAAACTACTCAATGCACTCTATATTATATCTAATAGAGTAGATTCGGACCTTCTACAAGCCTCACTAGATTATCTATCACATCACGCCGACGGAGGAACGCCACCACTTTATTGCGCAAGATATCTTATATGGATCATCATATATTCACATTACGCTTAGATATTCACATACGCATAGTAGACTGATTTCGTGACGCTGACACATTGACGCTTATCATATCGCAGGTGCCGGATGGATACTTGATACCGGTACTGCCATTATATTCTCAGACGGAGCTCTACCTCAACTGTTGCTTACTAGAGCGTCATATGTGCAGTATACTGGAGCGACTATCGTAGCAAACAAGGACCGCAAAGCTGCTTGCCGAAGCATTTATTTGAGGTCCACGGCTCTCGCATTACAACACTCATTATATTAGAGAGTTTATGATGGTAGTATCGGGATTGTGATTCATAGAATTCGGACACGCACGAATCATAGGTGCACTACTTCAGAAATAGGAACTAGCAGAAAAGATAGAAGCAAAAAAAAGAACAAAGCAAATGGAGTGGGACCGGTGGAACGCGAACGAAAACTTTTAACCCATTCTTTCCATGAAATTTATTTAATTCCTTTATTTGTGGATTTTACGTCCATGGACAGTATGAGCATTCTAAGACACAATTCTTTTTTATCATATGTCTACTGACAGATATCTCAAAGTAGAGAGATATTATTATTTCTTTCTATACACTTTTAATCTATTATTATCTTGGCGCGGATATATTCGAGCGTGCTCGCCACTCTTAGCGTGAAACCATATGTTATTATGCTTTGTCAAAGAAGATATAAGCAGAGTTACATACTAGCGCACAACCTATTCACTTATAAGTTACACTACATACTGTCGATTAGATAAGAGAACCCCACAGATTTATTTTATACAGTATTCCTCGTTGCGAGGAAGGATTTCAAACCGCCCACGAGTATACGGCATGATACGTGCTACCACTAGACTGGAATGGGATGAGTAGTAGACTCTAGTGCAGGTCATGATGTAGCTTAGAGTTGAGATTGAAAAGTCGAGACGCGACTTCAGACGCATGTGATGAATTTATAGTAGGCTGAACGTAAAGACAGTCAGCACTCCATTCATCAAGGAATGACGTATATATTATCGCTCTTGCGATATATATAATGGCTCTTAAAGAAATTAAATCTCAACCCTCCTCCTAAACATTGTCAAAAAAAAATATATATATATATATATATATATATATATATATATATATATAATAATAATAATAATAATGTATATGTATTGTGTACGACGCACA